>CM063506.1:1743875-1881375 GCA_032207245.1 Pardosa pseudoannulata
GAGAATCCCAATTTTGACTACAGATATACCAGAGAAGAACGCCAACATGCATTCTTCAGTGGTCTTAACCATATTAGTTTTGATTTTACTTAGCTTGACGACAATTTCCTCAAAATCTTGTATACCGAGTAGTTGCTTAATTTGAGTGAGGAGGCTAGCAATTTCGCCGAGTTGATTGTGTGAAAAAACAAAATGAGTTATCCGATCTGGGAGTCTGAAGGGTAGCTATAGGTGAGGGTTAAGCTGGGGCTGTAACTAATGCTGAGGGCAAGCTGCTTAAAAGAGCTTGCGCAAATGATTTACTTAAGAGTTTGGGAACCGCTGCGACGAAGACTGGCGCGGCAACCTTTGATTTTAGAAATTTCGGGTAACCTTGATAGTTGGCGGAGTGTTGACCTCCGCAGTTGCAACAAGTGCGGTAATCAATTTTCCCCCTCCCATTGGGACAGGTCTTGGTGTTATGGAATTCTGCGCATTTCACGCAGCGTGGCTTCATAAAACAGAGGCGATGAAAGAAATGGCAGTTGTGACATTGCTGGGTCTTTACAGGGCACCTATAGCACTAGACGGTTACTTTAATATGAGGATACATACGGACATAATTCTTACATGATGATGATTAACGGAAAGCCTCCCAGCTCGATTTCTATGGACATTTCTTCAAACTTGACATTACCTGGTAATTTGATGACGAAAGAAGGTTACATTTCGAACCCAGCCATGAATTTGGCTACAGACCCAGAGTCCGGTTCTGACACGAAAGCCGATGTATCTGATACTCCTTCCCCACTCTGTCCTTATGATTTAACTATGCTAAACATGATTGAACTTGAAATGCTGACTCCTTTGGCCGTTAAGAAGATCCTGTCAACCAGACATATGGTAGCACTACATGTTAATGGTAAGCAGCATTTTGATAATGAGCATTCTTCTACTTCCCTTTTTGAAACCCAATGCAAGCGATCTAAAACCGATTTTGTGCTCTCATCTTTGCGCCACATGGCGAAAAGAGCTATACCCACAGTTAATTCCGAAAAAAATTATAATGACAAACAAATTCAGTAACTTAAAGGAGAAAGCTGTTTCTGGGCCAAATACATCTAAACCTAACGATGTAACTACTAATTCTAAGCCCAAAATTAGGGAAATCACAATCCTGGATAACGCCAGGAAATTTCATACAAGGATTGGGGGTGAATTTATTCGCCTTGAACCACATAACCACAGGGTCATAACTAAATTTTTAATCGAAACCAAAATTGAAGGGTACATCTTTCCTGTTGGTATTGTAAGGCCCCTTAAAGTGGTACTAAGCGGTCTCCCTAGAGATGTTTCCGTGGAGGAGATTAAGGAAGAATTGACTAAGATAGAATATCCAGTACTTAAGGTTTCCCAACTCATAAAACTTAAAACTCAGCTCCCAATGCCCTTATTCCAAATCCAGCTTACAAATAATGATTCAGGAAAGAAAATCAACACACATGACATGCCATTTCATATTAAAGTAACCGTCGAGTGCTATAGACCCAATGTAAAGACCCAGCAGTGTCACAACTGCCATTTCTTTCATCGCCACTAGGATAACTGTCTTATGAGGCACGCTGCCTGAAATACGGAGAATTCCATAAAACCAAGAACTGTCCCAATGGGATGGGGAAAATTGATTACCACACTTGTTGCAACTGCGGAGGTCAGCACTCCGCCAACTATCAAGGCTACCCGAAGTTTCTTAAATCAAAGGTTGCCGCGCCAGCCTTCATCGCAGTGGTTTCCAAACCCTTAAGTAAATCATTTGCGCAAGTTCTTTCAAGCAGCATGCTCTCAGCACCAGTTACAGCCCCAGCTCAGCCCTAACCTATAGCTACCCTGTTAAAGACAAATCTGTTAAGGGCGAGATTCGCAAATTCCGTAGTAAGGATAGGGAAGAGCTTGTTCTAAATTTATCGACTGAAGACAACACCATTTGTCCATTTAGAAAAAAATTGCGAAATAAATCTGTGAATTTTTTTCCAGATAATCGGTTAGATACATTCGTAGATTAAACTTTATATAATTATATTGCAGTTAATTAGTTAATTATCGATCAGCACTTCAGTTACGAAGGAACTAAAGGCCTTGTCGCTAACATGTGCATGCTGAAAAAGTATCATTGAAGCAGCTTTGTGTTGAAAAATACGCTGATTTCTCTTGTGATTGCGAAAAATTTTCAACCTAACTTATCACATTTTATCCAACTAAATTAAATCGGTTGAAACTTTTTTCATGTAACACAAAAAATCTGCACATTCTTCACTAGTATTATGAATCCTAAACTAACATATACATGTTGACGTGTGATAAGGCCTTAAATCTGTTTAAATTTTATAAAATGAAAATTTTAAACTAATTAGTTTTGTTTGTGTAAATGTTTTTGTAAGGTGCTTATGATAAACACTACTTACAAAAGAAAAAAACACTAAAGCATTATGGTTAAGAAGTGTAAAAATTAAATACAAAGACATGTTTAGTGAATTAAAAGGGAATATTGAAATCTATTTTCAAAGCTCATATTAGAGAAGTGCTCTTTTTGGAATTTTGAAGCAGGAATCAAATTCGGTTAATGACGTCATACTATGTGCTCTATGTCATATTGTTAAATTTTTATTTGTTTAAGTAGTAAATGGTATAAAAATTTTAAATTTTAATAGACTTTTACGAGTGAAATATTTTAATTATTATATCTTCTTGAGGAAGATTTTTAGAAATGGATCCAATATTTGAGGTATGAATATTTTAAGAGATGGCAACAGTAATTACCATTTACGGAAGTGAGTAGCCATCGCCCATCTACGGTGAGGCCGATAATCGCATTGACTTTTTTTAGGGTTTTTTTCTTCTCGTGGGTAAGTTGAAATATGAGCAGGTTTGACTTTAATATTGCTTCAGAATTTCTTTGTTTCCGATGATTTTGCTTAAGTAACTTATGCATACCGATTGCACGTAAGTGTGCTTGCGGCTTTAAAACGATTTTTTTTACAGCTGACTAACACACATGATTGACACCTAGATTCTCATTTAAAAAAGAAATCTGACAGTCATTCAACCCGGCTGATAAATTTGATCTTCGATGTAAAAAACATTGTTTTGTATATTGTATGTACTTCTTTCAAGTAGCTAGTGGGTGTTTTGCTTACTGTGATAAATTTGCAAACCGTTCGAGGTAGATTTTAGTGTAGAGTGTTTATTAAGTGATAAGACGTTTTGAATGTGTTTATACTGAAATTCGTTTCCTTGACTTGGTTGATATTGAACATCTGTATACTTTACCAGTTAAATATGATTTATAGGTAACTTTTCATATTACAGGATGTGTTTGGGGTGGATTTTCTTCCTCCACAGAACCACACCTACTTGTTTCTTTAAACGTTTTCAACCAATTAGCGCACTTATTACATTTCTTAATGTTCTACTTAACTTTGTGTAATGTTATGGACTATCATTTTTCTTGTGTTGGTGATGTAACATTTTTTTGTGCCCTGGTGATGAAACATTTCTTGTGCCCTGGTGTCTGTCCTGTAGCAGACTAAAAATTTTATGCCTGGTCTTTTGATGTTCACTGCATTTCTAATTATTTATTTAAATATTGAAATTTGTGACATGTGTGGCCTAATCTCTTTGCATTCTATATCAGTTTTATTTACATTTGCACGTTTCTGCTACATGACTGTTCTTTGAAAGAAAAAAATAATGGTAACATTTTTTTTATGGCTTATCAAAATGTTTAACTCATTTCCTGTTGGACATTCTTGTGATCCTCTGATTTTTGATTCGCATTCATGTGGTGTTCCTTGCTTTGAATTTAGATGTAAATAAATGCTATACAGTATTAGTATGTATTGTTTTATTGTTTTCATATTTCTTTTACTTATTTTATTAGTTGTTTTAAAATTAGTTAACCTAAAACATTCTTTTATTTTTGTGTTATAAACATAATTTATAATTAAACGTTCAAATTTCAGGTACTGAAAATTAGTTTTCACCACGCCCACTATGCGAGAATATAAAATCGTAGTTTTAGGCAGTGGAGGTGTTGGAAAAAGTGCTTTGGTAAGTTTTTTTCCCTTATGCTGATTCTTGTAATTTAAAATATTAACTTATTTTGTGTGCTCAAGCTTCTTTCTCTTTTTATGTATGTCATATAAAGCAGTATATGTACTAAAATGTTGTTACTGTGTGTGGGTGCATGAATGCTTCTATTGTTTTGATAAAAACTAAGTTTTAATCATTAGTTAGTTTTAAGTTAGTTCACTGTACATTTTATCAGAAATAATACTTGATATAATTTATTTATGTATTTTTTGAGAGTTTGAACTCGTATGTAGATTTAAAAAATAGTTTCACTTGATGTAAAAAGTCGTTTTGTTTGATTACTAATAACTGTACTTACAATTTATTGTTTTAGCTCATTATATTTAGCACTTTGTGAATTTTGTCATTCTTTAATGTGTAATGTTTTTATACTGTCAGACTTTTGCAGAAATATATAATAATGCTGATTTAATACATATATTAACATGGGTTTTATGTATTTAAAGATGTTATTTTCTATATAACCCATGAATCATAATGAAATAATCTGCGACACTTTTCCCAATAAATTTTATTAAACTTTACATCATTATATTTGACTGAAGTTACAGTTTTAAAATTTAAAACTTTTAAGAGTTTTACAATAATTTTTTGCATTTTTAAATAAAGCAGAAAAACTGACTTTATATTATTATTGCTAATTATGATTCTGTTACTAGTTATTATGAGTTGCATAAAGATATATGTATATATTTTAAATAAGAACTATTTTTAATATGTTTGCTCTGCTCAAATGTGCTAAAGTTTAAACTGTTTCATGGCTGTTGTTTCAAAAGCTTTTTTCTATTGGTACAGATGTTATAATAAGGAAAACATAACTAATGAGCATTTTAAAATAAGTAATTGTTTGCTAATTAGGTGTAAACTATTTCTTAGGGTAGTATGTTACTTATAAAATATTTTCCACTGACGATAAATGCTGTATATTTTGCACCCTCTATGTATCTAGTTTTCTAGAATATTTTTTTAATTTTAATATTTTTCTTTCATATTCACATATTTGTAATTAGATAAGTGATTGGTTTTTAATAAGCTATGCATTTTTTTAAAATTGTTTGTAACAAAATGCACTTTTCTATTAATTTCAGAACAATATTTTGAAAGTTTTACTGCTCTTGTTGTTTTATCTAATGTGTCATGAGTTGTATTTGTGGTTATTTATTTTAAATGAAAAATTATTAAAGCTTATTTTCTCTTATATACTTTTGAATATATGTCATAGCAGATGAAAAACTGAAATGTTAATATGTATTTTGTTACTGCTGTATTTTTCACTGCTGTATGTTTTAAGAATATGTTGTTAATTTGAAAAACTACATTTAAACATTCATATCCTCTAACTGTTCCAAATTGAATATCTTTAGTTATTACCGATAATACTAAAAAATTGCTGAATTATGCATCAGTACTAAAAAACATTTCATGGTTTTCATAGAATATATTTCCAAAATATATAGAATGCAAATGCATGGATTTTTCTTTTCTTAATTGTATACATATTTTATTATACATTCTAATTTTTAATATCTTGGATAATTAAGAAATTGTATTGAGTCCAATTGTTTTTTAGAACTGTGTGATTAGATATATATTTGCTTATTATTGTTTGCAAAATGTTTCGTTTATTTTTTCAAAATGCATATTCCATTAATTTTACTGTAACTGTGTAGTTAAATTATTCTTTTCCATTTTCTAAGATATCTTCTATCTCTTCATTCATGTTTCAAAAGTTTTTAAGCTAACTTTTAAAAGTAGTATAAATTGTGGTGGTTAATTGTTATCAAAACTTTTTTCTTAATGCCTTTTTTTATATTATTTTATTTATATTAAAATTTTTTTCATTTCAATTTTAAATTAAGATAAATTAATGCTACATTATATGCAGTAGTGTGGTGCTATTAACCCTTAAAGCATTTGCCCGTGTCTGACACGGGCAAAATTCAAAATAAACATGCAATCACATTATTTACACTTTGTTTGAGTAACAATTTTTTTTATAACTTTTAACTCTTTTTTCACTGTAGTCACTGCCTCCCCCAGATCTAAAATTGCAAAAAATAATTTATTCTATACCTATATATTTTTTTCAGTCATAAAATGTATAATTTTTTTAAAATTTTTTCCGAAAAAAATTCGTGCTTTAAGGGGTTAAGTGCTATGGATTCATTAACGAACAATGATGAAGGGTATGAAATTATGTTAATTATTAAAAGAAAATTTTATCTGATATATCGTTTTCTTATTCTAATAATACTGATTTTAATCTGAACAAAAGTTACTGAATTTTAATCATACTTTTGGTAGAAATTTTAAATATTAGAGTAGCTTTTTTATTGGTATGTTTTCAAAGATGCTTGAAAATTGACTTTCTAGGTTTAATGAAAGTTTATGTAACATATTAAAAATTACTCTGTTTATTTATTATAAGTGTAACCAACATTTTGTAGTTTTAAGTTTAATATATCAAAAAATATTGTTCCTGTTTAATTTAATACATTTTCCAGAATATATAAAATTAGAGATGTGTAGTGAAATTTATAAAGTTTATACTTTTAAAAAATTTTTTGGTATCTATTTGATTAATGAAGAGATAATTTATATATTTTTTACATGATTTCCACCTCCCTCAATATTTTCTAGTTTTTAATAGAAATATAGTGGTCAGTTTTAAGTACAAGCTGAAAATATACAGTTTTGTTAATATTTGTATCCCACACCTCTGATTATATGAAAAAGAATTTCTGGAACTGAATTTTCTATGTCATCTTGGACCCTTTAAAACAAATTAAGACACTTCAAAATAATTTATATTATGATTTCAATTAACTTTTAGGTTTCGGCTTGTACAGCAGTTGTACCATAAATATTTTGAAACCCGAAAGTTGGCTAGGGTACAACAGTTATACCGTAGATATTTCTCCCCTTTTGCAGGGACAGGGTCATTACTCACTTGTCATTTGGCCAGTCCCTCCCTATTGTTGAAGTTTTGCTGAGTGCATCAGTACCGGGAAGGAAGAATGTGATTTTGTTTGGTGACATGTGGAACGACTGGCTCTTTTTTGTTCATGTCCAGCAGTTGTTTGTTAACTATTCATTCTATCTTGTGAACCAAATCCGTTTGGAAGCAAGTCACAGTTTCTTTCCTTCGTTGTTTATTTTTTTATTTAATCTGATCATGGCCCCAAAATTTCACGGTCTTTCTCAAAGTGAGATGTCTAATAACAACTTTCAGACTGGTTTTAGAGCAACCCGGAATTGTAACATTTTCACTCCCAGAGAGTGACAATAGGACAAAACATTTTTCCCTCTTATGAAAGTGGAAGGAGGAAATTTTCGAAAATGCTGCCGATTTGTAGTCCAAATGCAAGCCAGCGGTCAGCCGAAGCTTAAAGGTTAAAATAAAATTCTAAAGTCATAAAATTTGTATTTATTTGTATTACTAAAACCAATAACTCTTCTGTACTGCCTGAACAATCTTATTTTTTTAAAATAGGACTTTTTTAAATTGTCTGTTTAGTTAATTTTTTAAATTAAAAATAGAAAACTTTTTATTCTTCAATGTTTTATTAAGATTTAAATTTGCAATGCATGCATATTAGGAATTACATATTAATTTCATAGATATACAGATAAAATGTAAATTTGACTTTATTTTTCTAAAACTCGATTCTTGAGAATAATCCTAGATAAATGTTCACTTTCTTCTTTTATATTTCTACAATTTTCTTTACATAATAAACTATAAGATTATTTCTTTCATTCTGCCTGTAGATTTTTTAAAAACAATTTTTACTATTGTCAACAGACAGTAGTTGCTATGTGAACAAAAATGTTACTTTTGATAATGAGAATTTTAAATAGTATTTAAAAAACTACCAGTGAATTGAAACTGAATTTTTAAAGATATTTTTTTCTGCAAGAATATGCTTTGTCTCCTATAAATTAGATGATTAAAAATTATTTATGCTGAGACATTTAATATGTTAAAGACAATATTGCAGAAATTTAAAAAGTAAAATAAATATAAAAAAATCAGAAGATGTAGCAGATTTTTATTTTAAATCGTTTTATTTTATTGAAAAAATAAATTGCTTTGGTATTGCAAATTGTGGTGCATATTTGTTTTAGTAAGATTAAAAGGTGTTTTTGAATAAGTCAACTTGCTTTGGCTTTATAATTACATTTCTAAGTACCATGCAGAAATAGTTCAGTGTTTAATTTATTAAAATGTATTTATTTTACAATTTGCATATTTCTGCGTAAAGAATTATTGCCACAGCTCAATCGTTAGAGTATTGGACTACAGAACTGACCATACCTGGTTCGAATCATATTCAAACCCCTACAAAGTATTTTATTTTAAATTTAAAAAATGTTGAGTTTCTTAGGATTTTTCAAATTTTTCTTTTATATTTTAAATGTATTTCTATCACATTCACTCCCTTCCCAACTACTGAAAGAAAATTGAAATCTTAAATATTTTTTGTTTAAACTTTTCAACATATGTGGCTGTCATATTGTCACAAAGATCGAAATAATAACATGATTAGACTAAACCAACAATTGAATTTATTAGAACTCATACAACTCACTTGAGAATAGAATGGCAAACTGACCCCAACTGGTGGGACTCAGTTTTTATATACAGGCAGAATATTCCAATAACATCTAGCTCAAACGGCAAAGAAAGTTCTAGAATCATCTAGACATTGGACAAATAATAAATAACATTATTTTAAATAATTCCAGTCTTCAGATAAAATGCACTCACTGGGATTCAAATCAGGGAGGAATGTATCTGCAGTCCGATGCTCTACCAACTGAGCTATGGCAAGCAATAGTAATTCTTTATGTATCAGTGATTATTAAAGTATTTAGAGGGCTTTGAACTTAATATCTTAATTAGCAATATTGGATGGTAGTACTCTAAACTAAATCAGGATTGTAGTACTCTAAACTAAATCAGATCAAACTTGATATTAGTTTGGTACTGTGTAACTTGCGTGATGGGTGATAAACATTCATGATGCCATACTGAGAATCTCCACAATTTTGATCGTCTTCGAGAGGGAGGATTTTTGCATCTGGTTTTGTACTTCTTTCCTCCCTGACAACATACAGCCCCTCAGATTTAACTTACACATTCTCTGGATATCTGATGAGGCATGAGTTCACACATAAGATAAACACTGTACCTTATTAATTAACTGAACAAGCAAGGTTGTCGTAATAAAGAAATTGTGTAAATCCTGTGATAAAGAAACAGAACTGCCTACACCTGTTCTTTTCGCTTTCAAGGAACTACAAATATGTATGTACAACTGCTGCTAGCAGGGTATATTTCAACATGTAAGAGTTGAGTGGCGAGAAGGAAATAAAAAACGTATCTATTTTAGCAAGCTGCCTGCTCCTCGTCTAATGCTTTCAACTGAACATCATTAGTCATGTGCAACTGATGTTAATTGTTAGTTCAGTGTGGGAGAAGTTAGATATGATGAAATAGGGAGGACAAAATAAAGAAAAAAATAAATGATAATCTTTTTCACACATTGTTTTGGAGAGCAACACTTCTAATAACTCATCTCTGCTGGATATGCAATTTCATTTGCAATGTTTAGTGCACCTGCCAGGATTGAAACCACCATCCTGGAGATCTAGCCCAGCACGCAGACCACTGGGCACTTAACTTGTTAGTAGTTTTACTGTCTACTGAGCATTTATTTTTTCCTGTAAGTGAGAGTAAATAGGAATGAAATAGTTTTCAAAATTTTGGATGTTTGCTATTTTTTATGTTTGCCATTTATCTAAGTTTTTGTAAGGTCAGTTTTAAATTTATAATTGTTTGTAATTTCTTGGAGTCAGGTTTTGTTTTGTTAAAATACAAATATCTAATTAATAGAAGTATAGAAAACAAAGTAAAATACAGCATCTTAATTTATTGGATATGCATTAGTATTAGTGTGAAAAATTTTTTTTAATGCTCTTTCCTTAATAAGAAAATAACCTTAAAGAAATATTTGAAAAGCAGTTGTAGTGAATATTATGAATGTTTAAAAAAGAAGTAAATGTGAATTATTTATTTATGAATCATGTGTGTAATATTTAGAACAGTTAGAATATAATTTGATCTTTCTATAAAGGCATTTAATAATAGTTTTTATAGGGTTGGAGAGTTAAACTTTAAGAATGATAGTGATGCATTGGAGACTTTTTATATTTAAGTTGCTATTTTCTTTAAAAATAAAAGAAAAAGCTTTTTGCTATTTGAAGACATATTAAAATAGCCATAAACATGAATAATCATTTAGTATCATGTCTTGATGCCTATATCCTGTTGACACTGTAGTTTCTGATTTATGTATATATTTTTTATGAAACAGGAACTGTAATTAGTCAACCATGTTTCCTAGCAACTTCTAGCTAGCATCAGATTTCTTTTCTTTTAAGCTATAAAGTACTATCTTGTGTTAAACTATAAAATTTGGGTCTTAAGTAAATGAAATATGTATGAATGATATTTTTGAAAATATACATTTTTTAAGAGACCTGCTTTTTATTAAAAAGAGTATGACAGAGAGGATACAGGATTAAAGCTGTGATATTTTTTGTCTTAATAACTATTTCAAGAATTTTTCTTGAAATATAGATAATAGCTCTGGAAAAAGAAAAAAAAAATTAATCATAAAAGGAAATTAGTTTTCATATTGTAAACTTATGTTTACATAATAAAATTGAAATGTTGAAGCTATGACATGCAAATTTTTTTTAATCGCCCTTAACATGAAAATCTTTCTGAATTGCTAATAGTCAAGCTTATATGAAAAATAAATGTTAATTTTTGATTTCTTTTATACATTAAAATATTTTAATGTAGAATTAATTATACTTTAAATTTATTCTATATGAATTGTTTCCTTTTGTTTTGATATAGTTTGTACTTTTTTGAAGTTTAAGTTATTATATTGTATTGAGAATATACCATAAATGATAGTGAGATTAAACAGTAGCTAAAAATTTCTGAATTCTGTTATTTGTCAGAATTAATTTTCAATATTTTGTTTATTAGTCTAATTTTGTTTATTTTTTTTTTTAGACAGTACAATTTGTTCAAGGCATATTTGTAGAAAAGTATGATCCAACCATAGAAGACAGTTACCGTAAGGTATGTATCTTATGTTTTTATATGCTCAAAATTATTTTTCTTATTTTGTTTAATATTAAATATAGGTTTTAAAAATCTATGTATACTAATTTTAGCTTCTGTTTTCAAATTTTAATATTTTTTGAGTATGCATACAAAAAAATTGATGGTAAAAGTATCTGGTAAGTGTTAACATTTGAATTCAAGATTTCAGGTACTTTAGCTTATTGCTTTAGTAGATGCTTATTGATTGATGATAGAGCTTAATGTTAAATATTAGAAGGAATTGAAATATTTCACTTTTTGTATGTGTGGAAGTGTATTTGCATGATGCTCAAACATGTTCTAAACTTAATTTAATGCTTATAAAGAGAAAAAAAAATGGTTGTATAGTAAACTCAAGCCTGTTTTTATGTGGTGTTTTTTTTTGTTTTTTTTGTGTGTTATATTAAAAAATTCCATCAAAGGCATAATGTGAATAAAAGTTAATTTAAAACTGTGATTTAAAAAGAAAACAACAGATAGCTGTCAAAATAACATGCACATTAAACAAAATCCAACTGATGGTCTGTCTACAATCATGTTGTCATCTTATGAATTTTTTTACTATTGTATCATTTAGTCACATCAGTTGATATCTGCACTTTGATTAGCATACAACCTTTTGTCTGTTGAGACAAAATTAAGTGAATTAAAGATACCTTTATTTTTTTTATTTGGATGTCATTTTTATGCATTTTGTTTACTATGTTTAAAATAATCAGGAGAAAAATGTTTGAAAATTGAATTATAGCTACATTATACAGTTTTGATTTGCATATTTTCTGTGTGGAACCTTTTTTTTATGCAGTTCCTATTGACTGCATGAAAATGTTTCAAAAATATGAAGCATACTTCGTGAAATATTTAATGTTGTATGTTCATACAACAGTTTTCCTATCTTGTCTGGGATGAATGATACAGTTTTTATGAAATGATATAAAAGTTATTAGAATTTGAAAGATTTTGTTTTACACCAGCAATTATGCAAAATTATTTTTATTGTTACAATGTAGAAACCATGAAGCTTAGTAATAATGCAATGCCGAATTATTGAAATAATTTACAAGAATTTTTTTGGTAATATTTGTTTTAAAAAATATTTGGATATTTTTTGCAAGTTATTTAAAAATGAAAAAAATCCCAAAGAAAGTTTCTGAATAAATTTGTGTTATTTGAAAAAAAAAAATTGAACTGTTGTGTTTTGTTAATAAAAATTTAAGTTTGTTAAATCAAACATAAATTTTTAATTTGTTTTGTGCTTCCTTTCAATATAGTATGTTCTTCTGTGATACCATATTGTGTAAAATGGTCTATATAATCTTACCTTTTGAGTGTTAGCTTGCATTTTTTTTTACATTACATTCTTTATGCACACATTTTTTTTTGTATGTAACTATATGTATTTTAAAGGCTTTAGCAAGAGAGGCAGCTGGAAACAATGTTATTTACCTAAGATTATAGTTTCAAGAGAATAGTCTTAATTTTTATTGTAATTTTTTTTAAACATAAAGACCCTTTTTCTTATAAAATAAAAAAAGCATATTTGGATAGTTTTATTTTTATGAACATTACATGTTAGTATGGAGGAAAATGTAGGATATATTTTTGTTTAATTTAAGAAATTTGAAAATTTCTATTTTAAAATTTTAATTTATTTAATTTCAAAAAGCTATTATAATATTTGCAAGTATTTGTCTTACTTTGATTAGCATTTAATAAAACTTTGAATTTTGCTTTACAATAAAAAAAAATTACTATAGTTTGTTAGTTACATTGTCATTTTTTGATGCATTAGAATAAATTTTCTTAATTTGTTTATTAACATATATCCTATTTTTAAAATTTATGAGCTAATTTCATTTTATAATGGTTGTTAATAAGAGTATTTAACATTTCCTTGATAAAATTTTGAATTAAATATCTGACTTCAGTGGTATAATAACATTAAAAGTCTCATTGATAGGATTCATATATATCTCAGCTTTCTCTCTCTGTGTATATATTGCAAAACAATCTTGAACGTAAATTAAAGTGTACTTTATTCATGAGTCATAATCTCTTGTTTTATTGTGATTCAAACATTATTTTAAATTCAAATTTATATTTTCTTTATTAATGTATTTACTTTTAATTATAAGTATTTAAAGTACTTTATATCTATTTAAATTAAATTATAACCTTTTATTCTTTTAGCAAGTTGAAGTTGATGGGCAACAATGCATGTTAGAAATTCTTGACACTGCCGGCACAGTAAGTATTAATGGCTTGTAATTGATTTTTTTTAAAACTATTCTAATTTTATTGCATATTAGTTTAGAAACATTACAACTAGTTCATTATCAAGCTAAAAATTATGCCACTCCACTAAAGTTGAACCGTTCCCTAGTGGACAATATATTTTTAGCACTTTTTTTTTTTTTGATGCTGTACTATTTTGCTTTGAAGCTTGATACCAACATCCACATGATAATGGGGGATTGTCCATTTGATAATTCATAGCATGCAAATATCGTGTGATTGGCAATGGATGTGTAAAATTTTTTTTAAAAATACACATTTTGCTGTGTGACACGAATCTCTAGGATGTGTAACCGAATTTTTGAAAGAGCGGAAATTTTTTTTTCTATAATATTTTTTAAATGCTAATATAAGCATTTTAAAATTTCAACAAGGTTTTCAAATTTTTCAAATGAAATTTTCTTAACATTTTTAGCTAAAGTAACCCACTATATTTGGTTCCCAACTATTTTAACTGACAATCTCTGTTTATTTTAAACATAAAATGTTTGAGTATAAGATTGTGTAAAGGCATGTAAACATGATTGCAAAAAAAAAAATGATACAGCCTAGATAATTGAAATTTTGTATATTAATTCTTTTGTAGGGCTGGGCAAGTCTTCTTGAATCTTTGTTTTCAAACTTCAAAAAAAATTTTAATAATGAAATATATTTTTACATATCTTCCTCTGTAGTTATTGATTGTGTTATAATTCTCTTTAGACTGGCCATCTTTAAGTTAAAAGAATTTTCTTTCCCATAAATGCTCAAGTCGTAAAAAATATCAATAATTTTCTTTTAGATTTATGAATTGTAGTCACTTTTTTGGTCAAGGAACCAAAAATTCTTTTTGGAATTGCTACATAAAAGTTTGTACTAATGCTTTGAAAATTATGAGTTAAAATTTAAAGTACCCTCCCTTTTTTAAAAAATGAACTATCAAATAATAATCATTACATAATTTTTAATAAATTTTCAAATGTAAAATGATCTGAAAATATTTTATACATGGTTTCATCAGCAAGGGGAATTAGCCAATAGCATTAAAGTGAATTCATTGATGTCATATACTTTTTTTACATGCATTTAAAGTACAGGTAAATATAGAATGATAGTGCAACTTTGAAATAGAAATTTAAATTGCATTATCAGAAATAGTCAGTAGTAAATTAAAAAAAATATTCACATTAAATATTCATAAATTCCTTATTATTTACTTTATGGTTATTGTGTCTGTGTCAGTATTTTAGCTATTTTTTTTACAGGATTTTTTTAGTTATATTTAGTATGTATATTTAATTTTTTTTTTCATATAGCTTGATAACTTTTAGTGGCACTGAGCCATGTACACCCTTATTTCTTTTCATAGGTTTGTACTTAGTTTTGTAACATTGGTTAACCAATTTATTGATTTAACAATAAATTGACTAATATACCATAAGTGTTTATCAATAAATTCAAATTTTTTATCAGTAATTTCTATATGGAAAATCCTCATTATAAATTTTTATATATATTCATGTCACTGTCTAATTCATATGATGTGTATTGTTAAGAATTTGTTTTAGTGCTGCCGCATTACAGCTTATGTGATTTATAGCATGTAGATATTCAGGTTTGTGCAAATGTTCATCTTTCACACAGGAAGAATGAAATGAATCTTTTGCATAATAAAACTTATATCATAGTTATGTGTATTATTGACAAGTTGCATTCTCAGAGAATGCGTCACATCTAAATGCAGTCTCAAATCAAACCTCTGTGGCAAATTTCTAGATTAATTATTAATTAATCTTTTTTGAATATGCTTTTTAAACACTTAAGTTATGAAAAATATCTTTTATACTTAGATTTGAATTTTATTAACAGCTTTATGTTTTTCAATATTTGTAAAATATTTGATTATTAAATACATGAAATTTATCCTAAAATACTTTGTTAATTTTAAATGTTTACATTTTAAACTAATTACTATTCAGCATTTTGTTGCTGAAATAAAGATGCACAAACCAAAAGTTATTATTTGCAGTTAGTACTCATTACCTATCTGTAATATTTTTTGGAACAAAAATTACTAGGAAATAACCTACTTTCATATTTTTATTTATTTCATTGTTAGTAAATGTACATACCCATATATATATTAATATTTTATTTCCAAGTATTACATTAATTAAAGCATTGAACTTATTCATTTTTTAATTTTCATTTTTTAGGAGCAATTCACTGCTATGCGGGATTTGTATATGAAAAATGGCCAGGGGTTTGTTCTTGTTTATTCTATAACAGCTCAATCTACATTCAATGACTTGCAAGATTTAAGGGAACAAATATTAAGAGTAAAGGATACAGATGATGTAAGATTATTAACTTTGTTTTGTGCTTTACATGCTTCCTTGTTTTGTAGTACACCTAGATTTAAAAATTAGACCAATTTAATATTTTAATGCATAATATAGGATTTGCCTCTTTTTACAATTCTTGAGTAAGATATAGGGAGATAAAATATATATAACACATAAAGTTGTTTATTAACTTTTTAAATTTTTAATCTCCTCCCCCCCTGAAAAAAAGTTTTTTTATTGCTTGAAAATTAATATGTACCATCCTAAGCTTGAAAAGGCAAAATATTTTTATCAGTAATCTTGACCTGCTGGTTGTCAAATATGTGAGATCCCATTCATTGGCCAATTTCTTCTACAATGCACCCAAGTTAAATTTAAAAAATACAAAAGTACATTTTTTAAACTATAATATAGAATTAGTTATGTCATCTCTTATCAATATTTAGAAATGCAAAAGTAATTGCAGAATGTGAAGAGCCATGCAAGTAGAGATGAATCTGACTTAAATAATGCAATTTTTCTCTTTGTTGCATGGCATGAAGATTATGTCACACAAATGCCAAACACGTGAGATTCAGTGCTGTTTGTGCAGGCACAAAAATGCTAAATGTGTGAAATGGGATACTTGACCAAGCAGGGTTTTAAACACTAGTAATCATTACTTAAAATTTAATGCTTTGGTATTCAGTATTCAGAAGTATTTAAACTAGAATTTTCATAGAATAAAATACATTAAAGGTATCTATTGTCCAGTCAGATAACTTAAGTTCACAATTTTCCTTTTAAGATTGTCTGCTTATTTTGCATGAAAATATTTTTTCATGTTATATTTTATTTGTACAAAGGTTATTAAAAATTTTTTTTATGTATAACCTTAAGTTTAGGTTTAGGAAAGTTGAAAATTGTCTAGCCGTACATTGCAAATGTTTTCAGTAATTTTTAGTTATTTATTCCTTTTTATTTTTTTTTTGAAACCTCATACATAATTTTTTTTTGTTTTTAAAAATCTATTAACTTTTGAATATTGATGTATATATATATTTTTATTTTAGAAAAGTTTTTGTGAATGCTTTTAAAAATTTCAAATGTATGCATGTTTTATTATGTATGACAGTTTGTCTTTAATATTTATGTTAAACATCCAGTCAAACTATAGTGAGTTTCATTATACTTCAGTTAAATCCAAGAAACTTTTAATTGTGAATGTGCATTCATGCCCTCTAACGGCCATAAATTTTCTGCAGTTATTCAGAAAATTATCAAACAGCAAAATTATACCTTAGTGCTAAAATAAAATATTTCATTATTTTTATGCAACATTTCCTCAAAATTTCTTGCATAGGGTTTAAAATGTACTGATACATCACAACAATATTTGGATCATGTTTCTGTGCATGTTGTGACAGTAAATTTAACAAATTAATTAGTGACCTGTGTCAGAGGTATGTATGCATTTTTACATTCTCATTGCATTTGTTAATTTTGATTGATTATTTGTATTCAGGTCCCAATGATTTTAGTGGGTAATAAATGTGATTTGGAGGATGAACGTGTAGTGGGTAAAGATCAAGGTGCTAATCTAGCCAGGTCATTTAATAACTGTGCTTTCTTGGAATCATCTGCTAAAGCAAAGATTAATGTTAGTGAGGTAAGCAGCTATTAGATTTTTTTTTCTTTATTTTGAATTGCTCAAATTTTAAAAGTTTGTAAATTTTATTATTGTGAAATTGTTTTTTAAATGTATATTATATCCTTAAAGCTGTTTAATTTTTAATAAGATTACATTAAATTAAGTTTTATGTCTATTGCTCATTTCTGAAGTTTCAGTTTTAAATTTTTGTATGCATTTTGCTCTTTACTATCAGTAGTACATGATTGTATATGGGAGAGAGAGCTTGTAAGAGCCTTTCCCTAATTTAATGATAAGGTTCCTGAAAGTAAGTATGCAATAAAACTATTTGTGTCTACTTATGAGCTGTTTTGATAGCCCTATGAGTTTAGTATTTTATAAATGTTGCCAATAAATCATATCTCACTTGGCTTTATTACTTTACTTGATCTATTTAAATTTTTGTGTTCTCAGGTTGAGTTTTTTTTTATTTATAAAATGTATAAAGAAGTTTGTTCTCCAGTTTTAAAAATTTTTTTTTGTATTTCAAATATTACCTCAAACAAAAGAAATGATTGCTTTTTTTAACAAAAGAATTTTGTCTCAGTGATTATATTGATTTTAATCAGAATATTGTTTGCATGTTAAATTGTATTCCCTATCCCCTCCCTCTGGCATTGAAAATATATTTTTGGAGTGGTTTTGTATTAATAAAGAATGGTGTTCTTTATATATATATATATATAACCAGTATTTTCTTTCTTTTTCTCTTCCTGTTTTCTTTTCTTTTATGAAGTTACACTGTTTTGTTCTCTTTTATTTTATAATTCTATTGATGACACTTTCAATTCAATGAAGAGTTATTAGAGTATTATATATATATATATATATATATATAACTTTTTTGTTATAAAGTAATCTTCTCGTGTATACAATTTTGTGTAACTTTGTAACTGCAAAAATTGATACAAGCAATTCTTGTAGTAAAAAATGCTTTATTCCTTTATAGAATTCGAGGGTAATATACTTAATACCGTTTAACAAA
The DNA here is from genome assembly GCA_032207245.1 of Pardosa pseudoannulata. Classification (NCBI taxonomy): domain Eukaryota; kingdom Metazoa; phylum Arthropoda; class Arachnida; order Araneae; family Lycosidae; genus Pardosa; species Pardosa pseudoannulata. The sequence continues at coordinate 1,762,463 of CM063506.1, forward strand.
ATTAAGTTACTTCAATGTACTGACCTATGATTTCTATTGTTTTAGTTGTACATAATTTTTATAGTTATTAGTAATTAGTAAAGGAATCCTGGTATTTACTATTTATTTGTAAAGGAATAACTTGGTATTTAAAAAAATATTTTACTTTGAGTTCTTAATCAGATGATGGTCAAACTGTATGGTTACTGCAGGATGTTAGGGTAGATTTCAGTCACCTGGGGTTGGTAGCAGATTTGCTGCTCCTTCTTCCTACAAAATATATGGTAATTTTGAGTGAGGAAATATTAAACTGCAAAGTGGGTTTTCATCCTCCAAAATTTAAAATTCCTACTAACCACAAAAGTTTAATTGTAAATACATGTTTTGAAATTTGATATTAATAAATTATCTAAAACAAAATATTATTACTTCTATTTTGTGGAAAAATATTTTGGTAGTTAAAATTTGTAATAAATATTCAGTGACTACTGACTATTACAATATAACCCAGTTTTTTCACTGAAAAAAAATTTTTAGCATAAGATTTTACTGCACACACACACACACACACACACATAGAGCAGGCTTCCAAATGCTTTTGCAGAAAAAGCAACTGAAATCTAATCTTATTAGTTGCAAAAAATAATAAATAAATAAAAACTGTTTAAGACTAATTCAACTTGTTTTACTTTATGCTAGTGATTTATGGACCATACACAAAAGCACAATGTCACAAGCTGAAATTGTTCTCATATTTTATTTGCATTCATTAACTTTAGTAAATTAGCTATAGTTTGCAAATATATGTAAGTATTCATAATTTTTTGCATTTATTTGTCTGTAATATCACTATATTAGTAGAATCATTGTATACGTTTAACAATTTTTCTACATACTGTAGAGCACTGTTTATATGTTGTTCAAGGGACCAATGTAACAAATGAGTAAATGAAAAATCGTAGAATCAAAATTTTGATAAACAATTTTGATCATTGCAAATTTATGTAAAAGTAATAATTTTAAAGCTTTTTTTAGACAATAATACTAATAAATTACTACTTAATATATTCAAGATAAATATGTAATTAAATTAAAAAAAAGCATTTATCTTAGCAAAATCAGGCTTAATGCAGATCTGAAACACTTATTGCTGACTAGTAGTTATTTAAAAAAAATAATAAAAATAAAACATGTAATCAAAGTCTAACATTCTGCAAGTATTTCCAGTACAGCACTATAAATCAAATGCATTGCTTGTTGTTTCATTAATGTTTTGGTATCAAAAATATGTTTGAAGTTTTCTAACAGATCCCAGTGCATATTTAAAGAAAGGGAGAATAATTTTGTCTTTATCATAATTGCTTAAGTCAGTACCAGACGATTTATTCTCTATTACTTTAACAATTGGGATAATTCTAAACTAATGATATTACAGTTCATAAATGCTGAAAATTTGCAATAGAAAAGGGACCATTTATTCACCTAATAGTAAGTTTTTATTTTTTTCAAAATAGCACATTGTGACATGATTAAAAGTCATTGTGATAAAAACAAGAAAATAATTACTATAGAAAGGCAATAAATAATAAAGAAAATTTAGGCATCAAATTAGTATGAATATTGTCTCATGTATAAATACCATTTGACAAGAGTATTTAAAAAAGACGTCCTTAATTCACCTAGTCTTAATTAAAATGGTTAATGTCTTCCTCCCCAATTTAAAATCCAACCAATCTAAGCAAAGGAAATTATATTTCCACATGAATTTGTGTTTCCATTTTTTAAAAGTCAACTTTATTCTAAACTTTAAAAATTATTTTTGTAGGAAATAATTGATTAATTTCAAAACATTTATGATCATGGAAGCTATAATTATGCTTTTTCTGAATATGTAACTCTAATTTATCTAAGACAAATAGAAGTTTTGGAGGCAAATAAAATTGTATCCCGTCTATTTTCTTAAATTCTAAACATATGCTATCTAAAAGAAGTGAAATGTATTGGTGTTTACATCAGGGGTATAATATTATCCCTATAGAATTGGCCATGATTGACACACTAGTTATTTACCTGGGAAGGAATTTGGAATGAAAATACACAAGTTTGTAACACAATTTTTAGGGGCCATATGATGGTTGAATGGGTAAGAGAGCTGATCTTTGGTACCGGAATTCATGGGTTTGAATCACACTTTGGCATGAATGTTTGTTGCTGTTTGGAATTGGCTTTAAGCAGTAGGTCCCAGTCTCATTAGCCCTCATGTTGCCCCCCCCAAAAAAAAGTAGAACATAGCACTTGAAACCAAACCAATTTTTAGGCTGGTTTGGTTAATCAATCTTTTTTTTTTTAGCTCCTTTGATAACTGATGTCCATATTTGAAATGTAACAGAAATTCCTTAGCTTAGTGTTTGTATATGTCAGGTTAAATGTCGCAATGAGGTTGCATTATATAGGCTTCATAATGTCGAATTTCATGCAAAAAATGCTGTTTTAAAAAAACAAAAGCACTCTTTAATGGAAATTAATATTCAGTACAAAACTCAAAGTGTAAATAGATTGATGTAAAAACATTGATTTATTTGTTTCAAGATAATTTATATCAAGTAATTTTATATCAGTGCATTCACTTAAAGGGCAAAGTAGTTTTTATTTAAACAATATATTAGCAGATAAGAAATACTGCAAAATATTACCAAGTATTTTGGTATTTAGTATTTGTTAAATTTTCCACTGAATATTCAGTATTTGGCAAAATTCAATCTTAGTCCCATTCCCAATTATCATAGAAATAAACTTGAAGTTAAATTAAAAAAATGAACTGTGGAGATGCGAGAAGTAGTTTTTTTTTGTGAAGGTTTCACTTTCTTTTTGTAAAGATAATGTGGAAACAAAATAATTTATAAGATTTATAGGATTATATATATAGTATGTTGAAAATATACCTTTTTGCTAATAAATTATTTTTAAGAATTTTAAATTTTTATTTTCAAATAATGCATTCTATCCTAAGAGATTTTTCATTTTGTGGTCTTAAGATACAAGGGGTTAAATAAAGGAAATAATATTTCTTATGTTTTCTTTTTTTATATTAAAAAGATTTTCCCTATTAATTAATGTTTAGTGTATTTCTAATGACATGGGTTAATTCATTATGATGGTATTGCAAAGCAGGATTAAGGTTGCTTGAGGCCTAAGGCCCAGCATCTTTGGGCATGTTCTCCTTTCTAAAAATTAAAACTGAAATATTTTGATTTAATCATTTGGGGCCCCAATATCACGGTTTAGGTGGCCTGTGCAGTAACAAGCCCCTGGCTAGTAGTTTGTCAATTGCCTGATATTTTCCAATTCATATTTTAGGTAACACATTGTTATATAATAGTGTGAATTTGTAAACAAAGTGGGAGATATGCATTCTTCTTTGTCTTTTTGTTTTCTATTTGATTATAGAGGGTAAGTCTGAATTGTTTTTACAAAATACATGGGGTGATAGTACCCATCCAGTTAATCAGTAATTACCCTGTAACATAGGGTTGTATTATTCTCTCATTCAGAAACACACACTAGTCAAAATGTGTTGAGAATGAACAAGTCATTCCCTCTTATTTTGTATTTGTCTATGTAGCATATCTCCTAAGTCTGCACTAGTATGCAAGTTTCCAATGATAAGCAACAGCATATTTGCTCTTAGTACATTCTATAAATAGCCAATAAGATAAAATGTTCAGCTTTAAAAATATATATTAACATCAACACATTGTTACTTCATACCAAGTATAACCTTGGTAGTTTCTGAAACATTTGGTGAAGGCACATACAAGGAATTGGCAGATATGCTTGATTGCCACACATCTTGCATAATAGATCAGATGTAGCAGATTTGTGGCTTGGTCTGCTCACTCAGTAGACCTCAAACCACTGGACTTTCTTTTGCCACCACATGAAATCTTTAGCATACAAGATGCGTAGATTGAGCTAAAGGTCTTGTAGTGAGAATTGTTGCTGCTGCAGATATGACCAACGCAACATCAGGGAACTTTGAGAGGCTTCACTAGTCATTCATTTGTAACTGTGAACTGTGCAACATGTGTGGCTGCCACTTTGAGCACTTGCTGCTGTGACTTTTTCTCTGCACAAAAATCCAAATGTGTAACTTTTGGTATTGTTCATTTGCTTTCTGAACACTTGTGAGTTAATGCTGGGATTCTAATTTTACTCTTTTCTGTATCTCATTAGGACTCATATTCTGCAATAATTATTACTGATCTAGATAGAGGCTTTATTCCTTTTATTTTGTACAAGCAATTTAGATTCACTCTGTAATTAGTCAGAAATTTTCAACACATATCTAAATTTAGCATTTAAAAATGACTTCTTTTTAAAAGTAAAATTTCTAATGTTGTAGAACTTTTATACAAAATTGTTAAATAGGTATGTTCCTTAATTGCATTTGAAATTGATGGTTACAATTAGCTTCCATCTGGCACTTAAACTTGAATGAGATATTAAGCTTTCTTAACTTTTTTAATGTTAAATGTTTTTTTAAGAACATTTAATAAAATAGCCTGTAGAATATTTGTTTTCTAGGAACAATCTTTGTTTTGATTGATCTTAGACGATAGCATGGGAACCCTGTAAATAATCCCATAAATTTTTGACTATCAGCAGTTTTATAATTTCATGATTTGGATTGACATTTTATGATTTTCCAAGCTTTGCACACATTACATTTTATGTATATACATTAACTAAAATCAGGATGACCAATTATATCTTTTATTATTATAGTGCTTCAGTTATGTTAGCAGGGGATAATAAATAAATTGTATCTTTTAAATCCTTCCCTCCCTTAGACATGATTTCTAAAATTATAGCCTTCCACAAATTAAGGCTAGCTGTTAAAACTAGCACAAGATTTACTAGAATTTAATTTTTTCAAAACTCTTCAGAAGTTTATAGTCTTTTAAATTTAATATATTAATGTATATTCAATAAAATATTTAAGAATTAATGGGTTAATAACAAAGTGAGCTTAGTCACCATTTGATGCTTATACTTAAGCAGTAGTCTGTAAATTTTCAGTTTAAATAAAGTTAGTAACAGTATTGTAGAAGAGACAATGGCAGACTTTTTTTGTTATTGGTCTGTAAATACAAGGTATTTTTTCATGTTATTCACCTCATAACTGTACATAATTTTTTTTTCATAAATGATATTTTGTAGACAGAATTACATAAGGTTAATGATCTTCACAGAGCAATATTTTTTATAGACCAAATTTAGCATTGTCATCATTAAAATTAAATTCATATTAGTTAAGAATCATAAACACCTCCTTTGTTTAAAGTATTTTTGATGTGTAGGTTGTTTGTATCAGTTACAAAAATATTTATACAATATTTTTACAATTTGTAATAAATCAGTTTTCTTAAATGTATGCTTATGTTTAATTTAGTACATATACCACCTACATGTGTGTGTGCGTGAAAATTTTATTATATACGTTTATTGAGAAACATAGTTCCATAACTTACGGCATGTTTTTTGTTTCCAAAGCCTTGCATGTTATCTTATTCCTCCTTTAGAACTCTGGATTACTTCTTGTTTTTATGGTGAGCAAAATTCCAGAGAGCAAACAATTTATTTTGTATTTAGACTGTGTATATATAATTTCCATTTAAAGAGAATCATTCTTGTTCTATTCTGTATGTTCATAATAAGTAAAATTCATTAGTCATAAAATGTTGAAGATTATGCTAAATTTAAATATCATAATTTGTTTACTCTCTGCTCGTCTGACAGTGAAAATGATTTATATGTATCAGTTAATTTAGAGTGAATGAACATTTTCTTTACCGTGACAGTTATGTAGTAAATGTCACAAATCCATTTAGAAATTAATTAGCAACCCTCTGGTAAACCTGGCAAAATTTGGGAATTTCTTTTCAGGAGGTGAGTGGGAACCCTATTTTATTATTTCAATGTGAATGAAACTAGGCAGTAAGACTTGGTGTTGTTTGATAGAGGAAGTCTCTATAGTTTTTTTTTTATTTCAAAGCCATGAGGAAGTGGATAGTGTGAAAGAAGTTTTGAGTTTGGATTAAGGCTGATTCATACTTTCTGGAATGTCACTGTCATGTCATGGGGGATAATGTAATGTCATGCGAAAACTGCTGGCATACCACTCTTTATCATTAGTTTCTAATGGCCCACCAATGTCACAAAATGTTGGTCTGCTTTTAACTTCATCTATCATCTTGCCACCTTATAGAATATAGAAATTAGCTATGATTGCTTTAGTTTTCAATAAAGTAAATGAGAAACAAAACCACTATTTAAGAAAGAGGGAGAGGTTAGGAAGATGTTTAAGAAGACTGTATATTCCATGAATTAGAATCCAATGAGATTTTATTCTACAAATACTTTTGGGATGAATCAAAGTTAATTTTATAACCTGCCACTTAAAATAGAAAAATCCATCAAAATAACACTGTTTCAAGAAGCTGTCAGTTCTAAAATGAGAACTAATGTTATGTTTAAGGTACATAATATAAAAAAAACTATAACACTCTTTTAAAATCGTGTGTAATTCCTGTCCCATCTGGAAATTATCGGAATATTTTTTGTGGGTCATATTATATAGTTCTCACAATTTCTAGATAAGCATTTTGTTATCTACATCTGAAACGTAATAAAGTTAAAAGATTATAACAGCTCAAACTTGACTTGTCTCTGTATACATAACCTACCGATTTGGGAGGTTAATATTGACATTGATGATCCATTTTCACATTCATGCTACCCTTCTTGAGAAATCTTGGATTGACAGAGAACAGTAATGGCTGGAAACAGATAGTGACATAACCTCCCAGTCTGAATGGACCCATTCAAAATATTTTACTAAATACTCTGATGGTACTTAATCTATGACAGAACAATGGTGTTCTGGAAAGTGTGAATCAATCTTTATTGTGTTTGTCACATCATTGGGATTAGTGCTCTTGTGAAAACCAAAGATTCTTGTTGAAACTTGTAGGAATTTTTCCTGGTTCTCCCCTGCTGAATAGGAAGGTTTCATAGCTCATTTATTAGAAATCAATATGTTTACTTGCTCATTCATGATGTATTTTTTACATTTTCATTTAAATAATTATTTCAGCCTAAAGAAATATAGATGGGTACTTTTGACTCTTTTCTAGTAGTAGCCTGGAAATATTATATCTGTTGTTTTTGACTGAGAAGGATGTTATTTTTATAAATATTAAATTTTTTCTGTTATATTTATTTTGAAGGGGGATTTGTTACAAAATACAGGGTTATTTAAAATGAATAATCCATTTTCAAAATGTTTATTAATAAATGACAGACTAATAATTAATACATGAGTATTTAGAAAAAATGTATAAATTAACTAAAGGAAATTATAATAAAAATATATAAATTCCTTTAGTTACACATATAATGTTAAGATGTTATCTAAATTCCTTCCAAAGGCACTGTAATAGTGTTATTAGTAATTGAATGCATGGTGGCAAAAATTCTTTAATTTCACAGAAATTTGTAGGTAATGGTGGTTCCTACACTTTATCGTTTGCAAACCCAAAAGAAAAAAAAATCACTTGGGATATCAAATTACCTATGTGGCCAGCTGTGTAACATCAGGTCATCTGGTTCATTGCAGCCAATTCAACTGTGAGGTATTTCTGTATTAAGGAAATGGGGAATTCTTTGTGAACCAGTAGAGTAGGATTCTTGTTGGAAAACAAAATTCGAGAGATAGTGGATTAATTCTATAATTTGTACAAAACTTACGCTGATAAAAAATCCACATCATGCGAATGACAGCCTACAAAAAGCTATCTACTCTGTGGATGACATTACTTTTGATGTTTAAAAGCTGTTAAAGAGCTTTTGTGAAATAGCTTCATAAAGAACACACAAGCCCCCAGTTTTGTTCACAATATATAACTTCCATAATATTCATATATTATTTATCTATCTGTTTATTTTTAAAAATATTGAAATTTAAATAACCCTGTATATTCATACTTATACAAAGATTTATTTCAAATGTTTTAGTTTAATGATTAAAATCATTAAACTAAAGCAGATGTTTACTAAATGATTAATTTCTTATGAAAGAGGAAGCAAGCTATATAAATGACAAGAAGAAGCATTACCTAATATAAAAGTATTGATCTGCATTAAGGAAGCCTTTTTTGAATAAACTTTTTAATAAACCAGTAGCTTTTTAAATATACATTTTCACTTTTTTTAGAATTTTGTATTTTGATCCCTTATTTTAGGAAAATTACTGAGACATTCAGTAAAAAGAGTGGCACAAATTGTTCAAATATATATATAGTTATTAAGAATATTATTTGCTGCTTCATAAATTTTCTATCTCAGAGGAAAATTGAGTGTTTAGTTTTATGTACTTATTGAATATTTTTTGTAGTATTTTTTAGTGCAAATCAGCATTATGAAATAACTATTAAATTTTGAGTAAAATGTGTGTCTGAAATTAAAGGCTTTTGTTTTTTACTTTATATGCACTGCATGCTTTAACTTTTTAAAGTTTACACAGAGTGCTGAAGTAATGAAATTGTCTGTACGTCGGACTCTCAGTGTTGGAAGGGATAATTTAAGTAAATGCCAAGTAAACTCAAATGTACCCCTTAAGGAAATGCTAATTTTGATTTTTCAATGTACATTTTATAATACTTTTTTGATTTTTTTTAAAAACATAAATCATGTATGCATTAAGAATTTCTTAAATTTTGGTTTTTATATAGATTTTGTGTATAATATTTCAGATATTTTATGACTTGGTCCGGCAGATTAATAGAAAAAATCCTGAAAAGAAAACACATCCTAAAAAGAAAAAGGGGTGTTCAATTTTGTAAATATGTAAGTATTTAGTTTCATACTAAATTAGTTTAAAAAGCTCTTTAAAGATCTTACTTTCAAACATTGCCAGACTCACATACTCAACATATTATACATATATTATTTTTTTAACACTGTGAATAGAATGAATCATTTTAATTGATATATAGGTATGAGTTGAGAAAATTATATGCAATTGAATCAGTTAAAAAAATTATGAACTTTATAATTTTATGATAGAAAATACCTGTTGAGTTCAAAAGGTTTAAATGAAAGAAACAGCATATTATAAGAAATTGATGAAAAGTTTGGATTCTGGATATTATACTATACCAGTGGTAGATAAGCATGAAGTCAAAGAGAGCCACATTTTGGTTTTATGTACCTTATAAAGAGTCATACCACATTTACCTAGTATCACATACATAAATTCATTCTTAATTTAATTAAATGGTACACAAGTTCTATATAAATTATGCAAAAATATGTATAAATTAAGTCAGAAAATAATTATTTCAAATTTAATGGTGACCTATGACTGGTAATTCTAGGGTAGTTGCAACTCTCATAATCTACAAACCATAAATGTAGAATAAAATTAAACAGTAAAAATGACAATAACATTATCTCATATTTTGTACAACTGTGAAACAGCTTTTTCTCAGTTAAAGTTATTGCAATTATATATATTTAGTGTATCTTGACTATCACAAAATACTATGAAAATTTTATATCTGCATAATTGTTATGTCCAGATATTTAAATAGAGTTGACTAGAAACACTATGAAAATGCTCCAAACTGAGCAAAGGATTTGCTTGATTCACAGTACTGCTTTGTGCATATCACTGCGACAAAAATTGTGACCAATCCTATCATTTTGATTATGGTAGGAATTTTTAAGACTAAGTTATTGAAGATATGTGTTGCATTTGCAAAAACACTTTAATTTCTAGTTATTTTGTTCCCCAGCTGTATATTCTAAGTAATTATTCACAAATTGATCCATCATATACAATATGAAATAAATGGATTTAAAAAAAATCTTGACAGCTGCCTTTGATCACTGCTGTACTATACCTTGGACTTTGTTATTTTTAATATGAATTGTCAGTATTTAACGACTTGCATGTACTTCTCATAAGCTATTTTAAATTCGAATGGGTTTTCTAAAATACAGATGAATCAAATTTGCAAATTGGTTATTGTAACAGTTGAAGTTCTGTAGTTTCATTGATGGCATGCTTTGATTCTGGCTTGAATACGAAGTGTTTGTTTCATATATAGTTGAATGTTTGGAATAATTTATATTTACTATTTTTAGTAACAAGTAAGGCATTTATTATTTTTTTCTGGTAATGATTTAAGTTTTCAGACTAACAGCCTTCTAAAAATTTAAAAAAAAAAAAATTTTTAGCTTAAATTACATAACACTTAACTTCTAAACTTCAATATGTTTGTCTTCATTGTTTGCAAATTAAAGTATAAAGTTATTTATAAAAATTCAGAACGTATTTCAGAGCTTTTTGAGCAGGTGTTAATGGCAATATTAAACTGTTGAATATGAATATTGGCTTTTTAAATGGAATGTTTATTACTTAAGCTAATTATATAATTTGAATTAGTCTTCACATAAGTTACAATATCTATTACTCAAAAGAATGAGTATGCTAGTTTATTTTATGGAACCAATTCCTTGAAATCACATTGTCATCACTTAATTTAAAGGATAGCTTTATTAAAATAGTTCACTATTCATGCTCAAAAACAATGTTAAAATACAGTTTGACTTAAAAAATCTGCATCAAAATTCTGGTTGCTTAAAGTAAGATTTCTTATGGATTTTTAGGAGTGTATTTTCAAATTTACTCTGGCACTGTTATTGTACTGAAGATACTGTACTCCAAATCGGTGTGTTTTCCTTGTATGCTCTAATATGTATTCTGTTTCATTTATCATTCTGTTTGTTGCTGTAAGGCTCCCTTGTGGAGTGATCAAAGAAAGAGTAGTATACAATATAAACATTGAGTATCAACATTAAATTTGCTTTTCATCTAGCATTAAGTTTTTTTTTTTTTTTCAAAGTTATACAGCTATTCTCTTTGTGTTAAAGTATACATAGCATTTACACTAAAGCACAACATACATTGCTCAATGGTGTGATGTAAAACTACCTATAAGTGAAAAGATGTAGAATCAAAATTTCAATAAACTAAAATTATTACATTTAATGAAAATTTATGTAAAAGTAAAAGTTTTCTAAGATACTAGTATATTACTACCGTAATTTCGCACGTATACTCTGTGAACTATCTGTGTTTAAAAAGCAAATTTCTTCAGCTGTGGACTATCTGCTGGTTGTTCATTGCTCAAATTATCAAAATTGGAAGAAGGGGAGAAAAAAGCATGTCACGCGAACAGCCGATGATCAAGTATAGACAAAAGCACGACTCATAAGATGTCAAGAAAACATTGTATCCTATCAATAATAAACCATGAAAAAAAAAAATACAACTTGTAAAGCAGAACAAATCAGTAGTAGCAAGTAGTGCAATCTTAAATGTGTTTTGGAGTACGGGAAAATATTGATAGTCAATATTTACAACTCTGATTGACAACATCTAGTGAATGGGTTCAAGATCGAAGGTTGAGGGTCATTTTACCACGAGGATCAATCGTAACAGTGTGTTTTCAGAGTTTTGATTTGCAGTAATATTGTTCATTCATTATATCTTCAAAACATTGTCGCTAATTTACTGCTGATTTCAAGCTGAAGGTAATTCAAAAGGTCGACGAGAAAGCAGTAAGAAATTTGCACAAGCAAAAGAAAACATTAAAAAGGAGATGAAAGCAATCCAATTGTCATGGAAAAATGCAATGGCTTGCATTAGAAGACGATTTACATAACTGAGTTCTTGAACAGAGAAATGTAGGATGCTCTGTTTCTACCTTTAAAATTTGTCTCCAAAGCTATGACAGAAGGAATGATTACAAATTTTAAAGGTAGAATTGAGTCTAATCCAAACTTTTTGGCACTCTACTGTACTTAGGATGTTATTCTTAAAGTGATTTAGTATTGTCATATTAAAATACATATTTTTCCATGTATAGTCTGTGGATTATCTAGTGTTGTGGACTATCTGATGATTTATGAAAATTTTTAAGTAAAAAATCGCACCCGTTTACAATATGATGGTGCAGACTGTATGTGCGAAATTACGGTACATAGTGTATTGAAAACTGTAATAATTTAATTTTAAGTCTTTATCATAAATTTATGAAGTTATTCCTTTATTGCATATCTTGAGAATGAATTATGCCATTTATGAGCATAGAATTAAAATCTAAGATATGGTAGGCATTTAATTCAAACTGTAATTATCGTCTGACATGATGTTTGAGTAATAATTAAAGCAGTGTGTATCATTAAGTCTATTGAAAGTATTTTAACTTGTAGTTTGACCAAAAAAAAAAAAGTTTTTCATTGAAGTTTTCAGCAGAAAACACATGTTTGAAAAAGAGAAAGTGATGTATAACTGAAGCTTTGCTTCATTTGTGTTGTATGAGTGAAAGATTTTATTGCAGTATTTTTTGAATACATCAAGACTGTGATAAAACATATTAATATAAATGACAATCTATACTGAAAAGATTTTTTTTTTTGTATTTTTCATATCTAGGTAGTGATTGACAGGTAGTGATGCTGTACAGGCCCCCTTCAATTTATGTCTCGAAAGCGACTTCACTACAGGAAAATTGTTCACCGTGGAGCATGTGTATTGCGAAGAGTTTTGTACATTCTGTTCAAGCATTATTGCTACATATACTGGGGTCCAGGCTGCCTATTACTGTAATAATTATAATACCATGTTCCTCCATTCGCAGCACTTCCAGAAATCTTTTGACAAAAAAAAAAAAAAAAGAGTCTTCAATAATTCTCATAACTAAAAAAAACCAACCAAACAGCCGAAAAAAAAATAACTAGAGTGTGAATCAGTGTTTATCAATAATTTGTTTGAAGCGTGGGCCATAATAACAGGTGTTACACTTTGTATGAAGTGTCTCATAGTCTGTGGGTTTGATATAGTAGTTATAAAGCTATTTCGTATTTTCATATAAATTTTTAAATCACATTTATTAGAGTTTTTTGCTTGGGGGTAAACTGCAATCTTCTCCAAAACTGGGTTCAGGCATGATAATTCCATTTCTGTGTTTAGTGTGGAAAAATAATATTTGGAAAGAATGACCTGCTTGTTAATCAAATAAGCCATTTAATTGCTCTCATGTAATTTTCTGGGGCAGCCAAATTGTCATTAATTAGTTAGCTTTCATAATCATTGTAAGAGATCCATCTGACAAGCTATTTTGAAAAGAGAGCTCATGAATCCTCAGTTTAGAATATTTGATGTCTCAGTCCTCATGAAAGCAGTTAAGAGGCAGTTAGATTAATTCTGGCAGGTATTTAGTATTTGTATTGTATACAGTTAAACTTATGTGTCCTGTAAAATTAATAGTTACTTTATCCTGCTTCCTGTCCTCTGGTAGATTACGTTTTAACTGCTTGATGTATTTTTCAAAATGAGTTGTTGCTGTTTTCCCCCAACTTTTTTCATGTCTGTGCACAGTGTTTTGTAAGTTATTATTTCATCTTATATATATATTTCCATTGATTTGTATCCAGTTTAGCATAGCTCTTGAAACTTGCATTGTTGTTTTGGCCAATGCTTCCAATTTCCAAGGAGTTTTTAACTTGTCTTTAATGTTGAGCAGAGCTTTTAAACTGACGTATAACTTTTTTACATCTGTATTTCTAATTGTGTTGAGGTGCCTATGCTTGTGAGTCTAAAATTCTCATCATATCCTCCTCAAAGTTGGACATTCTATTATCCCGATTGAAGTGGCATTTAAGAAATATAACTCATAATATGGAAAATATATCATTTAATTATAATTAAAAAAGAGGTTTTTCAATGTTTACCCTCATTCAGTTGTATGAAATGGATGGAATTTATCTTGTTGGATGTCTTCATTTTAAAATAAATGTGTTAAATTAACATTAAAAGCAGTTTGTGTGTGATTTTTTAAAAAAATAAAAGCATTTTTTTAATGCTTTCTCATTTTTTATTAAATATTTGATATGGGTTATTGAAATACAATAGTGCCTCGACTTATGAGTTTAATTTGTTCCACAACGAATCTTGTAATTCAAATTACTCTTATGCCAAATCAAATTTTCCTGTTAAGATTTCATTAGTCCTTTGCTCAAGAAAAATATTTTTTTTTTTATAAATGTTTTTTAAACAATTGGTATTCATACTGTCCAACTGCTACAAATTTCCATTGTCATTTTGAAAAGTATGAGGTAAGTAGCAAAGTTAAAACATTCGTGTTAAAAAATAACGTACTTTATAAATTTCACAACATATTTTCCCAAATTTAATCTAACGAAATTTGAATTCCATTTTTCCATTCCCATTGAAGGCCTTTACATATTTGTGTATATACAAACATATGTATATAAAATACAAATTATATATATATACACTCTAAATAGAATTAAAATAAAAAAAAAGAAGTTTATTCTCATTTAAATGAATGATCTTGATTGGTTTTTTGAAACCAAATTTTGCTTATATCCCAAGACAAAAAATTGACTGAATGAGGATTCATAACTCAAAAATCAGACATGTTATTGCAATTGTAAGTCGAGGTTCAACTCTATAATATTAAAGCACGACTCATAAGATGTCAAGAAAACATTGTATCCTATCAATAATAAACCATGAAAAAAAAAATACAACTGGTAAAGCAGAACAAATCAGTAGTAGCAAGTAGTGCAATCTTAAATGTGTTTTGGAGTACGGGAAAATATCGATAGTCAATATTTACAACTCCGATTGACAACATCTAGTGAATGGGTTCAAGATCGAAGGTTGAGGGTCATTTTACCACGAGGATCAATCGTAACAGTGTGTTTTCAGAGTTTTGATTTGCAGTAATATTGTTCATTCATTATATCTTCAAAACATTGTAGCTAATTTACTGCTGATTTCAAGCTGAAGGTAATTCAGAAGGTCGACGAGAAAGCAGTAAGAAATTTGCACAAGCAAAAGAAAACATTAAAAATGAGATGAAAGCAATCCAATTGTCATGGAAAAATGCAATGGCTTGCATTAGAAGACGATTTACATAACTGAGTTCTTGAACAGAGAAATGTAGGATGCTCTGTTTCTACCTTTAAAATTTGTCTCCGAAGCTATGACAGAAGGAATGATTACAAATTTTAAAGGTAGAATTGAGTCTAATCCAAACTTTTTGGCACTCTACTGTACTTAGGATGTTATTCTTAAAGTGATTTAGTATTGTCATATTAAAATACATATTTTTCCATGTATAGTCTGTGGATTATCTATAGTGTTGTGGACTATCTGATGATTTATGAAAATTTTTAAATAAAAAATCGCACCCGCTTACAATATGATGGTGCAGACTGTATGTGCGAAATTACGGTACATAGTGTATTGAAAACTGTAATAATTTAATTTTAAGTCTTTATCATAAATTTATGAAGTTATTCCTCTATTGCATATCTTGAGAATGAATTATGCCATTTATGAGCATAGAATTAAAATCTAAGATATGGTAGGCATTTAATTCAAACTGTAATTATCGTCTGACAGGATGTTTGAGTAATAATTAAAGCAGTGTGTATCATTAAGTCTATTGAAAGTATTTTAACTTGTAGTTTGACCAAAAAAAAAAAAAAAAAAGTTTTTCATCGAAGTTTTCAGCAGAAAACACATGTTTGAAAAAGAGAAAGTGATGTATAACTGAAGCTTTGCTTCATTTGTGTTGTATGAGTGAAAGATTTTATTGCAGTATTTTTTGAATACATCAAGACTGTGATAAAACATATTAATATAAATGACAATCTATACTGAAAAGATTTTTTTTTTGTATTTTTCATATCTAGGTAGTGATTGACAGGTAGTGATGCTGTACAGGCCCCCTTCAATTTATGTCTCGAAAGCGACTTCACTACAGGAAAATTGTTCACCGTGGAGCATGTGTATTGCGAAGAGTTTTGTACATTCTGTTCAAGCATTATTGCTACATATACTGGGGTCCAGGCTGCCTATTACTGTAATAATTATAATACCATGTTCCTCCATTCGCAGCACTTCCAGAAATCTTTTGACAAAAAAAAAAAAAAAAGAGTCTTCAATAATTCTCATAACTAAAAAAAACCAACCAAACAGCCGAAAAAAAAATAACTAGAGTGTGAATCAGTGTTTATCAATAATTTGTTTGAAGCGTGGGCCATAATAACAGGTGTTACACTTTGTATGAAGTGTCTCATAGTCTGTGGGTTTGATATAGTAGTTATAAAGCTATTTCGTATTTTCATATAAATTTTTAAATCACATTTATTAGAGTTTTTTGCTTGGGGGTAAACTGCAATCTTCTCCAAAACTGGGTTCAGGCATGATAATTCCATTTCTGTGTTTAGTGTGGAAAAATAATATTTGGAAAGAATGACCTGCTTGTTAATCAAATAAGCCATTTAATTGCTCTCATGTAATTTTCTGGGGCAGCCAAATTGTCATTAATTAGTTAGCTTTCATAATCATTGTAAGAGATCCATCTGACAAGCTATTTTGAAAAGAGAGCTCATGAATCCTCAGTTTAGAATATTTGATGTCTCAGTCCTCATGAAAGCAGTTAAGAGGCAGTTAGATTAATTCTGGCAGGTATTTAGTATTTGTATTGTATACAGTTAAACTTATGTGTCCTGTAAAATTAATAGTTACTTTATCCTGCTTCCTGTCCTCTGGTAGATTACGTTTTAACTGCTTGATGTATTTTTCAAAATGAGTTGTTGCTGTTTTCCCCCAACTTTTTTCATGTCTGTGCACAGTGTTTTGTAAGTTATTATTTCATCTTATATATATATTTCCATTGATTTGTATCCAGTTTAGCATAGCTCTTGAAACTTGCATTGTTGTTTTGGCCAATGCTTCCAATTTCCAAGGAGTTTTTAACTTGTCTTTAATGTTGAGCAGAGCTTTTAAACTGACGTATAACTTTTTTACATCTGTATTTCTAATTGTGTTGAGGTGCCTATGCTTGTGAGTCTAAAATTCTCATCATATCCTCCTCAAAGTTGGACATTCTATTATCCCGATTGAAGTGGCATTTAAGAAATATAACTCATAATATGGAAAATATATCATTTAATTATAATTAAAAAAGAGGTTTTTCAATGTTTACCCTCATTCAGTTGTATGAAATGGATGGAATTTATCTTGTTGGATGTCTTCATTTTAAAATAAATGTGTTAAATTAACATTAAAAGCAGTTTGTGTGTGATTTTTTAAAAAAATAAAAGCATTTTTTTAATGCTTTCTCATTTTTTATTAAATATTTGATATGGGTTATTGAAATACAATAGTGCCTCGACTTATGAGTTTAATTTGTTCCACAACGAATCTTGTAATTCAAATTACTCTTATGCCAAATCAAATTTTCCTGTCAAGATTTCATTAGTCCTTTGCTCAAGAAAAATATTTTTTTTTTTATGAATGTTTTTTAAACAATTGGTATTCATACTGTCCAACTGCTACAAATTTCCATTGTCATTTTGAAAAGTATGAGGTAAGTAGCAAAGTTAAAACATTCGTGTTAAAAAATAACGTACTTTATAAATTTCACAACATATTTTCTCAAATTTAATCTAACAAAATTTGAATTCCATTTTTCCATTCCCATTGAAGGCCTTTACATATTTGTGTATATACAAACATATGTATATAAAATACAAATTATATATATATATATACACTCTAAATAGAATTAAAATAAAAAAAAAAGAAGTGTATTCTCATTTAAATGAATGATCTTGATTGGTTTTTTGAAACCAAATTTTGCTTATATCCCAAGACAAAAAATTGACTGAATGAGGATTCATAACTCAAAAATCAGACATGTTATTGCAATTGTAAGTCGAGGTTCAACTCTATAATATTTATGACTTGTCCTAAATAGAGTATTGGGAGTTTTCTGTTTAATAAGCAGATTTCTGAGTTGCATAAAGTGTAATTTATCAAGTACTAAACACATTACATTTTTTATTTATAATATACACAGCAGAATCTTGTTAATTAGATAATCTTTTTAATTTGAACAGTTAAAAGTGAAATAAATCTAAATACATCTTTATTTTAATCTGCAAGAAATCCTTCAAATTCTTTATATTTTGCATATTCTTTTGGATTATGTTAAATTAAAGGAATGAGTTTGCATATTCCTTTAAAAATATATTGTGTACAGATACTGTTGTGTGCAAGTTTAAATTGCTTTTTTCAGAAATATTCTTTATAGGTTAGACTGCACTGTAGGTTGCTATATATTGTTTATATTTTCTCCCTATTTCTAAGCAATATTTACAATTTTTATAAAGAACACTGAATTTCTGGGCTCATCATCATTGTATTTCATCATTATGTTGAGGCATTAACTTGTTTGCCGAAGTGTTAGAATCTTAAGCCACCCTTTGAATACATATCTTATCAAATTTGACTTGTCCTCTTGATGGCAGGGATGTTCATTGTCATTTGAAATCTGTTTTAAAATATGGGTTCCAGTGGTATTCCTCATGCTGCATAAAAAATGATAAGCACTCCAATCCAAACTTAAATAATTCCTTACACAACATGGTAAGTAATGTTAACCTATGCTAGGCTGCATTCTATTTAGTATAGGCTAAAATCATTTACTGTGCGTGTATGCCTATGCTCACATACATACACTCATACAGTGGTGAATCAACATACATTTTTAGTTCATTCCTATCCATGATTTATATTTTGAAACTCTCCTTTCTTTGATGGTTTCTTTTAGGAAATGAATTATGTAATCCATTTTAAAATGTAGCAGTCTTAGGAAGTTTAATTAATTAGATTAATTTACTCATTTTACTTGCTACAATATAGCTAAATCTGTCTGTTTCAAACATAGTGGAGATGAAAAGCAATTTTGAGATACAGTATTTCAAGATATGGAGATTTTAAATTTTGTAATATTTCAATTCATAACTACATATTTAGTACTAAAATAATATATAATAATCATAATACAGAGCACAATTATTTATTTCAGTTAAAAAAAAAAAAAAAAAAAATCAACACTGTTTGAAGTCAAGAATTTTTCTCATTTTGGCAATGGCAGGTAAATTATCTATACCAATCTCCTCCTCCAAATTCCAAAAAATTTCTTAGATTATCGGTAACATCTTCCATCTTTTGCTGTGATTTTTGGAGTGTATGTATCCTATCCTATTCTGTTTCATCACCATCGTTATCAGAATGAGCTCACATTTATTTCATTGTCTGTTAAATTCCAAAAATTGCAAGATAACATCAACATTTATAAATTCTGCAGAAGAAGCATCTACTTCAAGCGTTTTCCTTGCTGCTGTCCAATCTTTATCTTGCAGTTCAATGTTAAAGTTGTCAATTTCGTGCTCCTCACCTGATTTTTGTATCTTCTGGCCAAATTCAGCTTGAAGAAAACCAGCAGTCATTGTAAACAATGACTGTCTTTAAATTTGAGAATAATGAAATTTGAGATATAGAAGCTTTACAGAAAAATATTTTAGATAAACTGTGAAAAAAAAAAGCATTAGAAAATAACAGTTCAGGAAAATGAAAAAAAAAATCAGATATACAGGTTTCAAGATAGACATGATTAACTGTATAAATATTCTTCCACTGTCTAACTAATAATAACAGTGATTTGTCTGTATAGAATAATTGCTCTGATCATGTCAAAAAGTCACCCAATTTTTTTCTTGTATTTGTTGGAAAAGTGAAATCAAAATTTATAATTCGATTTTTTATTACTACCATTAAATAAAATGAACTTGAATTGTATGAACATCTTATGTCTAGACAATCCTTGAAAATTAATACTACAGAGAAAATTTCAGAGGTTCTGGATGAATGAATTAGAATTTTTTTAGTGTAGATGTTAAAATTATACATGATCGGCAAATTAACAGTTTTAAATGTTTTATTTAGTTTTTATAGAATAGATTATAATTATTTAATAACATTTATACTTTTGAAATTCCAACAATTCTAATATTTCTGATTTAAAATGACTTTATTCATGTTTTTATATTTGATTTGTGATTTTAATCGACATACCATTACATCTCATTTAATGTTGAAATCTGATACTTTGGTTTTAAAATGTTTTATCTACTGTTTAAATGTTTCTATCCATATAATAAAAATGCTTCTGAGCCAAAACATATGAAATGTCCTGTACTACATCTGGTCCAATTTGTGTTCCAAATTTGTTTTCATTTACCTTTAACTATGAATAGGATTTATATTTGCCCAGGGCTGAACTTCTAATATTTTAGTGAATTGATATTTATATATGTAACTAGAGGACACAGGACCAGCTTTTGGTCTAAGTCATTAAGATTCCCAAATGAAGGTTATATTTAATTCAAAATTCAAATTAGATTGTATTACTTTAATAATATAAGCAATTTACTAAATAAAATAACTTATAATCGATAAAGGAACCACACATTAACCCTTTAATGCTTAGCATATCTTTTTAGATACTGCTAAAAAATAGCTTGTAGAAATTTTATGTTTTCTTAGAACAAGTTTTCCCTTTGAGACTAGGAGAAGGCAGTGTTATAAACAATCTACAAAATTTTCAAGTTAATTTCTAATTGGGAATTTTCCATTTGGATTGACACTTTAGGAATTTTTGAATAATGCACATGAATTTACTTTTTTGGAAGGTACACAGACTAAAATTATGATAAATTGTTTTATCTATTATAAAACTCTTTTACAGTACTTTTTTTTTACATGTAGCACAAGATTAATCTTTTTTCATGAAGTTTTTTTCTTTTCCATAAATGACATTCTATTATGTTTGAAACAATAGCCAATCACTAACATATCATGCTGTAGTATTCCAAGTTGTTTAAACTTCATATTTATTTTATTCTGTACAGTCCATAATAACTCAGATTTTAGATATGCATCAATATGTAATTGGTAGAAATGATGCAGGCCTTAAAGGGTTAATTTAAAATTTATTTTTCCTCATGAGCTTAAGAAATATAATTTGTAGGAACAAAATAATTATATTTGGCTGTATTTAGTGATTTTTTTTGTGTTATCAGAAAAGAGATAGTTTTTTTGTGAGATCATTTGAAGAGAATAAATGTATCTAGAAGTAAAATAACAAATGTCAAGCCAATGGTATCTAAAATTGAATATAAAGATGATGCTACTGAATTAAAAATGAAAGAAATATGCCAAATTAAAATCGATAAAATGGAACAAATTAAATACATTTGCTCAACTAGTGAGTGAAATTGAACTATTAGTTATCTTATGAAAGTTTATAATCTTGTCCATTAAGTCTAATGATTCCGTACATATTTGGAGTTGTAATACTTATTGTGTTCATTAGTATACTGCGTAGGCAACTGTTCATTGAAAATTCTAACTTTACAGTTTCTTGCAATCTCTTATTTTTGATATTGCGGGTTTTGATTCTTTTCTCCCAGAATTCTGTACATTTAGAAGTCTTATATTTAGTCAATTTTTTTTAGCCTTCATTTATTTTGCATAATCACTCTTATTTACATTAAGTAATCTTTTATTTGTTGCATTGAAAAAGTAAAAGTATCTCAAATTAAAATAATAAAACTTATATTTTAAGGTACCACTGTGTGAATGTGTATGTGGCAATATGCTGTATTTATATACTCACATACATATTCATGTACACATATACCAGGCACATTTTATGATCAATTATACCAGTCATGCGCTGTTATTTGTTACCAGTGTTTTTGGTTTTGAATCTCATTGTGGTATGAATGTTTATAGCTATTTGGAATTTGCTTTAGCAGTAAGTCCCAGTCTCATTAGCTCTTATGTACCAAAAAAATGTAGACTACGGCACTTCAAACAAAAATAGCCATGAGTACTTAAGCAAGGTATGCAGATGCTTACTTTTATACAGCAGAATATTACTCAAAACTTTGTTGATATTATAAAATGACAAAAAGGGTTTCAGAGCTTAATTTTTAGAGCTTTAATCAAATTGTTTATATCAAACTATCCTTCTTTTACCCATGCACTTCCATTGAGGTATCAAAAGTAGGATATAAGGCAAAAACCTTTATTTTTAATTTTTATAACAGCCATACAGTCACTTTTTCAAGTTTATTATATGTAATTTTAAAGTCTTATAATTTTTGTCCCTTTTTGCTGCTTTAGATCTATCAGCTTTGATGATGGTCTACCATATATTAAAATGTCTTTTTATTCTTCATGGGCTAGTTTTAAAAGTGTTTTGAGGTATTCACTACTTATATCCAAAGAGTAAACAAAATATGAGGAATGTACACAGAAATCCCCTATATAATAATAGCTTAAGTTGTCTGTCCTCGAATCTATGAAGCGGTTGTACCTGGCATGGATAGAGGCATCCATATTGGATTCTTGATAAGTTTGGGTTAGCAACATTAGAAATTCACCTCTTCCACCCTTTTCTAGCATTAATGCCATTATTTCAAGCCCTATTTTCCCAGGATAAGAGCAGGAGATTTGTCACATAATAAATAGGTAAAAATAACATTTTTTTTTCTAGCATTATGACATCATTAGTTTAACCATCCCATTTAATCATTTCTTATTTAAACTATTTAAATATCGTCTGCATTATTTTCATACGTTTTATCACTGAACTTAGATATTACGTAAATAATTGTCTTTTATATTTGGCTTAAATAAAAAGGCGATTTCACGCAGCAGGGCACATCTCAACTTATGACAATTCTAGCTTTAGTTTCAAACAGAAGTGCAGTTTATTGTTTATCTATTGGCTGTTGTAAAGATGAAAATGAATGCGAAGGGCATTTTAGTAGTTCATGACGTTGTGACAAATTGTTCTACAGATTAGGTACATGTGTGATTATTTTTGTTCCAATGAAAATTTTAGCACAGGTATTAACACCAAATTCTATCTACCTCCAGGGTGTTGTAGAAATGATATTTTCATTCCTTTACTTCCATTTTTTATTGTGGCAGAAGAAATTGGGAAGAACTCATAATTTCGACTTAGCTAAGAAAACTTTGAATTATCTTTCTAAATGAATTCAATGTGATTTTGAAGTGCATTCACAATATCGGGGGACTTTAGAGGAGTGTGAAGACAAACAAACTAATGAGTGTGTACCAAATAATTCTCAGCCAAAAAAAAAAAAAAAAAAATCATTTTTTATCTGCCTCAGAGTACTTTATAATTTTTGGAAAATTAAAAATTTTACTGATCCCGCCATATGACGGGCTATATGCCAGTATTCCTGTATGGATATACCTGTGTGGAAGTTCAAAAAAATTCTCCTTATACCCCTGAGAAAAAATTCCTTTTTTCTCTAGAGGCACATTCTCTTTTTTTTTTTTTTTTTTGCCTCAACTCATAGTGAAATTGTGTTGGGGGCATTATAAATTCAACTGCACTTCCTTGAAAGCAATCCTACATTAAGGAAAACATTGGAACAATAAGACGTGTGTTCACCTCATCCACAAAAATAATTTATTTTGCGTTTTTGCATAAAAATCAAATTGATTTTTATTTTACTAGATTAGGGTATATTAGATAAAAATATGATTTCTGATAAATTTTGTTAAGAGTAGGTGCTGCCTACCTTGCCATCCTAGATGCACATTCTTGGTATATACCTATATATTATGTATATATGTACATATACATGTGCGTATATATAGATATATGTGTGTGTGCATGTATATACGCTGGAAAATGTTGGTCTTTGTCATAAAAGTCGTTATATTTTGAGTTTTATTGATTTTCAATAAACTTTAGGCTGGGCAAAATAATTTAAGATTTGTTATGAATTGTTTGTTGTTGATGCTTCAAGATACCGAACACTATTTTTTTCATTAAAATTTCTATAAATTAATATTTACGATTCTCTTTAAATGATTGTTAATTCTACATTTCAGAATGTATTATCTTACCTGCGTATCCTTTTGACCTCTTTTAGAACAAAATATCGAGGCGATGTTATACTGATGGATGTTTGATTTCGTTGGTGTTTATTTAAATAAAATATATGTGAAATGCAAATGACAAAATTGTCTGTTTAAAGTTATTATGGATTTGAGGTAGGGGTTTCTTTTGTAAAACATTTTTTTTAATAATTTAAGCAATATGTGTGAAATGCTTTTTCTACAAGGATGATCGTAGCCTTACTGAATCGGCCTTAAGCAGTAGGTCCCGGTCTCACTGGCCTTCAGGTTGCAAATCAGTGGACCGCAACGCTCCCAACCAACCAAGCCAACAATTAGCTCTCGCGTAGCAAAAAAGTAAACTACAGGACTCCAAAACAAACCTAATCAACCAAGTCGAACGCTGGCCGATTGGTTAGGGCGCTGATCGCCGGTAGCAGAGTTCGTGGGTTCGAATCCCACTATGGCATGGATGTTCGTAGCCGTTCGGAATCGGCTTTAAGCTGTAGGTCCCGGTCTCATTAGCCCTCGTGAGCAAAACAGTAGACCGTAGCGCTCCAAACCGAAACCAAACCAAAACAAACCAAATCAACTTGAGCAATTGGCAGTGGTATATATTATGGCGATCCAGCCATCTATGCAAATTGCACGAGCAGCGTCAATCTACCACCAAGCCTGCGCAGTTTCCTGCATGCTTCGCATAAAAGCCGGCGAGCTACGAACAGCGAAACATTCCCATTTATCACCTGCCTGGATACGCTCGCCGCCCTTCATCTCTCAAGGTCACCGCAGCCATCTCAAGGTCACCGCCGCTTTCGACCAGCTGAAGCAGAAGAACCTAGCACTCGACGTGGTTCGTCGCAATCGCCATTCCGATGTACGCCGACTTTAGTGAGAACTACTGTCACTCTTCCAAAATTTTATGTACCTACCTGCAACGAGCTGTTGCATGCGCTGCATATGCATTAAATATTATTTTAACCTTCACGACGTCTCGCACCCTTAATAAACCGAACCGCCACATTGATGACCCGGACGTTAGTAGAAAGGTACGTGGCAATAGTATATCTTCTAAAATTATATCATATTTCTTATATTTTTATACTAATTATATATCATGGAGAGCAACGTGCACGCCGTTAAAAATCCCCATTTTTAATTTTCACGATCCTGAGCTTTGGTTTCAAATGTGTGAATCTACATTTGCTTTAGGTACCCCCAAGCCTATCACAGAATCTATTACTAAATATAATTATATTGTAGCTGCATTACCACCGGAAATTGCCAGTATGGTACGCGATGTAATACTTAAAACTGATTCTGATAAGCCTTACGAGGACCTAAAATTAGAACTCATCAAACGTTCAGGAGAATCTACAACTGCGAGATTTCGTAAACTTCTCTCATTTGAGCCCATTTCTGATAAACGACCCTCAGAAATATTACGTGAACTTCAAAGGAGAGCGGCAGGACATATCGTCTCAAATGACCTATTGTTAGAAATTTTTTTTCAACATTTGCCGACCACGGTTCAATCCATTCTGGCAGCTGTGCCATCTTTAACTCCCGAAAAGGCGGGCGAATTAGCTGATAAAATTATGGAAGTCAATTCTGGAACCTCACAAGTAGCGCCAGTAGCGCAAATAGCAGAAGTTTCCAACACCGATACGCAATTCTTAAGAAAAGACTTAAATGAATTGAAATCTCAAATGCGTCAGCTTCAAACTCGACTTACGCATTTGCAAAATTCTAGGCGCAGTAAATCCCGTACTAGATCCCGCGATAACAACACGGTGTGCTGGTACCACCGTAAATTTAAGGAACGCGCTAACAAATGTACCCAACCTTGCACGTTTTTTAAACATCAAAGGCAAGATGTAATGGCGGCTTACCTTTTGCCAAACAAATCTCGTCGCCTATTTCTTCGCGATAGACTATCCAATGTTATGTTCTTGATCGATACCGGCAGCGATGTCTCCCTTTACCCGGCTCGTCAAAAACATAGGAGATGTGAAGAAGTCGTATCACTCACGGCGGCTAATTCTACCTCTATACCTGTCATAGGACGCCGAATTATTACTTTAGATTTAGGATTGAAGAAACAATATAAGTGGCAATTCTTATTAGCAGACGTTACAGTACCGATACTAGGAGCCGACTTTCTTTTCACTCACAATTTGATTCCTGATTTAAGGCGTCGTTGCCTCATTGATTCGAATACAAGGTATCAGTCGGCCGGAATTATACGACAATCTAAAATTCATTCAGTGAAAATTGTTCGTGGAAATCACATTTATTCTAAGTTGCTTAACGAATTTCCAACGATCACGACACCACCTCAACCCGGACAACCTGTTAAACATTCAGTTTTGCATTATATAGAAACCACAGGACCTCCAGTTTCGGCAAAACCCAGACGATTGGCACCGGATAGACTTGTGACTGCAAAGAAAGAGTTTAAATACATGATTGAATTAGGGCATATGCGCCCGTCCAAAAGTTCTTATGCATCACCACTTCACATGGTGCCGAAAAAGAATTCGTCGGACTGGAGACCAGTAGGTGACTATCGAGTTTTAAATTCACGCACTGTTAAAGATCGTTACAATATTCCCAACCTCCTAGACTTCACAGCTCAATTGCATGGCTGTACGATTTTTTCGCACATCGATCTAATCAAAGCTTACCATCAAATTCCTATCAATCCTCAGGATATACATAAAACTGCAATCATCACCCCATTTGGCCTTTTTGAGAGTACCAGAATGCAGTTTGGATTGTGTAACGCAGCCGCTACCTTCCAGCGTTTTATCGATGAGGTTACGCAAAATTTACAAGGTGTCTACGCTTTTGTGGATGACCTTTTAATCGCGTCTAGGGACGAAGCAGAGCACTTAAAGCATTTAAAAGCTCTTTTTGAACGCCTTCAAAATTATGGCTTAAGTATCAATCCCTTGAAATGCACCTTTGGAGTCCCGCATATTGAATTTTTAGGATTCAGAGTTTCGAAGGATGGATTGTTGCCTCTGCCGCACAGAGTGGAAGCACTACAAAAATTTCCTCGTCCATGTGACGTTACGCAGCTTCGAAGATTCCTCGGACTTTTTAATTTTTACCGACGGTTTGTGCCGCGTGCTGCTCACATAATCTCACCCTTAGTCGAACTCCTCAAGGGTCAGAAACAATACAAAAAACGTAATCCAAAACAAAAACCCCTACCTGACCTATCCTGGAATGAAAACGCAGAAACGGCGTTTATAAAGGCTAAAGAAGCTTTGGCGAAAGCTACATTATTGCGTCACCCCATTCCCGGCGCGACCCTCAGTTCATGGGTTGATTCATCAAACATGGCAGTAGGCGGTAGTGTCATGCAGTTGCACGGTAAAGAATGGGAACCCATAGCATTTCTTTCACTCAAACTTAGTGACTCTCAACGCAAATGGTCCACATACGATCGTGAACTTTATGCCATTTATATTTGCATTCGACGTTTTCAACATATCTTAGAAGGTCGCATTTTCAGCATTTATACAGATCAAAAACCGTTAATATATGCCTTTTCGCAAAAGGCTGATAAATGCACGCCACGTCAAGCGAGATATTTAGATTATATCTCGCAATTTTCGACTGACATTCAGCATGTTACAGGAAAAGATAATATTGTAGCTGATGCTCTTTCCCGCATCGTAATCGATTCGGTATCACTGGCCACGCTTGATTTTTCAAATTTTGCTGCAGCTCAAAAGAATGACAGCGAACTCAAAGATTTTTTAGAACGTACAGACACCGGCTTAAAATTAAAACTCTTACCCTCGCCTCTTTCTGCGTCGGAATTATACTGTGACATCAGCACGAATATTCCGCGCCCTTTTGTTCCACAATCCTTACGACGTAAAATTTTTCAACACTTTCATCACCTATCTCATCCAGGTATCTCCACTACAGTGAAACTCATATCCTCTCGTTACGTCTGGCCTAATATGAAGAAAGATATAAGACTATGGACTAAAACATGTTTATCGTGTCAAAAATCTAAAATTCATAGGCACACCCATTCCAATCTAGGTACATTTGCTCTACCTGACGCTAGATTTGCACACGTGCACATCGATATCATAGGTCCATTAAAACCTACGGACGGTTTTATATACGGCCTAACGGCTATCGACCGCTTTACAAGATGGCCGGAGGTGTTTCCCATGCCCGACATTACAGCCCAAACTGTTTGTAAAACATTCTACTCAGGATGGATATCCCGTTATGGATGCCCCGTTACGGTCACAACCGACCAAGGAAGACAATTTGAGTCGAGGTTATTTAAACAGTTTTCCTCTTTGCTCGGCAGTACTCGCATTCGATGCACTGCTTATCATCCCCAAGCCAACGGCATCATTGAGCGATTCCATCGCCATTTGAAGAGTTCAATCATGGCTTGTGAAGGAAGTAAATGGACGGATGTCCTCCCTACCGTACTCTTGGGCATACGATCTGCCTATAAACCGGATATTAAGGCAGCCTCTTCCGAATTAGTGTATGGTTCTGTTCTTAGGTTACCAGCGGATTTATTTGACTCATCTTACACTCCTGAAGAAACAGCTGATTTCAATTTTGTTCAGCAAATACGCACCATGATGCTTCGAGTGAAACCTACGGCTACTTCAGCACACGGTCATTTTCCTCTTTTTGTGCATCCCGATCTGTCACGCTGTACTCACGTTTTCTTGCGTTGTGACAAGACCACACCACCCCTTACACCACCTTATTCTGGACCATACAAGGTTCTTAAACGTAATGACAAAATTTTTTCTATAGACATCCATGGACGATCAACTACGGTTTCCATCGATAGACTCAAGCCTGCCTATATCTTGACGGACGATTCCTTCTCTCAACCATCGGAGGCTGATCAACAACGCACGATGACACTTCGTTCTGGCAAACGCGTTCATTTTGCTGTATAATTTTTTTTTAGTTTAGGTTTCGTGTTTTGTTTCCTCAAACCACTCCAGGGGGGAGTGTATGGCGATCCAGCCATCTATGCAAATTGCACGAGCAGCGTCAATCTACCACCAAGCCTGCGCAGTTTCCTGCATGCTTCGCATAAAAGCCGGCGAGCTACGAACAGCGAAACATTCCCATTTATCACCTGCCTGGATACGCTCGCCGCCCTTCATCTCTCAAGGTCACCGCAGCCATCTCAAGGTCACCGCAGCCATCCCAAGGTCACCGCCGCTTTCGACCAGCTGAAGCAGAAGAACCTAGCACTCGACGTGGTTCGTCGCAATCGCCATTCCGATGTACGCCGACTTTAGTGAGAACTACTGTCACTCTTCCAAAATTTTATGTACCTACCTGCAACGAGCTGTTGCATGCGCTGCATATGCATTAAATATTATTTTAACCTTCACGACGTCTCGCACCCTTAATAAACCGAACTGCCACAATATATTATAGTCTTTCATGGGAGAGGGGGTTAGAAAATTTCGTATGTCGTGCCTCCGCCATTTTGTCAGTTTTTTTTTTTAAATTTAAAATAACGCGGAGGTATTTGCTTGTTAGCATTCTCCCATACAACACCGCAGAAATGGTTGACCATTTTATTATAGGAGCATCGTATAGGTAGGTGGTGAACATTACTCCCGAATGAAGAACAACACAAAGTGGGTCTTCGTCATTTAGAAGCAGGGACGAAGCACAAGTTCCTCGTTTGGGAACTTCGAGGACATTGCGACCACGAACCTATTTTATGCACCCCAGCCGCATCAACAAACACCTTTTTGGCCGTCTAAAGCACTGAATACGCAACGATCTGTTTAAAGGCCCCTCCACACTAGGGTCCACTGCAAGCCATTACCATCGTCTGGATTGGATATAGCTTATCGTGGTTGATGGTGGCAGACGATAAAATAGCCTTGGCGGACGATGGCTTCGGAGGCGGTTTTTCTCCAAAGATGAAAGGCAGCCAGATACGCAACTAAAGTGCGCAGTAGACCTTATGGAGAAATCCACGCGCTCGGCTCATTTAGTGGCCCAGCGTGTGGATGCAACCCGTGAACCATCGTTCAAGGTCACCATCAGGAAGTGGTGAACAATTGGCCATAGTGTGGAGACTACATGAGAGATCGCTGTATGCACTGATTGAGCTACCGCCGCTCATTTTGTCAAATTATAAAAATAATGCATGTAATTATCATATTAGTTTGACAAAAATATAAGTGTCAAAATGTAATACAAACGCGTAAGCCTAGGTTAAATCTTAATATAATTTTTTTTTAATCTTTCGGTCCATCGATGGAGTTTCCTGTGTAGAGCCGAATGCATAGAACGCTGATCTTCGGTGCCGGAGTTCGTGGGTTCGAATTCCACAGTGGTATGGTTGTTCCTAGCTGTTCGGAATCGGCTTTAAGCAGTAGGCCCGGTCTAATTAGCCCTCGTATTGCAAAAAGGTTGACCGTAGCGCTCCAAACCAAACAAAACCCCTGCATAGATTACTGCCAAATGTGTAGGGCAGTCGTTCTCACTGTGCACCTAGGGAATATCGTGCTACTTTCATAATTTTTACAATTTTATTTACATTTTCAATTCAGTTTCATAGATAATGTCATTAATCTTAGGTAGGCTCAAATTAATAAGTGGCTTGCAAGAATTTAAATGTCGTATAATTTAACTTCATACATTAAATGAATGTATATTTTCAATTGATTAGTTTTCAATTAAAGAACTTTTTTGGAGATTTACATCTGGATTCAGGAAAGCTAACAGATAACTGATAAAAGTGTGAGTGCCTCTTGTACTATTCCAATCAAGATCGAAATTATAGTGTTTAGCATGGGGTCTTAATCTGTAAAACAAGTGATTTGATCTCTGTTACTTCCATGAGTGTGAGGTTTGGCTTAGTATTATTTTTTATTTTCATTCGGCGGCGAGTTTTAATATGACTCGATCTGCATCGTATCATTTAGTCTTAAAGTTTAAGGTAACTAATGCAGGTATAAAATTCACGGACTGTTCTGGAGATATTTTAAACATCTTAGACCTTCAGCAGGTGGTATTTATCCCAAGTGTTTAAAGAGTGCAGCAGGGTTTCTAGGACCGTGCGATATATATGGTTTGGTTGGTTTTGAGCGCTACGGGCACAATGAAACTGGGACCTATGGCTTAACACTAGATTTACGGATGTTGATCATACACCTATTTTTACTGAAGTGAGTCAATTTGACTCATACAAGAAAATTGAAGTTTTTTGCAAAGAAAAGAGTTCCAAATTAATTTAAATAAAATGTTCATTATCAAAAAAATTATGGAAAACATTTTTTTTTTATATATAAAATCTGTTTTTGAAACCCATTTTCCGCAAACATTTCTATTACATTTAGCACAATGGTTTCTACATCTGTTTCTTTTGCATGATTGTTGAACTTGGCAATTCTTCCGTGCGTCAGTAGCATGCATTTCTGTCATTGGAATGGAAGTGTTCTCGATTTCTTCTCTATATTTACTTTATACTATACTTTATATACTTTATACTTTATATTTACTTTATACTGTATTTATTACTATATTTATTTATTTTCATATACATTCTATGAGTCAAATTGGCTCACAACCGTGAAAATAGGTATACCACATTGGATAATGCGAAATGAAGGGGTCTGCGGGGAAGAGGAATGAAAGTTTACATATATTTTATTACTTAACTGAAAACCAACGTATGTTTTAGAAAAGTGATAGTAAAATTTTATAAATAGTGGTCAAATTTTTAATGAGTCAAATTGGCTCGGTCCGTAAATCTAGTGTTAAAGCCGATTCCGAATAGCAGCAAACATCCATACCGACAATGGGATTCGAACCGATGAACTTCGCTACCGGAAAGCATCATCATCCGGATACTGTTCGGCTTTCCAGTATGATGCAAGCCTTGATCTTGCTGCTAACGCCGTTCCTAATGTGGTTGCCTTTTTGTGTCATAGCATGGCACGGTCGTGAGGGTTTCAAACCTAGCTCACCCGTCGGGTACACCTGTAATAAACCGCTTACAATTTTATAGAGGTCTCGGTCCGAATGTTTGTCGTTGTTAAAAATAAAAAAAAATTAAAAAAATTCCATTTAACATGCTGAATGACTTTTGAAAATAGTCTTGAGATTCTCGAATCCCATATTTTTACACCAAAGCTCCTCCAAAGTGGAGAAAGGCTAAGTGAAACATCCCACCTCACATCTAAATTACGCGAATCGTTTTTTAAAATGAAATCTATATTTTCTTTGAAGAAATGATCTTTTCGCAGAAGTTCTAAGCGCTCAAAACTGCTTAGATAGAAAAAAAGAAAGTAATAAAGAAACGACAATAGCAAAAAAAAAAATATGGTCTTTTAAACCGGACCTGTCATTTAACGATAAATATTTATTCCCCCCAGAAAGGCAATATTTCGTAGATATCCATTGTCTTTTTTTAAAGTATACGGCAATTAGTTTTAAAGAAGTAAAATCCATTAAAATAAGTGGATCGCCAAGCACGCGACTCTGATCCATTAGAGCTTAAAAAAAGTGAGATTTCTCATTTTAGATCATAAATTAATGTTTCTTTGGAAACAATTATTGTTGTCCAAGACGAAACTAGCAATTCTCTACTTCCTTCCCCTCCTCTAGTAAAAACAATTTTTTCTTTCACTGTTACGCAGTCTGTCTTCTTTTTTTTTTTCGAAAGTAAATTTAATCGAGGATTTCCTTTCTTGGCAAAATTAAATTTTCCTAATTTTAAATTTCCTTTTTTAAGTTTAATTATAAAAATATCGCTCCACATTTTTCTATGCTAACATAGATGTTATTAAACAATATATTTTTTTTTCATATTTTTTTTACACACCAAATAAGTATTGTATTACAAATTTTAATGAGAATTTTGCAAGTTTGGGCAAAATATGCATAAACATTGCATTATGATAATAACTTCTTTTGGCTTTAAATTACGCTTTAATTTTGAAGCTGTACGTTGTTTACGACTATGATTTATATAGCATATCTATATACACACGGGCGCAAACACACATACACGCATATGTATGTATATATGTAATATATAAAAAATTATTGCTTCTTAACATCTTCAAAATTCTCTGGATTCACGTTCTATTTTTCTTAATTTTCCCAATCTTTCATAATTAATCCATATTAAGACATGAATAATTGAAGTTGAATTTCTTCCACACTTCTGAAAACTAAAGTGAGAATTACTAATTGCTACATGCGGGCCTTTCTTACATTTGCGATGGCCGAATGGTTAGAGTGCTGGTCTTCGGTACCGGAGTTCGTGGGTTCGAATCCCACTATGGCATGGATGTTTGTAGACTTTCGGAATCGGCTTTAAGCAGTAGGTCACAGTCTCATTAGCCCTCGTGTTGCAAAAAGTAGACCGTAGCGCTCCAAACCAACCAACCTTGCATTTGCTTTAAATCAGATATCGATTCTCCCAGAAAAAGCCGCATATCTTTAATATTTTCATGCTGTTGTATGCACTTGTTTTACAACTGTTTTTGTTTATGTCACAATTGTTTTTACAGGCTGTAACAGAACCTTAGAATCAAGCTATTTCTCATAAGAAAGTAAGACCGTGGTTACCTCTTCCTCAGACACGATATTCTCACATCAACAGATTTAAGGTTGACTCTTGGCTATGTGAGACTATTGTTTCTCCTTTTTTAATAGGAAGAAATAAAGTTATTCTACTAAGTATTTTACCTGGTCTGTACTAAGAGAGACCAGGATATTTATCGCCATGATAACTGCATCATTTTAACATTGCCAAACAAGGCCTGGTAATTAAAAATAGGGGTATATTCTGTATGATCCCTGAAGAGGAATTTTTACCTGTGACATAACTCACATATACATATATACTAGGTCTGTTCAAAAAGTATCCGACTTTTGGCCAGAAAAAATATCTTAGTTAATTTGCGGGATTGGGATCCTAATCGCCTTTTAATATAGACCCATGCTGTAGAATTGCCATGAAACCCCACACTTCTTCCACTGTCGAAAATACTTCTGGAAGGCTTCTTATGGAATGGTGTTCAGATCCGCCATTGCCTTCGGTATTATCTCATCTCTACACTGAAAACGGGAACTCAATGGTATTTCCAATTTTCGGAACAGCCTGAAGTCGCAAGGAACTATTTCTTCAGAGTAGGGTGTATGTTGGAAGACTGGAATTTTATGCTTCGCCAAGAATGTCTGAATCTGGTGTGATGAATACGATGGCGCATTGTCATGATGCAACTGCCAGTTTTTCTGTCCATTCATAGGTCTAGTCTTTTGCGCTGAACTACATGGGGTTTGCGAAATATTATTATATAATAGTATTTTGTCACCGTTTGTCCTTACGGTGCGTATTCGTAATTTATAATTCCACGGAAATTCAAAGAATACGGTTAGCATCATCTTGGTATTGATTTTTTTTCGTTCTTTGGGACTCGGGATACTTCTTTGTGTTCACTGTGCTTTCTTTCCGGGTCGTATCCGTGAATCCACGATTCATCTCCAGTTAATTAAATCCATTATTAGTGTCCAGTATCTTGTGCAAAAACGTTGGATATATATATATATATATATATATATTTATATTTTATATATATATATATATATATATATATATATATATAATCACACACACATGCCGAACGATGGCCGAATGGTAGAGCGCTGCTTTCGGAACCGGAGTTCGCGGGTTCGAATCCCGCTGCTGGCATGGATGTTGTAGCCTTTCGGAATCGGCTTTAAACTGTAGGTCCCGGTCTCATTAGCCCTCGTGTGCAAAACAGTAGACCGTAGCGCTCCAAACCAAACCAAACCAAATATAACACACACACACACAATATATATATATATATATATATATATATATATATATATATATACACACACACACACACACACACACACACACACACATATATATATATATATTGTGACGTATTGGAGTAAGGGTAGGCGAGGCCTCCCTTACAGGCTGAACATACGAGGCCGTCAAGATACCGGCTGAACATCTGTTTACTCTAGAGTAAATGCTTTATTCATGGGAATAATTATATACATTTATGTACAGGGTTCAGTAAATTCAGTTACTTCTGTGATCTTGTGCTAAGATAAACGTTAAAAATATACCATACGTGGGTACAGCGAAGCTAGTAACACAGGAACAGTTGGCTAATGAGTGCCTGTAAGGGACTCGGCCACTATAATATTTCGGTCTGATGATCCGAACAGTTGACCTCTACACTGAAGTTGAAACGCTCAGAGTACGTATCTCGCTGGAGTTCGTTGAGAATCAAAGGATGCAGGATGATCCAAAATGAGAGCAAGTGTCACTCTCAGCGACCTACTTCAAAGCACGAAGTCTAAAAATTATTACAGGTAGCGGGATTGAGATCCTGAAGTCGAAGGTAGACTTCTTAGCAGAAAGCAGAGACGCTGGCGGTCTCTGAAGGAAAGCAAGCTCCGGCAATTCGGAGAGACAAGTAGACTCTTCTCGAGTTCCACCAAAACAAACAAACAAACAAAAAAAAAACTCCTCTCTCTTGGCTCAGCGAATCTCTTTATATAGGGATCCGGTTGACCCTCGCGTGATTCTTCAGGAACCTTCCAGAACCAGGTTGACGCAATTTTGCGGTCAACCGACTCGCCTGGATCAGCTGACGCGTTTCCAGATGTGGCCGAAGTTCTTGTTTGAGTTAACCTACCAACCATCCTAAATCCATTAGCGGCACCGGTATTTGGTTCATATGGGGACCAACCGTCACTCGATTTTTAATTATTAGAGTTTTTTGACTGCAATAGACACCATAAAGATTTAGACACACTGGCTCCGGCGTACTGACAGTTTTTAATTTGCTTTCACTTAAGCGACTGCCTATGTTTTGTGTCGGAAACCTGGTACACAAACGGCTTTGTTCGGACCACGCGTTTATACCTACCGCTAACAATAATTGTCCGCTGCGAAAGGTCACCTTCGTTCTTCTTTTATTCGGGGCATGTAACGGATCGGTACTATATATATATATGTATGTATGTATGCAATTATAAATACTCAGTGGTGCCTGCATCCAGGTGGACGGGTATTCAGGATAGCTTCCCTGAGCACCCGAGATTTATTTTCTGTGTCCTAATCGACAGTATAACCTAGAACAAAGATAATGGTAAAAATTCCGTTACACGATTTCGTCACTCAATTTCCTAATGCAGGTGACATAAATTAGTAAACGAGTAATTGTGAATAAGTTGTTGGATGTAGAACTTTTTCTCCTTTTAGATAAGAAGATAATTATTCCAAGTAAAAGAAAACCATTTTCATTGAAGAAGTTTGGTGTTCACCGAGTCTCCAAGAGCTCCAGTTAGTTTAGATTGTCAAAAAAGAAAACGACAACGATGCAAAAAATTAGGGTCTTTAATCCCGACCTGTTTGTTGATGATAAATATTTATTCCCCAAAAGGCAATATTTTCCTGATATCCATTGTCTCTTTCAAAGTATACTCCACCCCAATTAATTAAAAAAAATTGAAATCCATTAAAATAAGTGGATCGCTAGGCACACGATTCGGATCCATTAGAGCCTAAAAAAGAGAGAGATTTCTCGTTTTAGATCATAAATTAATGTTTATTTAAAGCAATTACTGTTGTCCAAGAAGACGAAACTTAACAGTTCTCTCCCTCCCGTTGGACGGAGCAATTTTTTCTTCTACCGTTTTGGCAATCTATACTTTTTCTTATTTATTTTTTCGAAGTAAATTTAATCGAAGAGTTCTTTCCTCCCTTTAACTTGTATTTCTCTCAAAATTTAAAATTTCATTTATAAGGTTAATTATAATTTTTTTTTGTATTTTGGTACACAAGCACATGTTATTAAATAACACGAAGTAATTTTTTTCGTACTTTGCTGCTCGCCAAAGAAGTGCTGTAGGACAAATTTTACTGAGAATTTGGCTAACGAACGAAAAAGTGCAGAAGCACTGCAGTGTGACAATAACTTCTAAGCGTTTTTAAATTACTCTTTAATGTTCATGCTTTACGTTGATTGATATACCACATCTTTGTATTAATGATTAAGTCATTTCTAGACTCACCTGCATCAGGGAAATTATGACGAAAATGACTGATGATACGAAAGCTTACAAAGAAATTTTTACCATTATTTTTGTTACTCTTATCTTTGGTTAGTATGATATATGTATTAGTCATTCTTTAGAGTATAAAAAGATACATCTAAGAGTGCAGAGTTTTTCCCCCCGGGCAGCACAAAGTATATACGTTCATGCATACATGTACAGTAGAACCTCTTTTTAACGACCCCACAATACAACTACTCCTTCGTTAGAACGACCATGTTAAAGAGTCCCAATTATTTTACCATAGTAATAATGTTCATTTTGAATCATTACAACGACCCCAAGCGTATTATTTTTTGTTAGAGCGACCGCCAAATTTAGTCCCATAACTCATAAGCAAGTGGGCTATTTCAAATTTTCATTATTGTACTCTGGTGCAACTTCAATTTGATTCCGACGACTGAGAAGAAATCGTCTAAGCTTTTGAAAAAGTGAATGAAAAAGAAGCCTTCAATGCAATCAATGCCTTGAGTCAATATTTTGAAGGACAATTTAATTCTGAAGATTTCCTTCAAAATCTAACATATATGGAATCAGTGATAATGAAAAATTTCCAAATGAACTTGAAACAGGTGTCAATTAAAGACTTTTTTTCAAATATTCAGTAATGGTAATAAAAATAAATAGAACTGTTAGAACACACTCTAGGTATGTACTGTTGCATCATTTCTTTCCTCAAATTTTTTTTACTATTTTTTTCAATTAGTTACAGCGACCTTTCGTTACCACGAGCATATGATGTTGGTCCCACAGGGGGACTTTATACCGAGTTTCTACTGTATATATATATATATATATATATATATATATATATATATATATATATATATATATATATATATATATATATATATGAATATCACATTCCTACTAAATGACACTAGAGTCCTGAGTACATTTTCATAGCTTTATTCAAATCTCAGAGCACACTACTCATCAATCATCTTCAATGGCGTCGCACATTGGCGCCTAACTTCTAACAAAGGCAGGCTTAGCTGCTTCGGGTAGCCACAGCTCTGTCTGCGGAATGTGCACACTGCTCTCTGCTCCGATCACTGCGCGTGAGCCGTATTTATGTGGCTAACTTCTCACGCCGCGTCACTCTCAGTAAAGAATCCCTAATTAAAATCTTTTAAAATTAATCTACAATTTAAATCCTGACATATATATATGTATATATATATATATATATATATATATATATATATATATATATATATAATATATATATATATATATATATATATATATATATATATATATATATATATATATATATATATATAGTTTAAATTTGTTGTGAATTTGTATGTACGCGTATATATATATATATATATATATATATATATATATATTTAAGAAAAAGTAACTTCATCGGGAAGCTAATGTAGGCATTTTGTATAAAACCCCTAAGACACCCCGAGAAAATTTCAAATCTTAAGGGCAAAAATTTCCGCGTCCTTTTGCTTTCCCCTTTTTAACCCCTAACCCAAATTGATCACTGGGGCTACTGTTTACGCCCCCAGAGAAGAGGTCTAACCAATTATAATTCTACATTTCCAAAGCGCACAATTTAGGAAATTTCCAAACCAAAAGGAGATGCACGTTGTCGGAGGCAGATTTTCCCACAGATTTAGACTGAGATGTTGACTCTGAAGTGTTAAGGGTCTTCATGCTAGCTGACCCCTCAGTTTGTCCTGTCCCTATGATGAAGTGGGAACCCCGTCCTCCAACGTTATCTTAATAAAGGTCTTTAGCTAACACGGTGTCATTTTTATGAGCCATGACTGCAATCACCCATCGTGAAGTCCGTCTTATTACATACACCCACCCACCCATATATATAAATACAGTCAGTACCGGCTATATGGTCACCCGCTCATAAGGTCACTCCGCTTATATGGTCAGTTTTCTAAAGTCCCGTCTAACTTAATAGGGAACATGTGTTAAAGTTCCCCGATTATACAGTCAATTTCTTTTTCTTATTACCTGATATAAGGCCAGTTTCATGTTTTCAAAGACTTTCAATTTTTTTTCTCTCCGTTTTTTCTTTTTTAAGAAGTCAGTGCAAAATCCGTGAGGACCTGAATTCAAGCCTTTATTTCCCTCTCTTTCCCACTTTCTTGTTTGTGTAGACTCATCGTCGGAGTTTCTCTCCTCTCTCAGTTCTCTTGCTCCCTGACAAGAGGTGGTCATCTGTCTGCTTATTGGTTGAAGTTATCTCCCCCTGCTTAAGTTGAAATTAAGACGAAACAAGTAAAAGAAAATTTCGTTGCATTTAGATCATACGTCACGAATAAGAACGTTCATTTTTTTTAATTATGGCTTCGAAAAGAAAGAATAATTTGATGATAAAAATGAATTGATTGAAAAAAAAAAAAATTAATCTTTCAAAGGCTGCTTTCGCCAAAGCAAATTCGATTACCCGAACGCCATTAAACAACATTTTAGCTTTCAAACATTGATCAAGTGTTGAAGTCGGTGATGAAGAAAGAAAACGTCAGGGGTTGTCACCTTATGGAAATGTTGATAAGGCTCTTCAGTGATAGGTTAAAAATGCACGGTATATGCACAATAGGGTTGTATTGTTCCGCATATATGGTCACTCTGCTTATGTGGTCTAATTTTTCTGGACTGCTGATCTGACCATATAACCGATACAGACTGTATAAATGTATACATGCATATACATTCCGTGTTGTGCTCCTCGAAGGGGGTCGAGTATTGGGAATAACTTCTTTAAGCACCCGAGATTTATTTCTGTATTATGTTTAAAAAAAATGTTTTTAATCGACTGTGTATCCTAGAACAAAAATAACGGTAAAAATTCCGTCACACTGTTTCATTACTCAATTTCTTAATTCGCCGAATGATGGCCGATTGGTTTGGGTGCGGGCTTTCGGTACCGGAGTTCGTGGGTTCGAATCCCACTATGGCATGGATGTTCGTATCCGTTCGGAATCGGATTTAAGCTGTGGGTCCCAGTCTCATTAGCCCTCGTGTTGCAAAAAGTAGACAGTAACACTCCAAACCAAACTAAACTAATTTCTTAATTCAGGTAAGCCTAAAAATGGCATAAATTAGTATACGAGTAAATGTGAATAGGGTGTTGGATCTGGAAGTCATTCTAATTTCCGATAAGAGGATAATTATTTCGTCTTCCAGGATTCAAATTTGCTCACTTTTCAGATGCATCCGTCATAAATACCTTAATTGTTGGCAAAGTTATATTATGACCGTTAAAAGAAATGAATTGTACCGTTTCATACGTTGGACGATTTATTTGCTTAGCATATGGATCTACGAATTGCATATATCGGCACAAATATATCACCTTGAAGAAGAGCAACGAAAAGTTTTCTGAGTTTTCTAACTGTGTAGGCGGTTGGTAAATAAAAGCTGATTTAAAATTTCCTTTGAAGAAGTTTGCTTTTCACAGAATTTCCAAGAGCTCAAAATAATTTAGATTGAAAATAAAAGATAAAACGCGAAGTTACAGCAACACAAAAACTATGGTCTTTTAAACCAGACTATAAATATTTATTTCCAAGAAAGGCAATATTTTCTTGATATCCATTGTCTCTTATAAAGAAGTATACTCTACGGCAATTAGTTTCGAAGAAGTGAAATCTTTTAAAATAAGTTGATCACTGGGCATACGATTCTGATTCCTTTGAGAAAGAGAGATATTTCTGATTTTAGATCATAAATTAATGTTCCTTTGAAGCAATTACTGTTGTCTAAGAAGACGAAACTAGTAGTCCCCCTCTCCCTATTAGAAGTAGGAATTCTTTTTTTTTTACCGTTACGGCAATCTGTCCTGTTATTTATTTATTTACTTATCTTTTCCGGAGAAATTTAATTGAAGATGTCTTTTACATCCAAAAAAATTCTATTTCTCCTAAGATTAGAATTTTATTTTTTATTAAAAGTAACTTTTCGAGACATTTTTGAATATGAAAATAGATGCTAATGAATAACCTAAACATTTTTTAAAAATTTATTGCAGGCCAAAGAATTGATATGGTACAAAATTTAATGAGAAGTTGCAAACAGCGGTGAAGTGTTGCATTGTGACAATAACTTAAGTGACCATAAATTTATTTTTATAATGTAGATACCTCGCAACAGGCCTCCAACCTTAACGGGTGTAAAGAGGGATGATGCCACGTTGGAGTGCCCCCTCAAGTTTGATCATTCTAAGAAAATGGGGAGGTAATTTTTACTCCTTATTCTTTAACTCTCTAGTTCCAGTGTGAGGAGCCGTATTTGAATCCCGTTGATGGCATGAATTTTCGTACCAGTTTGAAATTGGCTTTTAGCAATAGCTACTCGTGTCATTAGCTTTTGTGTTGCAAAATAGGAGATCGCAGCACTTCAAATCAAACCAAAACCAGCGAGATGAAATTAAGATCGAGTTATTCTACACGTTCTTAGGGGAACAAGGAGATGTTTCATGTGCTTACCAGATTCGAATCCGGCACCTTCTAGCCGATTAAGTTGGCCACTGGGTCGTACCACGCACTTTCTTTAATGTTGATGATTTACGTTGTTAACGATAACATTGTAGCTTGATATGGCATGTGTAACAATAAGTTATATTCGGTTCAGCTTTTTTTTTTTACCCTTTCTCGTGAGCCATCGTAAATGACATACAGTACAGAACCGGTTTGAACTAGAAGAAACTACGGACTTCTCCCAATCAATAGAAGGGCCCGTTGGTTTGGTGCCTTTCTGTACCCTCTGTTCTTGAAAGGGACCCCTGTGTTTTCACCGCGGGGAAGTCGGATTTTTTTAGAGGACAAGTTTGTTACCAGAGGAGAGAAGAGGGTGAACGATGCTGGTATCCGCTTCTTGCGGGATAGACATTTTTTTGGAGAGACATGAGAAAGAGGAAAATCAACGCCATATTGTTTTATAGGGCAAACGCCAACTCGAGAGCAATCTTCGGTACCTACAAATGATAAGTTGATTTCAGTTGTATTCCTTAGGTATTTAATTGTATAAAATTATTTAATCAAAACATATTTGTCCATATGTTTTTTAATGAGTTTTAATTTCTTCTTTCTCAAACAATAGGCTAAGGTAAGATTATTTTTTACAGCATGATATAGCAGAGTTACAGTAACATTACCTACGGTGACTTACGTCGCGAATGTCTTGATTGAGTTCAATGCAAATTTATTTCATTTTGTTTATATTTGCTTTAAGTGAACTGACTAATTAACTGATGGTGCTTTTCAAAATCACAGATTATGTCAATGGGTTTTATCTTTGACTGAATCCATAAAGTGAATTGCATGCAGTTTATTTCGTTTTCTCTACGTGACTCGCTACCCATACTGATCCAAGAGGTAGTCCAGGTCGATGGCCAAACAAGTAAATTGCTTGCTTTCGATAGGGATCTTGAAAGTTTGTATCCCCCTGTTGACATAGATGCTTCAGGTCAGAGGATATACATCCCGGTCTTAGACCTCTACCTCTCCCCCAAGGGTAGAAAAATGTGGACTTCTGCTTTCACAACGGACTAACAACCTACAAGGAGGTACAGGTATGTCCTTTTCCCAATGTCTTTTCACTGTAGCAATCTACTCTGGGTAACCGGGCCGTGAAATGCGGCAAAGTAGTACACAGATTAATTTCTTGAGTACCTACTCTATATACCTTATTAAAAGGTTAGTTTTAGTTTGATGCGTTATTTATAAATTTTTAAAAATATATATAGGGTAACCTCGATAAATTGTTTTTCAAAGGTCCGTAAATGTAAAACGATGGATACGGAGAAACGGTGGATTTACTAAAGAGGTAAAAATTCGATAAAATGTGTGATTTTGAAAAAAAAATATCTATAACTCTCATTGGGAGTGCTTGACGTTTCATACAATATTACCTATATTTACAATATTTGACCGTTTAAAAAGTTTTACAATTGATACTTAACCTTTTAAAAATTATTTTGCAATTGATTTATGCTTTGTAGAAGGGGGTTGCCTGACTTGAAAGAATAAGCATTTTATTGCTTCTACATTTTTAATTTTTTAGTGTTTAACTTCCATTTATAGTTTTAACCATACTTTATTAATTTATTTTGCAAATATTTTTTATTTTAATCTTATATATTAATCTTTGATGTGCTTTTAACGTTTTCAATTTTTAATATTTTTCCTCAAA
Organism: Pardosa pseudoannulata; assembly: GCA_032207245.1. Taxonomy (NCBI): domain Eukaryota; kingdom Metazoa; phylum Arthropoda; class Arachnida; order Araneae; family Lycosidae; genus Pardosa; species Pardosa pseudoannulata. Next base: position 1,805,730 of record CM063506.1, read on the forward strand.
TTATTTTTACTTGTGGTTTCATGTTTGCTTAATGTGCTTCAATTAATACATCTTCTTTGGGGCAGTATGTTCTTCGATAATTTTGCTCCAGTAAACCCTAATCAACCAATCTGTTACTTCCTTGAGATAGTAACTCTAATATGTTAACTCAAATGTAATGGAAAATAAAAATGGCTGGAGATGACAACAACAACAAAAAACAACCACGGTTTAAGAGTATGCAACTCATTTATTACTAACATAAGACATAAACTAAGATATTACATTTAGCGAACATAAGTATAAGGAAATGAAACAATTAGCGTATTTAATGTTCAACAAAACTTAAATCAGCTTAAAAACAACGAACCAGTCATGAGACAAAAGTAATACTACCTCTCACGATAGACAAACGAACAAGCAACCCACTCGGCTAAGCAAACAAGACACTGTATTTAAACAAACTAGGAATGTCCCGGAATGACTCTTCGGGGAAGAGATACTGCAAGAGATAAGATTTAACCATGGGGTATAACACAGTCAACCATCTGGTACCTTTACCTCTGCAAGTATACTATCAGTATCACTATTACTCTGCACGTATATGAATGATTTTAATTTTGACAAAACTTAGTGAACTTTAGAAATACTCGGTACCGGGGTCGTATTTTCCTTCCTTCTACCCTTGTTCGTGATCTTGCTTCTGCTATACACCTTTCGTATTTATACTGATAGCTAGTGATACTCCAGATATTTTCAAAAAGGATATCAGTTTTTCATCAATATTGCTTTATATATTCGAAATATGGCAGATTTTAAAAATTGGTCATTCTTTTCCAAACTTACTACGCTGTAAAAAAGTATTTAATTCTTGCATCTTCTATGTTTTTAAACTGAAAATTCAAAAGTTTTAGGGTTATTCTCATCCTGGTCTCCAGGAATGGAAAAACCATTGATTATATCATTATACTGGGTATAGCTATGACTTTATTCCTTGCCCTTTTAAAGTGTTCTTCCTCATTTTTTTTTATTTTTACCAAAAGAAAATTCATTACAATAAGTGGACCCTGTGACACCGGTCGATCCATTACACCTAAAGTACTTTTTCAATTTTAGATTATAAATGAAAGCTACCTCAGACGCAATTATCGCCGAAGTCGAAACCAGATGATTATTTTTCATCGGAGGTGTTTTTATTTATAATAGATTTTTTGTTTAGAATTTTAACAGAAGTTTTATGCTGTATTAAAAAATATTTTGTATGTATAAGTGGTTCTTTTTTGTAAATTCCCTTTCATGTGCTAAATCATAAATGGTTTAGGAATATAAAGTATGTTTGGTAGTGAAAAGATAGGTAGATAACCAACCATTATTTTTAGCTTAGGAGCCTATATTTAGGTTTTATTGTGTAAAAAATTATATCGTTCCCACAATGGGCAGTTAAATATTTAGTAAAAATGCTGATATTTAATATTTCTATATTCTGATTTCAGGGTGTTGACTTAAACTGTAGTTTATCAAGTGTGCTGAAAACAATATTAGATTAGGTAAAAAAAAACCCTGCTAATTATAAACAAATTTATGAAAAATTTCGACTTCATTAAAGAAATTTTTACACTTTCATGATCATACTGTCAATTTTCTCAATTGATACGGAAGATTAAGAGCTTTTAGTCTACAATTTGTTTATGTGTATACAGTAAAACCTGCTTAAGAAGTTTTCCAAGGGCCTAACTCATTAAAACTTCTTAAGCGGGAAAACTTCTTAAACGGGAAATCAGGCAATAAGCATTATTTATGCTTATGTATATATATATATATATATATATATATATATATATATATATATATATTTGTATATATAAATATATATACGGTAAAATCCACTTAAGAAGTATTCTAAGAGAATGGAAAGAGAAAACTTCTTAAACGAAATTAATTTTTTTAAAAACAAAATAATCACATTGATAATGAGGAGAGATTTTTTTTCTTTGTGAAATAATATATAAACAATAAGTTTAGTTTCTCTCAAAAATTTACATTTTTTTGCATACTTAAAAAATCAGTATAACAACAGGAAAACAACATAATTACCTTAGAATATCTTTAATTCAGCTAAGAAATTTTGCTTTAAACATCCCTGGAATCGATTTAACAGAAAAAATCGGTTGTAGATTTTTGTTTTTGTTTATTATTGGAAATTTGTAATTGATAACAGTCCAACTGTCTTAAGATTTTAAAAACTTCTTCAGGACCATTTTAAATAAAAATGACAACAATCGTTTTCAGCCATAAACATTGACCTTTACATACAGAGAGAGAGGCGAAGAAAACCAGTAATCGAAAGGTAGCTATAAATGTGTTCTGTAAGTAAACTTAGAAGTAAAAGAAAACTTTTTAAGCTGGAAAGAGTTTGGAACGAATATTTATAAACGGGTTATTTTAACATTGTATGAATAGGGAGAAAATTGGGTACCGAAAATATAAACTTCTTAAGCGATAACTTCTTAAACGGGTTTTACAGTATGTACACAGACACACACGCAAGGTTTGGTCAAAAAGTAATGTACAATCATTTATAGTTTCTTTCAAAGATACGCTCTAACATAAAATTTCGTACATATTTCCTAACTCTTGTTTATGTATTTTTATCATTCAATATATCCAACATCCTTCTTGTTACATCTGATTCAGCGATCTTTTCATTTCCCAAAAACACTTTAGTAAAACGCAGTATTTTGGTTTCTGAATCCTCCTCTAACCTCCTTGAGGAAAGTTTCAAGAATTTCAAATGTTCCACAGCATAGAGCATACTTTAATCTACGAAACAACTGGATATTTGAGAGTTCCAGTTTCAGGCTGTACACTGGATGACACATTAAAGTCATCCTGTATGTTGCAATCTACGCTAGATTTGGTTAAGCGGTGTGCGGTTTCTTGATGAAAAAAAATTTTTTTTGTCTTTAAAACCTGGTTTTTTTTTGTTTAAATTGGAGTTCTAACTTGGCCATCCCTTGCACCAATGATTCAGGGCTATTGACCGCCTGCGTGCAATTGAGTATTAGTTCGACCCCCCCTCCCCCAATATGGATCCCCATCAGATTTATAATTTAGAACGATGCATAGAAACTTACTATTTTTTTAAATGTTTTCTCCATGTAAGTGGCTAACGATAAAAAGAAGTTAAAAAAATGTACACATCATATATTTATTCAAAAGTTTGACGCTTTAGATAAAAATGTAACAAAATGCACAAACAAAGTGAATTTAAAAATAAGAATGACAAATAAGAATGACTTTGTTCTTATGACAAATAAGAACAAAGTCTGTTTTCTTATTTGTCATTTTATCAATAATATATGAAAATAGTAAATATTTATATAATTTCTTTTCAGTTGCTAAAAATATCTTATAAGTGATACAGACAAAGTACATTTTGGAACCAAAATTATATATCATAACTTATATTTTACACTTAATTCAAATCTGCCTGAAATTTTTCTAGTTGTCATTTCTGAAAATATTCGAGGCACGAGTTCCTTTAAAAATGACTTAATACTTAATATATTGCCTATTTCTAACATCGAAAATACACGAAATTTGATTGGACGAATCCATGTAATTCTATTGGTCCTTTCGCGGCCATTTGAATCTCCCCAGTAGGGCAAAATTACTCACTTCATCTCTCGTCGTCTCAGCGTACGGATGCCCTTGCCCGCAAAAATATTTGTGTTTTTCTGCGCCTAAGCCTTCTACTCTCTAGTTAATGTATTATGAACTCACGAATCCATCTCCCTATCCCCTTCTTTTAGATGTTTTATTTTCTGCTCGTTTTCATTTTTATGCTTACTGTTAGAAATCTGTGGATTAGAGGGCTTGGCCCAGGCAATCCAGTTTTACCATCGTCTTGTAAGCCTTGTAAGCAAATCTATCTTCTTTCGATAACAATGACTGTGAAGAAGTATCATTAAAAACTAACCCAGGTTTATGACAAAAATAATTCACAGACGCGAAAAAGTAGATAAATAGTTTTTCCTACTAAACAGTTTCAGTAAAATCCTCTTTTTCTAAAAAAAAAAAGCTTTTATTAGCATATTTTAATGTTATTTATTCTATTATTGCCTAGATATTTGGCCGCTTGCTTGCCTGCACGTATTGTACACTTACTTACTCCGAACCTCTCTCTCTTTCTCTATCTATATACAGTCAGTACCCACTATGTGGTCACCAGCTTATAAGGTCACCCCGGTTATATGGTCAGTTTTCTAAAGTCCCGTCTAACTTAATAGGGAACATGTGTTAAAGCACATCGCTTATACAGTCATTTTCTTTTTCTTGTTACCGGTTATATGGTCAGTTTCATGTTTTCAACGATTATTTTACTAATTCCGAAGCAGCAGATGAGCTTTTAAAAGGTATTAGGGACTTAAAAAAAGTTGTGTTAACAACCAACAAAAGGAAGCAAACTTGTATATCTGATTATATTTAAATGCATTCAACGTGAATGTACGTATGTACGTGTGCTGTACTTCGATTGGTAAGGTAAGCTAGTAAATCCCCCCCCTAAAAATATTACATATTTTTACTGTAGTTTTTACATCTCGAATTATTTTTAAAATGTTAAATGTTAATTATTTGTTTATGAGTACTACATTCTGATAGGTGAATATAACCCTGCCACAATTCAATAGGGTTGTATTGTTCCGCATATATGGTCAGCCCGCTTATAGGGTCTGATTTTTCTGGACCGCTGAGCTGACCATAAAACCAATACAGACTGTAGATGCATGTAAATTGCGCAGGAACAGTCCAACTTCTATACGTGCCACTGTGTAATACTTTTCGGAGCCGTTTTTTCAAAATTTGAATAAGTTTTTTTGTTCATTTAAGCGAGTTTTCAATTGTTTTTTTTTATACATCTCCCCCAGGATCTATTTTTTTGAGCAACAATCATACTTATTTTAAATCTTAGATGATAGAAAACTATTTTCGTTGATCCTGCAAACAGACTCATCACACGAAAAAAAGTTATATTTTTTATACTCTCTGATTGTTTCTTACGCTATAAAAAATATGTTTCAAAAAAGTGTTAAAGGACAAGGAAAATTTCCAGAAGGTTTAAAAAAAGGACAGTAAATACAGGAATGTTTCCTTATGGTTAAAGGGAAAAAAAGACTCAATAACAATAAAAAAGGGAGAACCAGGGAAGGAGTGGAAAAATCTCCTTCGACTTCAACGGAAATAACTGTAGCGTAAAAAGAATTAGTTAAAAAGATTTGTTGTAAAAATACAGTTCTGAAAATTTGGAGTAGTAAATTGTACCTGGAGATCCAATTAATTCTTTTCTAATTCTTCTTTCTTTAGAAATCACTTGTTAGTGAAACATTGAATAAAAATATTACTTATATGGATATGGATAGATAATTTTTGGAGATATATTCTAAATATGAAATATGCTTGTATGCACTTTCTACCAATAAGTATTTGGACACCTGTGAGAGAAAAGTAAAACTAACTTTATTCAAAATCAGTAGTTGGTAGAGCCTTCAAGACAGGCAATTACAACTTGAACTATACCAGGAGAAACACCCCCAGACCATAATTCCACCTCCGCCGAACTTGACTGCTGGCACAATGCATTCTGGCAGGAGACGTTCTACAGGCAAACGCTAGACCCAGACCCTGCCATCCGAGAGGTAAAGGGTGAACCTTGATTCGTCGCTTCAAAGAACCCGTTTCCAGTGATCTACGGTCCAATTTTGATGTCATTTGCACCACATTAACCGAGCAGCGCGGTTGGACAAAGGATGAGGGCCATCGGTTGGGGCGGTTAGTCCGAATTTCTCTGGACAGCACTCGTCGGTCTCTATCGCCCAGTTTCGTTGGTCTGCCGACTCGGGGCATATTCCGACAATCACCACTCACTTCCGCTTCTTAATCACATAGGCCGATTTTGGATACTTCAGATCGCTAGATATGTCTCTTAAGGAAAGGCCACATTTGTGATACCCCGGTAAATATACTTTTCTCGAAATCAGAGAGCACCGAACTGTGCGGCATCTTGCATGCGACTAATGCCGATGCTGTTTCATACACGATGTATACCATCGGAGGCCGTGACATACCTCAGAACTGTAGATATCGTCATTTGCAAAACTTTTTGGTGTCCAAATACTTATTGGTAGACAGTTATAATACAGGAGTCAACATAATGTATGGAACCTTTTTTCTAGACCAACCGATGATCGTATGGGTAGGGTGCTCATCCTCGGTATCTGTTATCGTGGGATTGAATCTCCCTGATGGAATGGATGTTCGTAGCCATTTGGAAGGAATCGGCTTTAAGTTGTAAGTTCCGGTCTCATTAGATATGGTGTTGAAAAACAATAGACCGTAGTTCTCCAAATTAAACTAAATCTATTTTTAAAAATAAATGGTAGGGATCTTTACACAGCACATACGTTTCTTTCGACATCTTCTTGATCTCAAAATTATCTAATCGACATTTTTATGACATCCAGGATGTCCAGTAGAATATGAGTGCTGTTAGAGAAGATACAAGAAGAAAGACAGAACTTTACATCTGAGAAATTAACACTATATTCCGATGCGGTAAACATTACAATCTACATTTCAGTGTGGTAGAATGATGGCCAAATGGGTACGGTAATTCTCCTTGATATCAGTACTCGTGGGTTCACGAATGTTATGAGTGTTCATAGTTTGAAATCAGCTTCGAGCAGTACCGATCTTATTATATCTCGTGAAGCAAATAATAGACTGTTGTTCTTCAAACCAAACCAAATATACTTTGGAGTATTTTTGGGTTTTTAACTGATATGTGGAATATCTTTCTCCATTTTCAGATTGTCCGGTATAATCTCTTTTTAATTGTGTTTGCGGATTGATTAATGTCGATATTTATAATTGTATTTATTATGATAGTATGTTACTTAATCCGATAACTTTTAAAAAATTCATCTTCATCAAACACTTTATTTTGCTAAATGAGAATTCTACATTCATCTGTCGATGTTGGTTTGGAGATTGACTCATCTGCGCCGGTTGGTAGGTAGAATATCAAGCCCGCTGTTTTCTTTTAATAAATCCATTTGGAGATGGCTTATCTATGGTTGTCTTTTTGTATTACCGTTCTTTCTACTTGTTAAACGCCCTTTAGGTCTTGGTGTTATTAACGACGAAACGCATTAAACTTTTTTTTCCAAAATGGAAAATAATAGAATTCAAACACTTAACTGGCAGAAGTAGCATGTTGTAGTATGATATAGAGAAGTGACTGCAAGAGGCGGCATCGCAAGGGAAGGCGTTAACGAAATCAAAATATTAAAGAAGTGACAGTCCGAAGACTTGTATAAGACTGAGAAAATCTACCGCACGGTCTTGCTATAACTCATCAAGTCTACGAATGTTTTTTACTGCAACTTACAATCATGGGAAAATTGCAGATATTAAGGTGACAAGGTAACGCTCTTTGCTCGAACCCGAAGGTTCGAGTTGGCCAAAGATCTGCGGTTTTCCTTAATGGCATTTGGGGAAAGTAATATAGTTTCATGATTGCAATGCCCTCCAAGTTCTCAAACGATACTTCTGTGGTGGCAGGCGAAGCCTGGGGGTTATCTGCTTGGTCCCTGTTTCTAAATTACGACAACCTACTTTTAGAAGTCAAACCTCTCGAGGCAATACCAACCATCTTCCATGACAATTCATACGACTTTTAAATAGACACGACACTAACCATTAAGGGTGTCCTGAAGCTCCCCAGAATTAAGGGCACAAATCCAGAGAATAGCGAATAGACTGGATGGTTCGTATCAAATACCAAAAGTCATAAAAAGTAGCAAGGTTTCACCCTTACCATCTCCAAAGGATCCAGACCCTAAACGGAACAGATTTTTCACAGATTGCAAAATTTGCATGTTGATTTCTGCAACAAAGTGTTCTACACCTACAACCACTGACGAATGGTTTTGTTTCGATCTGTATGAGTTGCTGTATGACTGTATTGGTATGAGTTGCTGTATAGTGACGTTAAAGTCCTTTCAGACATTTGCGACACAAAGTCATCTGGTATTGCTGGTGCCCTCCACTCCCACGTGCTATTAGAATGAACAATAGGCTTCTGTATAATATTTCTGTTCCCAAATGATTCATATGGAAGTGATAGGTTTATCTTGAGGTCTTCTGCTAGGTCCCTGCTTGTAAATTGTGAAGACCCACACTGTTTGTGTTATCCCTAGGGAATAATTTTGGCCGCCTATATGGTGCTCCCAAAATAAAATGCGAACCACAGTAGCCCAGTCGGCAAAGGCAGCAATCATAAATGGAGGGTTGCTGGTTCAAGTCTAGAGCCTGCCGTGTTCGGTAATGGCGACTGGGGCATGTAAAATATATCCGTGCTCACAATGTCCTTCAATGTCTACAGTTCCCAAACAATACTTCTGGGGATGGCAGGCCAAGACTGGGAGTCGTCTTCTACTTGGTTCCTGCTTCTAAATGACCAGAACACACTTGAACTAAGTTGTTCTTTCACCCTAGCGATGCCCGTCAAAGGCGGTGCCTTAGCCTTAATTCGTGCGGCCTCTGGCTCACGGGCTGGGTTTGTCTAAGTGACATGAGCAGCAACAACAGTTATAAAATGTCCTACCTTCCATAGCATTATCTAGGCAAATATTTAACAGCCAAGTGCCCCCGCGTTATAAAAAGTATTTCGTGAATAGCAAAACACTGAAAAGAAAATAAATCATAGTTCATCATGGGTTATGCATGTTGAGATTTAAGAAGTATGTCTGCTAATGTTCATTGTAATGTATTATTTATTAGCACCATTTCCACTAAGCTATTAAAAGACACTTTTCGAATTTTAGCTTTAATAATTATAAATTTATATAATCATAACTAATGTTTTGATTTTTAGTACAATAGATATTAGAATAGTAAATAAATTCAGGGATATCATTTTTCTTCAACTCATCTTGGATCTAAAAAAATGTATCCTAAGGTTCATATCCTAACTTGTATATGGTGTACGTATTTTTATCTTTAAGGTGTTACTTAAGTGAAGTGACACCTTAAAGATTTCATCACTGTGTTTGATTTGAAACGGTATTAGATATAAATATCAACATCATTTAAGACATAGACATTATAATCACATTAGAGAATCCAGATTTATGTTGCACAGAAATTGTTGCAAAACTTTAACATTAGATTTACGGATGTTGATCATACCTATTTTTACTGAAGTGAGACAGTTTGACTCATACAAGAAAATTGAAAATTTTTGCACAGAAAATAGTTCCAAATTAATTTAAATAAAATGTTTATTATAAAAAAATTCATGGAAAATATTTTTTACATATGAAATCTGTTTTTGAAACACATTTTCCGCAAACATTTCTATTACATTTAGCACAATGGTTTCTACATCTGTTTCTTTTGCATGATTGTTGACTTGACAATTCTTCTGTGCGTCAGTAGCTTGAATTTCTATCATTAGAATGGAAGTGTTCTCGACTTCTTCTCTATATTTACTTCTTAACTCTTCAGCCAATTGGAAAATAAAATCTTGACTGTTGCCCAGGCCTGTTAGGACCATCAAATTTCATGTTATGCGATTAACTGTTAAACCATTCTATGAGTCAAATTGGCTCACAACCGTGAAAATAGGTATACCACATTTGATAATGCAAAATGAAAGGGTCAGCGGGGAAGAGGAATGAAAGTTTACACATATTTTATTACTTAACTAAAAACCAACGTATGTTTTTGAAAAGGGATATTTAAGTTTTATATATATTGTAGCGTACTGGGGCTCTAAGCCCGAAAAAGGATAGCGGAGGCCTACGTACAGACTAATGATATTTATTTAGAAACACAGTCTTGAAGTTATGATAAATACAGATGAAGCGATGAATATCTACAAATAAAAAGGATGATCGTTGCAAGAATCAGCTTTCTAAGAGGAAAAAAGGGGGGGGAGAGGACACTTTCAGTCGCTCCCTCGACGTTCTGGGTCGATGAGATCACAGGAGACTCAATCGGTCAAAAATTCTCTCTGGGCTTCGAACTCTCTTCTTTTTATATCGTCGTCTCCGCAAAATGTCCGTCTCAGCTGATCGGGTAGCTGGTTAATCACGTGGTGGGGAAAGCGCTTGCAGACTTGCTCTCGTCAGACAGGTTCAAGGATGTAATCGGGAGCAATCTCGCCGATCATGCCCCTGGACAAACCCTTGGAGAACAAGGTAGGAAAGTATTGTTGTTTCCCTTACAATGTAGAAACTATGTCCGGACAGGATGAGGCTTGAGGAATCTTTGGTGGAGGTCCGCAGCGGTTCTGACGTGCAAATCGATCGTCAGATCCGGGTCTAGGGGCGAAAGACTAATCGAACCATCTAGTAGCTGGTTCCCTCCGAAGTTTCCCTCAGGATAGCTGGCGCTCGAATGATTCAGTCTCATCCGGTAAAGCGAATGATTAGATGCCTTGGGGCCGAAACGACCTTACAATGTAAAGGATTTCTGCCGTGTGAGACTTCTTCGGGATGCCATCAAAACGAATACTGGAAACACTTCGCCAGCATCCCAATGAATTTCTCAGACAGAATGATTTAGATGGTCCTCGGTGTTAAGAATCTTCTATTTAGCATCCTATTCTGCTTGAAACAACGTCCTTTCACTAGGTAAAGAAGAGCTCAGTTCAAGTGCTCACTAAAGGCACTTTGCTATTCTTCTACGTTATGCCGTTTTTTCTTACGGTCTTAGTTAAGTCTGTATATGAAAATTTATTGTAACGAGAATTCGTTACAATATATAGTGATGAAATTTTTAATGAGTCAAATTGGTTCGGTCCGTAAATTTAGTGTTAATGTTCCCTTTTTTTTCCGTCATGGTGCATGTTAGTGCAGATCATTGCAATGAATATTGAAGAACGCCTTTTAACGTCCCGTTTCAATGTATCAAGAAATATATTTCTCAAATGATCTATATTTAACTGACGATTTGAAATCGTGACAGTTTGGGCAATTTTTTATATTTAAAACACAAAGGTATGAAAATAGACATTGTAGTCTAAATAAGTATACACAAAATCGCGGTAGAAATAGAGTTGAAGATTTTAATTCCAGGTTCCTTTTCATTTACTAAAATATAATAGTCTAATCGATATTATTGAAGAATCAATTAAAAGTATCTTCAAGCCTTTACACGCATAGTAACTACCTCTTCTTGATCAATATATCTTATTTTTTTTTGTAAATCTGAGATATTAGAAAACTATTTGCTTTTGATCTTGCAAACAAAGAAAAGTGATTTATATTTTTCATATTATCTGAATGCCGTAAAGAATAAGTTTTGGGAAAACATTAAATGAGAAAGAAAATAAAAACTTTTGAAAAATTTTTTTTTTATAAAACACAGTAAATACAGACATTCTCCTTTATGGCTGAAGGGAAAGAAAAAAAAAATTCAAAATAAAGAGAAAGGAATAACCAGGGAAAGGGGAAAAAACCCTTGTTTCAACTTCAACGGAAATAATTGTAGCGTAAAAAGAATTAGTTAAAAAATATTTCTTGCAAAAAATATATTTTCCAAACCTTTAATGTATAAAATTGTGCCTCGAGACCCAATTAATTCGGTATACATGCGTTCTTTGGGAATCATTAATTTATAAAAGATTACTTTGAAATCACTATTTCGGCAAAAAAGAAATTTCGATAATATATTCTAGATTTGACATATCCTGATGATTAATATAACTGTAATGTTTAACTCTAGATTTACCGACCGAGCCAATTTGACTCATTAAAAATTTGATTACTATATATATTTATAAAACTTAATATCACTTTTCCAAAACATACGTTGATTTTTAGTTAAGTAATAAAATATATGTAAACTTTCATTCCTCTTCCCCGAAGACCCCTTCATTTCGCATTATCAAATGTGATATACCAATTTTCAAGGTTGTGAGACAATTTGACTCATAGAATGTATATGAAAATAAATAAATATAGTAATAAATATAGCATAAAGTAAATATAAAGTACAAAGTATATAAAGTAAATATAGAGAAGAAGTCGAGAACACTTCCATTCCAATGACAGAAATTCACGCTACTGACGCACGGAAGAATTGTCAAGTTCAACAATCATGCAGAAGAAACAGATGTAGAAACCATTGTGCTAAATGTAATAGAAATGTCTGCGGAAAATATGTTTCAAAAACAGATTTTATATATAAAAAATGTTTTCCATGAATTTTTTTATCATAAACATTTTATTTAAATTAATTTGGAACTATTTTTTTGCAAAAAACTTCAATTTTCTTGTATGAGCCAAATTGGCTCACTTCAGTAAAAATAGGTATATGATCAACATGCGTAAATTTAGAGTTAATATAACTTAATATAACTATTTGTCAGCCTTTTTTGTCAGAAAATATAAGTATACGTGAAGGTCGGACTTAACGTTTGAACTACGTAGTGCAAAAGCAGAAAATTGCGCCTCCGTGGAATGAAAGAATTAAAAAAATGCATATAATCTTTTATACATATTTTAGCATACGTAAAAAAAATTGTGACTCAGTAATTGAGAAAATATTTATAACAACTTTTTTAAAAAAGGAGGCTAACAGAAATATGATTCTAAAAAAAACTATTCAAACTTTTTTCGTATTTCGTAACTTTGCAAATGCTTAAATACGACTGAGTTATAAAACTAACAAATATAAAAAGTAGGATATTTTGGTAGTCTCTTGAAGTTAATAAACTAAAAATAATTATGAAATAAGTTAGAGTAAAAGGTGAATGATATTCAATAAATTTCAGCTGAAAATATTAGAAAATAAACTTATAAAGAGTGTGTTGCAATGTACTTACAACACAAAGACCAGTGTTCGTTCTCAAAGGGTAAACACAGTAAAATATACGCTATGGAATTAAAGGAAAGTACCTAATATTTAAACTAAAACATTTATTATGTACAATATTCACAAATTAATACATTCCTTGATTAGTATTTAACATGACCTGCAATTATTTGGTTTTGCTATTCATCAATACTCTTGAAATAGTATTCCTTATAGATTTAAGATTATGAGACCCAGGTAATAATTATGAATATTATTAATTTTACCTCCAGTAATTACAGGGGAGCAGGCTGGGTATGTCAACAGGCTGGTCATCGGTGCGAGCGTGCGGCCGTTATTTTGCTGGACGTCTATGCTGGCGTGCAGATCATACGCATGCGAGTTCGGGAATCGATTGCTGGCCCGGATTCTTTAGCTTGCTCACGGGATCTCGATGTCCAGCAACTTTTGAATCCCGACATCGAGTTCTTTTCCCAATTTCTTTCCACATCTTTTCACCTCGGTTCAAAGCCCCTTTTTTCTCTGTACCAATCACTCGTTGGTCAAATTTTCCCACATCTGCACACCCTTCGAGTGTGCAGATGGGTTCATTAAAATGGCCCCTTTTGGGGAAAGTTCACATTATTGCCTTACCCTTGCCCCCATATCTCCCGGCTACATCCTTGCCTGGGTTTGACCGTTACACTTGTGTCCTAGCTTCAAGTCTTGTTTTGTCAATTTGAAGATTGGTTTTTTATTGTTGAATACAAAATTGATAAAATGAGCCGTTGTGACAAAGATAGTGATGAAGAAACATGCTCTGACAGATTAGCGGACTTTAACTTTAAAAATCGTTTATTTTTTGTGATTTCGTAAAAATATTGTGTTTTTGTTGTTAAATAATCATACAGTATATATTAAAGTGTAAAATAAAAAAAAGTTTCGTTCATAAAAACAAAGTAGGTTTCGATTTACTGTGATTTTTCTGAATAACTAAACTTTCACGTGATTCATGAAAAAACGCCAGCTGCACGTTTAAGTTGGCGGTGAAGTATACCCGCATGCCAAGTGTTAAATAAAGGGATCACTGAAGATGATGTAGTGAAATGATATGTAATGAATAAGATAACAAGACGCACATCAGTTATAATTAGTTTGAAAAATTTTTGGTTTAACTTCTTCCCGTAATTTTATTTAATCACTGGTTATATAAGCAAAGTGATTAATCTATATTTCTGGTTGTAACATACATTATTATTTTTATTCTATGATCTCCTAATGTTTTGTTTTTATTTAATCTCACTGGTAACATTTAAATCCCTTAAATATGAGTTCCAAAAATCACTTAGGTCGTTTTTTAAAATTTAATGTATTTGAAAAGTAAAAATGGCAAACCCGAAATATGTAAGAAGTAAAACAACAGGTTGCTACAAAAAGAAATGTTTCACAAGGTTCCGATGAGAAGCATTTTTACAATCTACAAGAGTATATTCGAATATTATTTTGTCCATTAGAAATTACCCTGATATATTCGATATACAAATCCGTTATAAAAATAATCCAAAAGAAAAAATACAGGTTACCGGGCAATAGAACAGTGATGTTAAAACTCGTACAGATATTTCCGAAGTTATGTAAACTGTCACGACATGGTTGGAAAAATATTTAAGGGAAATATATTCTGTGTAATATTTTGTACAAAGATATAGACAATTTACTAAGCAGCTTTTATTAATTTTAGGAGTTTCTACATGATAAGGGATTTTCCACAAATTGTATTTCTATTTTGTGGATCACATCCCTTTTGCTGAAAGCAACTATTCCTTTACAACGAGGCGCATCCAGAAAGTAAGTTTCCCGATGTTTTCCCCTTTAAAGTAAACGTAATTAGCCGTGTCAATTGAGCGTGCGTAACAGATCTATGACTTATTAATCATATGCCAGCTGGACAAGTCCCGATTCGTGCCAGTAGCGGGGTAGCAGTGGTCCGAAATGGAAACTCTAATTCCTCCACCCGCTGCCTGCAAGGTTCGGTCGGTGATCTTGAATGCACAAAGCATTGTCCCGATTGAAATTCATCGTCTTCTCTGTCAGGATTTTGAGCCGAAACTGACACCCGAATACAAAATTAAACGCTTAGGAGCAGCACTGACATTTCTACTACGGTATCACTATGACCGCGACGAGTTCCTCGACAGGATCGTCACGGGCAATGAGACTTGGATTTCTCACTTTACCCCAGAAACCAAGCAGCAGTCAATGCATTGACATCATAGTGGATCTTCGGTCAAGACCAAATTCAAACAGACTCTGTCGGTACGGAAAGGGATGTTCACGCTGTTCTGGGACAGGAAGAGTGGCAGAGTTCTACGACAGAGGTATACAAAAATTGTTCCCACAATACGACAAGTGTCTCAATTCTGGTGGTGGCTATGTTGAAAAATAGCTGAAACATTGCTGTACTTGTTGCCAATAAATATGTCCTTGAAAATGTGAGTTCTTTTTTTCTTTTAATTAGGGAAACTTACTTTCTGGATGAGTCTCGTACTTTCAATATCAACGGCTGATACAGTTGTAAAAGGAAACTTGTGTAACTGTACATAAAAAATCAAATGCAGACACCACATGACTTCCTTGTCTATCTATGAAATTATGCGCATTTTTTTCCCATTTTCTTGTATGATACTTGTTTAAAATTACCATTTGAAATTTAAAAAAAAATCAAAATAAATTGCACTTTTTAAGGTGACGGTGTTGTGTTTTAAGTAAGGCCATCTGCCGGTAAGTGGCAGCGTCAATGTCCTTTGGATTTTTTAGTAATATAGATATTTTTTTATAAACCAAAATTTCACTCTACTTCAATTAGTCATAACCAGGTACACTAAAACGATATAATTTCAAAATTATTTTTTTGAAATGATAGATATTTATTTTGGTTAAAAATGGTCTTAAAAACAATGTTCCAATAGCTTAAACAGCATTGGTCCACCTGCTTGAAAAGTATTGCTCCAACTGCATTTGAATATATGGATATCTTGCTTTTAAATTAAGTTTATGTATTGTTTATGTACGTTACATTGAGATTTATATAGAGTGCAGATTGCAATTAAAAATAGAGGTGACCAGTCAAGGGTAGAACATTTCTAAATACACAATTCTAACATTCTACGGTTAATCGTTTTGACTTACTCGAGTCACATGTGTGCATAATTCAAGTCAAAACTAGTCAAAAATCAATCAGGATGGCTAAAATGAATATGCAAAATTTTAAAGTTATAGTTCCCATGTATGTACATAGAAACATAAGGCCGAAAATAATCAAAATGGTTTCAGGTATATGGCTACATCCATTGAAATCTGAAGACCGCACGTTGTCGCGATTAAGAAAATTCCTTTACTTCGTCCAAAGAAAGTATGATTAAAAAAAACATGATTTATTTATTAAGGGATGCAATCTATGGACTTATTAGTAAGTACTTAGGAAGTGATTTAAGATTTAATTTCAATTAAGTTTGAAAAAGGGAGAGATACTTCAGAAAGGTATTCTTAAACACACCCGTATAAATTTATATTTTTCATTCTGAAACAGACCATAGAATGTAAGATATAAAAGAAATTTCTATGAATAAAATTTCCCTCTCAGAGAAACAGAAAAAAAATCCGACTGCAAAAAATCATCTTGGGCGGGAATAATTGCTTCCAAAGAAACATCCATTTTTGATAAGAAATTAGAAATGCACTCTTTTTCAAAACCTTTTAACTTGTAACTCAGTTTTAGCTTTATTTAATGGATTTCGTTTCTTTGAATACTTATTACCTTTTGGTGTTTTGCTGTTTAAAAGAACAATCCCTTAGATTGCTCCAGAAGTTCTTAAGCATTTGCCGAGGAAGAATTGGTCGGCTTAGTGCGCATTTTGTTTACGGCAGGGAAAAACTCTTGATTTTATAACCAATTTATTCATTCATATTTTATTATTGACTAATGGTGTTCCTTACGAACTTAATACAAAATTTTTTCAAAGACATTTTCTGAATAATTTTTAAAAAATAGCAAATGGAGTACTCTGCTATTTGTAAAGAACGGGGAGTTATTAACATCCTATCAGATAAATATAATCAAACAAACTTTAGGAAAAAATTCAAATTTCCATTAAACTGTAAAGTAAGGGTAGAATTGGAGTGGAGAATTTCAAAAATATTCCTAACAGCAAACCTGTTTCATTAGACTTGGGTATCCGACTACGTTTGATAAACATCTTTTTGTAAAACAAGCCTAATATAGTTTAATGCTTTTTTCCTGCAAGCCCGGGCAATTCAAAATAATAGGAGCTACTTTCCGTATGTGACCAGCGGATGAATTTCACCCTATTACACACATATATATGTTTGTATATATCTTTATACAATAAATTCCCCAGGTCGTGTGTTTGTAAAAGAACTCTTCCTAAACGGCTGGACTGATTTAGATAAAATTTTGTGCACGTAATTAAGTTGATTCTATAATAGTTAAGTTGATACACAATGTGACCCAATAGAAAATGCTTTTTTTTTAATTAAAAATCCAGAATTACGCGCATAGTGAGATTATTATGATGCCGCTTGAAACCCTTCGCTGCCGAAGTATCTGTGGCGCAGTGGTCAGATCAACGGGCTTCAGTAGGAGAAGTTCTAGTATAAAATCCCTGTACAAGCGACATGGGAATTTAAATTTAATCTAATTTTGTTTGTGATGACTGTACGCATGTTGAATTTAATGATTTAATATTTTTTTCCTTACTTTTCCTTCGAAATGATCCAATTTATAATTTATTTATAAACATTTTATAATTTTTGGATTTACAGTGTTAAAAAAGAACAACATCTGTCGGATTGTCTAGTATATATACATACATATATATATATATGTATATATATATGTATATGTATATCTATATATATATGTATATGTTTATATATATGTATATGTATATGTATATATATATAAGTATATATATGTATATATATACATATATATGTATATATATATGTATATATATATATGTATGTATATGTATATGTATATATATGTATATATGAATATGTATATATATATATGTATATGTATATGTATATATATACGTATATATATGTATATATATGTATATGTATATGTATATCTATATATATGTATATGTATATATATATATTATATATGTATATATATTTGTATATGTATATATATTTATATATATGTATATGTATATATATATGTATATGTATATATATGTATATATATATGTATATATACATATATATACATACATACATAAATATATATATATATATATATATATATATATATATATATATATATATATATATATATATATATATATATGTAATGAGACTGACTTCTCGATGGGGGGTTGCAGTCATGGCCATAAAAATGATACCGTTTCAGCTAAAGCTCTTTATTAAGATAACTTTGAAGGACGGGTTCCCACTTCATCATAGGGACAAACTGAAGGGTCAGCTAGCATGAAGTTCTATGTACAAGACAAGTAACACCTGGGTCAACATCTGTGGGAAAATATCTCTAGAAAAATCTGTCTCCGCTAGCGTGTATCTCCTTTTTATTTGGAAATTTCCTAAATTGTCCGCTAGGGCCATGTAGGTTTATAATTGGCCAGGCCCCTTCTCTGAGGGCGTAACATGTAGCCCCAGTGGTCAATTTAGGTTAGGGGTTAAAAAGGGGAATGGAAAATGACGCGGGAATTTTTACCCTTGATTCAAGTTTTGAAAACCCCTGAGAATTTTCCTTACATATATATATATATATATATATATATATATATATATATATATATGTATATAACTTTATACGCATACATACATCTGTACTAAATACATTATATTAAATATATTAAGATCACTTTTATATCACATACATTTACATTTTATATTTTAAATATATTCTAAAGTTCTATTTATCCGATTGTGTTATAACTTCAAAGCAATCTACCACAAACTAGTGCCGATTTACGAAGAATTCATTTTCACTCAAACAGGTCTCGAGGCACAATTTTAATCAGTAAAGATTGGTAAAGTATATTTTTTTGGAATAAGTGTTTTTAACGATTTCTCTTTGCACTACAGTTATTTTTATTGCAGTTGGTACAAGCATTTTAGCCTGTTTTTCTGGTTATTTTTTATCTTTTTAACTCTAAAAAATATCCCTTCAGCCGTGAAGGAAAACGTCTATGTGTACTGTTTTATTTTATTTTATTCTTCATAAGTTTTTTTACCTAGATCTTTTAATTTTTTCCCAAAACACAGTCTTTACGACATTTAGAGAATACGAAAAATGAATAAAACTTTTCTTTATTGTACTTGCATCGTCAAAGAAAATGGTTTACTAATATCTCCGACTAACAGAATAGGATTTAGTGTCCACGAAGCAATAGCTATTATGTTCAAAAGAATATGAGAAATTCTGTTTTATTTTATTTTATTCTTCATCAGTTTTTTACCTAGGTCATTTAATTTTTTCCCCAAACTCTGCCTTTACGACATTCAGAGAATACGAAAAATGAATATAACTTTTCTTTTTTGTATTTGTATCATCAAAAAAAAAAATGGTTGACTAATATCTCAAATTAACAGAATAGGATTTATTGTCCATGAAGCAATAGTTATTAAGTTCAAAAGAATATGAGAAATTCTGTTTTATTTTATTTTATTCTTCATAAGTTTTTTTTATCTAGGTCATTTAATTTTTTCGTAAATCTCGGTCTTTACGACATTCAGAGAATAAGAAAATTGAATAAAACTTTTCTTTATTGTACTTGCATAATAAAAAAATGGTTTACTAATATCTCAGACTAACAAAATAAGATTTATTGTCCACGAAGCAATAATTATGTTCAAAAGAATATGAGAAATTCTGTTTTTTTTTAAAATTTTATTCTTCATCAGTTTTTTACCTAGGTCATTTAATTTTTTCCGAAAACTCAGTCTTTACGACATTCAGAGAATACGAAAGATGAATAAAACTTTTCTTTATTGTACTAGTATCATCAAAGAAAATGGTTTACTAATCTCAGATGAACAGAATAGGATTTATTGTCCAAGAAACAATAGTTATTATGTTCAAAAGAATATGAGAAATTCCTTGATATATATGTGTTCGACAGTATGCATTCCATTTTTGTCCGAAATTTCATAAATTGGCCACTAGGGCGCGCTGAGAATTTAATTGGTCAGATCTCTTGCTTGAGCTATGAACTGTATCTCCAGTGGTCAATTGAGAGTAGGAATTTTTAAAAGGAAGAAAATCAGAGACTGGAGGGGTTAGAATTCTTGATCGTAGATGTAAAATACCTTGATAATTTTCTTGTACCGCAATTTTGGTCAATAAATTTACTTCGGTATTTTTATGTATCAGATAACAGAATGCGTTTTAGTCGTATATGTCTTAAGAGACCATCTATGGGGTTTTATACAAAATCTCTACATTTGTTTGCAGATATGGTTCACTTTTTCTTTTCATGTATATAAAATATATATATAACTTAAGAGCAATTTTTTACCCTATTTTGATTCTCAATAGCTGCAAAACATGCAAATGTCAACCGTAATATAACTTTTAAAATTTATAAATTAGAAACTATTTTTTATGTCAAATAGCAGCTAATCTTCATTTTTTTTATCCTGTGAATCTCATTTACACTAATTATTAAAAGCAATATACTTTGTTTTAGAGCATAATAAAGACTAACTTTTTAAGATTTTCCCACGTTTTTAATTTTACTTCAATTTTGAAATGTTAGGTATCTTTAAAATTTTGCTTATTACATTAAAATAGGTACTTTGCTTCAGCTTAATATAGAACTTTAGTTCCCAGTTTATTTATATATATATATATATACACACACGTACACACACATATATATAATTATTTTGCTTGTAAGTACATTATTATTTTTTCATTTGGTGTACATATTTTGTTATTTTAAACCCCCCTTCCTACGAATGACAAAACTAAATTTTTTAAAGCTAGGCCATTATTACAGAACTTGTAAAAATAAACTTCTATGAGAAGAACTTTTTATTTTATGATAAATCGGAGAAAGGCTGTTATAATGGAGATTTTAAGCCTTGAAAAGTATCATGTCCTCTTAAGTGGTTAAAAGAATGGATAAAAGTCAAAACACAATCGATCGTGTTTATATATTGAATTCTTCAATAAAATTCAGAAAACAAAGATACTTTAAGTGAATCTCAGAAGACATGCAAAAATCTGAGAGAGGACTTGAAAAAAGGCGTCAGAACTTCCAGAAAATCAGAAAAAACTGCGTGTTAACCTCCTGAAATCGTCATTTGCCAGCGGGCACCATTTCAATTTCTAAACATCGTTTCGCTTCGAGTTTCCCCCTTCCATATCTGTCATTATGTTGTGCAGTCATTCGGAGAAACATCGTCATCCTGTTGCCATTTGCGGGATGTGTATCTCTCGACCAGTAATTGTCGACAGTCCGAGTTGAGCTATTGGGAAGCTCGCTCCAGGGCATAGAACTTTTCGCCTGGAATAAAATATCGCTTGGTCGAAGAATAAATAAATAAATAAAAAAACTAAATTTATATATGTAAGCGTCGCTTTGAGTAATAAGATTTACCTTTACGTAATAGATTTTCAGCGTTGATGATTTAATTACTGACGATGAAAGAATAAGTTTGGGGGAAAATTTGGCGAGAGGAGCGAACGCTGCAGGCCAAATGAGGATCTTAGTCTATCTTCTAGCGAGTTTAATTACAATTAACTTTGAATTAACCGCAATCATACGAGCAATGTGATTAATATTTTTAAATTAAAACTTACTCTAAATTAGAGCGTTTCTGGAGGCACATTTCACTCACTGACAGAAAATGAACTTGAGATTCATATTTTAAACCGTATCTATTAATTAGGGTGGATGTGATTTTGGTTGCAAATTTCGCTTGGATGACTCTACGATCAACTTTAGGCTATAGGAGATTTGCTAATTAGATCTACTACTTAAAGTCCATCGATTCCTAATGACACGAACATTTATGCCAACAGATTAATTCTGACAGATGGAATTTAACACAGAAAAATAGTGTTCTACCTGTCTGATGATCCTTTTTCTAGGGGAAAAGAATCGTACGTTTTGTTTGTATAGAAAATCGTGGTCAAATCTTTGCAACTCTTAGCTTTATTAAAATGGGACCTTCAAAGTAAAAGTGATTACGAATGGCTACAAGGATCCATGTCAAATATGAGATTCGATGCTGTGGATTAAAGTATTGAAGGGCAGCATCTATCTTTCCGTTATGCAAGTATTCTGTGAAGAAAATTGTGATATTGTGATACATTTAGTGTATGGACCAGATCAATCAGTTAGTTAAATTAATGGTTTTGGAGAAAAACTGGTTATAAGTTATCTTTTAAACCATATTAATTTAACTCATATAAAAGTTTATCAATATAACATAAATAATATACAATAAGTAAAAAATTAACATAATATGCAACCAAAATTACTAAAAAACAGAATTCCAGGACATTACTTATTTCGTGTCAACTGTTTCTGATGATAACAGAATACATCTTAAAGCACAAAACCGCCTCATTCTAGAAAATAAAATCTTTTAAACCACATTAATTTAACTCATATAAAGGTTTCTCAGTATAACATAAATAATATACAATAAGTCAAAAATTAACATAACATGCAACCAAAATTGCTAAAAAACAGAATTCCAGGACATTACTTATTTTGTGTCAACTGTTTCTGATGATAACAGATTACATCTTGAAGCACAAAACCGCCTCATTTTAGAAAATAAAATCTTTTAAACCATATTAATTTAACTGATATAAAGGTTTCTCAGTATAACATAAATAATATACAATAAGTCAAAAATTAACATAATATGCAACCAAAATTGCTAAAAAACAGAATTCCAGGACATTACTTATTTCGTGTCAACTGTTTCTGGTGGTAACAGAATACATCTTGAAACAAAAAACCACCTCATTTTAGAAAATAAAATCTTTCAAACCACATTAATTTAACTCATATAAAGGTTTCTCAGTATAACATAAATAATATACAATAAGTCAAAAATTAACATAATATGCAACCAAAATTGCTAAAAAACAGAATTCCAGGACATTACTTATTTCGTGTCAACTGTTTCTGATGATAACAGAATACATCTTGAAGCACAAAACCGCCTCATTTTAGAAAATAAAATCTTTCAAACCACATTAATTTAACTCATATAAAGGTTTCTCAGTATAACATAAATAATATACAATAAGTCAAAAATTAACATAATATGCAACCAAAATTACTAAAAAACAGAATTCCAGGACATTACTTATTTCGTGTCAACTGTTTCTGATGATAACAGAATACATCTTGAAGCACAAAACCGCCTCATTTTAGAAAATAAAATCTTTTGTGAATTAAAAAGGTATTATCAGTTCCCACTATCTTTCAAGAAAAACTAAATTCTTAATGTACAAAACTCTTATTCGATCTCATATATAACATATACAACAGGGACAAAGAGTGAACAGGATGAAATCTGATTGCCAACTTTTGAAAGAAAAACACTACGAAATATTCCTGGTGGTGAATTTGAGGATAATATTTTGGAGGAGGAGGTACAAAGGAGGGATAGAGCAAGCAGTTCCAGCCAGCTGACCCAGCAGCACCGCTCCAGCAAAGGCTTTGTTTTGCTTCCTCGCAGCGTCCTCACTGTGCTTCCTTTAGGAGCCAGATGAATGCAGTTTACTCATCGCTCAGGACATCGCTCAGGAGCTGTCATACCTGACTTCCCTGGACCAAGCCCTCTAAGTCAGATTTATGGATTTGCATGGAATGAGACATAACAGATATATTGCAACACGATATTGAGGATAAAATCGATAGTAAATTAGGAATTATAATAATTAAAAATTAGGTTAAAATAAGCTAAGGTTCACGAGTTCAGTGAAGGCAAGAAATACACATAAAAATTGGGTTGACAAAAATTACACTTTTACTTTTGTTCAGCCAGTTTGCTGATTGTTTTTCCATTAAGATTTTTCTGGTGACTATCTCGCTTTGTTTCTAAAATCTTAATAAATGCCTTTCAAGTTTTTCTCTGGTATTTATTTCTTTTTACGCTAGTCACACCTTCGAAGACACTTTATGTGTTCCCTTCACACTCACACTCACTCACACACACACACACACACACACACATATATAAATTATGAATGACATAAAAATCATGAAACAGAAATTGAAACTAAATACAGTCCATTGCCGAAAAATCTTTTTTTTTCAAAACATAATAAAGCTCTAAGGCATTGTGATTTATCGATTTTGTATTTAAAGTAAATAATTATCTTGTTCTAACAACATCTCAAATGATTCATTTTTCTTATTTTAAAGAAAAGTATAAGACTTAAAAAAATGAATTATGTAATACTGAATCAAGAATGAACTGATTAAGCACACAGAAGTTTTATTCATAGTTTATGAATAAAATTAAATATTAACACCGTAATGCATTTTAAATTTCTCTTGAAATCGTAAAGAAATGTTATATTTCAAGGGAAGAAATATTCGAAAAATTTATTCTTTTCGTAGCTGTAGAGTTTATTTCTTTTGATCTTTTGTATAGTGTTCGTTTGACACGCATCGCAAATCACGATTAATTAGTAGTAAAGAAGTCGCAGCTTATGCACAACATAATTTTACGGTATTTAGAATTTTACAGATATTTTTTAAAAATGAAAAAAAAGAGAGAAAGAAATTGGTAACGCACGAATGAGTTTAAATTATAATACGATTGTAGAAGCAAAAATTCAATTCCAAATCTGTCTATAGTTTAATCGAAAGCTCAGAGACGTTTTCACCTTGAAAAATAGGTAAGAAGAGAAATAAAATGGGTTTTGTTAAAATTCAATTAAGGTGTACATATATATATATATATATATATATATATATCTTTATATATATATATATATATATATATATATATATATATATATATATATATATATCTGTAATAATATCAATATCTAAGCCCTAAAGTCTATCCAAAATTATCCCTTTTCCCCATTCATTAATTCTAAATTTTAATTTCTCCTCTTTATATTAATCATATTTTCCCAGCCATGCAATTTAAACGAGGAAGATTTCCTTCTTTCAGCCGAGCCCCGAAATTCTTTCTTTGATTCTCAAAACATAAAATGATATTGCTGGCATTTTAAAGAGGAAGCAATAACTCTCCCAAGAAAATCTATAACGCTCAGCAATAATACTCTTCTGAAACGCCACACTTTGGCAAATGTCTCTAATCAAAGGTTACTTTCTATAAGCAAATAACTGTTGCCTGAGCATTTTCACACGATACTAAACCACACATGATATTTTATTCGTGTCTCGCTAAAGGTTGTTGCCACATGTAGTTAGAGAAAGCGTTCTGACATCGTCCGGTTCAAATGCTTCTGGATTTTGTCTGAGTCTAAGAAGATGAAATAAAAATTATGTTCGGCCACGACGACTGACGTGTTTCTTGACAGAAGTGTAGCGGGACTCTTGGCAGCCCAGCATGCCCGGGCTGAGAAAAATAATAGGGGCAATTTGAAAAGAAGTTTTCAAGTGAAGTTCGGGGTTGGTTAGTCCCCTGTCCGATTACAGATATACATACATACATACATACATACACACACACACTTATATATGTATATATATATATATATATATATATATATATATATATATATATATATGTATGAAATGTCGAGGGTTAAGGCGAATGGAAGACATACTTTCTTGATAATTATAAGTTTATTAAATCCTCGTTTCACTTAGGCAAAACTTGAGCCATTTTCATTTATTCGAAGACACGCGTAGAGTGTGTTCACAGTTCCATGTCCACTCGCTAACTGACTCTTATCTGTTTGCAAACTCATCAAATCCTTCCAAAATGCTTCCGCCTGACCGGATTATCCTAAAAGCTTACGCGAGCGTGGGTCTTTTTCATTTATTTTATTATTATAAAAGAGTTCCCTTTTTAAAATCGCTTATAACTCACGTAATTTCCAACTACCCCTTTTTTAGACCTGATATATATATATATATATATATATATATATATATATATATATATATATATATATATATATATATATATATATATTAATAAAAGTATTAGATAGATAATTATTAACAGATATTTAAAAATACTAACTATGTAATGCGCTCTACGCAGCAATTAGAGGTAAACAAACATAATAAAAAAGGAATAAATTATATAATTCCATTAAACCTAAAAAATGTTGAACAGATAGTAAGAAAGAAGGATTGGGTGTGGAAGGTTTACGACTTCAATACACGGTTAAACAATTGTTTGATCAGCCCTGAACGTTCCCGCACACCCAAAAGACCATAAGAATATGAAATAGGAATACAAATTAGAAGAACAAGAAAATTCTAAAGCTATACAAAAATGCCAACTCAATCTCAGTTTTTGAATTGGAAACATTAACTATCTTAATTTCTAAAATTGGAAACATTAACTTAATACTATTTAAATCTACTTTAATATAATTATTTAATTGTATAAAAATAAATGGGAGGGGTTAATTAGCATTTAAAGCTAATTCTAAATAAAGATTAATATCAGTATGAAATATAACTGGTTTACTTTGGAGACGTTCGTTGAGCTTTAAATAATTGAATATTATATTACGTTTAATATGGGTGGATAACACAATATAATATTCAAATATTAAACGTAAAAAACCCCTTGGGTATAGAATGAAACATCCGATGATGTAGAATGTTTTTTTTTTATAGTTCACAGGACCTTGAAATATTCTTATCAGCATATTCACTCACAAATTTTCCTAGGTCTCCTCAATTTCAGGAGAAAGAATATTTTCAGGAATATTTGGTAACTCGGTAAAACTTCTGAGAACTCTATAATGATTTAGGTTAATTTAATCTTAACCTCTTGCTTTATTAATCGAGTGACGATTGTGTGTGCCACTTTCGGTGATACCTTTTCTCATGCGTCGTGACCAGAAGCAGTTTCATCACTAACTAAATTTTGCACACGTTTTTTTACAGGACAAACTACAATGCTATCTTCAGATGTATCCAAATCGGTATCTGTTTCAGTTTCTAAGGTGTAATCAGGACACTTTCCAGCACCGTTATTAGTATCAATTTTCCTTTTTGCCATTACGTTAAATTTTTAGATTTTTTTAAAGAATTTTTTAAGCACCAACAGTTAATTATTTATTGCATATAATATAATACTCTATTGCCATTACGCCTAAGAATAAACTACCAAGTTTTATATTGCAACTGTAACAAACAATAACGAAAAAAAATTTTATCGAATAAAAACAATAACACATCCGATACGAGCTTTTCACTTTTGGCCAGAAAGAATCATCACGTATGTGATACGAGGTTTTCATTTTAGGCACAACAGTATGATCACGTCTCCCATAAGCTATTTTAAGGCAAAGTGTTAATAAAATTTCGTACAATTCAGAAAATACGGGACTGAGTCTAGTACATGGTCACATTCCAACTTTCTCATGATCTTGATTCTGGTCTGTGTGTTTAGGATTACCACTGTTGTAGTTACTTTAGTTCCTACACAAGTTGTTACCACCATTAAAAAAAGAACATATCTGGTGGTCTATAAAGAGACCTGCGATGATACAGATTCATTTATAATTCACAAGACCTTGAAATTTTCTTATCAACATATGCACTCACAATTTTTCCCAGGTCTCCTCAATTCCATAAAAAAGGATATCTTCAAGAAGATTTGGCAACTCGGAAAAACTTCTGGGAACTGTATAATGATTTAGGTTAATTTAATCTTAATACATTTTCGTACAATTCATAAAATAAAGGACTGAGTCTAGTACATGGTAACATTCCAACTTTTTTATGATCTTGATTCTGGTCTGTGTGTTTAGGATCACCAGTGTTGTAGTTACTTTAGTTCCCACACAAGTTGTTACCACCATTAAAAAAAAGAACATACATGGTGGTCTACGGAGAGACCTGTCATGATGCAGATTCATTTACCTTTCGCTGGACCTCGAAATTTTCTTTTCTGCCCTCAGACACAAAATTTCCTAGGAATCCTAAATTTCAGAAAAACAATTCTTCCAGGAAGATTCGGTAACTCGGGAGGAATTGTGGGTAGTGTGTGATGATTCAGGTTCGTTTTCTTCTTCCTCCTCCCCTTTATCACGATGTTGCTTCTGTGCACTGATGGTTCCCTGTTAAAACCTCCACTAATTGTTAGGGTTCTAACCCTCTGGTGGTGTAAAAAAGCCTCTGATGATCTAGAAAACTTTGATCACCAAACATTCTTATCAACACAAAAAAGCTCATTTCTCTGGTTCTCCCAAATTCCTCAACGATACTTCCGGGAAGACAAAATCACCGAGGAAATTTTTCTAGATGATAGATACGGGAAAACAAAAAATCTAGGAACGATGAATAAGGGAAAAATAATATTGGTTTTATGGGAATAAATTCGGAACCAAGTGAATGAAATTATGAATATAAGAAACCAATGAAAGAATTGTAGGTCGAGGTTTCATTGTATACAACAAAGGATTTTGGAATCTAAATATTCAATATTAAATGGTGATATTTTGGAAATTTAATTCCATCGACAGCGCTGCGTTGAAAAGAGATGTGGCCATGTCGCACAAGATAAACATAGTAAAATTGATGTATTTGTCAAATTTTCCCGTATCTTCCCAAACCATAGATAACTCCTTAAATAAGAGTGAGGAGGGGTTTTGTGGTGATTAAAAAGCTACCTGTTCTCTTGAATTGCAGCCTTTAAACATATGTTTGAATAAGTTTCAATACCCGCAGAATCCTTTTTATCGCGTACTTTCTTCCTATTTTGTGTTGTAGTACACAAAAGGTAGCATGCGCGTTTTGAAGTCATCGCCACCAATTTGGCGATGAAATGCAAATCGTTATCTCAAATTTCTTAAACTGGAAGATGGGACCAATTAAGTTTCCTCGCTGAGCGCAAATCATTATTACATGCATAGCTCATTAGTGAGGCTTCCCGGTACGACTAATGAGAAACTTCTGTCAAAAACAGGCCGACAGAAAATAAATGCTTTGTCCACTGTGATTTTTTTAATAACTAAATGTCGGGGATTATATACACAAAAAATATGTATCCACGCCTTATGTAAAAGAATTTTTTTCACACCGCACACAACACAACTGGTCATTCCTGTTGAAGTTCAATTCACAACAATAGATGTGTTGATTATTTTTAAAATTTATGAAAGATTTATACTTTGGGACATATTACATTCTGCCACAAAACTTACCAAATCATCGAGTACATTTAAAAAATCTATTTTTTTTAAATTAAAGAAAATTTTCATCAGTTTGTTATGTTGGTCTTATTTTGAAAAACTATTTGAAATTTTATAATTTCGATAATGTTTAAATTCTAAATTTGACACTGCTGTGTATTAATTAAATTAAAGAATACTATTGATTACATATCTCTAAAAACATTCTAATTTAAAACCATATCTTTAAAGAAAAGCATTCCAAAGAAAAAATATATAATATGTTTTTTATAGTAAATAATATTTTTTAGAGAAAATAAGTTTTATTAGAGTAAATAATCAATGTTTGAGTGAAAACTACATTTTTTTGAGTAAATAATATTTCTTTCTTTCGAGTGAATGAACATTATGCTTTTATTTTTAGAGTGAATAAACAATATGCTTTTATTTTTAGAGTGAATAAACAGTATGATTTTCTATAAAATTTACTTGTAGGAACTTTAGAATCTAAACCATAGTCTTTAAATAATGTTTTTAATCACTTTAACTTAACCTGTGTGTTAGTTGACATTCTAAAATCAATTTTTAACTACTTTCCTCATTAGCTAGAGATATGAAGTTTTGCACATAGGTTCAGTTCCGGTGACAATAAAATATTCAGTCATAAAAAATTAGATTGGCGAAAAAAAAAATTGTTTGCTAAATGCAAAGAGCTGTTTAGCGTACTTGGAATCTTAATAGAAGAGATTTTGAACTAGTATTGCCATCTATTTTCAAGCAGCATGTCTAAAAACTCAAACAAAATTTTTACTTTTTAGTGCATTTTTTGTCGCTTTTCTTATTAAATAAAAGCGATTTTTTTTAAAATACCATTTTATATTTTACTTATTTCTATTCTTATTATACATATGTTTTTTCTATAGAGATGCTTGTTTAGAGAATATGTTTTTACTATTAGAATTTTTTTTGTCAAGAGAAATGCTTTTTTCTATACATTTTTTCTTTAGATATATGTTTTTCCTTTAGAATTCATATGTTTTGAGGCAAGTTTTTCTATAGATTATGTTTCTTCTTTTAGCGATATGTTTTTTCTTTAGAATTTTTTGTTTTGAGATATGTTTTTCTATAGATTTGTTTTTCTGCAAAGTTTCTTCTTTAGAGTTATGTTTATAATTTAGAATGTTTTCTTTTAGAGATATACTTTTAATTTTATGTACTGAATAAAATTCTACATTTTAATTAATACAGAACATTTAGAATTTAAACATTGCCAAAATTATAAAATTTCGAATATTTTTTCAGAATGAGATCAACAAACTAAATTGATGAAAACCTTCTCTCATTTAGAAAAAAAGTATTTTTAAATTTATTCAATGATTCGGTAATTTTTTTGAGAGACTGTACCTTTCCCACTGGAAATACTTTGTCATGACAGCTACCAAATCATTGAGTAAATTTAAAAACTCTATTTTTTTAATCAAAGAAAAGTTTCATCAATTTGGTATGTTGTTCTTATTTTGAAAAAATATTTGAAATTTTATAATTTTGATAATGATTAAATTCTAAATTTAACATTGTTGTGTATTAATTAAATTGAAGAATACTATTGATTACGTATAGTTAAAAACATATCTCTAAAAACATTGTAATATAAAAATATGTCTTTAAACAAAAGCATTCCAAAGAAAAAAATATATATGTGTTTTAGAGTAAATAATGTTTTTTAGAGAAAATAAGTTTTTTAGAGTAAATAATCATTTTTAGAGTGAGCTCTACTTTTTTTGGAGTAAATAATATTTCTTTCTTTCGAGTGAATAAACAATAAAATGTTTTTGTGTAGATTATTTTTTCTTCAAAGGTATGTTTTTTCTTTAGAGATATGTTTTTCCTTTAGAATTTTTGTGTTTTGAGATATGTTTTTCTATAGATTTTTTTTTCTTCAAAGTTTTTCTTTAGAGATATGTTTATAATTTAGAATGTTTTCTTTTAGAGATATGCTTTTATTTAATATGCTTTTATTTAATAAAATTCTACATTTTAATTAATACAGAATATTTAGAATTTAAACATTGCCAAAACATTGAAATTTCAAATAGTCTTTCTAATTGAGATCAACAAACTAAATTGATAAAAATTTTCTCTAATTTAGAAAAAAAGGATTTTAAAATTCATTCGATGATTCGGTAATTTTTTGGATAGACTGTACCTTTCCCACTGAAATTATTTTGTCATAACAGCTACCAAATCATCGAGTAAATTTAAACACTCTATTTTTTTAAATTAAAGAAAAGTTTCATCAGTTTAGTATGTCGTTCTTATTTTGAAAAAATATTTGAAATTTTATAATTTTGATAATGTTTAAATTCTAAATTTGACATTGTTGTGTATTAATTAAATTGAGGAATACTATTGATTACATATAGTTAAAAATATATGTCTAAAAACATTCTAATTTAAAAACATATCTCTAAACAAAAACATTCCAAAGAAAAAATACATAATATGTTTTTTATAGTAATAATATTTTTTAGAGAAAATAAATTTTTTTAGAGTAAATAATCATTTTTAGAGTGAAGACTACTTTTTTTTGGAGTAAATAGTATTTCTTTTTTCGAGTGAGTAAACAATATGCTTTTATTTTTAGAGTGAATAAACAATATGTTTTTTGATAAAATTTACCTATATAGAAACTTTAGAATCTAAATCATACTGTTCAAATAGTAGGTTTTTAATCACTTTTACTTAACATCACTTGTGTATCAATTGGCATTTTGAAATCAATTTTTAACTACTTTCCTGACTAGTTAGAGATATGAAATTTTGCACATAGATTCAGTTCCGGTGACAAGAAAATATTCAATCATAAAAAATTAGATTGGCGAAAAAAAATTGTTTGCTAAATCCAAAAAGCTGTTTAGTGTACTTTTAATCTTAATTGCAGAGATTTTAAACTAGTATTGCCATCTATTTGCAAGCAGCATGTGTAAAATCTCAAACAAAATTTCTACTTTTTGGTGCGTTTTTTGTCGCTTTTCTTATTAAATGAAAGCGATTTTTTTAATACCATTTTATATTTTACTTATTTCTATTCTTATTATAGATATGTTTTTTTCTACAGATATGCTTGTTTCGAGAATAGAGTTTTTACTACTAGAATAATTTTTCTCATGAGAAATGATTTTTTCTATACAATATTTTTTTATTTAGAGGTATGTTTTTCTATAGATTACTTTTTCTTCAAAGGTATGTTTCTTCTTTTAGCTATATGTTTTTTCTTTAGAATTTTTTGTTTTGAGATATGTTTTCCTATTGATTTTTTTGTCTTCAGAGTTTTTTCTTTAGAGATATGTTTATAATTTAAAATATTTTCTTTTTGAGATATACTCTTAATTTTTTGTACTCAATAAAATATTTCATTTTAATTAATAGAGAATCAAATTTTGAATTTAAACATCGCCAACATTGTGAAATTTCAAATAATATTTCAAAATGAGATCCACAAACTAAATTGATGAAATTTTTTTCCAATTTAGAACAAAAAGTATTTTTTAAATTTATTCGATGAATCGGTAATTTTTTTGATAGACTACATTTTCCACTGAAAATACTTTGTCAGAATAGTTTTTGTTTATTCTAAAATAAAATACTCTACTTTGTATATAATTAAGATTTCTTACATCATCAGTTAGGTTCTAACTTTTATAATACAAAGTAAAAAAATATATTATTTTATATAAAAACTAAATATTTAAGAAAAAACTTAAAATTTATACACTAAATGAAAAAAATAGAAATGTACTGTTTCGTAAAATAATTTTTGAAATATACAACTTAGAAACATATTTAATATCAAATATAATATTATCAGTTTTATTATGAGAAATAAAATTATACTATTACGAGAAATATATTTAAATGTTGAAATTTTGTATTTCTGATTGCAAAAAACTTTTAGCTGTGAACATCCCCTTGTGATTGCAATATGAACTCCATATAACGAATAATTTCAATATAACGTCCAAGAAAGCCGTGGACACAACTTAACAGTAAAATATTGAAACTTTGTAGTATAGACTATAATAACATTTAGCTGTGCATCTCCCCTATTGATCGAATTCTGCATTCCATATAATGAAAAATTTCAATATAACGTGCATTGGCACTGTGTACTTACAAATGATTAGCTTAAAATGTTGAAATTTTACACTTCGGACTGCAACATTAATATTCGGTGTCAATATAACGAAGATTAATGCTGCGATTCTCTACCAGGTGGCAGTACTTGAGTTGTTCTCAAACAACATGGTTACATTGAGAAAAAAACACGTACTCTAAATCGAAATGAGAATGTGCAAATGCTAAATCTGATGAATCATAAAACACACTCTCTCTCTCTCTCTCTCTCTCTCTCTCTCTCTTTATATATATATATATATATATATATATATATATATATATATATATATATATATATATATATATATATATATATATATATATATATATATATATATATATATATATATATATATATATATATATATATATATATGTGTGTGTGTGTGTGTGTGTGTGTGTGTGTGTGTGTGTGTATAACATGGCGAAAATTAATTCGCCGATTACACAGAATTAACCCCTATTGTTTTTATTTGCCTGGACTTGCTAGCAAAGAGAAGCCTAGGTAGTTACGAAAAATGACATGTTTCTCAGTCAAAAGTAGAGAACGGAATGATACATTGAAACGCGGGTTGCCCCATAGCGAGACGAGGAGGTGAAATTCTTTCCCAGGGACAGTAGCTTAGTCAGCGTTCTTAATAGTAAAAATGAACTTAGATCAGGATAGGAGTGAGCTATTTTATTGAGTCTGCTGGAAAATGTGGCGAATGGGCAGAAAATTAGTATGTAATGCAGAGCTAGCTTTGGGAGATTGTTAAAAGAATTTTAAGTCGCGATCACTCCTTTAGATATTATATTTTGTGTCTGGAAAATAGATTAAAAGAAATAAGAATGGGAAAGATAATAATTAAGATATATTTTAAGTATAATAATTTTGGTATTTTACACACACACATACATACATATATATATGCGTGTGTATATGAATTCATATAACATAAAAAGCGTACGAGGAAGTAATGATGTGTCTCCTTTAGGTTTTTATAAATGACTTAAATGACATAAATGACATCCGATGGTGTTAAAAATGACAGCTCATCACTATTGAAGTTTAGTTTCATTTGGAGCGCTACGGTTTACTGTTTTGCTACATGAGGACTTATAAAACCTTGACATACTGCTTAAAGACGATTTCGAAAGGGTAACCATCATCCTGGATTTGAAAGATGCTCTGATTCCGAAGATACCCATTCGTCCATTACGACTGAGGACGGGTTGCAATACTTGAAGATCTTTAAATTTTATACTTCTTTTATTCCCAGGAATATTAATAATTTAGATTTTATATATTCACAAATATATATTCAACAGAAATAGTTTGGTCATCAACGTATCAATCTATCATAATAATGTTTAATTGAAACGGTATTTTTTATTACGTATTTATAATCATTTTCGTGTTTCGAATTAATATTTCAGCTTAGTACAAGTGCATCACTTAAATCACTCGGTAATAAATTGAGCCCTTCCACTTCGTCGAAATAACTTCTTACTCCTTAACGTTGCAGAATATTTCGAAATTCAAGCAAGTAACCCAGATTACAAATAATCAGTCATCTTTTCTTCCACTGCGCACTGCATAGTGCGCTGTTGATTAATTAATCTACTTGTACATCACGAAATTAACAATTGTTACCTGCGTGAGGAATTTCGCTATTAATTTCTCTGAATTGTAAGTGCCGACAAAGGCTGAGTAATCATAATTATTTTTATTCATTTTACTCACTGGGATTCAAATCAGTATATATAAATATCTCTTTCTGACTTCCTACGGCTTCAGTTAATTCTTCTTTGCCCAAACGGTTTTCTTCAAGAATTGTAGGAAATGTCTGTCCTAATGTAGTAGTGTAGCATAGGTTTCTGCTGCAGGGAGAAAATTTGACATTTGTCCCTCTACTTTCCTCTAGACAATATTAATTTTGAGAGAGGTCTTATTATAAAGGTCTAAGGTAAAATTACACTGCCACGTACGTAAATACAGGTGGTTATCAGAATAATGAGAAAATCGTAGGTCTTTAAAGAATCTTTTATCAATATCGCGTAGAATCGCTTTTGACATATAATACAACTGGGAATCGAACCTTAAAAGTAGGGAATAGTGTTTGAGGAATATTGAACCATTATTTAAGGATATATTGTGAAAAATTCCGGAAAGGATACCGATGGAGACAGCTTAGACTTTAAAATACCATGCAGTGAAAGAAATATTACATATTTACCTATTTACTCGCCACTGAGATTTTTTTAATAAAGTATGAAATTTTGGATACAGACCCTCATCTTTTTGCTTCCTTTTAGGAACAAGGGATTTAGAGCTTATTCTATCGACGATCACTTTCAGAATTGAAACTCATTTAAAACTCTATCAAATTAATTAAGTTCCTTAAGTTAATT
The DNA here is from genome assembly GCA_032207245.1 of Pardosa pseudoannulata. Lineage (NCBI taxonomy): Eukaryota > Metazoa > Arthropoda > Arachnida > Araneae > Lycosidae > Pardosa > Pardosa pseudoannulata. The sequence goes on from CM063506.1 coordinate 1,841,506, forward strand.
TTAACAGCTTTAATATACAATTAAAACAGAAATGTAGGAAATAGTGAGAAAGTATAGTCGATAAACGTATAATTTCTATTAAGAAAAGCATTCTATTTGCAACATACGACTTTGGTCTTTATACAATTCGACTTGTCACAAGGTTTCTCATGATTAAACAAAATAATCATGACAAATTTTATAATCAGTGATCCAGTTATTTAGGGATGCATTGCAAACAAGCAAGCATACACACACACACAACACCATTATATATTTATGACATGGACTAGTTGTTAAGGCGTTGACGACACATTTCATATATAAAAAATTTCTTTTTTATAATCCATAGCTATCCATAGCTATGCCATTCAGAAATCCTTTGTTATCATACTTTACCATTACAAGCGTGGAGGATGTTATCAGCCCGAGTTCCCGCTCAGAACTGACTCTTTTGGCGTTGCTACCTAAGCAAAATTCCTATGTGTACTTCTGCGTCGGCTTTTTCACTCTGTATAGTTCTGCTCGAGGGTGTGTCTTTCTCCTATTACGTTATCGTTAATGAGTTCTAACTATTTTTAATTATAACTCGCTTAATTATTAACCCCCATTTTTAAACCTGCCATATATGTATAATATATATTTTTATATATACACGATCTTACAGATATACCGGGTGTCTTGAGAAAAGGTTGCTGCATGAACCCTGCCAGAGTAGGACTCCTTTGTCACCTATGCTCGCCAGCTGACAGACGCCATGTTTTATTAAGATGTGAATAAATAATGTGTTAAGAAGAAATATTTCTATGACTCTTCATCCCTCAGCATAGGCCTGATACACACACACGCACGCACACACACACACACATATATACACACACACACACACACACACACACACACACACACACACACACATATATATATATATATATATATATATATATATATATATATATATATATATATATATATGACAGTCTTTGAAGTCAAATGGTGATTCAGATAGACAATGATTTCTTGATAATGTTTTTATTCATGCACAGTTTAACAGCCAACCATCAAATATGGCCTTGCGTAGTTAGCGTCCATATTCTAGCTAAGGAGTCTCACTCAGCCAGGGTTCATGTAGCAGCCCTTCTCGAGACACTCTCTTTCAATCCTTAAGCCTCAAGTGCTTTTATAATGAGTTATTAAAGTTTCAGGCACCTGCATTAAAAGAGCGCTCTTCGTTTTCTGCTCTCAACCCCCCTAAATTATTAATTTTACTTTTTAAAACCCGATCTCTCTACATATAATTTTACACAAAATATACATTTCGTAAAATTCTTTTATCCATCATATGGATGTCAGTGGGAATGGGGAATAGAGTTTTCAAGTGTGAAAATTACCGTATAGATGAGAAAATATTTTATTAGGTATTTCTTGAATTTATCATAGCATACCAACGAGAACTCAAACTGATTTCAATCGAATAAAAATTCATTCTGACACCGTAAAGTTATCGTACGAGCAAAACTAAAAGAATAAAATGAAAAATGAAATTACGTTATAAACAATAAAAAGAATTTTCCGCTATATTTCGGCTCAAGAATTTAGAAAGCAGAAATGACAACGATATAAAATTCTTTTAGAATTTTATTTTAAAAAATATGCATGCATGTTTAAAGCTTATCAAATACAAAGTTCTTTTGTGAAGGGTAAGTAATCTTCTAGTTTCTCAATTTTTTCTTTGTTGCCAGCATTTTATAAAAAAACATACTTTTCTGTAGAAGGCTTTTGTTTTTATAAGGCTTTTGGATAAAATGTTTTAAATTTTTTTTGTGAACTAGATATTAGAGGAATTTTAAAACTTATAAACTGTCGTCAATCTCTTTGAATTAGGGTTTATTTTATATTTCTCGATTTCAGGCAATTTTCGAGAGAATAAAAACAAAATAATAACCACCCTTGATCGGATTTTTGTATATGGCAAGTACACCTAATGTAAGTCAAAAAGAATATTATATTATTACCATGATCGTGAATACGAATCAAAATGTCCTGCCTAACATTTTCACAGGGTCTGTTTGAATAGTCTTAAAGTTAATCAAGATTGAATGATAAATTTTTAGAATTTTTCTATTGTACATTATTTTTGTACATGTAATGATATTAGTCATTCTTATGGGTACTGCTATATTGTGGTCGAGATATTTCACAGGTGACTTCCTCTTCATAATGACGTCAGAAGTCGAGAGAGATGGGAATTTGGTAACAAAACGTCTCTCTGGCAACTTCTCACGTTATTATGTCTCAACAGCTTGACATATCTCGACCGCAAAATGGTAGCACTCCTCATGTGTCTTTTATGCAACCTCCACAGTTTATTATATGCAAATTTCTGTATTAGAAATGTGTATTACCTGTGGTTTTGAGTGTGTAAAAACCCCAAGCTACGATGTATCGTCCACCTTACTTTCTTTCTGCTGAAGATTGTGGAAGCTGTTTTAGCTATATTACTATTACTACACATACTATATATATATGTATGTAATATATAAAAATTATTTAACTTTAATATTTCCTTAAAAACCTCCACTCTCCCATTCTAATTCCTTAAAATCTTTTTCCCAGCTTCTAAATGTCTTAATCAAAGAAGCGTTCTCGACTTAAAAATCTTTCGATATATTTTCGAAAGTTTTCTATCCTATAAATGAAAATTTTCTGTCTATTCAACATTTTTCCCAGCTGTCGCCCGCAAATGTCTCCTCGTTTTTCCTGATCTTACACTTAAATTCGCTGAGTAAGTGGGAAAATTCTTTCTGTCTACGCTCTTGGGTGCACCTCTGTTCGAGCAGAGTGATTTTTGTGTTTTTCTTTTGTCTGTCGTTGACTAGTAAAGATGTTCGTTTTAGCAGCTCTAAAATAAAGTTTTAATTAAACTTGTGCCGTTCTCTTCAATGTGGCCAGACAGCATCGTCCGTTATTACTGTTAGATAATTAGGTTTCTCCTTGCCCAGTAGCCCGGGTAAGTAAAAATAATAGGGGCTATCATGTGTCCAGCAATTTTACAATTATTGGATTGCATTTATATATATATATATATATATATATATATATATATATATATATATATATATATATATATATATATATATATATATATATATATAGCAAGTACTTTAATATAGCTCGTGAAGCTTAAAATTCGTAATTGGCATGCCCACATGACTGACATTTAAAACTTCCGATTTGTTGGCCTAGACAACTCTTTTACCGAAATGGGCATGTTTTGCCTACAGACGTCCGAAGTCTGTGAATTTTGATTCTCAATTTTTCTTAGTCTTTGTTCTTTGTTCCACGATGTTTTAGGATTGTCTGCCTAACTTAATGGTGATTCAAAATGATTTCTCTATCCTTTGTGATGAGATAAAAATCTCATCTCATATATGTAAGTAATGAGACGGACTTCACGATGGGTGGTTGCAGTCATGGCCCATAAAAATGACACCGTTTCAGCTAAAGACCTTTATTAACATAACGTTGGAGGAAGAGTGGACAGGACAAACTGAGGGGCCAGCTAGCCTGAAGTTATAAGTAAAAAGGCCCTTAACACTTGGTCAACATCTGTGTGAAACTCTCTAGAAAAATCTCTCTCTCATAGTGTGCATCTTCTTTTTGTTTGGAATTTTACTAAATTGTCCGTTAGGGCAATGTAGAGTCATAATTGATTAGATCCCTTCTGTGAGAGCTTAAACTGTAGTCCCAGTGGTCAATTTAGGTTAGGGGTTAAAAAGGGGAAAGCAAAAGGACGTGGGAATTTTAGCCCTTGTCTCAAGATTTGAATACCCCTGAGAATTTTCTCGAGGTGTCTTAGGGGTTTTATTCAAAATGCCTACACTAGTTTCCCGATCCAGTTTACTTTTCCTTACATGTATATATAATATAAAGCATTTTAAGACGAAATAGTAAAAAATAGTAATTTCAGATTATTTAGAGAAATGACTTTATTCGTATTGATTATTACATTAATAGATTTAAAAAAAATGAAAACCAAAACCATTTTTCTATTTATGGCTGGGATTATATCACCAAGTATGTGGTTGAAATATTTTATTTTTCTGAATGTTTTTGAATGGCAGTTAATACTGCATTGAATTCGTGTGAGGAAAGAAAATCACAAAATATCCCTGCCAAATTTTGCACAAGTGAACGCATATTTCTTTTTAGAGATTTCTTTCCTGCAAGAAAATAAATTATTTCTTTAGAAGTGTTGGGATCGTTTAACGAAAGAATTGACATGGATGAAATATTTTCAGAACCGTGATAATATACCTTTTTAAAAATATGTAAAGTAAATCAAAGTTTTGATTTCTAACAAAAAAAAAAAATCATTCACGAGGACAATTATTGTATTAGTAAGAACGAAAATTCACGAGGACATCTATTGTATTAGTATTTAAATTCACGAGGACATCTATTGTATTAGTAAGAACGAAAGATTTTGAAATTCTCAAGCGCTTCAACAGTAATACATAAATGTTATAAAAATCCCACTTTGAAAAACAGTAAAGCGTATCTTATAGAAAATAAAATTAAGAAGATGGAATAATAAGAAAATAAAAGGAAATAGAGTGGGTTTTTTTAATGTCAAAGATAAAACAGCTTCATAATATAAATAAAGGCTAAATTTTACTCTAAATTCTAAAACGAATCTTTAAACAAAATATCTCATGTGGACAACATATAGTTTCTTTGTATACTCATGAAATTATGCAAATTAAAAAAATTGATTGTATGATGCCTCATCAAAGTTATTCTTTGTACTGTAACGTATCCAGTCCCTGTTTCAGGAGACACAATGAAGAAGCAGGTGTTTCTTGATTAAATGATTTATTTACACCTTGCAGCTATATACACATTTCTATATACGCACAATAAAATTACAGTTCACAAGTATGTGATACAATAGGCGTAGCCTGAGTAGAGACGTACACTTAAATATACTGTCGAAAGGTTTGATAACCGACGGAAGAAAACAATTAATGGTAGCTTCGCGTAATAGTTCTCGGTAGAAATAATGAAGACAGCACTCTCAATTAGACGAGGGTGTTTGAAGTGCAATTGGTAACTTTGAAGAAGATAAAAATAAAGTTAGAATTCCTAGGAGGAATATACGATCAAATTTGAAGAGGGACGAATTAAAAGAAAACCCAAGGCACAGGGTATCGTTAACAATCTCAGAAAGAGATATATCCCAAGGTGGGATTTTCGCTAAGAAACCTCTCCGATGGTGAGGTTGTTCAAGAAGACCTCCAAATTAGCTGGCTGCTAGATATCTAACTTCTTCTTAAAAGAATCTCATCTCGTCTTTTTTTTAGTGGAGGGGTCTCTAAGAGAGGGGGGGTCTCACCCACAATTTCATCATTGGATCATCTGGCGATGATCAAAACTTCAACCAACTAACTTGATTGGTCTGGAATAGACAATCACCGGCTGCAAAACCATGGAGTCTCCGGAATTTCGAGTCGGCGAAAGATTCAACGTCGCGGCACCCCTTTTGAAAACGTGTGGTTCTAATGATCCTCTTTCTGGCAGTCAGTCTAGGCGCACGGCTGTCTGCCCTGTTGTTTCGCTACTGTAGGACACAAAAGTCTAGACATCGGAGTGCGGGGAAAACAACACCTTTGTCTCCACATAAGCGAAGTCCATTTCTCAACTTCTTTTGAGAAACAAAGCCATTACAACTTATTCCTTTAAAAGTTGAATGTAAGTTTCATTTCTCAATGTCATGATATGTATGTGTAGAGCTCAACTACTGCCATCTGGGGTCAATAATATCCGTTTGATTAAGATTTTTTTCACTTCATAGACATTTCATTTTAAATCGGAATTTTTACTGATTACAAAACTTCCTTTGCTCCGTACCAAATATCAAGGAACTCAAATAAACCAAGGAATTCAAAATAATTCGCGACAAATAATATAATTTCATTTTCATTTTTACTTGGTCGTTTCAAAATGGAATGAATGAAAATTGATTCAACTGCATATGAATACGTCGACATTTTTGATGTTGCATTATTTCAGAGCGGTATCGTTAATGTGTATTATATTGAGATTTCTTTATATGGTGTATAAATTTCGGTGAAGATAGCATGCACAACTAGATGTTACAATAATTTCCGATATAAAGGAAAAATTAAATAGCGTTCCTTCTCATTTCTGAGTTATGCCTGGAAACGTTAATACTCGTTAAATTGAAATTTCTTATTTCATAGAGTGCTGACTGCAATAATAAAAAAAGGAGCAGCACTAGATGCTACAACAATTATAAATATAAAATTTCACCATTCTAGAGGTAATCGTTTTTGGATTATGCGGGATGCATGTGTTGGTATGTTCGAATAGACATCATGACAAAAACTATATGAGGGATGATCAAAATATATATTTAAAGTTTTAAAGTTAAATTTTCCTTGTACGCACGTACAGGGGGACAATGTCTATCGTGCCCTCGCCCACGAGCTACAAGCCGTACCCTGGGTAGTGCTAAATAAGAGACAACCTCAGGGATATACCTCCTTTATATGAGTGATCTTTCTCTAGTGTCTTTCTAGAAAAAAGGAGAAAAGGTCTCTCACCCGAAATATACCCTATTGATTTGAGAAGGGGTCTGAGGAAATATATATATATATATATATATATATATATATATATATATATATATATATATACATATATATATATATATACATATATATATATATATATATATATATATATATATATATATATATATATATATATATATATATATATATATATATATATATATATATATATATATATATATATATATATATATATATATATATATATATATATATATATATATATATATATATATATATATATATATATGTAATGAGATTGATTTCTCGATGGAGGGTTGCAGCCATGGCCATAAAAATGATACCGTTTCAGCTATTGACCTTTATTAAGATAACTTTGAAGGACGGGTTCCCACTTCATCATAGGGACAAATTGAAGGGTCAACTAGCATGTAGTTCTATGTACAAGACACGCAACACCTGGGTCAACATCTGTGTGAAAATATCTCTAGAAAAATCTCTCTCCGCTAGCGTGTATCTCCTTTTTATTTGGAAATTTCCTAAATTGTCCGTTAGGGCCATGTAGGTTTATAATTGGCCAGGCCCCTTCTCTGAGGGCTTAACCTGTAGCCCCAGTGGTCAATTTAGGTTAGGGGTTAAAAAGGGGAATGGAAAATGACGCGGGAATTTTTACCCTTGATTTAAGTTTTGAAAACCCCTGAGAATTTTTCTTACAATATATATATATATATATATATATATATATATATCTTGTAGAGAACAACTTGGCTCTGTAGCCCTTGTTCCTTACCGGAGTTGACCAAATTAATTCTCGAACCATGACGGACCTCGCGTAGATCAACTGCAGCTTTATAGCTGTTGTGGTTTCTGTCGTGGTGACTGGTCATTCAGTTTGTCAGCTGCTATGGGCGAAGAGTCTGGGTCAGTTTAAGAATTCCCTTGTACTGACCTGACTAGCTCAACGGGCTGCTCAAGGCACAGTATGAATTTCGTACCCCTTTCAAACCAAACTGCTACTTACACGAATGTCTCTCACGGCCCTTAAATTTGCCTTCTAAAAACTAAAACTGACAACGAGAACAACAGAAAGGTTATGCTCTTTTTTACGACAGTCTGGAGAGTGGGGGGAGAGAACGCATTTTAATGAATACTATCTAGCAATTTGAAATTAATTATAAGAATTTAACTGTCATCATTTTGAAAAGTAAAATGTTTTTTTTAAATAAATTTCATCTATTACCAAATAGAAACAGAAATTGAAATTCATAAATTAATAAAAAAGAAAGGCTTTTGCTCCTGTTTGTGATGCCCAAGGGTTGGACCTCGAGAGCATAGACCTCAATCAGGTATTCAATAGCAGTGAACAACATCTGAACAGTCTGAGAACAACATCTCAACTGTCATTTCCTTAATAATTCGCCCACTTTTCCTTATCCTATTCAGGTCTTCCAAATTGTGTTTAAAATGGGATAAAGTGCGATTTAGATAACAAAATTTTAGTTTTCGTAATTTAATTAAAATTTTAATTACTTTTGAAGATTTCTAAACTTAACTTCTCGGTGCAACAGCCCAACTTAGGGGCTATGACCTATGTTGTTATCTTTATTTTCACGAGTAATGAAGTATCTACTATTATTAACAATTTTGTTATTTGGTTCACATATATGACTTTACGAGCCTCACTAAAAAACTTCTGAATGGCTACATCAAATATAAAACTTTACTTTATAGCAATGTGCTTATATAAAAAAATACCAAAAGTTATACCAATTAAATATTTTATACCAAAGATTATTATATTTTTATAAATGCATTTTTTAATATTCTAAAATGGTATCTTACCACTGTTGAGGAGAGTTTTTATTATTCCAAGTTGTTTCAAATTCCTATTTACTTCATTCTGTGCAGTCCATAATAACTTAAAATGAAGATATTCATTAATATATGACAGTTTTACAACCAAAGTAATCCAAATGTAATTGGAATTAAACATGTAAAGATTCCAAAAGTCTCTATATCATACAAACTTCAGAAAATTCTTCATAACTAGGATATTTTCTACTATACGTACATATGCATACATATGAAATAGCCAGTTCGTAATCCTAAGAACCGATTTCATTTTGTGAGAAAAAAATTAACCTGATTTATTCTGGTTGTAACCTTTCTCATATTCAATAGAAATAGCTAATTGGATAAATAGTCTGATGCCAAGAATTTTTTGAAACAATTAAAAAATATACTTAAAATATCGTCCAACTTTTTCATGGAAAATTTTCCATGAGACATTTTCCGCCAAACGAGCAAATGATATCTGCCATGGGTGTTAAACCCGAAAATACCGGTCTAAATGATATATTTTTCTCGAAAGCCCCTCCCCTCCACAGAATAAACTTCAAGAAACAGACTAAAAAATGTGTGCGGTGGGTGTCGAGGGATAGACAGCACGCGATCTTGGTGATGCATAGTGTGTTGGTCGGAGGCCATGTTGCCTAGGAGAAAAGGTCTCTCACCCCAAATATACCCTATTGATTTGAGAAGGGGTATGAGAAAATTGGACATTTTTCTGAATGATCCCCATTGGTAGTGTAACGATCCGTTACATGACCTTAGCGAAAGAAGAACGGAAGGTGACCTTTCGCAGCTGACAATTACGGTTAGCGGCAGGTAAAAATGTGCGTTTCTAACAATAGCTGTTTGTGTACTAGGTCCCGTCAATAAACCCACGACTCACGCTTAAATGGTCGTAATCTAAAACTGTCCGTGCGCTGGAGCCAGCGCGTTTTAGCCTTTGTAAAGACTATTTGAGTGAAAAGAAAGGGTAATGATTATTATTAGAGCAACGCTGTAGTACCGTTAGCGGTACCGAAAAAGGAATTTAAGTTGTTTGTGTCGGTTGACTTAAAGACGACCTTTCGGCCACATCTGGAAACGGGTCGCTGGTCTGGAAGGGAATGACAGCAAGATTGCGTCACCCTGGGTCTGGAAGGTTCCGGAAGAATCACGTGAAAGGAACCGGGACACCTATAAAAGAAGATTGGCGGAGAAAAGAAGGGGGCTTTTTTCTTGAGAGTTGCTTGGGAGTTGTTTTGTGGAGCTCGAGAGGAGTCCACTCGTCTCTCCGATTTCCGGAGCTTGCTTGTTTAAGATACCGCCAGCGTCTTTGCTTTGATAAGAAGTCAACTTTCGACTTTGGGATATCATTCCCGTTATCTTAATATTTTTTTCTACTTCGTTCATATAAGTAGGTCGCTGAGAGTGACCGTTACTCTCATTTTGGATTGTCTTGTATCCTGAGTTTCCTCAACTAACTCCAGCTTGATAGGTACCCTGAGCGTTTGAACCTTAGAGTGGAAGCCGACTGTACTGATCGTCATCCCGGAGGTTATAGTGTCAGCGTTTCGTACCGGCACTAATTAGCGAATTGTTACAGTGTTCAAGAATTACTATCTTCACTGTACCCGAGCATTGTAATTGTGTTAACGTTATCTTAGCACGAGATCTCAGAAGATTTAGAATCTACTTAAACCTATACATAGCTGTATATAATTTATTCATTCGAATAAAGTATTTAATCCACAGTAAACAGTTGTCCAGCCTGTATCATTGACTGTTTCTCCTACCCCTTCTTCAGGACGTCACAGTAGGAAGAGGCCAATCTGATCATTGAATATATATCTATATATATATATATATATATATATCTGGTAGAGAACAACTTGGTTCTGTAGCCCTTGTTCCTTACCAGAGTTGACCAAATTAATTCTCGAACCATGACGGACCTCGCGTAGGTCAACTGCAGCATATATATATATATATATATATATATATATATATATATATATATATATATATATATATATATATATATATATATATATATATATATATATATATATATATATATATATATATATATATGAAATGATGGGCAAACCGGACCCACATTTGTAAGGGAAAACCCATTTGAATTGACCCTATTATTTTCCTCATCCCGGGTATACTGACAACAGTCCCGTTAAACTTCTGTTATGAATAAATATATCACTCGTCGTGCCCGAACGTAATTTTTATTTCATCTCATCAAAATTAGAACAAAATCCAGAAAAAAATCTGAACTGGGCAGTGTCAGAATACTCTCTGCGTCCTGTGTACGCTATGAAGATTTCTAGATCATTCGAGACTTTTTCTAGGCCACTACAAAGTTAGTAACCGAACAACTAGTGAAGGTCATAAGAATGGAGAAACTGCACAGAACAGAAGCAAGATCACGAGAAAGGGGAGCAGCAAATCAAAAAAGTACCTTAAACAGTGCCAAGTTTTTCGGATGGAAACGAAGCTGGTATCTATCACAAAATATTTTTAAAATGCTAAATATGATCTAAATATAAGGTATACCTTTTAAAATCCTAAATAAATCCTGTAATGGTGAAAATAATTTATTCATATCCGAGTTTCTTTATCCGTTTCCCAGATCTATTCTTTCCCGTATTTATCGTTTTCATTTCTATTGCTTTGAAACACAGTGTTTCGAAATTCCCCTGCAGCATAAAATCCGCAATAGAGTAAATGCACCTATATAGAAAATTCTGTCAATTAAGATATGAAGAATCATACAACATAAACGAAGTGCCAAAAACCACGAGGTTGGGGGTGTGGAGTAAAATTAAGAGCATAACGTTTTTTTTACTTTTTATTTTTTTTTCATTTTAGAGTGTGATTCTTTAACGTTACCAATCTAAAATGAAAAGAAAAAAATCATCTTCTCTTTTCTCGGTTCAAGAAGAAAAGAAAAAAGTTTAGTAGCTAGTCCGTGGAATAATGAATGGTGGCACGTTTTTACGGTCGCCAGGTTCAGGCGATAAAAACTCGCCAATGTTGTAACAGGTTGAGTTCTTTTGGAGAAGTCGGTCTTTAGAACACATATAGTGAGGAAGATTTTTCTCCCTTCTTAAAGAGAGGCTCCTTCCCCACTCGAAGCCCATGAAATAAATCGGGTCTTAGACTTTTTGAATTTTCCGAAAATAGCCTTTCGGTTTCGAGCCGAATAAATTTGAAACGGTTTAAGCTTGTATAGTAAAGCTGTGGAATTGAGGTTTCTTTTCTCTTTTTCGAATTCTTCCAGCTTTATTGAAGTAAAAATTATCCCTCAATTAATTTGGGTACAACAAGAACCTTTGTAGTCATAAGGCTGCACAAGGGCTCAAAGCATAATCGTATACACACACACACACACACACACACATATATATATATATATATATATATATATATATATATATATATATATATATATGTCAGGTCTAAAAAAGGGGTAGTTGGAAAATACTTGAGTTATAAACGATTTTAAAAAGGAAACTCTTTTATAATAATAAAATAAATGAAAAAGACCTACGCTTGCGTAACCTTTTGGAGTAATCCGGTCAAGCGGAAAGATATTTGAAAGTATATGAAGATATTTGAAAGAATATATAGATATTTGAAGTATTTGATGATTAAGAGAACCGATATGAGTTAGTTAGCTCTTGGACATGGAACTGTCAACACCTTTCCATGCTTAGCTCCAAGAACAAATGAAAATGGCGCAAGTTTTGCTTTTAAATGACACGATGATTTAATAAACCTATTATTATCAAGAAAGACTGTTTTCCAGTCGCCTTAACACTGGACCATGTCATATATATATATATATATATATATATATATATATATATATATATATATATAATATAAATATGATAAAGGTATTATCAAATTAATGAACGCATTTGAGAGTAAAAAAAGCATGTAAGAATGTGCTTCGTAAGCATTAAAACATATTTTTAGCTACTAATATTTTCTTAAGTACAACAAGTGCAGATGCTTTTTATATTTTTGTCAAAAGCCCCAAAACACTTTTAAAGATACTAAATTGAATGAGGCTGGACTAGATGGAGCATTTGGGACCAAAATATCCTAGTTTTAAGACTTTTCTAGATGTATGGTGCCTAAATTCATGACAGCGTACAGAAAGCTAGGTAAAGGAAAATAGTGGACGGAAGGAAGAACTGAGTGAAAGAGGCTGACGACTATTGAAGCGATTGTAATTTTTGAAAAGAAAACAACTTCAGCCAAAAAGACTGCAGAGTTTAATTGGCATCTGGATACTCTATTTTTAATGATTACAATAAATGACACCTTTGACAGCCAATTTAGACACAAATGTTAATGCTAAACGTCGTATACAATGTGTCATAGCCATCAAACCTAGCCGATTGATAAGATGAGAGATATATGGTAAAATAAATTATCTTCTACACTTTTTTCTATAACAGGACGGGTTTACGTTTGGAGGACACCTACACAAGCACATGATCGTGATGGGCTCATTCCAGGTATTAAGCATGCAGGTGGATCTGTCATGGTATGGGCAGTCTTATAGTGGTTTTCGGCTGAGTCAATCTTAACCCTGAAACAATCACTGGAGAGAAGTATAGAAAAGGTTTAGCTGACTAGCTCCATCCTGTGAGGAAAACTTTGTCTCCTGCAACAGATGAAATTTTTCAGGATGATAATACTTCTATTCATACAGAGGGACTTGTACAATCATAATGGATCGATGGGCACCAGGAGAAAGTGAAACATCTACCTAGACCTGCACATGAAGAATAAAGATATCAAAAATTCTCCGTTTTTTCTGAGTGAATTGACTTCTGGTTCAATTTGTGGTACAATCTGGTACAATTTGTGTAACTTGGTTTAGTTTAGACTGTTATGCTCTACTGTTTTGCAGCACGAGGGATAATGCGATCGGAACCTACTGCTTAAAGCCGATTCTGAACAGTTACAAACATCCGTGTCAGCTGCAGGAATCGATACTGTGAATTCCAGTACCGAAGAGCAGTAAGTGGCTAGGAAAGTTAAAAGAAAAAATAGAACGTAACATACAAATATACACGCCTACATATATCTAAACAGTAGTGAGCCAATTTATGGAGACCCTTTGGAAAAAGTTTACTTTTGAAGTTTGAAGGCTAATATCTATAATATGTTTTAAGCAAAGAGTAATTGTATCTGAAACCATACCACCTTGCATCATGATTAACTACAATTAAACGCAGATTAAGTAATCAGCAAGGTCATTTATATTTAGAAATAGGATAAAATGGTTTTACTATTTTTAATACGGACTTTGAAGAGGCTAGCAAGGGAGAATGCCAGGTCCTATATTTTTGTATATTTTTGTCTATATCGTAATGCATAGAATGCCAGGAAAATGTAGCCGGTTGAAATGTTGTGGTGTGTTTATGCAAATTTTTTGAGGTTCACTGCCTTGTAAAAACACGTGTTGTGTGGAGAAACAAGCAATAGAGTGTATGCATACGGATGGTTTGAGAGTTGAAGCATGTGTTATTGACAGCAGTACATGATATCTTGTTACTAGATAGAAGTGTGGTAATGTAATGAATAGTAGTTTTTAACAAAGTTTTCTAAACCCTATCAGATTTTTATATTACACCAGTCACATACATCAATTTCACAAATATTATGAATAACTGCACTCTGCGTAACCGGTAAAACTGTAAAATATATGGCTAAGGGCCCAGTCCAACCTGTAGCAGTATGTGACTAAAAGATGGTGCATATAAGTCGAAAACTGCTAGTTGACCGAAGGCCGAACTTTTATCTAGAAGTTTTAAGAAAATATTAAAAAGTATTAAGCAGGAAGGGTGCTAAGCATGAAGGACGCCGGGGAAATCAACTTTAGGATAGGTTCTTTAGAATATTTTAATTTTCCACAGTCGAGTAAAGAATTTAAAGTTATACTTCTTGAACGGAACTTGTTGGCACAGAAAGAGGTCGAACCTGACAAAAATAGATGAAAAATTGGTTAATGATTTCAAAATCAGAAGAAAATAAAGCATACTCTACAAGAAACGATCTATGGCCGATGATAGGAAATATAGAAGATCCAGTACTGGCATGGAAAATGTTGAGAGACTACTTACAGCCCAAATCAACAGCCAGGACGATGGTACTTAAAAATGAATTTTATTGTGTGAACAGCTCTTGTTGGTTCAGAAAGAGGTCGAACTTAACAAAAATAGATGAACATTTTTTTAACGATTTCGAAATAAGAAGAAAATAAATAAAGCATACTCTACAACCAACGATCTATGGCTGATGATAGAAAATATAGAAGATCCAGTACTAGCATGGAAAATGTTGAAAGACTACTTAAAGCCCAATTTAAGAGCCAGGACGATGGTACTTAAAAATGAATTTTATTGCCTGCGTTGAGAACTACTAGAAAAAAAATGACCATCTATGGAAGCAAATTAGAGAGGGTTACCAAACAACTTGGAGAATCCGGACACCCCAGAGATAAGCAAGAAAGAAGTTTAGCTTTCATTTTCTGCCTGACAAACTGGAAAATGTGAAACAAAACATTTGCCTCTACTACGGTAAGAGAACTTTAGATTTAAAAGAGTATTAGAAGAATTAATCCACGAGGAAGGAAGATTTCGTCAAAAGAAAGCAGACCTGACAACTGCAACACACACGGCAACAAAAGTTGATAATTGAAAGTAGTATTTGTTAATGTATTAGTAACTGCTATTAAATTATTGCTATTAAGCAATAATTTTTTGATAATTTAGATTGCTATTAAGAAGAATCAATCCAAGAGGAAGGATGATTTCATAAAAAGAAAGCAGACCAGGCAACTGCAACACATACGGCAACAAAAGTTGATAATTGAAAGTAGCATTTGTCAATGTACTAGTGATTGCTATTAAATTATTGCTATTAAGCAATAATTTTTGCTTATTTAGATTGCTATTAAGAAGAATTAATCCAAGAGGAAGGAAGATTTCATCAAAGGAAAGCAAACCAGGCAACTGCAACACACACGACAACAAAAGTTGATATTGAAAGTAGTATTTATCAATGTATTATTAATTGCTATTAAATTATTGCTATTAAGCAATAATTTTTGATAATTTAGATTGTTATTAAGAAGAATTAATCCTAGAGGAAGGACGATTTCATCAAAGGAAAGCAGACCAGGCAACTGCAAGACACACGGCAACCAAAGTTGATAATTGAAAGTAGCATTTGTCAATATATTAGTGAATACAATTAAATTACTTAAAAAAAATTCTGTTCTTTCATTTAGAAAGCTTGTAAAATGTAATAAAATTATAAAACTGGCCTAAAGAAACTACTGGTCATGCAGAAAAAGATATAAAATAATGCTATTATGTGACAAAGACTTGAACTATGAAGAAATTAGAAGAGAAAGTAATCGAAACTTAACTAAAGATGCATTTCTCAATTTTTGGTGAGATATAATTTGTGACATCATAATTTGCTTGAAATAAAAATAAGCTGAAAAAAAGTTTCCATAAAAAATAGTCTGACGTTATATATTATTACCTGTGCGGCTTTCGCATTACAATAATATTTTTTAACACTGTGACGTAATTACATAAATGTCTCATTTATTTATTACTTATTTTATGCTATTTAACCTAATTTATTCATTACTTATTTTATGTTATTTAATCTAATTTATTCATTAGTTATTTTATGTTATTTAACCTACTAATATTCGAGCAGGGTATGACATACCATAGCTTCATTTTCTTTTATATTTCTTCCCAATTTTTCTTCAAAAATAGACAATTCTTCTTGTAGATGACTTAATCTTTGATGAGGAGGGTTGGTTGAGAAATTCTATAAAAATATGTTTCGGAATAACCTCGAACCCCCTGCGTGGGCAGTTCTGTTTCATTTCGTGAGTAGAGGAGCACTTTATTTAAATAATTTTGTTAAGACTCATTACTGCAGTTATGACGAGGAAATGCAATATTTAAGAAGCTTTTAAGATACAGCTTTTTCGGGGGAAGATATTTTTAATAAAGAAGATAAAGAACGGGATGATGAGGGAAATAATTGTAAATATGAATCATCAACTAAAATGGAAGCCTATAAAGAAATTTAAAATGCGGGTTAAAATGAAAATGATTATATTTAGGAAGGGATACCATGAAAAAATGGTGCAAAGAAAAATCCAATTTTAACCCTTCTTTGCTTGATATTTTCTTTTTTCGTGAAATAAATCAGGGTTATATAATTCATGCTCTAGATTAAAGAAAAAATGTTTAAAAATTTTTAGTATTGATATATAATATATTATATGTTATGATGGAAATTTCCGTCATCATGCAAAGAAGGATCAATGCTGAAATGTATTTGAAAAACAATATTACGAAATTTTCTGGAAATATACACGTTTCAAAAAGTGTCACTTCACCTTTGAGGCTTAGAATCTTCTGATATTCTCTAAAATATTACATAATTTAGAAAAATGCAGCAATATTTTCATTAACTGAATAAAAAAAATTTTCTTTGAGAGAAAAATAAAAATATGGTAAAGAGTATATAAAAGATTTACGGGATTACCTAATTAAAAGGCCAGCCACAAAATGCCTTAATCAAAGGAGTGTCATCGACTTAAAATTCTTCCAACACATTTCCCAAAGTTTTCTCTGCAATAAATGTAAATTTCCTGACCTTTCACCACGTTTTTCCACTGTCGCTGCAAAACGACTCAGTGTTTTCCTTGATCTAACAGTTAAATTAGCTGACTAAGTTTCTTGTCCCTTGGAAAAATTTTATCTGTCATGCTCTTGGGTACACCTCTGTTCAATCAAAGTGTTTTTCTTATCATTATCTTGTTTGTAAAATGTATGAGAGGAAAATATGAATGGAACACAGGGTAAGTATTTACAGAAAATGTATTAATTGAATATATATAACAGTTTTAAATATGTCTATGAAAATTTTCTCTCTTTCTTACTTTTTTGTCTTTATTGTATTGATTTTATGGTAGAAAATAGAAAGAAACATTCTTTGGTATAAGTTACCCCCGCATCTAATTTCGTTTGTTTGTTTTTTATTATTTTTTTCATTAGATGCCGTGCTAAATATTGCCTGTATGTTTTTACATCCATTTCCCCCCAATTTAAGATAAGTCACTATTAATTTCCTATTGTATAAGCTGCGAATCTTTTAAATATTTTATGTTATTACTTTGCTTAACTGTATAATTTGCACTAATTTTAAGTTTAATCCTTGATTAATCTTCATTATTTTTAAAGAAATATCATTATTTCCAGCTTGTTGATAATTTGAAATGCTAAGTATGAAGAACATTGTTGAAGTATTAAGGTGTTCCCCAACGGAATTATTTATTGCTCAATTAAAATCCTTCACTACTGTTGAGAAAATCTACTATTACATATCCTGTGCATCGAACGGCAGTTAATGCCATTAAAAATTGTTATTTTGCACGTCCATTACCCTTCCAGTATTGAGAATTTCCCCGAAATTTGCTTTTCGTTCGAATTTATCAATATTACATGAGTACTCTACAGGTGTTGCGAGTGTGCCCGGAATATATCGCAGACAGAAAATGCAGCTCATTAACACTGAAACTGGGGAGGAATTTCTAGTGCCGATTATTTTAATTTACAAACTGAAATCTTAAGAAAATGGGATTAGGGAACATGTCTCGAATATCCTGTTTCAAGAAAACTAGATTTGCAACTGCAATTGGTGAACTTATTTGAAATCGGTAGAAAATACGATAAGGCAAAAATGAAGGAAACGCTAATTTTTAAATTTTTTTACACTGTTTTCAGTTATTCTATGTGTGTTACCCCTTGCCTGTTTTCCACGTACACCGTACGGGTGCTGTTACCGTGCCTTTAATGATTTGCCTGTACGGGCAATCTGATTTCTTATACAATGTCCAATTTCCCACAAGATGTTAGCTTTAGAAGTGTATTCTGTTAGGCTTAAAATCGTGGTCTTTTTGATAGGTTTTTTATTACTCCGCAAGTTTTTTATCAATGAGTTTTTGGGAGACTGACCGAGAGAGACATTTATAGGTAATTCCATGCACAGTTAAAAACACTGAGAACTGTAAACTATATGTGATCGTGCTATATGGAATCACTGAAGAAAAATGACAGCTGCAAATGAATTTTTTCGATATTTGTCTCACTAAATCTGAATAAATAGGTTGTAAATGTACTTGTAGCATTTGCATTCGAAAATAATCGCGTAATAATTGTAATCTAAAATATTTGTATTTTTTTATATGCACACTGTAAACGTAACTTTCCTGTCTGTCTTACATAAGAAAGGAAAGACAATTTCCAATTAAAACATTATTTTATTTCCTGTAAAAATTTGTTATACATGCTTAATAAAATTAAAAATAATATTTTTAATAACATTTTGCAGTCTACAAATGTCAAATAAACAAAATTATGCAATAAAAAATGTGACATTTTTTGGATCAAATTCGTGAAAAAAAATGACATTTTCAAGGGGTTAATTTCAGTTTGTTTAAGTTATCAACCTACATTCATATTGTGACGACTTCAATATTCTCGAGTGAGAGATAACGTGAAGAATGGATCACAGTCAAAGATAAAATTGGAAATTTCTTTTATTCTTGATTAACTACGGCTATTTACAAGGGGATTTTAATTCTCAAATTATGTAGAACTGCAAAAGATGGTTGCCAGTATCACTTCCTCATGACGAACACAGTCTAAAAAAAAACAAGAGATTTAATAATCTCTTACAAGTGGGGTGGCTTTTCAGGGTGCAATGAAACCCAATTTATCCCCCGTTCGGTATCCGAGACTCTGCCGCTCCCTATATGAACGGACTTTACAAATCTCCCGAACTAGAAAGCTGGCACCGGCCTCCATGAGGTCAACAGACCGAAGTAAAAAATGACGAAAAGCCCTGAGTCACAAAATTGTAGGCTTTTTATACCTGGGGGTCAGTTACGGTCCCGCCAATTGTTTTTTATGGGGTCAGTTAAGATCCCAGTTACTTGAGAACTCCAGCTAAAGTTACAGTTAGATTTTTTAGCTGAATTCTCATTCTCTGGCTGTCCTTTTCCTGAATTCCCGAGCATTAATTAACGAGATCCATCAGGGGTGTATTCGTCTATTCAATCCGATTGTCAAGATCCCAGAATCTGCGACGCCACGCTATTGTCCTGGTAAACAGGTGGACTCCGATCAGCTGTTTTGGCGAGTGTTCGGACAAAGGGGAGTCTTCCCAATATAGAGGATTCCGACCCAAAATCAGAAATATTTTATTGGTTTGTTCGAAGGAGTATAATTTTAGTTATCCAAAAGAGTTTATGTTTCTATCTGCACGTTCATTTGATTTATGGATATACCGTAATTTCTCACGTGTAGTCCGCGGACTTTCTGTGTTTAAAAAGCAAATTTCTTCAGCCGTGGACTAACATGCCAGTGCGGACTATCTGTGGTTGTTCATTGCTCAAATCATCAAAATTGGAAGAAGGGGAGAAAAAAGTACGTTGCGCGTACTGCCGATGATCAAATATAAACAAAGGCAAAACTCACGAGATGCTAAGAAAACATAGCATCGTATCGGTAATAAACCATGAAAAAAAATACAACTCAAGGTCAAGGTCAAGGTAATTCGGTTTAATGGAGTACCTAGCGAAGTGTAAGGTCTTCACTTTAACCTCCGAACGTAAGCAGAACAAAACATAAATTTAGGCCTCTTGGCAAAAAATGATCCAAACAAAAATTTAATACACTCCAGCTCACAAGGAAGCGAGGAGGTGAGGACGTTCTCATAAAAAAATGAGTAACCAACGCGTTGTCTAATTAGGGGATAATTAGACTGGAACCTTGACAATGACCATTCGGTATGGTTAACAGCAATGCATGGATTCAACAACATGAAGCTCAGAAATAATAAAGAAGAATTACAATAATAATAAAAGGGACAGTATAAAAGTTGCAACTTGGAACAGCAATTAAAAATAAACAAAAAGTGACAACTCTAACAAAAAGATATGTTTTCGAGTTTTATAAAATGTTAAAATTTTTATTAAGCATTTTTTAAGTTTTTTTTTATTTTTATAAACATAAAACTAGATAAAACATTACGCAAAGTAAAAATAAATGAAAGCAAAGTAGCGGAATGATACGATACTCAAAATATTGGAAAATGAAAATACAACTCATAAAGCAGAACGAATCAGTAGTAGCAAGTAGCGGAATGTTAAATTGTGTCCTGGTGTACTGTAAAATATCGATGGTCACTATTGACAGCTCCGATTGACAACACCGAGTGGATGAATTCAAGATCGAAGGTCATTTCACCACGATGATCTCTCGTAACAGAGTGTTTTGTTTTCAGAGTTTTGATTTGCAGTAATATTGGTCATGCATTATGTCTTTAAAATATCGTCGCAGTTTTACTGCTGATTTCAAGCTGAAAGTAATTCAGAAGGTTGACGAGAAAGCAGTAAGAAATAGGCGCAAGCAAAAGAAAACATTAAAAATAGGAGAAGAAAGCGATCTAATCGTCGTGGAAAAATACAATGGCCTGCATTAGAAGACGATTCACATAGCTGGGTTCTCGAACACAGAAATGTAGAACGCTCTGTTTCTTCCGTTAAAATTTGTTTTCGAGGCAATGGCAGAAGGAATGATTTCAAATTTTAAAGGAGGAATTAATTGAGTCTAATCCAGACTTTTCGGTACTCCACTGTTCTTAGACTTAGATGACCCACACCCACATCCAACTGAAGAGTTTATGGATGCAAAAGGCTAAGTGGGTGGGGAGAACCTTTCGACATTATTCATTTTAATGTTATACACTGAATTATTGACTTAAAATTTTTTTTTATCACTATCACTATTTTTACCAAGTATTTTCCCTCATTTTAAAATTTGGAAATTTATTTTGTATATATATTTATTTTTGAAATTTAATATATTATAAATTTCCTTTAACTTTTTAATATGATAACGATTATTATCTTTTTTTTTTTTTAAATATTCGATCTGTGTTTCGCTTTCGTATTTTTTAATAAACATCGGAACGAGATTACATCTTACTTGCATGTAATGCTGAGGGTTGCCTGTCATTCCACATTTACAGTTTGGTGAATCTAGTTTTCCAATTCTGTACAAGTAGGTTGGGAAACTTCCATGACCGGTTATGAAATAATTTAATATGTTATTTTCGAATTTTAACTTTTGTTCTACTTTAGACATTATAGTATAGGTTGCTCTTCCTTTTTCACTATTGTCCCAATAATCTTGACAATCTTTATTTATGTTTTCTTTCATATATTTTTTGAGTATTGATACCAGGAGCTGTATTGGTTTGTAATTTATTGATTTCGTGGAGTTCTTTGCTAAAATATCTACATTACCGGTATTCCCCGTATGAACTTTGATCCAAATTATATTAATTGTTCGGTTATTCATGTTTTTACATTCTTTTTGTATATCGGTAACTAATTGTTCTAGGCTCTTTCTTATTGAAAGACTGTCAGTATACAAATATATATTGTCTTCACTCAATTGTTTTATCTTTCTGAGGCCGAACGCTGGCCGATTGGTTAGTGCACTGCTCTTCGGTACTGTTTTCGGTACTTCGGTGGAGTTTGTGGGTTCGAATCCCACTATGGCAAGGATGTTCGTAGCCGTTCGGAATCGGCTTTAAGCTGTAGGACCCGGTCTCATTAACCCTCGTGTGCAAAGCAGTAGACTGTAGCTCTCCAAACCAAAAAAAAAAAAAACGTTATCTTTCTGAGGGAATCAAGTATTGCAGACCCCTCAGCCTGAAATACTACAGTATTATGACAATGCAATGTTGTTTGACAAGTATATACTATCTTATTTCTTTTTGTTATTACATAACCATAACCTGTTCCTGTTTCCATTTTACTTCCATCTAAACTACACTGTACTTAGGTTTTTATTCTTAAAATGATTTAATATTGCCATACTAAAATCTGATGATTTATGAAATTTTTCAAATTGAAAATCGTGCCAGCGGACTATACGTGCGAAATTACGGTAACTATTTTTACAGTAGATGGTAAATTAAAAAGTAGGTTTAAAATAAAACTTAAAAAGTACTTTGTAAAAAATGATATCTTTTTTTGTTTAACCAGTTATGGCTCAGATGATAACTTTAGAAACTATGGCTATATCTCCATGAAATATTTAAAGTGCATTACATTGGATACAGGGATCAATTATGGGTTTAAATACTTAAGAAGTTTTTGAAATGTTACATTACAGTAGCTGATAAATCGGGACTAATTTTAAAATGAAACTTTAAATGTACTTTGTAAAGAATGAGATTTTTTTTCTGTTAACCAGTTACAGCTAAGATAATAACTTTAGAAATGAATTATATATGCATTATATATGGGTTTAAATATTTAAGAGTTTTTGAAATGTTACATTACAATAGCTAATTATTTGAAACTAAGTTTAAAATGAAACTTTCTTTTAGAATGAGATTTTTTTTCGGTTTACCAGTTACGACTCAGATTATAACTTTAGAAGTTATGACTATATCTTCATGAAATGCTTAATATACATTACAAGTGATACTGAGAACATTATTCACGATGGGATTAAATACTTAAGAGTTTTTCAAGATGTTATATTATAATAGCTGGCAAATCGAGATGAGGTTTAAAATGAAATTTTAAATGCACTTTGTGAAGAATAAGATTTGTTTCCTTTTAATCAGTTACTCCTCAGATCATAATCTTTGAAGTAATGACTATATCATCATGAAGTCTTTAATATGCATTATATGTGATACTGAGAACATTATTAACTAAGGCTTTAAATACTTGAAATTTTTTCGAAATGGTATATTATAGTAGCTGGCAAATCAAGACGAGGTTTAAAATAAAATTTTAAATGCACTTTGTGAAGAATGAGATTTGTTTACTGTTAATCAGTTACTGCTCAGATCATAATCTTTGAAGTAATGACTATATAGTCATGAAGTCGTTAATATGCATTATATGTGATACTAAGAATATTATTAACTATAGGTAAAATATTTAAGAGTTTCCGAAATGTAACATTACAATAATTGATAAATCGTGAGTAGGTTTAAAATGGAACTTTAAATGTACTTTGTGAAGACTGAGATTTTTTTCCTGTTAATCAGTTACAGCTCAAATCATAATCTTAGAACTGATGACTATATAGTCATGAAGTCGTTAATATGCATTATATGTGATACTGAGAATATCATTAACTATAGGTTACAGTATTTAAGAGTTTCCGAAATATAACATTACATTAGCTGATAAATTGTGAGTCGGTTTAAAATGAAACTGAGAAGAATGAGATTTTTTAGGCTAAATCAGCTACTGCTCAGATGATATATTTAGCTTCACCAATCACTCCAGAAGTAGATTGTCAACCAACTTGAACGGGGGATTCCATTTGCATGTTTTAATGGCAGTTATAGATGTACAAATAATTTTATCCATTTACTCATTTTTTCTTTTTTTTTCTGATCTTCTTTCGTCAATCCCAGTTATTGATACAATTAGAACTGACAAAGTAATCAATAGTCGACATGATCATAAAAAAATTCTTTAGATGGAAACTTAATGAAATTATGTAACTTACTCTTAGATTCATTGCAGTTACAATATTATTCACGTGTAGGGTTAAAAGAAAGTAAAATATGCATTCGTTCAGTGATGATTAGTTCCAATTATGTGATTCAGATTCGGTTTCTTTTTAATGGAAAGATTGTAATCTTTATAACAGCTATTCAATAATTTGGCCTTGAATTTCCAGGAGCACTCAGAGATATTAAATAGCATTTTTGGTCATAAAATGTGAACGGGTGTATCCGACAGGACATGGGTAAGGGAGAGATCTTAGCGTCTTGTCAATCAATCCTCTCCTTGTTTTTTTCCTGTCAATATTTACCATAATTTTGGTTAGATAATCACGGATTATACTTTTAAAAGTGAAATTTAATATCTGCAGGGTATCTGAATAAATTTAATTTTTCCCATTTTAACAAAGAGTTACAGTTCAACAGCGCCAGCTCGAAACTGACCTAGAGGCGAAAGCGAAATGAGTGACCCTTCTTCGACCCTATTGGTCAAGAGGAGTTGCTAACCGGGGAGTAGCCATCTTCGGTAAATGCAACGCTGTCCAATGAACTTTTTCGGGAGATCTGCGGGCCCCCTCAGAGAGAGAGAGAGAGAGAGAGAGAGATAGCAAGGAAGGAGTGTGGTGTTGCTCTTCTGTAGGTGGAGTTTGCGGGTTTGAATGCTGCTGCTAGCATGGAAGTTCGTAACCGTTCGGAATCAGCTTTAAGCCTCTCAAAAGAGATTGTATTCTTAATTTATGAAAAGGGACTCATAAGAAGACCCCCAGACGTGGTTACCATCCTTAGAGGTATCGTTTGGGAACTTGGAGGACTGCGATCATTAATTTAAGGTCCCAGTCTTATTAGCTCTTGTGTAGCAAAACAGTAAACAGCAGCGCTCCAAACCAAACCAAACCTTATACTACGTACACGAGAAAGTAAAATTTCGGGAAAAATACCTTATTGTTTGTTGATTCGACAAAGTTTAATTTTGATTCATCTTAAGAACCCAGTAGGGTTTTCTATACCACTTCATATGTGTTTATAATTTATTTAATTATGTTCTTTATCTATTTATCATTTGTGCTATGGTTAAAATTAAGCATAAATCCATAATAAATTTACTAAATCATCTGGCTCATCTGAACCTCACTTTAATTAGTAATATAGTTTAAAATAAGTTTTTAACAAACATTTTAATAACAGTTTTTGATGACCCCTCTTAGACTTCGTATGGAGCTAGAACTTTCATTAAAATTCTCGATAACAGTCAGTGCCACAAAATCGGAAATTAGATGTTTCAGATTTGTAGAATCAAATGTTGTGTTTGTGTGGGATTTTAGTCTCTTTACTACCAATAATTATTTAAATACCAGTTATAAATTTGCAAAAATTTAAAACTACCAGAATAAATATTATTATCTAAGTGCATTGTACGTTTTAATCTTTCTAATTATATGCGCATTTGCAGCTCTTCCAGGCCTTTATGCAGATTATGTGACATGTTTAATTTTACTTAATAAGATCATGCTGAACAAATTACTTTTTCTTTTAGTCAAGAATATTATTTTGAGTACAGCCAAAACTCGATTTATAGTTCCCACATTGATCATACATATCATTTGAATCTGAATTAATTGTTATAGAAGCAAAGTTTTTTCCCGCTTTCATCGTTCCCGGATTCTATGTTTTCTCTATGATCGGTACATATCACTTCTATCGTTTTGTCTTCCTTGAAATATCATTCCCGAGGAATTTAGGAGAATAGGGTTTGGTTAGCAGAGCTAGGTCTACTTTTTTGTTACATAATAATAATTTTAAAATTCATATATAATCACACCCGTCTGTTCTAATGTGACCCATGAAATCTTTTGGGCTAGACAGGAATGTTCTAGTTCAAGTTTTGGGAACACGAGGGCTAATGAGACCTGGACCAAAAGCTTAAGATATATTCCGATTGGCTACGAACATTTATGTAAGCAGCGTGATTCGTACCCAATAATCTGGTACCGAAGAGCATCGGCCTACTATTCTGTCATCATTCAGCAGGAGAATAGGGAAAATATGCTCATGAGAATCTGTCAAGATTATGGGGAGTGGTGTAATGTACTTACAACACAAACACCAGTATTCGTTCTCAAAAGGGACACACAGTAAAATATACGCTATGAAAATAAAGGAAAATACCTAATATTTAAACTAAGACATTTATTATGTACAATATTTACAAATTAATACATCACTTGATTAGTATTTAACATGACCTGCAATTATTTGGTTTTGCTATTCATCAATACTCTGGAAGTAGTATTCCCCATCAAAAGATGAGACCCACGTAATAATTATGAATATTATTAAGTTTACCTCCACTAATTACAGGAGAGCAGGCTGGGGCTGTCAAGAGGCTGGACGTCGGTACTGGCGTAGCGGCCGTTATTTTGCTGGACGTCTATGCTGGCGTGCCGATCATACGCATACGGTATCGGGAATAGATTGTTGGCCCGGGCTCTCTGGCTTGCTCACAGGATCTGCATGTCCAGTAACTCTTGAATCCTGACTGCGAGTGCTTTTTCTCCACTTTCTTTTCATACATTTAAACCTCCGTTCAAAGCCACTTTTTTTCTCTGTCCCAATTACTTGTTGGTGAAATTTTCCTACATCTGCATCACCTTCGGGAGTGCATGTGGGATCATTAAAATGGCCCCTTTGGTTAAAGTTGACATTATTGCTTAGCACCTGCCCCCATATCTCACGGCTACATCCCTGCCTGGGCTTGACCGTTACATTTGTGCCACTCCGTGAGGTATAAGTCCTCCGCAGGGGTCCTCACTAAAACTCGAAGTCTCACAGCTGCACCTAAATTCTTCTTGGAAATTTAGTCCACAGCTGTGTATGCACGTGCTGATCATCGTGGGAAAGTACATCGGTACAGGGAGACAAAATGATTTCTGATTCAACGAGGATATTCCTACATCAACAGATAGTTAGTAATTTTACAAGTAGTGGGAATTACTTATGCACAGACCAGGAAAAAGTTCTCGAGAAAGAGGAGGAGAAAGGCGAAAACGAACCAGAACAGTACTGAGTTTGTCAAAGTTAAAATCATTCATGTCCGTGCACACTGATATAGATAATGTGTTTGCAGAGGTAAAAGTGTCTGAATGCTTGTTATTGGCTGACTTGTGATCTATTTGAACATAGCTGGTATCACTTTCAAAATATATTGTGAAATGTTAAGTATCATTTTTTAAAATATAAGTTCCATTTTATAAAATGTTTAATACTTCCAATTAGTGTTGTAAATGACTAATTTTTTCATATTTACATATTTTACCAAATTTCTATATCCATTTCCCGTATTCACAGTTTTCCACTTCCATTTCAAGAAAAACGATGAATCAAGGGAACATTGAATAAGGAATCCCAATTTTTTCTTTGGTATTTCGTATAATAAGTGAACGGGAAAATTTATCTATGTTGTAGGGAACTATTTGACTCATATCCATATCTATAGCCTTGATTATATTAAATTGGTGGAGAACCAGCAACAAATTGCAAAAGAATATGAAAATTTATTGTTTCTAGCTTTTACTTCACAATCCCCGTAGAAGTGTATGTTACGTCAATTTGAGCATGGGATTCCGTTTTCATGCTTTGATAGCAGTTAATGATGAGATGAGTTTATGCATCTACTTATACTTTATTTATTATTTATTTGAATTTCCTTTCTGCAATCCCGGTTATTAATCCAGGCAACATCGACAAAGTTATCATTAGTCGAGATGAAATCATCCAATTATTGTTGAGAAAAAATTTCGATTGACGGGGTCTGACTGGAATTATGCAATTTACTGGTGGATTCATTGCCATTTTCTTAATAGTATCCTTGCATAAGGCTCGAAGCAGGCTTGATCTGCATTCGGTCTGCGATTATTAGTTCCAATTATGTTCTTCAGATGCAGGTTTCGCAGGTAAATAGAATGAATGATTTTTAAAGCAGTACCCCTTGAACTGAAATTTGTTTTCAGGCAGCTCAGGCAGGCATTTTAATTTTAAATAAATGAACTTATATAAAAAGTAAGGGTTTTGTATTCAATTTTTCTGATGTTCCAACAATAGCTGAAAGTTCATTATCACTTTTGTAGCTGTTTTACTGTCTTACACATTTTGGAGGGGGGGCAACTATGTAAGCATAAAGTAACACTATCAAATCTTGTTTAATTTAACTGTTCATATTCTTCCAAGTATTTTCACTTCTAATAATCATCCCTCGTGTTTAAAAAAATTGACCGTAGAGCAACAAACCAAACCAAATCATTCAGTTCAACACTATCACTATTACTATTGCATAAAAATTCCACCATTCTTTTAGCCATATTCCCTATATGATAATAGCTTAAGTTATCTGTCCGTCTGCCCTCGAATTTATGAAGCGGTTAGACCTGGAGTGGATAGGGGCATCTTTATTGGATTCTTGATGAGTTAGGGTTAGGCAAATTCAAAGCAAGTCTTTAAAACGTTCGAAATCCACTCCTTTCCCCTTTTCAAGCTTTTCATGCCATTATTTCAAGCCCTTTTTTCCCGATTAAGAGCAGGCGATAAAATTTATCAATTTATCACATAATAAATAGGTAAAAATAACATTTTTTTCTAGAATGATGGCGTCATTCCTTTAAACATCTCAATTAATCATTTCTTATTTTAAACTGTTTAAATATAGTCTGCATTATTTTCATACGTTTTATCCCTGAACTTAGATATTAATTAAATAATTTTTTTTATATTTGGCTTAAATAATAGATAAGGTACATATGTGATAGTTTTAAATTTAACCATCGATTATTTTTGTTAGAATGAAATTACCGGTATTAACAACAAATTCTGTGCTCCAAGGTATAGTAGAAATGATATTTTCATTCCTTTACTTCCATTAATTATTGTAGCAGAACAATTGAGAAGAACAAAACGAAAATTTCGACATAGCTAAGAAAACTTAGAATTATGTTTCTAAATGAATTCAACTCGATTCTATACTGCATTCGCAGTTTTGGGAGATTTTAAAGGAGTATGAAGATAATCAAATTATTGACAGTATACCAAATAATTCTCATAAAAAAAAGAAACCATTTTTTTTAAATCTGCCTTTACAATTTGAGTACTTTACAATTTTGGAAAATTAAAATTTTACTGATCCCGTCATATGATGGGCTATATGCTAGTTGAATAAAAATAGGGTCTCATTTTTGTAATCGACAAGAATATTTGTGCCATGTTACACACACACACACACACACACACACACACACACACACACACACATATATATATATATATATATATATATATATATATATATATATATATATATATATATATATATATATATATATATATATATATATATATAAGTTTGGTGGTTATGTAAACATAATGATGTTTTTGCACATGCGTATATACATAAATATACATTTTTTCATACATAATTTCATAAATTTTCAAAATAGATATAATATTAATATTATTATTCTTTATATAAAAGCAATTTATCTTTTTTAATTAATAGTAACGAAGATATTTTTATAGTTCGTGAATGAAAATATACTCCTTATTTACACATAACAAACGCCCTTATTTCAAGCCCTATTTTTCCCAATTAAGTGCAGGCGATAAAATTTATCAATTTATCACATAATAAATAGGCAAAAATAACTTTTTCTCTAGAATTATGAAGTCAATCCTTTAATCACCTCATTTAATCATTTCTTATTTAAAACTATTTAAATATAGTCTGTTTTTTTATACTATTATAACTGAATTTAGATATTAATTAAATAATTTTCTTTTATATTTGACTTAAATAATAGATTACTTACATATGTGATAGTTTTAAATTTAATCATCGATTATTGTTTCTTGCAATGAAAATTTTATCAAAGGTATTAACAACAAATTCTTTTCATAAAAGTCTTGGAGTCTATTTAACGGACTAATAAATATCTAGCTTTTAAGTTATATATCTTTGAAAATTAAGAAGTTTGTTCGTTTGTGTGTTTGTTTTTTATATATAACCACACGGTTTGACTAAAAGAACTCAATGTGATTCTAAACTGTATTCACACTATCGGGAGACTTTAGAGGAGTATGAAGAAGAACAAACTATTGAGCGTGTACCAGATAATTCTCAGCCAAAAAACAAACCATTTTTTTACCTGCCTCATAGGGGACTTTACAATTCTGGAAAATTAATAATTTTACTAATCCCGTTATATGACGAGCTATATGCTAGTTACTTAATATTAGTACATATTTATATTTCCTTTCTACTTTTTGCACAGATTTGTACAAATTCCATTCAAACGGCTACTGATGCAAACTTATTATGACTTCTTCAATAAGAAGTTTTAGCTATTAATAAAGTCACTATATAAATTCAGCTATCAAGTCGAATTTTATACTGATTTTTAGTAAATTTCGGGGAAGGATAAATGTTGTAAAGCTATGAAGTATTGCATATTTCCTTTTCAAAAAGATTTCGTGGAATTCAACATTGACGGAGAGATACCAAATGGAGACCTTTACTCTAACGGCATTGTTTTAATTTATATCCATGTACGTGCATTCGCAGCTATTAAAGCCCCTTGGGAGGCACCTTGAATACAATTAGGATAATGTTGAACAACCTTTTTTTACGTAACCTAAAATACCATTTTAAGTATAACAATAACTGTTATAAATAATACTTAGATCTGTACAGACAAGTGTTTGTTTCATATCACTTCCGGGGCTGGACCCATGCTTGGAGACCCCCCCTCTCTCCAAGTTAAATTAGGTAAAAGCAACTTGTTCCTAATATTATCTTAAAACCCAATTAATATAACCTAACTTAGGGCTTCGTTTCAGTTTTGGTTTACTTTTAATCTTTTTTTCGCTAGTTTTAACCTTTTATTCTTACTTTAACATTAACAGCAAGCATAATACTGCCTTCTTTCAAGGTTTCATGTGAGTTATTTAAACTATGGACATTTTTAAATGATAACGCATGACTATATTCTCTCTCTCTGTCTCTCTCTCTTTTTTTTACTATTGCGAAGTGAATTGTTTCGTGGTAAACATTTGAAAGCCTAATCCTTAGGGAAGGCTGTTTGCCACCAAGGGTTAAAAAAACACATGGACAAATATGTCTTGATTAAATAATTTTAAACTATTAAATGCCTAAGGAATACAATTGGAATGTAACTTATCATTTGTAGATATCGAAGAGTCCTCTCGACTTGGCGTCGGTCTCGCAAAGATGACGTTGATTTTCCTTTTTCTCGTATCGCTCCAAAAAATGTCTATCCCTCAAGCAGCGAATGCCAGCAGCGTTCACCCTCTTCTCTCTTCTGGTAATAACCTTGTCCTCTAAAAAAATCAGACTGCCCTACGGAGAAAAAACAGGGGTGCACTTCCAAACAGAGGGGTCAGAATCCCGAAAAACCAACGGGCCCTTCTATTGGTTATGAGAAGTCTGAAACTTCTTCAAGTTCAAACCGGTCTTGTTCTGTATGTCTTACACGAAGGCTTAGAAGAAGGGATAAAAAAAGCTGAACCGAATGTAACTTATTGTTACACATATTGACCAGCGTGTAGGTTAAAGAGGTTATTTGACCCACTCTGGCAATTTTAGTGTTGAAAACTTTGTCCTCATTATGTAAAGCTTCATATAGTAACTTTCGAGTTTTAGTATACATTATAACAGCTTTTTTACAATTAATACTGAAACAAAAATTCTGCATTTTTTGAATGAATTCTTTACATATCCTTTATTAACACTCTGGTCATTTCAAGCAGACCACTTTTTGAAATAACATAGAGAAAATATACACTTAATAATAAAATTGAAATTAACTTAACCACAAAATTACTTTTAAAATATGCATATAAGAAACTTCATTTTTATATCGAATATGTAAATTATTTTCTAAATATAAAACTGTTAAGGCTATCTGGCTTTTAAAGTAAAAAGCTGTTAAGAATATAAAAACTAAAAAAAAATAGCCGTTTTCATGTTATAAAATAAGTTATAACACTTGTATTATAATTTATTATACAAGACACTTATATCATATTTATTATATTGTATTATAATTTATTATAATATAACTGATGTTCTTAGAATAAAAAAGATAATCAGTTTCTGTTTGATATAGAACATTAATCTTTAATTGACATACTTCCCAGGTAAGTGAATTTTTACTTTTTGATGTACACATTTTATTTTTTTTTGAAAAATAAATTGTACAAGTATAATAACAACAAGTATAATAAGTATAATACAAGTGTCTTGTATAATAAATTATAACACTTGTATTATAATTTATTATACAAGACACTTGTATTATTTTTATTATACTTGTATTATAACTTATTATAATATAACTAATGTTCTTATAATAAAAAAGATAATCAGTTTCTGTTTGATATAGAACATAAATCTTTAATTGACATACTTCCCAGGTAAGTGAATTTTTACTTTTTGATGTACATATTTTATGTTCTTTTGAAAAATGAATTGCTTCATGTAGTAAAACTAAAGATTTTATAAATTTAGAATTTTATTAATGAAGTGAGAAAATTTTTATTCTAAATAGATCAGAACATTTTATTTTACATTGAATGAATAACTGGAAGTTATCCTGAAAACTTTTCAGCACCAATTTTTCAGCAAAGGTATTATATCTCTTTAAACTAATAAAAATGATAATATAAGCTTCCAAATTTTTTTTCCTGAGTCTCTTAAGTATATAGGAATATAATTTGTTTTTTATTCCATAACCTCGATTAATAGTATCACGTTTGTTCTAAGTTCACTTGTAATTGAATCCTAAATATGGCTTTAATCCTTAGATTTTATCAACGAATAAAGTAAAAATGTCTCATTTTGCACAGTCGAAATCTATATCTGCGATCATTGAAAAACTATTTTAAGACGGGGAAAAACGAGAAAAAAAAATTAAATCTCCAACTCATCTTCAAATGTTTTGATAAAAGTTATGTAAATATTAAATTAAATTCTAGGATTATTTTTTTCTTTTCAAAGCGTATTTCAAATAAAAAGTATTTTAAAAAGTACTGTAAAGAAAATATTTGGCGGGAAAAAAACTTATTTTTTTTTCTGAGAGCGGTTTGTACCCTTTTGAGAAAAACTAAAGTCCGAAAAGTTTAACTCAATGCTGATTTTAAAAAACTCCCGAATCATTTAAAAATGTTTCTAGAAAAAAACAACTCCCTAAAAAAACTCTGCGTAATATATCACAAAAATAAAAGATATTTTAAGTCTAAATATTAATTAAATTTTAGTTTGAAATAGAAATGACTGCAGTATACTAAAAATATTATGATTGATACACGCAAGATGTTTGGAACGTGTAGAAAATAAAACTTTCGTGTTAATATCGTGAATAACTTTCATATAAATAATATGATATAAAAAGACAAGGACCCGGATAATTTCTGATTAAGTGGATCACTGCCTTTGTTGCCTAACCCACGTGGGTTCAAATCTCAAAACTTCGTACTTTTTTATCATTGGGCTTTTATATAAAAATTAAAATAATCAACTTTGCTTTTTGTTTATTAAATGTCAGTAATTTTTATTGGTACATGTACTTAGTAGTTAGGCCTAGTTTTACTTCTCTTTCTAGAATTTTCTTACATTGTTATTTTTAAGTTTAATTTAGTTTTAATTTTTTTGTCAGTTTTCTGTCTGTAAGCAATTCTGTAAGTAAATGTTTCATTTTATTTTCCTGTTTCTGATATACGAGGAGTATCCAGAAAGTAAGTTTCCCGATGTTTTCCCCTTTAAAGTAAACACAATTAGCTGTATTAATTGCTCGTGCATAATAGATCTATGACGTATTAATCATATGCCAGCTGGACAAGTCCCGATTTGTGCCATTAGCGAGGTAGGAGTGGTCTGAAATGGAAACTCTAATTCCTTCTCCCGCCGCCTGCAAGGTTCGGTCGGTGATTTTGAATGCACAAAGCATTGCGCCAATCGAAATTCATCGTCAGCTCTGTCAGATTTATGAACCGAAACTGACACCCGAACACAAAATTCAACGCTTAGGAGCAACACCGAAATTTCTGGTGCGGTATCAAGATGACGGCGACGAGTTCCTTGACATGATCGTCACGGGGAATGACACTTGGATTTCGCACTTTACCACATAAACTAAGCAGCAGTCAATGTATTGGTATCATAGTGGATCTTCGGTCAGGACCAAATTCAAACAGACGCTGACGGTACGTTAAGGGACGTGCACAGTATTCTGGGATAGAAAGGCTGGTTCCATTCCCAGGCGGTGGAGTTCTACGACAGAGGTATACAAAAGTTGATCCCACAATACGGCAAGTGTCTCAGTTCTGGTGGTGGCTATGTTGAAAAATAGCCGAAACATTACTGTACTTGTTGCCAATAAACATGTCCTTGAAAGTGTGAGTTCTTTTAAATAGGGAAAATTACTTTCTGGATGCGCCTCGTATGTTGTAATTCATCCCACTGGTGTAGGAAATTCTACACAGACATACCCTGTTACCCTGTTGCAATATGCGACTGGTTCATGTCTAAGGGAATATGCAGCTTCACTTTGAGTGAGGAACCACGAGGGCTGAAAACTGACTTAACCTCAAGAAGGTTTGGTTTGGCTTATACAAAAAGGTTAAAGTACTATGGTCTGCTTTTTGAAATACGAGGGCTAATGGAACAGGGACCTACTGCTTAAAGCAGAATGGCTACGAACGTCCATTCCACATTGGTATTAGAACCTAACCTCAAGAAGGAGTTCGCTTTTCGTTTGATGAGCACCGTTTTGGGTGAAAGAACAATTTTGTTCAAGTGGGTCCTCGTAATTTAGAACAAGGATCAAACAGAAAATTTCGACACTTAGCCTGCCACCTCCAGATGTATCATTTGCCAACATGGATGTCATTGAGGTTATGGATTTCATCATGCATTTCATGAAACTCTTTTACTCGTCCAATGCGCCATTATCGAACAAGGCGGATCTTAGGCCGGCTCTAGCCTCGAACCCTCTATTAATGAGATCGCTGCCTTTGACGACTGAGCTACTGTGGCTCGCATTTTATTTTGGGAGCACCCTACAGGCGGCCAACATTATTCCCTAGGGATAACACAAACAGTGTGGGTCTTCACAATTTAGAAGCAGGGACCTAGCAGAAGACCTCAAGCTTAACCTATCACTTGAAGAGGAATCATTTGAAAACAGAAATAATATACTGAAGCATATTGTTCATTCTAATAGCATTTGGAAATGGAGGGAACCAGCAATGCCAGATGACTTTCTGTCGCAAATGTCTTTACGCAGCTTATTTTCGCTTCTTATAATGAAGCGTCATCATATGACTAATTGTTAAACACTGTTTGACTGACTCATACCACTATATAACTGCATGTACAAGTTCCGGCGATTTGAATCTCCACAGACATGGTATCAGTACAAACTCAACCATTTTTATTTTCCGTATTTTTGTGTCTTCTTTTTATGTCTCACTACTCCGCTGTATCTTGTGTTGATACCATTTTTCATTTATACTGAGTTTAAAACACTCATCGCATACACGTGTGCACTCAGCATATTTTACAGTTATAAACCCCAGTAATCAATAGTTTGAAAGAGTGAAGGAGCTCTATATTATGCATTTAGTTTGAAAATAATGAGATAGAAATAAAATTCCTTTTGAGAATTGCGACAGATAGAAAGTGTGTAGAACTTTAACATTTCAACAAATATTTTTAGATGAAAGACTTTTTGTAAACAGTAGAATAATTTCTTTAAATTAAGACAAACTTAAAATATATCTATTTTAAAATTTTTATCTAAAAGACATTTTAATGAGTGTATTTACTTCGTGGGATGACTTTATGGCAAGAAAAAATAAGATAGTTTTAAAATAATTCTTTAATTAGAGTTTAATTTTCTTCTATGGCATATCTTTGTAACGTATCTGGTCCCTCTTTTAGGTGACACAATGAAGTAAGTGTTTCTTGATTAAATGGTTTATTTACACCGCACAGCTATATACACATTTCTATATACACAATGCAATTACAGTTTACAAGGATGTGAAACAATAGACGTAGGCCTGAATAGAGACGTACACATAAGGTCCCTACCAAATGGTTTAGTAACCGACGGAAGATAATAATTCGGTACCTTCGCGTACAAGTTCTCGGCAGTAATTACGTAGACAGTACACTCAATTAAATGAGAGTGTTTGAAGTAGCAATTGGTATCTTCGAAGATCATAAAACAAATTCAGAATTTCTAAGAGGAATACACAATCAATAATGAAGAAGATCGAACTAAAAGAAAACCCAAGGCACAGGGTATCTTTATCAATGTCAGAAAGAGATATATCCCAAGGTGGGATTTTTACTAAGAAAAACTCTCCGATGGAGAGACTGGTCAAGACGACCTCCGAATTAGCTGACTCTAGCTAAGTCTCAAAGAAGTGATTTCAAGGTGGGATTATCGCTAAAGAAACTCTCCGATAGAGAGACTGGTCAAGGCGACCTCCGAATTAGCTGGTTGCTAGCTAACCAACTACTTCTTTAAAAAAAATCTCATCTCGTTTCTTTTTTAGGGGAGGGGCCTCACCCACAATTTTAGCATTGGATCATCTGGCGATGATCTCACCTTCAACGAACTGGATTGGTCTGGGTTAGACAATCACCGCCCGCAAACTCGGAAGTCTCCGGAATTTCGTGTCGGCGAAAATCCAACGTCACGGCGTTCCCTTGTGGTTCCGATGATCATCTTTCTGGCTGTCAGTCTGGGCGCCTGGCAGTCTGGTCTGTTGTTTCGTAACTATAGCACACAAAAGTCTAGACATCGTGGTGCCGGGGAAAACAACACCTTTGTCCCCACATAAGCGAAGTCCATTTCTCAAAGCAAAGTCTTTGATGTAGGCACACCGTTAAGGCATGCCGTTACACTTTATATCTTAATTAACACATCTTATAAGCCTTTATTGTAGAGTAAGGATTCTCAAAGTTTATTCCGCGAACTTTAGGGTTCCACAACAACTGTCCAGGGATTCCACAAGAAATTTTTAAACATCATCGAAACTTTAAAAACAGTTCCCTAATCTGCTCTCTAATTTCCCCTAATCTCTTACATATGATTAATAATGGTAACTAATACGATAGAAAAGCAACAGTAGGGAACAGGAATGCGATGTGACAATGAGTCATTCAAACCACACGCGACAGTACAGCACAAGAAGGGGTGACACATTCATCAGTGTATCATTTTACTTGTGTAATTTCATTAAAATATTCTAGCTTCCACGTCACCTTTTTTTGAAAGTACTATTTATATTTTTTATACTGATCACATATTGTTAATTTATATCTCTATGTCTAATCAGTGAGAAATAATAGGGCTGATCTTTTCCTTAGGTAATATTTATTCGGGGGTTTCATTGCTATGTATGTAGTAAGAAAGGTGTTCCGAGGGCTATCAAGTTTGAGAACACTACTGTAGAGAAATGTTAAATTCTAACAAGTTAAGAAGTAAAAAAAGGCTGCAGACGGAGAATACTAGAAAAGGAATACTTAAAATGTCACTCAGTAGAAATAATACTAAATATCAAAAACAATTTACAACTTTCAAAATTGATAATTATAATTTTTTTTTATTTCTCTACTCATATGTTTATTAATTTTTTATATTTGTGATTCTGACACTTGAAATCTTTTGAAAGTGTTGAAATATTTAGATATCATACCAAATATTTTAATATAATCTCCTTTTAAATATGAATAATTATTAGTTGGTTTGTTTTGTTTTGGAGTGCTACGGTCTACTTTTTGCAACACGAGGGCTAATGAGACCGGGACCTACAGCTTAAAGCCGATTCCGAACGGCTACGAACATCCATGCCACAGCGGGATTCGAACCCACGAACTCCGGTACCGAAGGCTAGCACCCTAACCAATCTGCCATCGTTCGGCTAATTATTAGTTGATAAGCGATACCTAATTAATTCTTTTAATAAATTACTTAATTATTTTGCAACGAAATATATTTGACCATAAAAATTAAGCTAATCCCTTAATTTCAGTGCATGTTTTGTACTTTTGAATCCTATTTGTTGATTCTCCATGAAAGTGATGTTTACATACCTCAGGTGTCATGCCTGACATGAAGTTGACATTTATGACATTTATATGTCTCCAAAAAATTTTTTTTCACTGATATTAGTTCCAATTACTTGAACTAGATGGCGCGAGGAACGCTCCACTGCGTCATAGCGGGCACGAAGTAAAGCTCCTCTCACAAGCGAAGACGCCTTTCGAACGCTTTACCGCTCGGAAACTGTACCTAAACAAACCGCTTTTTTTCAAAATACATATGCGAAAGAAATAGCGTTCGTGTTTACTCCGAATCTTCTACGGGTATGTTCCAATTTAAAAAGAAAAAATATATTCCACCAATTCCTTTTCTTTAATGATTCATGGAACTACCAGCTTCACGTGTATGATGTGAATACACAGGTGAATCAGATCGAAATATTGACATGTAGAGGGGAAAAAAAGAAGAGAGAATTAAAGAAGGAAAGAATAAATACTCGAAGCATTTTTTCGTTTTGTTTTCTTCTGCCATTGCTTCATCACTCCAGGTAAGTAAACGTCTTCTAAGTACTAATTATGCAAGTGTGCTGGTGGTTTCTATTTTTTTCTGTAATAGAATTATACAGAGAGAGATTTTGCTAAACTACATGCGTGATTGTGTAAGTTGCGTTGAGGTGTTTATTTACCTCCGAGAGAGACAGGTGGAAGCGAAAGACGTTGCCATGCGAGACGATCAATAGTGCATATTTTAAAGCTGTTTTGGTAGATTTTTACACCACCATAATTCCGAGACAAAAGAGAAAAAAATTTCTCATTTTATTTTCCTTTTAGAAATGGTGATTTTATCGAAAAAAATAATCGCTTGTAAATTTTACGTAATATGCTTACAAATATATTAAATTTTGCGTGGATAGTTATTTCAATAAAATATTCTAAAACCTACATTTGATTACATAATTTACATAATTTTTGATTAAACTGAACACCTACTTTGTTAATTAAATATTTAAATTTCAACAACATATATAAAAATTGGAAAAGCTTATTTAATTTTAACTAGTGTTTTTATTTGAATATTCAGTTTAATATGTTATATATATGCTGTTGCTTGATATATTATAAGCAATAATTTGATTTTTTTTTAATTTGTAAAAAAAAAGAATATATATACTTATTTAGAAAAGCACTCTCATTTCTTACACTGTTATGCATGATTTTATACCTTTTTTTTATTTAATAGCTTAGATTTACCATAAAATATAATATTATCCTTAAATTAAAATGTAAT
Source organism: Pardosa pseudoannulata (assembly GCA_032207245.1). Classification (NCBI taxonomy): domain Eukaryota; kingdom Metazoa; phylum Arthropoda; class Arachnida; order Araneae; family Lycosidae; genus Pardosa; species Pardosa pseudoannulata. The sequence goes on from CM063506.1 coordinate 1,881,017, forward strand.
CTTAAGAAAAGGCTTTTGTTTTGAGATTTTTGAGGAAACTAAATTCTTACTTTGTTAATTAAATATTCAAATTTCGACAGAATATATAAAAATTTTTAAAAGCTTATTTATTTTTAACTAGTCTTTTTGTTTGAATATTCAGTTTAAAATGTAACATATGCTGTTGCTTCATATAATAAAAGCAATAATTTAATTTTTTTTTAAATTTGTAAAAAAAATAAAATAAATAAAATATATATACTTATTTAAAAAAAAAAACTCTCATTTCTTAAACTGTTATGCATGATTTTATGCCTTTTTTTATTTAGTAGCTTATATTTACATAAAATATAATATTATCCTTAAATTAAAATGTAATC
>CM063506.1:1886375-1951375 GCA_032207245.1 Pardosa pseudoannulata
ACATTTTTCGTAAATATCATCTATATATTCATGTCTGTGTCAAATGATAGTCATATATGAGAGAGCAATGGTGAAAACATATCAAATTTGTCGAAAACACAATTAACCTGGAAATTTATAGACGGTGTATTTACATCTTGCAAAACTCGCCTCCCATATGTGACTTCTCTTGACTTTTATGGCTGGAAAATTTTACCATTTAATTCAAACCTAGAAGAGAGCTAGGGCCTCCCGGGCAAGTCAGAGCTATAACTCTGCAAGGCACTGGTAAACGAAGCCACTGACGAAAAATAACCAAAATCGATGACAAAGGGACGCCAAAAGTTCGGAAGCACTTGCAGGCACGTGCTATTTCTGGAATAGAATTTCATTTGTCTCGAATGGTAGCAAAATTATTGGATATTTCCTCCGAACCAGAAATTAACAAAATGTTTCTGTAAAACATTATAGAACGAAACACAGGAAGACAAAATTGTAATTTTCTATGCGATAATTTGAGTAAGAGCAACTCGTAAATTTTTAACAGTTTTCCTCTCTCCATACAAAGTTATCTTTAAGCAAAGGTTAAAATGTCCTGTTGGAAATTACTCTTTCGAAGACTTGTATCATACCAAACAATTTACGAAAACATGAATTATCAACAATAAATCAGTGATATAGGCATTCCTTCCACACTTCCTCAATCTGTATACTTAATTAAAATTTTCTACGTACCATTTTTACCACTACGTACCATTTACACCATTTTTCCCAATCTGTCCATTTTTTCCAGGAAAAAATGAAAACCTTTACAATTTAGAGCCCCGATTAACTCTTTCTCGTGGGAAGTCATCTATGTGATTTTACTCTTTCGGGACGGGCTTTTCAGATATAAAACAATTACACGTTTGACTCTTGTCAGTGTAAGACGAGTCTGTCAATTCTCCATTATTCCTATGGAAATGAAGAACTTTTACTAAGTATTTTGCTTGATCATTAGTGAGAGCCTTCTTTTCCCATCTGTCCATTTTTTTCCCAGGAAAAAATGAAAACCTTTACAATTTAGAGCCATTTAATTCTTTCTAATGGGAAGTCATCTATGTGATTTTACTCTTTCGGCACGGCCTTTTCAAAGATTAAACAAATGCACTTTTGACTCTTGTCTGTGTAAGACGCGTCTGTTAATTCTCCCTCATTCCTGTGGAAATTAAAGATTTTTTACTAAGTATTTTGCTTGATCTTTAGTGAGCCTTTTTTTCCAATCTGTCCATTTTTTCTAGGAAAAAATGAAAACCTTTACAATTTAGAGCCATTTAATTCTTTCTCGTGTGAAGTCATCTATGAGATTTTACTCTTTCAGGACGGGCTTTTCAAAGATCAAACTAAGTATTTTGTTTGATCTTTGGGGAGAGCCTTTTTTCGCAAAGCATCTGAGTTACATTGCCAAGCAAGCCCTAGCAATTAAAAATATAGACTGTTCCTCCCATGTAATCGGTGATTATATGTTAAAATTATGACCGGAAACATATCTATATGAATTCAATGTATAAAAACTATTGCCCCTAATTTTCTTCAAAATTTTAACAGGTTACGTGCTATTTTTCTAATCTTTGTTTTCCCAGAAATCTAAATTATCAAGGACATAAATAATTAAGACGTCATGACTTCGACATTTATCAAAACCATAGTATAGATTGATAACTGCTATGGGTGGCCTTTTTCTTACACTAGCTCTAAACAAGCTGTCACTTCTCTAAAGAAAAACCACCCAATCTTGATATATGCATGTATGTGTGGAAAAATTTTGTACATTCAAGTATTCATGTATTTTAACATCTAAAAAAAGAAAAAACATCCCGCTGCCTTTAGTTTGTCTCACATGAGAAGATAAGATATGTAATTATCCACTGCTAAGGAATGACATTTCTCACAGCAACAGATGCCATAGAAGTTTGACTAGTTGCTTCCACCAACAAAATATTGCTTGAAAAAATGCTTTTTTTACGAAGTATTAGCTTTTATTTCAGAGTTTTATTTAGTACCGTACATGGCCTGACAGCAAATAAATTACATACATGCATACACATATGTGTGTTACGGTATATTTACTTCAGGTATGCAAGTATATATTTATATATGTCACAACGCCTTCTCAGCATATGACAATTAATTAAATTCTGACAATTAATTAAAAGTGTTGCATTAAAATAATTTATAAATAGTTTAATTAAATAAGTTCATTTTAGTTAAGCTTTTGTGCATCTTTTCCACCATGGGAATAAATCTCCACACACACACACACACATACATATATATATATATATATATATATATATATATATATATATATATATATATATATATATATATATATATATATATATATATATATATATATATATGAGACATGCAGTCCTGTCCCTTGGGAGTCTGCTATGGAACAGGTGGAGAGTGGCATGCAGAGGCACCAACAGCAAAGACAACAGCTTCGACTAACTTCGTTTATTCCTGTTTCACATGATTACAACGAAAACACACATCGAAGAACAACGAACAACTCGAACAACAACCAGAACCATACTTTGCATCTTGGTGCTCGCCTATTTAAAACATTTCAAAACCGAAATCGACGTCATGATTGACGTCAAGAGACAGCCAATCATGCCTCACAGAAAGTTCTCGAGAATTCTAAAAACCCATCCCACTGACAGAGTGCCTTGTGCAAATCCCAAAACCAGAAAAACGAAGCCATTTTCAAAGAATTGACATATAGAATTTTGAAACCAAAACCGAAATATTTTAAGAAACGCACCCCATTATTACACACACACGCACACACACACACACACACACACACACACACACACACATATATATATATATATATATATATATATATATATATATATATACATATACACATATATATATATATATATATATATATATATACACACATATATACATATATATATTTATATATATACATATATATACATATATGTATATATGTATATACATATATATATACATATATATATACATATATATATATACATATATATACACATATATATATATATATCACACATATTTATATACAACGAACATATATATACATATACATATATATATATGCATATATATACATATATATATACATATATACATCTATACGTATATACATATATACACACACACACACACACACACACATATATATATATATATATATATATATATATATATACATTACATATATATATACATATATATACACACATATATATACACACACACACACACACACACACATATATATATATATATATATATATATATATATATATATATATATATATATATAATATAAATATATATATAACATAATATATATATATAAATACATATACATATAACACAACATATGAACTAGAAAGTTGTCTTAAATATAAATTAGTTTTGAATGTTTAAAACTAAAATTATATATAAAAGATTAAGAAAAGTGTTATGAAATTCAATATTATGCATACATATTATTGTTAACATTCTTCGTAAAATTTATCTAGCTATTAATACGTACGTGAAATTTTATAGCCGTAGACCAAATACAAATAGTGAAAACAAATCATATTTGTCGAGAACACTCTTAATTGTCCTGAAAAATATAGACACTGGTTGTATTTACATCTTGCATACTCCCTCTCCCTGATCTCTCATATGTCAATTCTCTTGACTTTTAATGTTTGTAAACTCTTCCATTTGATTCAAATGTTGTCTGAAGAGGGGGTGAGAGCCAGCCTTCTGGGCAAAGTTGGAGTTAACTCTTCGAGACACTGGAAAACAAAGCCAATGAGGAAAAATACCAAAATCGATGACAAAGTGACGCCAAAAGTTCGGAAACTCTTCCAGGCGTGTTCTATTTTTGGAATCTAATTTGATTTGTCTGGAACAGCAAAATTAATGGGAGAGAGAATTCAGGTGAATCAGGAATTAACAAAATATTCTAGAAAATAATATAAAATGGGATACGAGAGTCTCAATTTTAATTTTCTGAGAAATATTTTAAGTTGGACGCAGTTTTATCTGATAATATTGCGAGTTTAAGCACGTGATAACGATGCCATTAAATGGCATCGTTATCACGTTTAAATATAAAATTTAGGAAGTTTTTAAGTATTAGAAATAAATTAATCTGTAATTTTACGCTTCAAAATTAAATGCATACAACTCTCAATATCTTGACTTCATTTATCATCGAATTTTCCCTTATCTCGAAGTTTTTTAGAAGTCCAAATATACGTTAATGCAGTTCAATAGAAAGTTTTTCTCGCTATCTCGAAGTTCACACCACATTTCTCCGTACTCTATGGACGTCTGTGTGTAGTAATTAAAAAAAATATATAGAATGAATTTATAATGTAAATATATAATGAGTAAGTGTCTTTATTTTGAGTTTTAGAAGATATACGAATGATTTTAGATCTTGATAAAATGACCTTTTCATTAAGAACTACTATAATTAGTTTGTACAATGCAGATATTTTTACATCTTGTGCCGAATAGTGGCCTGACATTGTACCTTTTTTATAATTGAACTTTAAATGTGAAAGGTTCAGAAACAAAATAGTTGGCCGGTTATTAAGTCTTATTTTAAGGACAGTTAAAAAATAGTTCGAAATTTTTTTTCATTACTTTCTTTTTCAACAAAGTTTTTTTTATCCTATAAAAAATATAGAACACTTTTAAAAATCTGCTATTTATAATTTTGCCATTTGTTGATTTTGAAAAAAGGATTTTACTTTGAAGATTTCAGGGAGTCACTCTTAAGTCTTGAAAGGAATTATGTTTCTTTAAGCGCAAATGTTTTCTTATTCCTAATTCCTTTTATTAATGTCCTATAAATAACGAGTAGTAATAATTTCTAAGGCTACTTAATGTATAATTTGTTTAATTGCCATCTACTAGAAATACATCTGAAAACCACTAAAAATAATTTTTACCTTTTCTTATATATTATGTAAAAGAGTGGTTGAATCCTTTTAAGCAATATTTTCTGTAATTATTTTGAAAGAAATCACTAAAATTTTATCTAGACAATAATTTATTTGAACGACAAATTGCAGACTCTAAACTAGAGCGGCCCATAATTATCGAATAAATATTTATAGTCATATATGTAGGACGATTATGACCAAATGAATACCTAAGTAGGGAGGGTTGTTATCGAGGGTTCAGAATTGGATGATATTTCTTTCGATTAATTAAGGTAATTCGATTCCTATGAAATAATAATGAACGACCATATTTAGATTAATATACTTACCTCATTATTATAAAAGCGTTAATGCCTTCTTGAGGAGTTTGAGAATCAGAAAGTCCAGAAAATTCTGATGACTTGATATCGTATCTATTATTTCTATAGTGTCGTAGTTAGTCCTATAAATAACGAGTAGTAATAACTTCAACGTGTACTTCATCTATAATTTGTTTAATTGCCATCTAATATTTTGAAACACATCTGAAAACCACTAAAAATAATTTTTACCATTTCTTGTAGATTATGTAAAAGAGTGGCTGAATCCTTTTAAGCAATATTTTCTGTAATTATTTTGAAAGAAATCGCTAAAATTTTATCTAGACAATAATTTATTTGAACGACAAATTGCAGACTCTAAACTAGAGCGACCCATAATTATCGAATAAATATTTATAGTCATATATGTGGGACGATTATGACCAAATGAATACCTAAGTAGGGAGGATTGTTATCGAAGATTCAGAATTGGATGATATTCCTTTCGATTAATTCGGATAATTCGATTCCTATGAAACAATAATGAACGACCATATTTATATTAAAATACTTACCTCATTATTATTAGAGCTTTAATGCGCTCTTGAGGAGTTTGAGAATCAGAAAGTTCAGGAAATTCTGATGACTTGCTATCTTATCTATTATTTCTGTAGTGTCGTAGATAGCTTTCTCAGCTTTCATATCAAAGCACTTTTAATAAATAGGGGTCAAAAGAAAAATAATTTTACAAAGTTAAAGTGCGTGTAACAGCTCCTAGAAATTCTAAGAGCTCTGACTCGCCCTTCACTTTATAAATATTAACGATTATTAATAGATTCATTATAGAAGCCGGTCCCGTCCGCCATGTTTTTTTTGGCGACCAACCTAAAAACGCGTGTTTTGAAAAATCGACAAGTAGAAAAACATGGCGGCGGTACGCGTTTTCTGAAAGATCACAAAAAAAAAACATGGCGGCGGTCACATGTGCTTATTTGAAACACAATATTAACAGTACTAAACTTTAAAGGATAAAAAAGACAGATTAACAATTTAAAGCATTATTAAAATATAATTAGCATACTAATTATCATTTTTTACTTAATTTAAAAAATAAGTAACAGATTAGTAATATTTATGATATATATATATATATATATATATATATATATATATCAACAGAATAAACACAATATATAGCATTTTAATATGTACTAATATTATAAAAAGTCTAACATGTGAAGAAGGGGTTCCCCCCTCAGCCCCCCTTGTAATAAAAGAAATGCAAAATAAATTTAATACTCACATCTAAGAATATCCTGATATTTTTTAAAAATTTCAAAAGTAGTAAGAACAAAAATAACTACATCCGCCATAGTTAAATTACTAAATCCCAGAAAATAAGAACAAAACGAAAATGTTCGAAACCAAAGCATCCTGTTTGATTTAGAATATCCTGATACTTTTTAACAATTTGAAAAATAGGAAAAACTGAAATAACTTCATCTGTCATAACTAAATTGACTAAATCCCAGAACATGATAAGAACAACAACAAGATGACTTACTACATCCCAGAGAATGATAAGAACAATATATATATATATATATATATATATATATATATAATATATATAAATTATATATATATATATATATATATATATGTAATATATATAACTCCTTCACAAGGAAAAGTTCAACAGCTAGCATTCATAAAGTACGAAGATTAGTCGGTCTCATATTCAAGAGAACTCAGAATCTATTTTAAAACATTTCAAGAGGCAACACATCACATCTGTCTCTACAAAGAATCAAAAGCCACAGATCACGCTGTTCTCAACAATACAAAGAGCTCTGACAACAAGAATCCACAACAAAAACAGCTTAATAAAATTAACTGCAATATCAGCAAAAAACGAACACATGTTAACACCTGCGAAACTGTTTAGATTTAGAAAATCCACAGCTTTAGGACAGAAAGAATGTTAAGTGGAAACTACTACATTGACAAACCATTTAGATATAAAAAAATTAGATGAATTAAAATAGGAGAAGATTTTTAAGAAATATTAAAGTTAAATAATATTGATATATATATATATACAACCTAGGCGGTTGTAAACCAAAAGAACAGCTAAGATGCAAATTTCTCGAATACTGAAGGGTACTGACGTCAGAAATCACGTGAACCAGTGGGGTGCAAGAACACATTAGAGCTGCCATATCTCATCACTAAAGTCAAGGCAAACACATTAACCCACTCTTCGTCAAAAGATCACCAATTTTGGCGACAAAAAAAAAAAAAAAAAAAAATACGGCGATTATTCGATTTATTCTTGAAATGGGCAAACGAAATGCACTCCCAGTTTTTGAGAGATTATTTTTAAACAGAACCAACATACCTGTGAAACATATTTTGATGCACGATACTGACGTAAAAACTTAAGGTTTTGTAAATAATTACCATTAACACTTTAGAATTATGAATTGATAAAGCATGTAACTGGATCAAAAAGTATGTATTTTTCTAAAACTTTTTAAAATTTTATATATTCAAATATTATGAAAAAGGTTTATCTGAAAAGAAATTGTCCCAACTTTAAGGTGACACGTTGATTAAAATGTGTAAAATGTATAAAAATGTGGAAATATCTTCTGCAATGTTTTTAAATAAATAAACACATTTCCCTAACTTCTATTGTATTCCCTATAAAATCGGGTAGAAGATTCGAGTTTTAGCGTGGGAGAGTGATCGTGCAAGTAAGCTAGCTATAAATTTAATCCCTAATGTAAAGTTAAAATTAGCCTATTTAATCAATACTAGTTGCTAAGTGCCTTCTTAAGTCTATTTATAGCATTAATTGGGAATATCCTTTCCCTAACGTTGTACTATGACTAATGGTGCATGCCTTAAAAAGGACCTTTAATCTAAGGAAATAATTTTATGAATGTTATAGTTATTTTGCAATTATATTCTGGAGAAATATTTCAAATATAAATGTTAAAAGCTCTTATTCATGATTAAAAGAAATTTTGCCAAATGATTGAAAATTAAACATATATGTTTAGGGAATTTTTTAAAAATAGAAAAATAGGATCCTAGACAATTTGCTTTTCTATCTTGTGTGGAATAATTTATTTAATGAAAATTATTTTGAGTGGAACTAGGCAGAGGGAATTTTAATTTTCTCATAGATTAATTTTGAGTAGGAAGAATATAATATAGCAGGTACAGATTCATCTCAAGAAGTAGCTCTCGTCTGGAGAAATACTTCAAATATAAATGTTAAAAGCTCTTATTCACGATTAAAAGAAATTTTGCCAAATGATTGAAAATTAAACATATATGTTTAAGGATTTTTTTAAAAAAGGAAAAAATAGGATCATAGACAATTTGATTCTCTATTTTGTGGAATAATTTATTTAATGAATTATTTAGATGCAAATCGGGCAGAGGGAATTTAAATTTACCCATAGATTAACTTTGAGTGAGAAGAATCTAATATGGCAAGTACAGATTTACCCCAAGAAGTAGATCTCGTGTACCAAAAAGTAGAACGTAGCTCTCCAAATCATCTGAATGCTTTAATTATCTGCGATAATTTTTTACTTTGGCCTCATTTATCTACCTCTTCCTGCTCAAATACTTCTTATTTACTCTAACTGTCTCGTCCACCTAAGTCTTTTATGAAGTTTCTAATTTAAGTAATAAAAAGTAGTTTAAAATAATGTTTAGCAGACTTTTATCTTTAGTGACTCATCTCATATACACCATATGTGACTTCAAATTTTACGTAGTTCTCGATGACAGGCGGTAGAACAAAATTGAAAAGTCAATGTCTCGTAGTTTAACATGAAGTATATACTAAAAAAATCATTCGGGTTTGAATTTTATCTCTTTACAACTAACAATTTTTGTTAAATGTGATTTATAACAACGCAAATTGTTAATTTAACGGCTTTAAAACACATGAACATATACGTGTTACTGGTGAAGAATATGACTATTTCTTGTGTTTTAACGAAATATTTTCGATTTATTTTAATTCCGGATGATTTGATATAAGGCATTAAATCAGTTGAAGATATTTCGCAAGGAATCTACGTATTCTTCCGGAAAAGAATCCTAACTTATATTTGCTAGTTTTTTAACACATGTTAACGTGTTATATGACAGATTTAGCATTTAAATGCACGGTTACTTTTGTTCTAACGTTTATTTAGATGTACATCATTTACTACCTTTCAAGCCTCTTATTTATGAAACTCCTTAAACTTTCTTGATCTGATTATACTGAATAAATAATTCTTTCTAGATATTCTGAAATACCATTTTAAGTACACCATATCACAAAACGATTTTTATATTTGATTTTCATCTAAATGAGAGAGAAAATTACATAGAAAATCACAACGGAACATAGATAAAATTATTTTTCTTTAATAAGGTATAAAGAAGGCATTTTTTCTGTAGATTCTAAAGGATTGTTAAGTAATAATAATTATAATAATAATAATAAAAATCCCTTTTTTAAATTCTTCTTCTTATTATTACTATTACTGAAGAAGCATTTAGAATCTGCAAGAAAAATGTCTTATTTCAAAGGATATATGTTCTAAAAAGTTTAAACACTTAATAATTCAATGTTTTTATATTGACTATTACTGTAAGATTAACCGTGTCTAAATCGCAACACTATTAAATTATTGTTGTTCGCGACTGGAAATCAGTTACCCTGCCATTGCACTATGAATGCAGAGAAGTTAAAATTACAGGTCCACTTGGACTTAAAATTTTCTCTTTCATTTTATTTTTAATATTCGGCTTTATTGAAGGCTGAAAGCATAATACATCATACCTCTGTCATCGAAAAAATAGATGATTCTGGGTTGTTTTTAAAGCAGAATTGCTTAAGTAAAGACTTTCATCATCCAAGAAAAGTTATAAAATTTTTTCTATGTAACATTAGATTTCTTAAATTCTAACTGTTCATCCTTTCGTTTGAACATAGGTAATTTTCTATACCAACTTATTTTATTTTATCCATACACTGCTTGTTTTTATTTAAGAAAAATAATTTTATCTATTTTCCGTTGTGATTTCCTATGTAATTATCTTGCTCATTTAGATGAAAATCAAATATAAAACCGTTTTGTCATATGATCTACTCAAAATGGTATTTTAGAATATGTAGAAAGAATAATTTATTCAGTAGAATCGGATCAAGAAAGTTTAAGGAGTTTCATAAATAACAGGCTTGAAAGATAGTAAATGTTGTGCATCTAAATAAAGGTTACAACAAAATAAACAGTGCATTTAGATGCTAAATCTTAAAGTCATATAACACGTTAACACATGTGTTAAAAAAGCAAGAGATTTAGGTTCGGATTCCTTTCAGGTTGAAGAATGCGTGGATTCCTTACGAAATATCTTCAGCTGATTAAAGAAAGGCTTTATATTAAGTCATCCTGAACTAAAATAAATCTAAATATTTTCGTTGTAACACAAGAAATCTTCATGTTCTTCTTCAGAAAAAAGAATCATAAACTAAGACGTATACGTTTCAAGGCCTTTAAATTAGCAATTTACGTTGTTATAAATCACATTTAACAAAAATTTTTGGTTGTAAAGAGATAAAATTCAAACCTATTCAATTTCAAATTTGAAGTCACGTATGGGGTATATAAATAAAGGCATAATTCGTTTGAGAAAACATAGAAATTTTACAAACTATATAGTTTTAGTTACTTAATATAGTTTTAGTTAACACGATAAAAATAATTATCTTTTATTTTCCCACATAATCTATGTATATGTAAATATTATATATATATATATATATATATATTATGATATTTACATATATAATTAAATATATATATATATATATATATATTTTTTTTTTTTTTTTTTGTCAATGACATTTTAAGCTGGCCGTGTACTTCATAATTCAGTTAAGTTTTTCATTGGAATGACATTTTATTTCATTAAAACATGACATTGTTTTTTATTTATCTTCATTTTAATACTAGAAAACTTATTTTTACACTTTGATACAATTTTTCTACTTCATTCTTCATTTTCAAATGCTCTAAATATGTCACATTGTTTGAATATAAATTAATGTCTATCATAAAACTAAAGAGGTATTCAAAGAGGTATTTTTCATAAAATTGAATAGGATTTTTATAATAGTTATTATCTTAAAACTGAGTATGATTTCTTATAATATCATTCGTCGTAAAACTGGTTTTTAAAATTTTTTAAAAGTGGTATTTGTCATTAAATTGGATATGATTTTTTATAATGGTACTTGTCACTAAATTGAGTAGGATTTTTTCTTAATGGTATTTCACGTATGACTGATTATGATTTTTTATAATGCATTTGTCATAAAACTGGATATAATTTTATAAAAATGTATTTATCATTAAATTGGATATGATTTTTTATAATGGTACTTGTCACTAAATTGAGTAGGATATTTTCGTAATGGTATTTCACGTATAACTGATTATGATTTTTTATATTGACATTTGTCATAAAACAACAGTTTTTTTTAAAAAAGGGCTTTTATCATAAAACTGGATATGACTTTTTAACATAGTATTTCTTATAAAAGTGGGTATGGATTTTTAAAATGATATTCGTCATAAAATTGGAAGTGAATATTTAAAATGGTATTTCTCAAGTTATAGAATATGTTATACAAAGAAAATAATGTATAAAACATTCCGCAAATATAAATTATTCTTTTATATAAATTTAATTTAACGTGAACCTCTATATAAATCTCTATATACATCTTCAATGTGCAGTAAACTTCTGAAAGCAATTGAATGTAAACTGGGTAAAAATATTCTCACTGCATTAGATCTGAAAAAAAAAATTACTGCAATCAGAATACTTATCAAAAGTTCTTAGAGTCTGAAATTTGATGAAAACATTTAACAACCTTTAGCGGACAGTGTTTTCGTAGCGAAACCTCCTGTTAAAATTTTTTTTCGAGAATTTTTAAATGTTTTTGGCATTTAAAACTTACAGTAAATGATAGTACTACATTTAATTAATTATGTATTTAAACTTACTGTACCTGGAAATTTAGTAATTTGATTTTTTAACTCATGACCCCAAACAGAAATATCTATTCCAACAACACTTATAAATTTTTAAACTATCCATTTTACTTTTTAAGAACGCTTACTTATTGTTCTTCCAATATAATTAAAATTTTAAAAAGTATAATGTTCACGCTGACATTTTTGCATTTATAAGGTTCATAGGTAATATTTATAAACTATTTTCATTGAATTCCAAAGAGTTTATATAGGTGACCTTTAAAGGGCTAATCATAAAATCTTTTCTTACATTAGTCATAAATTTTATCGAACCTCATTGTTCTAAAAAGAATATAAAATTGAATACTTTAAAAATAGAGTTAAAATCTCTTGAATGTGAAAAATAAGAAATACACTCTCAACTCTTCCTTGGCTTCTCACTGTGTCGGCATGTGCGGGGAAAGCTCTTTCGCTCCCAAACACGTGACTCAGGTATCGCATTTGCCATTCCAAGGTCAGCGTATTACGTGTGTGTTTTCCAACTACCTTGACCTTCCATTGAGACGCTGCACGGTGAAAGCGTAGAAAATGATTATTTTTTTCTTCTTTTGTTACACTTTATTAAAGTGCGACTACCTTCATTTTTCATTGCTGCGGCCGTACGTGTGTGTGTGTATTTGTTTATTTACTGCTTGCGCAGCTGTCAACGAATCCGGGTTTAGGTTTATGTTCCGGGGGAAAAACGCCACGCGAAAGGTCTCTACGAAGTAGATGGTAGATGGATTTTTTTCCTTGAATTCTCACTGCTTTCAGATAGATTTTAAGTTTATCTTATTCCTTCAATTTTATGTTGCAATATATGTAGCATAAGAATGGAAACAGTATGGGAGTTGCACAAATGTTGTATGGACTGTTATGTAATGTATAGGCAAAAACATATGATATTATTAATCTAACTTTCATAGGTTTGAATATGTGTGTGTGTATGGGAGGGAGATAATGCAATGAAAACATTAACTCTCTTGCTCACTTACACGAAAATCAAAGAAAAATCATTTTGTAAATTGGGATATTCAATGTTATTTTAATAATGTGTAGATTAAAAAAACGTTAATTCATACTTTAAATCTACATTGCGCAGTAATGCATATGTGAATCAATTAAGGTTTCACTATACAATATACCCCTACAATATTTTCCTTTTTTGTTCATGATGGTTTGTACACCATCTATTTTATCTATTTCATTCTAATTTTCTTTTCTAGAGGAGAGTAACTAAATATTTTATTTTTTAATTATTGTTTAATTTGAATTATTTTATTATTCCAAATTTATTTGAGTGTTCATCATTTAATGTTCATTTTACTATGTATGACGATGGTTTACACGATGATTTGTACATCATCCCTTTTATCCATTTCATTCTCATTTTCTTTTCTAGAGGAGAGTAACTCAATATTTTATTTTTGAGTTATCATTTGATTTGTTTTATTTTATTGTTCAAACTTTATTTGAATGTTGCTCATGTTCATCCTTTTACTATATATCACGATGATTTTTACGATGGTTTGTACATCATAACTTTTATCCATTTCATTCTAATTTTCTTTTCTAGAAGAGAATAACTAAATATTTTATTTTTGAGTTATTATTTGATTTGAATTATTTTATTGTTCATTCTTTATTTGAATGTTGCTCATGTTCATCATTTTACTATATATCACGATGGTTTTCACAATGGTCTATACATCACCCCTTTCATCCATTTCATTCTAATTTTCTTCTTTAGAGGAGAGTAACTAAATATTTTACTTTTGAGTTATTACTTGATTTGAATTATTTTATTGTTCAAACTTTATTTGAATGTTTCTCATGTTCATCATTTTACTATATTTACTATAAAATTCCTGTATTTTTTAACATTTGAACAAAGAATTTTCCTTTGTAAAAGAAGATATTTATATTATTTGATTTGAATTATTTTATTGTTCAAAGTTTATTTGTTTGTTGCGCATGGTCATCATTTTACTATATTTCCCGATGGTTTGTACATCATCCCCATTTTCATTCTAAATTTTTTATCTAGTAACTAAATATTTTATTTTTGAGTTATTATTTGATGTGAATTATTTTATTGTTCAATCTTTATTTGAGTGTTGTTCATGGTCATCATTTTACTATATTTCACGATGGTTTGTACAACATCCCTTTTATCCATTTCATTCTAATTTTTTTTATGTAGTAACTAAATATTTTATTTTTGAGTTATTATTTGATTTGAATTATTTTATTGTTCATTCTTTATTTGAATGTTGCTCATGTTCATCATTTTACTATATATCACGATGGTTTTCACAATGGTCTATACATCACCCCTTTCATCCATTTCATTCTAATTTTCTTCTTTAGAGGAGAGTAACTAAATATTTTATTTTTGAGTTATTACTTGATTTGAATTATTTTATTGTTCAAACTTTATTTGAATGTTTCTCATGTTCATCATTTTACTATATTTACTATAAAATTCCTGTATTTTTTAACATTTGGACAAAGAATTTTCCTTTGTAAAAGAAGATATTTATTATTAATTTTACATCAATATTTTATATATATATTATGTATGTATTAATATTTTAATATTTTAATTTAATATTAATTAAACTTATATTGAATTTATATACCCATCATATAATTTTTCGGTAGAAATAGAAAAATATTTCAAATGATATTTTATAAACAGTGTTTGGACTCAAGTATGTGTGAAAAAATATGGTTGCAAATGCAAAATCGTGCAGTGTATTATTAAATAAATTTCAAGGAATCTCATATGAGGTACGAATGATTGGAAAAGCATTACAACTTTGCTAATGTAAAATGTTAATGTAAATATAAAATTTATCACCTAAGCAGCCTGTCTGTTTTAATTTTTGAAGTGAAAATACATCTTCAAATATGCGAGCCTTTTATAAGGCTCCTCAAATGTTACTTATGGGCCATTCCATAGAAAGGGGTGTGACAGATTAAACTACTGTTTATCTCTTTGGTAGAATCTCAGTTCCCTACACGGACTCCATTTTTTTGGCTCTATTTTTGTACAAGTGATCGCAAAATTGTCGCTAAGTGATGTTACAATTTTTGCTTCGTTTTGTATTAAGTTTATACCCAATTTCAAAGCATATTTTGAACAAAAAAAATATGAATACAAATGAAAAAATAGAAAATAAAAAAATAGAGTAAGGTTCACCAGAATACTGGGTTCTAGAATTTGGTGACATCCCACGCTTAGCGTGCCCACTGAACTTGGTTAGGCGGGCTTCGAGAACTGGGATACAGCCATGTCTTTTTCTATAAAGAATATAATATTTCAAATATATATTTTTTGTGAAGCTGTTATGGGTGGGACAATTATGTCAGACCCGTAAAAACATATTTGATTTTTTTAAACATGTAAAGAAGAACCGGAAATTCTTTATTTTTTGCAAAATTCTTCCTTAGATGATATAATTTCTACACAAAAAATATATATTTGAAATATTATAAAAAATGATAAAAACTAGTTCAATGTGTCACACCCATTTCTATGAAATGACCGTTATTACAGACTGCCTTTTAATCAAAACACAATTTTAAAATGAAATAACATATGAATCGTTTGAAATAGCACAAAAATAATTACTCTATTGAAAGTAACATTGAAAAGAATATTAAAGTATGATATTTTCAAATCAAGAACTTTCTGAGGTGATACAATACTGCGACCTAGTCACCAAATTACCAATTACAAGCTCAAGTGTTTCGATATCAATGCTTGCAAAATAGTCTGCATTTCAACCTCTTGAAGCTGATCAGGTTTCTTGGATTCTTGTCAACTAAGTCTTTCATAACCCAAAGAAAGATATTGCGTATATTTATATCTGGTGAATAAGGTGACTAATTCAATGCACCAAATAACTGTTCGGATATTGACAGGCGATCACTTTTATTAAGAATAATTTCTTTTCCAGCATTTTTCCAGCATTTTCTTTTGAATAAATTAAATATTGTTGTTCTATCTGCAACAACTCATGTGTTATGTCATTTAAATGTTATAAATTAACTAGAAGATATCTTGTAGAATCCTGCTGAGAAAATGAATTATTTCTTCATAATATAGAATACTATTTTAATTATAGCAATTCACAAAATGATGTTTTATTTGATTTTCATTTAACTGAGCTAGATATTTAATTTTTACAAGTGTTCCTAAAATCATAAAATTTACAATTTGAGAATTATAAATAAGTTTTCTTTTTTACCTTATTGCTGGAATTTACATTTTTAAAACTTTTATGAAATCTAAAGTTTTTCAATAATCATAATTCGTTTAAAGGTTTTCCCTCAAATCAAAAACTCAATTTTGAAGCTATTATTTGTCTGCTCCGCATAATGATGCATTGAACAATAGATTTCAGTTTCCAAACTTCTGCAATTTAGACCGATTTCATAACTCCCCACCCCGTAATAAACATTTCTCTAATCTTGAGAAATCGATGCCTGCCCACTAATCCTGTGTAGTTCATTTAGATTTGAGACATGTTGTGTCTGACTTCCACTTAAGTCGCGTCTGGGGTCTGGCCCGTTGCTGAATTCGAAATTACCCTTCAAGTGACACGTAAACCAGAAAATGTTGGAAGTCATACTCGAACGATAGATTCCAGCATTTTTCGTAACTGCGTCAGTTTGTTCTTTTAATAGTAAATACAAGGTCATATGCCTAAGACATCATTGGATCATTAAACATTCAAAAATTCGATTTCTAATTTTTTAATATTCTAAATATACAAATATTTCTGTACGTTCATCAAACCGCATTAAAAATAATTAGTTGCTGAGTAACAATACTGTTTTTATCGCTGTGGTATATCACTGTGACTAATGCTAGCATTTTAAAATGGATTTTCTCATATTCATAATTTTAGAATTTATGCACCCTGTTACATAAAAGCTAGATATACTACATTCCTAAAACTTTATAAACTTATTCACCTTTTTATTATACTTTGCATGCAAAAACCAAAATTTAGCAATATTGTAAATAATTTCATGATTAAATAATAAGTTATTAATCAAAAAGAACAATAAAAATAAAAATTTGTTGTTTGTTTGTTGTAAAATTTGTTGATATGTTTTAATTCCTAAATGAATATCTTAATTTTGAGTTATTATGGAATGAATGCACAGGGTAAAACACATAGGAAATTTTAGAAAATTTAAATATTACAGATAAATTATTTAAATACATTATTTAAATATTACAGTTTGTCGTTATTAGTAATGAGCTGTCATTTTATTAACATCTCGAATAATAGTTATAAAAAAGAAAACTTCGTGATAGGATTACGTATAAATAGAGTACTCTAAAAGAAGTTTTACAATAAATAAAGCTATTTCTTATGATTTTATTGGATATACTTAATGAAAAAGTAAATTCATGAGCGAGAAACTAAAAGTCATAAAATGTTGGTCCAAATGGAAAAATTACAAATAATGGTAGACACTCGAAAATTTGGTTGATTGTTTATAGGGTGGCCATCTCTTTTTTTATAAAGGGATAATTCGTTTAGGCGAAACATAAAAATTTTACAAACTATATAGTTTTAGTTACTCAATATAGTTTTAGTTAACACGATAAAAATAATTATCTTTAACCGCATTAAAAATAATTAGTTGCTGAGTAATAATACTGTTTTTACCTTTCTCGTATGCCACTGTGACTAATACTAGCATTTTAAAATGGATTTTTTCATATTCATAAATTTAGAATTTATTCAACTTGTTACTTAAAAACTTGATATGCTACATTCCTAAAAATTTTTCCCCTTATTCGCCTTTTTATTATACTTTGCATGCAAAAACCAAAAATTAGCAATATTTTATGTGTAGTATTTCTGCAATAAAAAATGTGCAGAAAAACTAAATTTTTTTGAAAATTTTCATTTTTTATCCTCATTTTTTAATTTATATATTACTATCTATTAATATTTTGGTTTTAGTTTTAAGACAAATGTTTTATTAATTTATTTTGACTGCAATTTTTAATAGCGTATACATTCATTTTATGATGAAAGCATTTTTATTTATTGCAGCATATTTAAACTTAAGAGGATTAATTTCCTCATTTTATATGAAGTGAAACTAGTCTTAGAAGCACAGTGGCGTAGGGGTAGCACTTCGCACTCCCACTACACAGGTCCGAGGTTCTATCTTCGGGCTGAGCAAGGTTGACGGAGCCTTTCATTCCTTCAGTGGGTAGATGAACTGAGGACCAAGCGTGCTTGGGAACTAAACACTGGGGGTTCCGTGTAAGATTGAAAACTTAACCGGAATATAGGCTTGGCAACCCAGGTCCGTAAACGGAGATTGGCACCGTAGGCCCTGGCCACCTAGGGGCTATTGCGCCGAAGAGTTATATATAAACTTTTAATTTTAATATGATTTTCGTCTGAACAAATTCTATTTTTCTACATATTATAAATTAAATTATGTAATTCAGATACATGTTGTATGAAAAGGCCATGTATTCCTTCTATATAAAATATAGTAATTAAAATATGATGTTCCTGATTACACTTATTAAAACACGAATGAAATTGAAAATTGATTCTTCTTAAACTTCCTTCTTAAGACTTACACGTTTAAGTTATTACGCATTGAAATATGAATACTCAGAGCTTTTTCAGAGGGTTATCTACTTTTACCTCACATCTATTATTTTCTTTTCCATTTTAAAACTTTTTACATATTTTTCTCTTGAGCCACTAGATCTTTCACTACGTTGACAAAGGCAGAGATATCGTAACCGGAGGGTTGAGGCAAAAGATCCACCGCGTGTAATAATGGCGGCTGGGTCACTTAAAATAGACTAGTGGTCGCAATGTTCCTAGGGGTATTTTGTTTGGTCCTTGATTTTAAATTATGAGAACCCATTTTTCTTTGAGTTGTACTAGGGAGTAATATTAGTCGCTTATATAGTGGTTTCATAACAAAAAGGTTAACTAAATGCACTTCCTCGTATGAGCGAATGCTTGACAGTCAAGTGCCCCACGCAATTAAAAAAACACCAAAAACCATTTCTATTTTCTCAGCAAAAGCTGCAGTTCTCCGATCCTTAATACAAGATATAGCCGAACGATGGCCAATTGGTTAGGGTGCTGGCCTTCGGTAGCCTTCGTATCAGGTTCTAATCCTACTGTTGCATGGATGTTCGTAGCCGTTCAGAATCGGCTTTAAGCTGTAGGTCACGGTCTCATTAGCCCTCGTGTTACAAAAAGTAGACCGTAGCACACCAAACCAAACCAATCTTACAAGATATTTCTTAGTTAGTGTAGCGCTATATTGGCTGATATTTATAACCTATAAATGGAATTTTTTGTGGTTATTTGTTGCTTAGAATCCAGGTATCTCAGAATTTTCGGAACTGTTGTATGGTGTTAATAAGAATGTTTATTTTACAGTATTAGCATAACGCATCCACTTTCTGTGCCGCTATATTTACATGGGGCCTGCCAGCCTACTTTACTGGGACAGGTGTGTTCGGTCGTCTCTGAGGATGCATTAAATTATCTCCGAAACTTTAAGGACAACAAACATTTATTTACAAAAAAGGATGAAAATTAAAGTAAAACCAAATATCATAGTTCTGAGTCTTGGAGCCTGTCTTATCCAGATTATATGGCTGAGCTTTCTATATCCAAAATAAAATCGGCGTCGTGTTCTCTCACATCGAACAGAGAAATCTCTTCCAGTCGCACGCTCTGTGTCGACCCCAAAATCCAACTGCTCTCTTGCAGATCTTCTCTCCCTTCTTCAGGGGGTCAGCTATTCGAAACTTGATCTTTTCCGAAAATAGAAATCCTCCCTTTCAGATGCACTGCCGGCCTGTAAACAAAACAAACAAGCGCCACTTCCGTAAAACCTTATCAGCCACCCTTAGCCGGCTGGCCCCGCTTTTCCGCAAGGAACGCTGGGTGAAAGGGTCAATGGGGGTCGAATTTGCAGATATAATCAAGTAGGAGTGCCCTCAGGGAGCAGTTACCGTATTGGGTGTACAGCTTGCAAGTGCTGCCCTGTGAAAAAGTCCACCCCGGACTCAAAAGCGAATAAGAATTTAAAATTTAAAATAAATAAAATAAAATAAATAATTAATAGAAAAAAGCTGAATTACAGTAGAAATTAATAGCAGGGGAAACGCTGATACGGAATGGAATTTTCTGTGATATATCAATGCCGTGAAGGTGGATTAATACATAACAAGTTAAAACAAATATACATAAAGAAAACTCTTGAATGTACACTTGACAATTAACGTAGAACTTATGAATATTAGCAATATGCAAAACTGTTATAAGTACAGCTGCGAAACACAGGTCAAGGTCCAAATTCCTTACAATTAGTTTTTATATACGGTGTTAATAAGAATTTTTATGTTAGCCATTTACATAGTGCTTCCATGCATCCCGAAATGGTCAACAAAATCTACGGCGTTGGCTAATGCTTAACAGGCAACGTTTTCAAAACACACACACACACACAAAAGAAAAAACATTTTCGGAACTTTTTTATAGTGATAATTAGAAATTTTAAATAAAGTTAGATTGTTTATTACACCATGTGATGACTCCAAATCAGAATTTTTGTATTGCTTTGAAATCTGCAATCAATCATCGATCATTCTCATCTCAACCCATTCCCTAGGAGTTGACCCGAATAAATTACGAGTTCACCCAACAGATAGATCAGACTTATTCAATACCCAAGAAAAAATGTGCCAGGTTGTGCACCTAAATAATTCTTCATCGCAAAAACAAATTTGTGAAAACAATATTCCATTATGGCATACGTAGTTGCTATGGATAAATGGGTCAAAAAGGTGAAACAAAGCCCGGACATGAAGATTTAATACCACGTGTTACGAATATTTTGTTGATCTGTTGTTAAACTTTTGCCCTCAAAATACTAAAGGCGTATTTTGCAGAGGAATAAAAAAATCATGGAAATTTATTGATTTACTATGGTTTCAAAAATAATTCAGGAGTAATCCAGTCCCATTATTTGCATGATTCTTTTATGACCCTGGTAATTGTAGTGATATTTGGTCATAAAAATAGCAAAACTGCTTTAGTCCGTCTCTGTGACAGTGCCCAAATTTGAGTGAAAAAAAATTGGCCTTATTTTAGGGTAAAGTTTTAGAGCGGTTCATTAGAGTCAGGAGATAACCTTAAATTGAATTTTTAAAAATTGTTCTGACAGGGATTGTAAAAGTTTTTTGGTGCAGTTTCATATTATAAAGTTTATTCAATCAGCGTAAATAAAATCACTGTTGAACCTTTGAATAATGATTTTGAAGCTAAATATCAGTATAACGTCCAAGAGAAATGTGAAAATGAGCAGTTTCATGTGTTTGTTTCGAAGCTTAAGGTGTTAAAATGCACGTCTGATTGGAGTCTAAATGTTATTTTCAGTAATGATCAAGCTGACAGACGCCTTCTTCCCGTTTTGATGTCCAGGTATTCGTTTCCTTTAAGTCAACTCTTCTCAATTATGCCATTAGCATAATAACATTAATACTTTAAAAAGCATAGAATTCTTGTACTAGACATCCATTTACATAAACCCTACGATTCAGGATCAAAGGTATTACGCTATTATTTAAAAGGTTGATTTCAAAGCTCTACAGGGTAAAAACGCACCATTGCTTAGAATCTACATTATATCATCTCCCCTGTTGAAAATGGTTTCCTGATTGTCAGCAGATGTCATTTCTGGCTCGTTGTCAAGGTATTTGATACTGACAAAATCATCCCATACCCAGTATTCTTTGATAAAATAACTTAAATGATTAAAATATCAGAAAATTCATGTACTTCGCATTCAATTACACGGATTACATGTAACTTGATGCCAGGTTTATGAATTCTATGATAAAATCTATCCTGCTACTATTTAAGGGAACAGTGAACTTTCGAAGTTAATTTATTTTGTTTTCGATTAATCTGCTTGAAAACTTAGCAGGTCATTATCAGTATCTTTATGTGAAAATTTATACGATTTCAAGATATGATATTAGTTATTTTAAATGTACATTATTAATTGCTTTAAAAGAAGCATTATTGAAAATGTTCCATGCCCATTCCTTTTATGGACACATTCTTTTTTATGTTTTCAGTCATTTTTATTGAAACGATATCTTTTAGGCCATAGAATAGAATTTAGTTTTTTTAATGTGCATTGATAGAAAATAATACTTAAAATATTTATTTTCCCCGAACAAAATATTCTTTTGTTTTATGAAAGAATAGATTTTCATTGCTTTATAATCTATTAACTAACTTTTATACTCAATTGTAGAGAAATTTGTAGATAAATGTCGAAGGTACATGATAGTTAAAATGCAACTGGAGTGTTTTCAAGATTGTTAAAATCCTAAAATTTTGAAACTGTTATCAATAATAATAACTGGATTGTCTGTTGTGGTAATAGTTTTATTAATTATAATATGATGGGCATTAGAATATTCTCTTTTATTCTTATCTTTAGTTAAATTTCACAAACAAATGAGATAAAAGCATTGAAATTTCAGAAAATTTCTTAGCATTTAATTCTATAGCATTAAAATGGGGATTTCTAAGCTTTACAGAATAAAAAAGTACCATTCCTTGGAATCTACAAGAAGGGCCGGACTCACCAAAGTCGTTTAATGTCTAACTGCGATAAATCCATACCGTCAACCAATGGTTGTACGCAATTCTCTGTTTAAACGCAGGTTAATGTCGGTTACCTGTTAAACGACTTTGGTGAGACCGGCTCTAAATGTTATTGTAATAAGTGTTCAAATTAAATCCTTTGTGAGCAGAAGTTCTGGTTCGTTGTTGAAACACTTGCAGTTATCAAATTTATTGAACAAAATAACCCTAATTCTTTGAAAATAAATGAAACTTGTTTACCTGGCATCCAGTTATATGGCTAGCTAAGGCAAACAGTATGGGATCAATACCCATGTAGCATTTTCGAAAAATAACCAGCTTTTTAAATAGAGTGGACAATAAGGAGCCAGATGAGCCGTGGTAGCTCATTCAGCAAAGCCAGCTATCGCTTAACGGAAGGTTGAGTGTTAGGAGCTTGAGCTGGCCAAAGGATCTGGCCTGGTCTTTAATAGCAGCTGAGGCACGTGAAATAGTTCGTGGTCGCAATGTCATCCAAGTTAATGATACCTCTGGAGGTAGTAGGGCAATTCTGGTGGTCTTTTGTATGGTCCCAGCTTCTAAATTACTTGGCATCCAGTTATACGGGTAGCTAAGAAACAGTATAGGATCAGTAACCATGTGGCATTTTCGAAAATACCTAGCTTTTTAAATAGAGTGGACAATAAGCAGCCAGTGGTAGCTCATTCAGAAAAGCCAGCTATCGCTTAACCGGAAGATTACGGGTTAAAAGCTCGAGCTGGCCAAAAGATCCTCCGTGTTCTTTAATAGCAGCTGAAGCACGTGAAATAGTTCGTGGTCGCAATGTCAACCAAGTTCCCTAATGATACCTCTGGGAGTGGCAGGGTAATCCTGGTGGTCTTTTGGATGGTCCCAGCTTCTAAATTACGAGGACCCACCTTTGCGTATTTCTGTTGTCATAAGTTTAATGTCTGTCGCTTTTATAACAATCTTATAATAAAATGGGCAACAAAATCGGCTACGTTGTATGGTCAAATGTTAAACAGGAAGTGCCCTCAAGTTATAATATATAAGCAGCTAGCTACGATTTTTACGTAACTGTAATAGAATATTCTAAATCCACACAAAAGTTTGAAATGATTTTTTTTCGGGAGATAAAATACCGACAAAAAATAATTCTACAAAGGAAAGGGAGGCTCCAAACCATCAATCTTGAGAGACATTCATACTTCCCGAATCATCCCTTCAAAAGTTTCTAAGAAGATTTATACGACATTTCGACCATTTCTTATTACAATGGTGTTGAATGGTCTGTGACATCACTACAGTGCCAAGACCTTGTTTAAGTTATTTCCTTTTTTCCATATGTATGAATCTTCTAAGCTTACATAAAATGTTGATTGATTAAACCGAAAAGCAAACCAATTTTAGAGTCAAGGAAATAGAACTTTTCTATTTTTTATAAAAAAAATCAGTAGCTTTCAGTTAAAAAGGAGCTATTTAGAGGTTATACTTATTATATATATATATATATATATATATATATATATATATATTATATATATATATATATATATATATATATATATATATATGTGTGTGTGTGTGTGTGTGTGTGTGTGTGTGTGTAAGGAAAATTCTCAGGGGTTTTCAAAACTTAAATCAAGGGCTAAAAATTCCCTAGACATTTTGCATTCCTCTAACCTAAATTGACCACTGGGGCTACTGTTTACGCCCTCAGAGAAGGGACCTGACTAATTATAACTCTACATGGCCCAAGCGGAAAATTTAGGAAATTTACAAATAAAAAGGAGATACACGCTGTCGGAGGCAGATTTTTTCCTACAGAATTTGACCCAGGTGTTAATGGTCTTCAACATACAACTTCATGCTAACTGACCCTTCAGTTTGTCCTGTACCTATGATGAAGTTGGAACCCGTCCTACAACGTTATCTTAATAAAGGTCTTTAGCTAAAACGGTTTAATTTTTATGGCCATGACTGCAACCTCCCATCGAGAAGTCCGTCTCATTACACACACACAATTATATATATATATATATATATATATATATATATATATATATATATATATATATATATATATATATATAACAGATTACAAAGAGTTTACTTATCGAAACAAATTTTAGCTCTATTGTTTTAGATATAGAATTGTCATTTAGTATGGTTGTCATTTTTAACCGAATCGTGTATACTTATTAGGCAGAAGTTATTACATTAAGTTATTTCTTTGAATACCTAAATATACAAATCAGGATCACCAGTAAAAATATGAAATCAACGTCATCTGGGGTCCTTCACACATCTGGGGTCTTTGCAGCTTTTTGGTTGGTGTTAGTGGGTCGGTTAACTCTAAGTAACCAGAAAGTGATAGGACAGGACTGATTGCTAGGATACACAAAACTAGTAACTTTAAATTTTTGTTCTCAGCTACTAGAAATGCTCTAAATTAAGCCAATATCATTATCAATTATTTTCTGTGAAAATACCCAGATAAATCAGGACTAGAGAGCTTGGCCCAAGAAGTTCAGACTCTTTGACTTTCTGTGATGCTGTGATGCTACTAGAGATGGTTTAGAGAGGGGACAAGAAAGATTTGGTTTGAAGCACTACGGTCTACTGCTTTTCTCACAAGAACTAATGAGGCCAGGACCTACTGCTTAAAGCCGATTCCGAAATGCTACGAACATCCATGCCAGCAGCAGGATTAAAAATTGTGAACTCCGGTACTGAAGCGCAGCACTCTAAAATTCGGCCATTTTTCTGCGAACAAGAAAGAATAGGGAGGTATTTTTATAGTAATGCAGCCGAAGCTTCATATGTTTTTTAAAATTTTATAATTTTTAATTCTAAATATACAAAGAATGTCAGTTTGTTCTTTAGATAGACAAGGCAACAGAAAACATAAAGAAAAAGTGACAATTTGAAGATAACTAATGAAATTAATAGGCGAACACTTATTCAGTGTTTAAACGTACGTTAAAACATACATACATAAATCAGATAAGGAATCGTGATGGCTCAGTTAACGAAGGCAACGATCTATTAAATGGAAGGTTGTGGTTCGGAGTTCAAGAAGGTCTAAGATCCGCCGTGTTCGTTAAAGGTGACTGGTAGCACCTAAAAAAAGTTCATGGTCACAATGTGCTCTAAGATCTCAAACAATACCTCTTTGTGTAGTAGGCCAACTCTATATATCTGCTTGGCCCCTGATTCTAAATTACGAGGACCTACTTGAAAAAAGTCGTTGTCTGATATCAACACAAGATGTCCTTGTATGCCTTTTAAATTATACATATTTTTATTGTACATATTCTTATACATATTTTTATTGAAAATTTATCAAAATTATAACATGTACATTTCTTTCAATTTTAAGAGTTAATTTGTTTTTCAAGTAAGTAGATATAGTAAGTAGAACTCTTGCACAGAAATCTCAGGAGATCTCCAGAGTTAACATCATTATATTGATATTTTTGTTGTTATATTGATATTTCATTATAAGCTGAATTATTTCAAGATTACACTACCTTTATTTCATACCAGATAAAACTGTATTCAAAAGCATTGTTTCAACTGTTTAAAAAATCATTGTCACAACTGTATATAAATACCTGGAGAAACATCCCCCAAATCATAATTCCACCTCCTCCGAACTTAACTGTTGGCATAATGCATTCTGGCAGGAGACGTTATCTAGGCAGCCGTCAGACCCATACTCTGCCATCCGAACGGTAAAGGGTGAACCTTGATTCGTCACTCCAAAGAACCCGTTTCCACTGATATACGGTCCAATTTTGATGTTCTTTGCACCACATTAACCGTGCCGCGCGGTTGGACTTTGTGATCAAAGGCTTATGGGCAGCAGAACGACCATGAAAACCAAGCAGATGTGCTTCCTTACGGATGGTATTCATTGAAACAATATTCCCGGATGTCTGTTGAAACTCCTCGCGTATGAGGGCCATCGGTTGGGTGCAGTTATTCCGAATTTCTCTGGACAGCACTCGTCGGTCTCTTATCTCCCAGT
Organism: Pardosa pseudoannulata; assembly: GCA_032207245.1. Lineage (NCBI taxonomy): Eukaryota > Metazoa > Arthropoda > Arachnida > Araneae > Lycosidae > Pardosa > Pardosa pseudoannulata. The sequence goes on from CM063506.1 coordinate 1,913,463, forward strand.
TTCGTTGGTCTGCCGAATCGGGGTACATTCCGACAATCACCGCTCACCTTCCACATCTTAATCACATATTCCACTGTAAAATTTTGGTATTTCAGATCGATAGATATGTCCCTTAAGGATCGGCCACATTTGTGATACCCCATAATTATACCTCTCTTGAAATCATAGAGCTCCGAACTACGCGGCATCTTGCATGCGGCTAATGCCGATGCTGTTTCCTACACGATGTATACCGGCGGAGGCCGTGACGTTCCTCAGGACCGCAGATATCATTTTTTGCATAGGTGTCCAAATACTTATTGGTAGACATTGTAGTTCCAAAATTAGTTTTCTTGTAAGTGGGTACATACGGAAGTAGAACCTAGATAAAATTCATTCAGGGATGGTCAAAACGAGTATATTCGTAAAATTTGATCACTAGACATTTTTCGAGACTACACATTTCCTTTACTTCGTACAATGAAATAAAAACAAATGATTAATTTCAGAGATATTCAAAATGGAAGAGTTAAGCAAAAGTAGGCAGACTTCAAAGTCGTGAGAATTATTTTAATCAGATGCTTTTAATTGTCAATAAAATAGAGTTCAATATATTAACTAAATTATCTCAAAACGAATCTTTATTAAGTAGAAATCAATTTGAAATTAGCCAGAATCGTTTGTAAACTATTAATATGTTATTCGACAGATGACAGGTGATTTAGTTCTCATTCATTTGCATCATTAATTAGACGCGAGTAATGATTAATGAGGACTTGTTTTATGGGATAAAAAATGCTTCTATTTGTTAGCTAGTGAAATGCATTGAAACCCTCTGAAAGCCGGTTTTATTTTGAATTTTCTGGGAGTGTAATAAAGGTATCAGTTCAAGCTCTAAATAAAGTGCCGCTGTTTTTGAAAAGGTCGAGGTTCAAAAGCCTCTCAGACCATCTTTCATTTTTGCTGCCATAGAAACTGACTTTTATAAAATGACAAACAGGGGCAGTAGCTATGTTTATTCAAACTCTACCATCATTTGGTGTCACAAACGTGTTAAATAAGGGAAGCTTTTATATGGTGAACAATAAAGGAACGTAGTAACTTATATCTTTACAACTGGGATACAGGTGACAGGAAAAGCACTTCTAATTAATTGTTTTAAAAAATATCTTAGTTATTTAATATGCAGCCCACGTATAATGTACGTATGATATATGTACATTTATGAACAGAAGTATATATATTTGAAAGCTATAAACAATTTTAAATCGGTCTTTCAGATGATTACTGCAATTTATACGATTGATTATTCCTATTTGTGTAATCTATCCTTCATTCATTATCAAATATATGTGACTACCTAAAGGCATTCCAAAGTATTTGTGTAATTTATATTCTTATATTTAAGGAATGTTGCATATATATATATATATATATATATATATATATATATATATATATATATATATATATATATATATATATAATTATATATTAATATACTCTCCAGCCTTTGGTTCTAAGTATGCAAATAATTAGTAACGTCACGTGATATTTTGTGTATAAACCCTTTAGTTGTAGGCTATTTTAATTGAAAATAAACTATGGTGCACAAAATGCTATATTTGGTAATATTTACCGATTTATACTTGAACGCTGCTAAGTATATCTAATTTTTTGTACATTGCAATCACATCCAGTTCCCATGAAGATTTTTATAAAATAAAATTAAAAGTAACCTCAGGCCAGGTTTAATCCGTAAGAGGAAATAAAAGGTTTTTCAGAAAAAGGATACCAAAATTTGGCGATAATCACAATCATTAGCAAAAATTTTAGCATGGCAACTAAATATTCATTAGTAGTCGATTTGGCACAATTTTCATTATGGTATGCTTAAAGGAAATTTTTTCTTTAATTTTAATTTTTATCAAAAGATAGATTTTAATACACGCTGAAAAAAAAAACTTTAAATTTCTGGATGCTAAGTTATGAATTAGTTCAGATTTTTTTTTGATGACGTAAAAGGTAAGAATAATATTTCATGTACTGATATCTGTCGTCATTAATATTTGTTATACTATTTTGTCCCATGATAGAATAGTATAAAAAATTTTAATACAACAGTGACATTTTGGTAGTATCAAAGTATGTTTGTCTTAAATTTGTTGATTCTACGTTTGTGAAGATTTTAATAAAAGACACACTGACAATCTTTTATTACATATATAACTAAATCATTTTCATGCTTTTTTTAATTATGACCATTTTAAAACAATTATATTTTATGCAATTTTTTGTTTATTTTTAAAACGTTCCATTAATTTAAAACGTTCCACAATTCATTTCAATTTCAAAAATGTATGAAAAATATATTTATGTCATTTTTTTAATCGAATTATTAGTAAATTTACAGGAAAAATATTTCGCACATGCTTTTAATTTCCGTGAAAATTTTAAAGTTTACTAAGAATAAACTGAGTTTTAATAATCTAAAGGAAATCTAAACACAGATGTTTTTCCATACAAATTAGAAACGTTTGTTGAAAATTTTGTTTCGATATATAAAAATTAGGCCCTTTCATAAACATGAACAATAATTAGTTTTCAAAATTTGATTATTAAAAAATGTATTTGATTAACTAATTTTATCATATAATTTTTTTTATATTTCAATGCTGTATGTGCAAATTTTCACTACTTATTAAAGCTTTACTCTCTATTATCCCCCGTCTTTATTAAAATATAGGGGAAAACCCTTTAATTCCTGTGAAAAATTGTCTAATATGAAAAATTCTATGTGCAAATGTTTTAATAGTAAATGTGGGCTATAACACAAATTTTGATGCTTGAGAAATTTATTTAATAATAGACCATGAAAAATTTCTAGTTTCATATACTTTTTATGTAAAAAAGTTTAAAAGCACACATTTTTTCATCCAAAACAATTTGAATTCTCTGGTTAGCTAGAAAACTCACATTTTTACGAAATCATTTCCAGAAGTCGATTTAAAGAAAAAGGCGTAAAATGGTTGTATTTCTAATATAAAAAAATGCAAGATAGTGATACTTAGACATTGTAGAATAAATGTGTGATATTGCGAGATTAAAGACGTTAATTAAAAATATTTTCAAACATCTCAGAAATCATAATGCCTGACTAGGGATGAATTCGTAGGGCGCAGCATTTCGTTAAAGTCCGCGGTTTTGAATCTCTATGCTGACATGGATGTTCGTAGCCGTTCAGAATCAGCTTTATGCAGTAATATCTGGTCTAGTTAAACCCCATGTTCTAAAAAAGATAAAATTGCTGTAGCGTTTCAAACCAACCAACCAACCACCCTGTGAGTAGTTTATCCAAAGTTATTTTCAAAAAGAATCTGTCTAAATCAGGGTGATATTGGGATAACGAAACTAATAAAAGAAAACAATGTTTAAGCACACGAGCAAACTTATAAAGTTAGTTAAAAAGTAATTTCCCAATTTAAATGCAACTGTATAGCACCATGACTGATGAGGCAGTACTCTACCTTTCGGTAAGGCAATTTGCGAGTTTGTAACCAGGGTCTTTCTTGGGGTTTTACCTCGTATGTCCGTCACACAGATGGTAAAAATGAGGGTCATCAAACTTGGTTGATTACATATCAATTGAAAGTTACGTGTGCAAGGATAAATGAAATATTAAATGATTTTTTGTGCAATGTCGAAAATACAAAAGGCTAACACATTATTACATATTATTGACAAAATAAAAATTCCATATAACTTCCCTTTTAATGAATGTTATTGCCTTTTATTCCTACTTTTTTATAGGAAAACTCGCAAGTCATGGACTATCTTTGAGTCGATCGTTCCAGAACAGTAGAGTACTGCGATATCGCCGGTTTATTATTTTTAAATATTATTTTGGGTTCCATAACGACCCTCCAGGTGTTCTTTGAGAATTTTTTAAACATGCTCGGCTCTTAAAAATTCTATGGAACAATATTTCCCAACCGAGCGAAACGAGAATTGAAAGAAATAAATATAAATCTATTAGTCCTAAAAGAAAATTCTTCTTGTTTTTCTTCTGAAGAATATGAAAAACTTATTTATTGGACATCAGACTGTTTAATGTCACCATATTATAAAACAGTATCAGTGTCAGAAATCTGATTTTTGAAAAGAGAATATCCATGGTTATCAAAAAAGTCTCTGTGCTGTTACTATTTGCAACGATCTAAATGTTCAAAACTGGCTTTTCTGCCCATGTCTTATCGAAATTTAAATACAACCAAATTTTAAAGAAATGTATGGCAATAAAAAATAAAGTCATTTATTTCACTGTCACATTTTATAAGTATTATCTCCGTTTTTTTTACACTATCTATTGCTTTACACTGTTTAATTTTATATTTATGTTTAATCAGTGATAAATTATAATCTCCTAGTTTCTCACTAAACAATATTTATTCAGGGTTTATGTTGTACTCGGTAAGCAAATGATTTTTTGGATAAAAAGTTTGAGAAGTATTGCTGAAGGCTACTGTTCTGACCTCTCACGTTGAAAGACGATTAACTGTAGTGCTAAAAAAACTGGAATTCCATAATTGTTTAAGCCTGTTAATGTTAAACTAAACTCCTCGGCGCAACAATCCACCTGGAAACGTGACCTACCGTGCCAATCTCCGTTTTCACGACCATGGACCCTGGGGTTGGATACATATGTCGGTGTTAGGTCAACATTACGCGAAAAACCCCAGTATTAAGTTTCCAAGCATGTTTGGTCCCCGATTTGTCTACCCACTGAAAAGATGAAAGGCTGAATCAACCTTGCCCAGCCCGAAAATCGAACCTCGGACCTGTGTCATGGGAGCTTGAAGTGCTATCCCAACACCACTGTTACGTAAAACACATATTCAGTTTTAGAACAGTCATTGTTACGTAGAACAAAATTTCAAGTGTATACTACCATAAATACAGACTGGATTCCACTATACAAGTCCCAAATCAGATAGCAAATTTAGTTTACAGCAAACTTGAAGCAGTCTTGCTTTGCAAGCCTGCAGACTTGCAGCAAGTTCAGCATTACAAGTTTGCAAGTTTGAAACAAGACTGTAGCAAGTCTAAGAATTTTCGCTTGCTTCAAGGTTGTCATGACAAGGTTGCTACAGTTTTGCAGCAAAATAGCGTTGTAAAGGAGTGGTCGTTTTATGTTCCGTCTAACTTGCAGGAGTTTTGTTGCAAATTTGTCGCTTCAAGTTTATTAAGACAAGATATTATATAAAAAAAAATCAAACTTGCTGCAAGTTTGCATGCTATTGGGGGTTATTTGCAATGTCCAGTTTAAACGAGATCCGTACTAAGAATGTTGTTTCATTGTTGTTACACGTGTCCAAAATGGAGCATTTTGAACCTTTCTGTTTTCATGACTTTTCTTGAAAATTGATCAGAAGTGAGATAGCGTGGAATCGGATGCTTTCTTTCGACGATTTTAGTTTGTATCCTCCAAACAAATCTTTCCCGCTATGATGTCCAACGATTTTCAATTATCATTTCAGATTGAGTCACTTGTGTTATTAACTTTATAACGGTGTGTGTCAAACACCGATTGAAGGTCAAACCGATTCAGCCTTTCTATCATATTTATCGGCTTTTGTTTTTGGAGTCGGGGGGGAATTTTCTCGTTCTCCCCAGAAAATTAGGTATTATGTGACCTTGATAAACAAGATATGGCTCTTATGTTTGTTTCCTAGTCACACAAAGACAAATGGAATGTTCTAGAAACTTCAGTTATATTCTTAATGTTGAATGAGAAAGTTAATTTCTTTTTTGTTTTGACACACTAATACGAATATATGTTTGTAATGGGAAAACACGAGTGAAATTTTAAGTGTTACTTTGAAATAGTAACATCTGAATAGTTGGCGAATTTGGTGAAATTACTGGCACTGTTTATTAAACAAAAATATCTAAACTTTTAGTTTTTATTACCCCGCTACATACAGAAATAACGAAAGAGACTAAATGTATGGTATTCCAACAAAACAGGGCATCCTTGATATTTCTGGGCCAACTTCTATTGGGCCAATAAAATACAATTATATACTCTTATTTAATTAACCAAAACCACTTAAAAACAGGACGTTTATATTTATGAAAAATTAATCTTTCAGCAGCTTGTAAACTTAATAGCTCCAAGTTATTAAAAAAATAGGCGTAGGAAATTATTGGTGAATTGAACAGAAAACCAGTAAGAAATGACATTTGAAAAAGGATTATAGAAAACAAGTTTGACCGATTTGGATGTCGTTGTTCACTGAAACCAATCAATTTAATTTTACAAAATTTTTAGCAAATAAGAATTAGGTGCTTTTAATATGTAATAAAAGGATTTCAGAAGCAGAGATGGACATTAAAATAATATCAATAATAAGAGAGACACTTTTTTTGGACAAAATGTTCAGGAGAAAAATTTCGGTTCATATTCTTTGAGCTTTATTGCCTAGTTGACGGTGGTACCCTGTTATGATGTCAGACCAAAATTCATTTTAATTTCAATTAGGGTCGGTTCAAGCATGTACGACACCCCTAGAAAACTCTTCAACTCCCTCCCTATGAATTAAAAATTAAATAAAATATATAAATGCATACGGGTCATCTGAAGAAAGTTAATTTTTAAGGATACAATGATATTTGAGTTTAATTTTTGATACAACTGGAGATTCTTAACTTAATAAATACATTTTTAAATTTCACTATGAAGATAGCCGAAAGATGGCCGACTGGTTAGAGTGCTAGCCATCGGTACCGGAGTTCGTGGGCTCGAATTCCACAGTGGCATGGATGTTCGTAGCCGTTCGGAATCGGCTTTAAGCTGTACGTCCCGGTCTCACTAGCCTTCGTGTTGCAAAAAGTAGACCGTAGCACTCCAAAACAAACCACTATGAAGATTGTTGCTGTTGGTCAATATGATTATATTCTATAAAGTCTAAGTATACAAGAACTAAAGTAGTGCTAAAAATCTATAGTATATAAGAAAACTAGTATTTAAAAGCTAAAAATTGTTTTCTTAATGGTTTTTAATAATTTTGGAATGTAATACCAAAGAATGTATATCCAAAATTTTGTGACTCTAAGACAAACCATGTACATTCGTATAAAACACAAACTGGATCTTCTCTTTTAAGTCTATAGATTTCCTCTCATATGCATTTTAATGCTATATTTCTTTTGTTTTAGAGAACAAGAAAGTTCCATTTGATTGTCTATGTTACATATCTGAGTAATTTGTCTTTAATTTCAACGAATACTTCCCATTCTTCTAAAATCATCTCAAATCACATATTTCTCTTATCAAAAAGCAGTTTTTATTTTTATTTTTGCAATTCATTCTGAATGCTAAAAATGCTTCAGACAAATATTGTAAATTCTTTTGAAAAGATAAAAAAAACTGCACCACCATTGCAAATAAAAAAAACAATTTTGGAGTTACTGATACATTTTTTCGAGTAATGAATCTGAACTTTAGTTATGTAAAGGAATTAAAAAAACTCTTGCTTTGAAAATGTGTAAGAAAATTATTAATAAAAAAATTCAATGATTTAAATTAAAGTTAATAAATATAAAACGTAAGAAAAATTTAAAGAATTATGATTTTTTTATTAAAATTATCACAGATTTATCTTAAGTAGTTTTCCTGGAAAAATAATATGTTATATGTAATATTTTTTCAAATGTATGAAATTTAACGGAAAGGTGTAACATACTATTTTGCCTGTACGATGAACGGGCAAATTTGTTTCTCTTTTGCTTGTACTGTTCCGGCCTTATATTTTCTATTTTTAATATCAAATTACTCATATAAACTCGTGATTGTTGTCTACTAATTGATTGTTTGCTTTCTATTGAAAATCTGTAAAGTAATTGTACTTTTTTATATTTACAATTCTAACTTCCATGTTAGGCAGTCAAGAAGATAAAAAAGACAACTTACAAGAAAGTCAATCATTTTTAATGAAATCACAAAATTATTTTAAATGCTAAAAAATATTAGAAATGTTAATTTTTATTAATTTTCTTATTTAAAATTGTGAAATTAATAATAAAATGCAATAAAAGTGGGCTACTTTTTATTAAATTCTATAAAAAATTAAACTGGTAAAGGGTTAATATGACAGACATACTATTAATTTTTTATAAAAAATAGTTGAGTGAAATAGATAGCCATGACTGATTCACCACATGAAATTCAAGTTATTGATCATAAAGTATCAGCTGACTTTCTAAATTACTAGTATATTTTGTTCAAAATTATTAGTATATTTAACCAATTTGCGATTTCTTTAAACAGTTAATGCCGTTAAGGAATATATTCTTTCAAAAGCTACAAATTCTAGGTAAAATATCAGTTATTTTAAAATTGTTAAATTTTTGTTTCAAAAGTTTAAAAAAATGTCACAGGTTCATTTATTTTACACATAATACATCCATTTCTATTTATTTATAGGTTACACATAGACCTTAAAATTATCTATCTTAAGCATTCACAGAAAAAAATTATAGAGATAATATGTATACTTTTTACTGAAAATTTAGTAATAAAACAGTTTTTAAAACATTGTAAAATCGCTCGTTTCGAAACGCATTAATCTTAAATTTTCTCCCTCTCTACGTATATATTTGTGTATGTATGCATGTTTCTCTATCTGTTTGTCTTTCCTCTGAGTATTCCGAAAAGACTGGATCAATCTTCATGAAATTTTACGAGGTGTTTCAAGTGAACCCTGGGAATATTGAAATGTTAAGTTCAGAACTGCTATTGAATGCTTTTATGCTCTTTAACAGACTTCACAACTATGTAACGGGACATCAAAGAATGTATATTTCTTTTAATATCACGATAAAAGTAAAATATTTGAATTTAAGTCACTAAATGCAACTGATATTGGCTAAAATAAGCTTTAAGGTAACATATGCTTTGCTTCTGTCTGAAAAAAATTGTTTTATTTATTTAATACCATTTTTTTTATTTGCTATTTTATTTTCAACTTAATTCTTACTATTTTGGTTGCCAATTAAAAACAGCACAATTGTATGGAAAATCAAAATGAATATTTTATTAATATGTTATTTTTGTCACGTGCTTAATATTTTTATTTTTAAAGGTACATTAGTTCTCTTTAATTGACTAAAATACGTTTTAAAGTAACATATATGTTTTGCCCCTGTTTTAAAAAAATGTTTTATTTATTTAATACCACCTTTTTAATTTGCTATTTTATTTATAACTTAATTCTTATTATTTTGGTTGCCAATTGATAACAGCCCAATTGTCTGGAAAATTAAAATGATTTAATATTTTATTTGTCACGTGCTTAATATTTTTATTTTTAAAGGTACATTAATTCTCTTTAAGTCTATTGAAGCATGTTTTGAAACACTGTTTCAGAAATTCGCACTCTTTTCCATACTCACACGCCCTTTGAAACATTAATACACACTCTCGCATTGTACTACGCTTTCTTACATTCAGATTCTCTCTCTCTCCCACACATACCAGCGCTTACAGAAATTCATACGCTTATATTCTCTCTCTCTCTCTCTCTCACATACAACTGTAATGAAATATATTAAAATTTTGTTTTTGCAATTAATTATCAGACTGTTGAGACCTTAAAATAAAATATTCTCCTCCCAGGACAAAAGTCAATATTTGAAAAAGTAATTTTCGATTGAACACAACTCCACCAACAAGGCAGCTAGGGGATTGCCCCTGTCCTGTGTGCGGACCACAAATATGGGCCAAAGCATCCGGACCTTGAAGGCCGGACCGCGTCCTAGCAACGGAGGGGGCGGGGGGCAAAAAGCCCCAGACATTGTATCTGGCATGGAGCCGGATGATATCGATTGCAGGCGCTCCGTACGCCTCTGAAGAAACGGTCACGGCAGACAGAGGACTGTTGAGCTACACAGAGGGGTCGCGCGCCCGCTTTTCGTGAATGAACGACGGAGGTGCTAAGGGGAGGGGAAACAGCTAAAATAGTGTGTAATAACTTGTGTTCTCGGTAAAGACCTTATCGTGCACTTTTTCATTTCGTCTTGTTTCTGATCTGCTAGTGGATGTTTGCCTTGATTTTCTTTTACTTTATGTAATTTACTTTATCCCTTAGTTAAAAAGTTTATTTTCATTTTAGAAAATTCAATGAGAAATTTGGAATGGTTGAAACGTTTACTGTTTCCTTAGAGCTTCTGTAACTCATTTCTTTTGTAGAGACTTTCTATGTTACCATCTATATCAATTTCACATACACTGTACTATGTAGGCATGATTCTTGCACTTATCCTATTGCTTCTTGATTTGAACAATAAAAAATATTCTGGTGAAGGACCATGTTTAGCCTTTTAGTTAGTGTGCAGATTTGTTAACAGTTATAGGGAGGGATTTTACAATCGCTTCCACTTTGGGGAAACGTCTTGGCAGAAATCTATAGATAGTGAGCTTATATTTGTGCCATGCATAAGAGGAAACCCAGACAGTGCCACGCAGCTTTCTGTGTTATTTTTACCAGAAAACAAACCTGTGAAATGATATTCTGTATTGGAAACAGCTCCTTAAGCTGCTGGTTTATAATGGGTCTCTTAATCTGTAATGTTTTAATGTCTTTTTGATTGGTGATCGAAGATATTAAAGGTTATTGTAAAAAGAACTGTGCAGTAATTTCTGATGTCGATTATGGTCTGTCGTATGGGAACTTGAAAATATATCTTGCCTTTTTTGTATTTTAAAGATTATTTCGCCAAAAAATTATTTACTTTTGGTTTACCTTCAGTAACTACAGCAGATAATGATAAGATTATGGATTGAAGTAAATAACTTCTCGCTATAGCATGCCATACAAAACATAACTTAAAGTTCACTCTTAGCTCATTGAGATAAAATAAACATGCATAAATTAGTAAAATCACAGTCTATTTTTCATTTACTGGAAGTACAAATGTAGTGCGTTTTCCAGTTTAAATGCACGAAAAGAAAATAAACGCATTTTTTTTTATTAGAATCATAAATTATTGCTGCATCATCTTACATATTTAAGCCGGTTATTCATTTACCTCTGGATAATTGTTCACACCTTTAGATGTATCTGCAAAATTAGTGATATGTTTTATTGGGCTCATCGGTTTCCAACATTTAACCTTATCTTTAAGTTCTATAAATGTGATAATGATTAATATTAAAAATGCCCATCAATTGTGTTTTCTTACATGAATACCGCGTAGCTCCTTCTTACTAAGAGTGCAGAAAAGTTTGGAAGACTTTATGTTACTCTCTCTATTACTCACACATTGATACAAGTTTCTTCCAGATACTTTTAAAAAATAAATTTTATGTTTTGAAGGAGATGGTTGTGGTAATGCACTATTTTGACACCATAAAGGATATTTTTAAAATTTTCCCCTCTCTCTCTGGTAATACAAATCACACATTGATTGAATATCCATTCCCACTGCGGCATGGATGTTCGTAGCCGTTCGGAATCGGCTTTAAGCTGTAGCTCCCGGTCTCATTAGCCCTCCTGTGGCAGAAAGTAGACTGTAGCACTCCAAACGAAATCCAAATACAAACCACACATTGATGCATATTTCGTCCAGGTACTTTTAAAAGATGAATTTTTTATTTGAAGGAGATGGTTGTGCTAATGCACTATTTTCACACCATAAAGAATACTTTTTAAAATTTCCACTCTCTCTGTTAATACAAACCACTCATTGATGCAAGTTTCATCCAGGTACTTTTAAAAGATGCATTTTGTATTTTGAAGGAGATGGTTGTGCTAATGCACTATTTCTGCACTAGGGAACCGGAAAGTCTCGAAAATCACTTCTAAAGATTTTAATTAGGAACTAGTTTTTTGATGTAAAATGGACGCTAGATGTCTTTTTTATATTGTGATTCTCCGCCATATTAATATATAATGTCAATATATGATATTAATATGTAATTATAATATATAACATTAATATATTTAACATATTTTATTTTATAGCATAATAATAAATATTTCTTCAACTTTCAATTTCAAAACTTTTTAGCTTTTTTAACTTTAAATGACAGGCATCAGTTTTAAGGTGGTCTTAGGTACATTAATCTAAAAAAAAAAGATCACATTTGTATTCTTTAACGTTAGAAAATACTCCAGACTTTTGTAAATCACATAAAACAAACAACAATATTTGGATAAACATCTACGATAGTAAGTTCAACAGATACTTTTAGTGTATACGACTTCCTTTGGTAGGATATATGTCCCTGAAAAATATTTTCATACACAAATTCGTATGTATGTTAAGCCTTTCTATTAAAAATGTAAATTTGATTAAATAGTCACTTAATTTTACAGTCATTTTACACTAATATTGTAAAATTAATTTTCATAAGTTCTTAGAATAGTGTGAGAAAAGAATTCTTTAGATGACGAGTATCGGAATTTTTAATTCCAATTACCTCAAAATTTGTTAAATTCAAATAACTATTTACCAAATTCTATTTTAAAATCTAAAATTTTATGCAGATATTTTTTCATTTAAGATCTTCGGTTTTTTTTCAAGTTTTGTAATTAAAACCAATACTTTTTAAAATATTCCCCCACCCTGTTAAAGCAAAAAATCACCCAAAAATTCAACATTTTTTACTTCTTATGTAATTAAAAAATATGTAAGCAATATTTTTACAAATACTGAAGGTAAATTAATTCCTTATCTTTTTCTACACAAAAGTGAAAAATTATTTTAAAGAGTTATTCCTTCATAATTTATATCAAATTTAAAATGCATTTAAACTTTAAAGTTCTTATTTTTCAAATTGAAGTTTAAAGAAAAATTAAAAAAAATTGCTTTTTAAACTTCAATAATTTAACAACTGTTTATATGTGTAGTAATTCCCTTATAAGCATATATGTATGAAATACTTCATTACAAAGTGATTGTAATTAAAAATAGAATTTTTCGTCCTAGATACTCTTAAGTTTTCATAATAAAACTATTTTACTTCTCTTTTATATAAAAATTCAGTTCTTTTAAATATATTTCAAAAGTTTTTTTCTTGCAGGTAAATGAATTTCATCTTTTTTACTTTGGTTTAATTTTTTTTTATTATTTTTAACACTTCGCGTGCGGGCAACGTATTTTTACGTTTTTTGCAGTCTGTCACTGGAGCGCGGGTCACGTAAAAATACGTATTTAGTAGATTTGTGGTGGATACCAGCTAACCACTACAAATCTACTAAATACGTATAATTATATGTATGTGTGACATTATATGCATGTTGTTTGCGTTGCTATGCAACGCTTTGCATTTTTTCTTTCCACAAGTTATGATTGTCGAATTACTCGGTCTTTTGTTGCGTTATTTCGTCTTCAATCGAATTCCTAGCTCCAGAACGTACAAGTCGTGTTTTGTCAATTTGAAGCTTGGTTTTTTATTGTTGAATACAAAATTGATAAAATGAGCCGTTGTTACAAAGACAGTGATGAAGAATATACGATATATGTGCTGACAGATTATCAGCCTTTAATTTTAAAAATCGTTTATTTTTGTGCTTTCGTAAAAATTGTGTTTAGTTAAATAATCATACAGTATATACTAAAGTAAATAAAAATTTTCGTTCATAAAAACAAAGTAGTTTTCGATTTACTGCGATTTTTCTGAATAACTAAACTTTTGCGCGATTCACGAAAAAATGTCCGCTGCATGCGTAAGTTGGCGGTAAAGTATATCCTCATGCCAAGTGTTAAAAGAATATAGTACATGAAATGACAAAACTATTTAAAAAGCATTTTAAAACTACAGCATTAACAAAATACTCATGAAAAATTTTCTAGAAAGAGCAAACTTTACATTTTATTATGAATAGAATAACGATGTTATGATGTAGATTTTTATTCTGGATAGGTACTGTGTCCTCCCAAATTGTGACAGTTTAATTTGATTGCGAAGTGTATGTATAGTATGAAAATTTCAGAAATAATAAAAATATTTCATATTTTTGGTTGAATTATTTTTGGTTGATTCATTTTGTAGGTCTCTTTTATTAAACCTATTGTTGATGAAACAATCATGATTTGACTGAGGTTAAGTTTCATACCGCTGTTAATATGAGTGTACCGAGGTACTTTCCCATGATGATCAACACGTGCATGCACAGCTGTGGTAGAAATTTTCAAGAAGAATTTAGGTGCAGCTGTTGACTTCTTGACCCATGCGGAGAAGTTATAGATCACGGAATGGCACACGCGTAACGGTCAAGCTAGCACAGAGATGTAATCTTGAGTTATGTGGCAGGGGCTAAAAGTAAAGTCAGCTTTCACAAAGTGGAGATGTGGGAAAAATTCACCAACAAGCGATTGGTGAAGAAAAAAAGGGGCGTTAAAACCGGGGTGATGAGTTGGGGAAGAAAGTGAAGAAAGAGGTGTCTAGGTCGGGATTGAAGAATTGCTGGACATCCAGAGAGCCCGGACCAGCAATCGATTTCCGAAACCCGCATGCCACCATAGACGCACAGCAAAATAACGGCCGCTGCGCCAGTACCAACGCCCTTTTACGCCCTTTACATCCTGATGAAAGCTTGAGTCTGCAATATCCGGAGGTAAATAGATTTAACATATTTATGACGGTTATTTAGGCCTCAGTTAGTAATTCAATATTTTGATTAAGGAATAACGCATAACTAAAGAGAATTGTAATAATTATTGTGTAAATATGAATATAAAACATAAATAATTGCTGGTTATGTTATATGGTGATCAAGTATATCAATTTGTAAATAGTGTACAGTATAAATGTCTTAATCTAAATATAAGGTATCATTTTTTTACTGTGTTTCCCCTTTGTAAACGAACACTGGTGATAGTGTTGCAAGTACATTAGAACAATGAGAAATTATTTTAAAAAATCTTGAACAAAGAATTATTTCCTGCACATCACGCAATTGGAGAAAAAAGCAGAATTCCGCAACATTTATTAAAGTTCAGCCGTCATTCAAGAAAAATATCTCAATTTCAGGTTTCGCCTTCCTCCAAAGTGGTGAAAAACTCTTTCTGACAGCTGAAGACTAGAAACTTAAGCCTTCAGATTTCCAACTGTCTTTTGCCACTTGTCTTTTATTTTTCTGTTTCCCTTTTTTGGGGCCATTCGCTATTTTAAAAGTTTTTCTCTTGGCATCGTTATTTGTGTCTGCTGCATTGAAGAAGAGACTTTATATAAGTGATTTCTCGATTATCTTTCCTTCAGTTTTATATGTATAGAGTCGAATCTGTACACACTACTTAGAGGAGCACAAAAATGTTGGCTTGCTGTTTTATTGGAGAAAAATTTCGGGCATTTTCTCAATGAGGCGGAAGCAGAAAGTACTTTTTCGCAGAGAGAGTGTTTGCATGAAAAGTTAATAGCTTGTTTAAAGAGTTAAAATTAAGTAGGAGAAGAAAAAACATTTCTGGTGTTTGAGAAAAGACTCTTAAATGTTTTTTTTTGTGCTTCATTCTCTAGATAAAGTTTTTCTCTGTATGAAATGGAGCACAAAGAAAAATTTTTATGGTCTCTAAGGTAAAAGAAATGGTAGATTTTTAAAATAAACTATTTAACTGTATTGCTTTTTATTCACAAAAATCTTCTTTTCTACTATGTCTCTAAGCGTACCAGTGTTGTGAAAAAAAGTACTGTTTGCTGTAGGACTATAACTAACACGCCATTATATAAGAGTAGATTGTGGTGAAAGAAAAAAATGTAATTCTTATGGGAAAATAAATTTATTTAATATATAAAGTGGAAGCTGGCGGTAATTTCGTAATATTAACACTATTACTTTGCGTACTTTTATTAGTTTTAGGAAAATATTATACTAAATAAGGATATTGATACTATAAATTATATATAACAAGAAATATTAAAAGGGAATTTTTCCCATTTGGAACCATTATGTGAATATTTTAAGCTATCGCCAAAAAATTCTACATCCATCCTTTAAAAACATATATTCTACTTATTTCATTTCTTTAAGAAAAAAGATCTAGAGGGTACATTGAACTTTTCACTACCGTTTATGCATACTCGGAGTTAGTTGCCCCTAGTATCTATAGGTATATTAAAATTTAAGTAATATACATTAAAACTCCAACCATTCGGATAACGACTTGATGCTGTACCGAATTATAAACTTATGTGTTTCAGTAAAATTGAATTTTAGCATTTATTTATTATCTTGATTGCATTTATTCTCTAGAAACAGAAAAATTATATATATTCAGTCATAAACACATGGATTAAAACTTAAACCGAATTTTCTTTTTATTTAAATATTTTTGGTAGAAAGTTTATGATACTAAATTAATTATTTTTTCAATATCATTCTTTACAACTGGGAATCTGTTTAATTTTTTATCAGTAATACCTAATTGAAATCTTCACTTACTTCAATTCAAGCTTCATATTATGCAATACTGTTTTATTTAATTTACAAATTCTAAACAATTAGCGCCTAAACAATTAGTTCACGCACTTTCCAATACTTTTTTTAGAATGTTCTCATACTGAGAAAGTACAACACAATTATTTAAATGTTCAAAAGTCATTGGATAACTGGTGTCACACAAAACACAGTCCGGTTAATCTACCACTTCAATTCGGTAGAGATGGTCTTGTAAGAAGTCATGTCCAATCAGACCTCTAGAAACCTTCGCTTACTTTAATTCAAGCATCATGTTTTGCAATACTGTTTTATTTAATTTACAAATGCCGAACAATTAGCGCCTAAGCCATTAGTTCAAGAGCTCTCCAATACTTTTTCACAATGTCCTCATACAGAGTAAGTACTACACAATTATTTAAATGTTCAAAAGTCATTGGATGACTAGTGTCACACAAAACACAGTCCGGTCAATCCAGCACTTTAATTTTGTAGAGATGGTCTTGTACACAGTCATGTCCAGTCAGACTTCTAGAATCTAGTCTAGACCTCTGTCCTCATACAGTACAACAAAATTATTTAAATGTTCAAAAGTCATTGGATGACTAGAGCCACACAAAACACAATTCGGTAAATCCACCACTTCAATTCGGTAGAGATGGTCTTGTAAGAAGTCATGTCCAATCAGACCTCTAGAAACCTTCGCTTACTTTAATTCAAGCATCATGTTTTGCAATACTGTTTTATTTAATTTACAAATGCCGAACAATTAGCGCCTAAGCCATTAGTTCAAGAGCTCTCCAATACTTTTTCACAATGTCCTCATACAGAGTAAGTACTACACAATTATTTAAATACAAAAGTCATTGGATGACTAGAGTCACACAAAACACAGTTCGGTCAATCCACAACTTCAATTCGGTAATGATGGTCTTGTAAACAGTAATGTCCAGTCAGACCTCTGAAAAAGGACCACTGCAATCTATCTCGGAAAACTGGGAACCACTCTCTCTACCCCCAAAATCCTCCATCTCTTATTCTTCGATTAAGTTTATTTACTCTCAATTCTTAGATTAAGTTTTATTTTACTCTCAATTAATGGGATAATTATAGTAACATACAGCAGCGCGATCGCACTTCCACGAATTTTTGATAGAATATATAAGAAGATCGATAGCGCTTTGCCGCACTCAAACGGTTAAATATTAGTTCGGAACTCCCTTCGAGATGATACCAAAAGCTTCATGTCGTATATAATATGTGTGTGTGTGTGTATTCTTTATACAAATCCTCACAATTACGTATAACCATTTCTTCGCAGTGATTTCGTGATTTGATACCTCGCTTAAAAATACTGTCTAAATACTACTAAAAGAATATCTTTTGATAATCTGTAAGTATTATCCCTTGATGAATATGACAATTTTCATCTTTTTTTTTCTATTTAATCGGGTAAAGCTAACCCCCACATATATTCGCTGTTTTAAAGGCTTTATCTTGACACCTTTATTTGTGATTGTTGCAGTTAAGAACAAATGTAATGAAAGTGATTTATAAGATTATTTTACCTCCAGTGATATATATATATATATCCATAAAAGTAGTCGAGTCTTTAGACAATAATTGTATACCGTAAAATTTCCTTGTTCTTATTGCAGAGAAAAATTTTAAGGAATTCTCTGAATGAAGCGGAAGTATAAAGTATTTTTTGCCTCAGAGTGTATGCATGAAATGTTAATATCTTGTAGTAACAGTTTAAATTAAGTAGCAGAAGAAAAACATTTCTGATGTTTTAGAAAAGAAGATAGTTTTTTTTCTTTTGCTCCAATTTCGAGATGTTTCCACAGTTTGGAGCACGAGGAAATAATTTAAGATCTCAATAGTAAAGGGAATGGTACATTATCGTAAGTAGCTATTTAACAGTAAAGCCTTTTACTGATAATAATCTGCTGACCCGATTTTGGTTCTTAGCAAAGCGGTTTTGTAAAAATAAATTCTAATGTGTTGAAGTAATAAAATATACAGTAAATAATTAACATGGCAAAAAGAATGGTTAGACTGTAGTTAAATAGTAGAAAATATATCTTTATGAAATCTATGGAAATATTTGAAAATGAATTAGGTAGAATTTTGGTTGTTTGACTTCTTGGAGATTGCACTGGCAAAAATTTGAAATGGTCATCAAACTGACCCCAAATGACGTGATATTCATTTTTAAAGGCATAGTTTAAAAGGGTTTAAAAATCCTAATCAAAAATTGTCTAAAAGATATAAAAGTAGCGTAAGAAGTGACCTTACTGTAGTTGGACCAATGATGCAAGATCCTGGTGAGCAGAGTGGCAAAGTCATTTCATTAAAGCTAGTTGAAAAGGGAAGCAAATTTGTATCACTCCTCCCCCACATTCTGTAAATCATGTTTTGACCTTAATTTGTGTTTGGTTATGCATATTTTAATTCTAATATCTTAGTTGTAATGGAAAGAAATTCTAAACACAATTCAATGTTACATTTAATACTGTATTCTCAAAGACAGTAGCGTCTTCTAAAGAATATTTTCCACAGATACTCAACATGGCATGTTCTAATTAGACTCGCCCTTTACAGACATGAGCTGATCTGAAAGGTGTCTGAATCGTAAGTTTACTATACTATTGAAGAAAAGAGAGATAACTTTTTTCTCAAATAGATATATTGCAGAACCATTTTTTTTAATCTTGTATACGAATAAGCCTTCTATGATATAGGCTTTTCGAAGAAAAAAGATTCCAGACGTTAGGAGTAGGGAGGTTTCTTTTTAAGCTTGAAATTCAGCCAAATATAAGTATCAGGGTTGTTAGGCAGACTTTTTCTGTCTTACATTCTCAAAACTATTTATTAACTATTACCTTATTTCTTTACTCAATATATTTCAATACTATTAATATAGATAAGAAAGTATTGGTAATGAGATTATAGATATATTAATAATTAGCGTTCTGATAATAAATCGCCATACTTAATAATGAAGCGTTATTATATTTACGCCTATTCTCAAAATAATGAGACAATTCTTTATCGATTTCAGCTAATAAAGGGGAAAGAAAAATTTCCCATACGAATGCTGCCTTAATGATTTATTGAGGATGAATTTTAGAGATTGCTACTCCATCCACTCTGATGCATTTATGGATAAATATAGACTGCAGTTTCGCAATGTCAAAGTATTCATGGGTTTTGTTAGGCTATTTACTTGCTACGAAGAATTGATATATAGTTATGAGTGTAATATGTCTACTAGTTAAAGCATTTGGCGATGCTTGGACTATTCATATATATCAAATAGAAAAAATATTTAATTTCTTCAGAGTTGGCGGTCATGTCGACATATCTCAATATTATTTTAATTTCTATTGCTCTACTAATGATTCTAACCTGTTAGTTTGAATCCCACAGTAATATTAAACCTAAATAATTAATTAATATTATAATATTTTACGGGGATTAATTTTATGCAGTGATAAAAACCTAATAAAAAGTTAATATAAAGCATATTAACTTTCTATTAGATTTGTGATATATAGATTTATGATTATATAGATTTAGATTTATGATGATATTATATATATGTATGATATATATAGATATTAAATATACATCCTAATTTGAATTTTCTAAAATTCTGTCATCCGTCATCGCTGTTATTACATTCGAAAGATTAGAGCATGGTTGTTGCCCCATATTCCAATTTATTAACAAATAAACAGCAACAAATGTCTCTGTAACTAGAAACTAATATATACTATAATAAAACATGAATGTTTACATCAAAGGATGAAGTAAAGATTAGCTTTCATACATCTTGCGATGTCCAGACCTGAGGAGACAAATAGGTTGACCTTATGATACCGAAGTTCGCGAGTTTGACTTCCTCTTCATGGACATTATAGCATGGATATTCGTAATTATTTGGAATAAGCTTTAACAAGTATTTTACTGCCTGTTTATCTTTCGTGCAGCCAAAATATTAAGCTTAGCCACCAGAAAAACTATTTCTTACATTAATCTTTTCCTATGTAATTGATTTTTAAAAGTAATATAAAAACGCTCGATCTAATATCATCTATTTAGTCACTAGATATAAAGCGTCTAATGATTTTAGAGTTTAACCGCTTCTCTTACAATTTTTGGGGGGAAATTGCAAAAAATCATATTTTTTAAATTTTATTATTAAATGCGAGGAAACGAAACAAAATAAAATGTGTTGGTTTTAAGTAGAATTTTTATTTTTTTACAGGTGCAAAAGCATTTAGTTTTAATATTAGTTTACTATCCCGAGTTATCTCGGGCAAATGGAAAAAAGTTAAATATTAGTCTTTGTATGATAGTTTTTGAAACAAGGGACAACACAAAGTGATACCTGACATTCTGTACACTGGTATCTGGTCTCTTTTTTTACCTCTGGAATCTCTTTTACGGGAGCACAGAGTGATAAAAATCTCGTATGATTTGATTTTTTCTTTTCGGTAGCTGAAATAACATCTGTAAAATTCCATGAGGTTAACCTGAATGGGGGACTAATACTGGGTCTCCCTGATGTGACAGAAAACTCATCACGATGGTTTTTCGCAAATATCCTTTTTTATACATTACTAATCCACAAGGCCAACGTGTACTATGCTATAGAGAAAACACTTAACCAGTAGCGCCAAAAGAACAGCGAAACAAACAAAACTTGGCAAACTGTCAATCAAAGCTGAATATTCCCTTTCATTTCTTCCAGGTTGAGTAAAACCGTTATAAAACAAAAGGTACTGACAAATTCTGCTTTGTCCGAGTTTGCTCGGGATAATAATTAACTGCAATATATACGAACCCGAGATAACTCGGGATAATCAGGAAATTGATTAAGCTTATTGTTTTCCGAGCTTATTATTAAGCTTATTTTTCGAGCTTATTGTTAAGCTTATTAATATTCGAGCTTATTATTAAGCTTATTTTTCGAGCTTATTGTTAAGCTTTATTTAAAAAAATCTCTTCAGAGAATATCATAATAGAAGAAGTATTTAATGTCAAACGAATTTGTGGTTTTGATCAGAACACAAAATTACGGTAAGGAAATTTGTCCACCTTAAATATTCATTAAATGTTAAGTTTATTCCATGTCGACGAGGCTAAAATTGTGTTGTTAAAAGAGTTCTTCAAATAACAGCTTAAAACTTTTTCCAGAACAGAAAAGAATAGAGTTATGAAAATAGTTTATATTGCTACTCTGGACTAGTGATTCCTACCCATTAATCCACCGATCGGTGCTCGGTGTTTAGAAGTAGTACAGAAGTATATCGTAATTTAGAAAAATAGAAAAATTATGATTTTGTAATATAATTTGAGCAATACTATACCAATAATGGGTCCAAATCTGAAAGCTTGTTTGGAATGTAACATTGTTTCAGAAATTACTCTCTAAAATATAATACATTCTCATAGCAAAGTAGTTGTATATGCATATAAACAGTAGTACATTCGAATCTGAGCATCGATGTGATTAACAGTCTCTCTACTAACTGAAAAATAAGGCATACATAGGAATTTTTCGAAACTAGATATAGTTTTTCATTTTTTCTTCATGTCTTGTAAGTGATAAGCTCTTTACTCCATTAAAATATATTAACATCTTATGTGGCGTGTTATCGAGCCCATTTCCACATTTAACAACTTTCTTGCAACTAAATTTATTTAACTCTTGCAGACTTTTATCCGTCGTTAACTTTTATTCATCGCATAATTCTGCGAGCCGAGTATAGCGGTTGATTAATTACTGGTATAAATGAAAGCGTCGAGAACATATTTCCCGGGCCCCCGAAATCGGGAATAATTATTTCTCTCTTTCTCTTGAAAATGGAATGCAGCCGCCGCCTTGCGCCAAATCAATATTTCCTTTCGAATTTTAGTGCCAGATCTTGACTCTGAAATCTCAATGAAGGGGAGGATTCACTCGAAAAGTGATAAATCAAAAGAATATGAATGATGTTATTTACCTTTACTTCCAGACTTAATTTAAATGAGAGAGATTTATGATTTAAAAAAAGTCTGAATCTTTGCCCAAAACAAAAAGGGCTGAATTCTATTGAGCAGATTTTAGACAATTTTTCGTTTCTTGTAAGCAGCGGAGTAATAGTTATGAAAAGAAATTGGTAATTTTCTATCTTGGACATAATCGTTTATTTCCACTGAAGGCTGGTACTTATGTCAGGGACTTTACATAGATTAATATTTAGATGGAAATATGTACTATCAGATCATGCCATAGAATTTATAAACTGTAGAACACAGAACTTCAACACCATTTCCATTAAATTCTCACTAAACGTTCGTAGCCGTTCAAAAAACTCATTAGCTCTCGTGTTGCAAAAAGTAGACCGTAGCTCTTCCATTAAATTCGGTTATCTGTTTTACTTCCAAATATTTTAGAATATGTATTCCCATCAATGAATTATAGCCAATGACCTTTAAAGTAATTTTAAAGAAAGAGCAGTAGATGTATCCCTTATTTTTAATGCAATTATTTATGTCAGTGGATAAAATAAGCATATTTGCTGATAGTTTGTGCCCCATCTGTAATACAAACAATACATAATAAAACAGAATACTAAACACTATTCGTCTGTCTGAACCTTGACCGGATGTTACAATTTAAAGACTATATTGATTTGCCAGAGTTCGCATTTCCTGAACCCTCGGTTCCCTCTAGACTTTTAACACATTGTATGCGGGATACTTACTAGTACGTTTTCTGACGACTGATACTCGAGCGTGGGTTACTTACTAATACGGGTTAGTGTTACAACATGGTTTGTTTGTGGGTACAAAAATAACGTGTATACAGGGAAACGAAGCCGAATGTTCTTGTCTACTACATAGATTCTGGAAAAATTCAGGCAAATAAAAACTAGTTCTTACATCAGTCGACGCGGAGCCACAGAACGGGGAACAATTAAAACTATATATTACTATTTTTATTTGATTTTTCATATTTACGATACTATTATAAATTTATCCACTAAAAATACATTTTTTGTTTACAAAAACCTTATGGTTGTTATTTATATATTTCAATATAAAATACGAAAAGTTGGTTAAAAATTAAATAATTTTCGATCTATTGAGATTTAACTGAATAACTAAATTAACGCGCAAAACACCCTCTCCTGGTACAATTCCACAGCAAAATGTACCCACATACAATGTGGTAAATGATGGTTTTAAAGAGGTTAATTGTAATTTTATAATTGTTTTAAATGTTGTCGATTTTTAATCATTGTTTTTTTTAAAGATTCTTGATGTTTTGGATGCCTTAATATTTAGTATTTTAACTGTCTTAATATTCTTGAATACTTTGGTATTTTAAATTCTAATTTTATTGTTGGTGTTAATATGACTGGCCTATTTTTGTGGATTAAACTTCTTTTTATCCTTATTTAATAGAAACACATATATATGAAACATGTAAAGGAAATTATCTATTTTACACCTATTAAGATTTGCACGTGTTTGTCAGTGCTTAATCTCCACTTCTCAAATACTGCTGAGACTTTGAGGGTGAAGATGGGTATCCAGGAATTTGGAAAATTAAAAGAAACTCATTTCGATATAGTATAGTAGTACCATATGTCATAGCAACATAATTAAAATTAATAGATATATTAATAAAAATTTGTTCAAAATGTTAATTTTTTTTATCTTAAAAATTGTGCTAAAATGATTAAGAAACTTACTGGTATGACGTTTAAATTTAATTATTTGAAAGATGATTTTTACCAGACTTTCATCTGGATAACAGTTTGGAGTTGAGGCTGGTATCCATGGATTTGGAAAGTTTTAAGGTACTCACTTTGGCAAATCTCCTCATCGTAGAACCATAATTAACGGATATATTACATAAAATTACTAAAAATGCTAATTTGTTTATCTAATTTGTTTCTGAGTAAATGATTGACGGAATGAACTGGTATGACGTTTAAATTAAATAATTAAAAAGGGGATTTTTACCAGTCTCTCATCGGGATAAGAGTTTGAAGTTGAGGCTGGTATCCACAGATTTGAAAAGATATAAGGTACTCACTTTGGCAAGTCTCCTCATCGTAGAACCATAATTAACAGATATATTGCTTAAAAACCACTCAAAATGCTAATTTGTTTATCTAATTTGTTTCTGAGCAAATGATTGACTGAATGCACTGGTATAACGTTTAAATTAAATAATTAAAAAGGAGATTTTTACCAGACTCTCATTTGGATAAGAGTTTGGGGTTGAGGCTGGTATCCTCGGATTTGGAAAGTTATAAAGACAAGTCTACTTGTCCTAGAACCATAATTAACGCATATATTCTTTAAAAACCACTCAAAATGCTAATTTGTTTATCTAATTTGTTTCTGAGTAAATGATTGACGGAATAACTGGTATGACGTTTAAATTAAATAATTAGAAAGGGGACTTTTATCAGACTCTTATCTGGATAAGAGTTTGTGGTCGAGACAGGTATTTACGGATTTGCAAAATTATAAGGAATTCACTTCGGCAAGTTTAACCGTAGTCGAATCATAATTAACGGATAAATTAATTACTCACCCTCAATAAAAATTCTAAAAATGATTTTTACCAGATATCTTTTATCTGTATAGGATTTATTTATTGAGACAGGTATCCACGAATTTGATATATCCTGGGAAATTGTATTCGCCGAGTCTCATTTTCATAGAACCACAGTTAACGGAGGTAGTAATTAAAAGCCATACAAAGTGCTACTTCTTCTGAACTAAATTTTTTTATACCATATAATTTATTCACGGACTTTCTGGATGAAAGAAAGACAGTTTTAGCGGTTATGATATCGTAACTAAATTATTTGGGGTAGAACTTTACAGAAAGATTTCCTCCATGTTTTAATTTAACAAAAATGAATAGTGAGAATGACATAATTTTGCTCTCTTTTTTACTTTTTTTATTGTGAGAGAAATAAAATTACCCTTAGTACTTGCTGTATAACTTAAGAGTGAAATATTCAATACTTTTTACATTCCAATATTAATTTTTAACTTTTCAGTAAGAATCTTTTCTTTGCCATCTGTTTTATATTATTTCTAGAGGATTATCGTTACTTCCAGTATGAAATTTATTGTTCGGAAATATTTTATGACTAAGGCGAATTACTTATTACCATATGCATGGATCGTTTCCCGATTTTTTTTAAAGCAAACATATATGTTTTCACTTCTCTTGTAGTATTGTAATTTAATTTTTGTGAAACTAATTTTTTAATTTCTCTTTGCTAAGTATTGTGTTTCCCCTCTGACTGAACTCTTGAATCTTCTTATCTCTTAGGCTTTATATTTTATTAACTCAGCTTAGTATATTAGTCCTCATTATCGTGTGTAAAAATCAGATATTTCATCACTCCCATGCTTCACAGTATCTCTAACCTAGAAAGTCTGTCCCAGGAAGGTCAGAAATGAGAGCTCCTGTGCGGCGGTGTGATTTTTATTTTAGGTATCTCTTATTTAGTCATCGTATTTCAGGGCTATTATTTCCTCATTCTTTCACTTGTTTCATTTCTTTAATTCATGTTTTCAAATTGTGTAGAAAATTAACGTAAAACTAAAAACGGATAATTATATATTGAGAGGGCTGAGTTGACTTAATATAAAAGATCTTCCTCGGTAAACCACAATGAGATAGAATAAATCAAAACAATTAAATGCGTTGTTGTTTGCAGTATACGTATTACCAGAGTTTGGCAACTTTCCTATGCCGTTGTCATTGCGCCAACCAGGTATGGTGCTGAGAAATACTATGGCTGATCATCTGACGTGAAATATTTGGAAGTGAAGTACAAATAAGACTTTTCCCGAGACGAAAGCGTCAAACTTCTTTCTCCGAGCATCAATCTCTCTCGAATTGTTAATTCTTACCGACTTGGCGAAAAGCCGCCAAAACTGTTTTCTCAGTGAATGAGCCATCTGTTTATTTTTACTTGTAATTTTACATTTATATCCTTGAGATTTTCATGAAATGCCACTTTTATAACGTAATGTATGCATAAAATATTAATTAGTTCTGACGTTAATTACATTTAAGTCGAAGACTAAATTTTCTACACGATTTATACAGATGTAAAATAGCCATTTTCTGGCATGTTTTTATATTCTGACCGATTTTGTTGTTTTTTACTATATTATATAACAACTATAAACGTAGCCTTGCTTGTGACCTGTTTTTTTTAAGACTCTTAGGTACATTATTTCATGAGCGGGTAAATTTGATTTTATTTTTTAATCAGCGGAAAGAACAATATGGTCACCAACGGAAAAGTTAGCCATGAGGGGTGATATCACATTTTTTCACTAAAAATCATCGTAGTATAAATTTTGTTCTATAAAAGAATGTCTTTCAAGAAATAATCTAATATGTTTAACTCACATGTATATTCTCTAAATTTAATTATTTTTTCTGAAATTAAGAATTGGCAGGTTTCTGAATTTTAGGAAATATTGTACCTGAAATAATTATTAAGGCTGATTATTCTAAGAATATATGCATAACATATATCTGAATATTTTCATTTTGACCACGTAAGTCAAACCTTTTTTTTATTACCTCATTTTTCCGATATTGATATCATTTTGCTATTCATTAATAAAGAATTAATAAACATTTAATTTGGAACAATTTTTTTTCTCAGTTTATTTCGGTTAAATGTTTTCGCTTATTTACTAGGTGCAGGTGAAACAGAAAGATCATACCTCATTGATATATAATAAAAAAAAAATAAAAATAAAACTTGTTTATTATCGAGGATAAAAACCAGAATGAATGGATAAAACATTCAAAACATGAAGAGAAAACATGAAGAGGTTGTAGCAACATGAAAACAAAAAAGAAAGATTATTTTGCAATGCTTAATTAATTTTTTCTTTTAAATTTCGGAACAGGGGAATTTACTTTTCCAATTTAAGGGAATTATTTTATATATGTTTTGATGTTAACTCTTAATTCAGAATATTTCAGGTTAGCAAATAAAAAAAATCGTATAAGTATTAAAATAATGTCATAAAAATGGAATCAAAACTGCAATATTTTAATAGAATCTATAAAGAGTAAAAATGTAATTAAAAAAGATGATGAAAATTTTTAATATACTGAATGAAAAATATTCGTTTATTAAATATAAATTTTGAATATTTATAAAAAATACTGCTTACTAATTGATTTTGATTACATTAAATAGTAAAATACTCAAATAGTTTCATTTAATATTGTTTGCATTAAGGCGATAAAGACTTTCAAATTGGCTAAAATCGTCCGAAAATTCGAATTTTCGATTGTAGTGAATAGTGAAAGAATATATCATTAGGAATATGGAGCAAAAAGAATTTTTTCATTCCCATCATTTTATCATTACTTATGGGTATGTTAGCATTACTTATGGGCATTAATCTTATCATTACTTATGGGTATAACAATAATAACTTTAAATGCTGTTTACTCAGAAGTAAAATTTTCATGTATTACAAAAGTTTAAAGTACTCCAGGCTCATTGAAAATAGATCATTGTCTCTGAAATTCTAGTATTATTTACGTTAGAGTTTATAAAATAAAGTCTAATTGAAACGGGTATGTTTTGAAGCATATAATATGTTAGTTATGCATTTTAATTAACCGCTAAAGCTGTTTATTCTGCAAAATATGGGTATCATCATCATCATAATTATTTTTTTTCTATTTATATTTTCTATGAATGTTTATGGAAACAACTACATTTTTTTGTAAAGTCTGTAAGGTATACTTAAATTTTTTTTTATCATATTTTATGCAAAATTGATGCGCCTGGAGCATTTTCAATTAAGCTAATTATGAAACAATTAATATTTAATAACTCCACAACTAATTAATATTTTGCCTTCAATTTTATAAAATATTTATATATTAATAGTATTAATAACACAGTCAATCTTCAAGAAAATTCATTTAAAAGAAAAAAGTTTGCTCTAAAGGTCCACTGTCGCCTTAAAGTTATTATGGTATGATTGTATTTAAAAGAAGATAAGACTGAAATGATAACCTTGTCCCATGGACTGGGAGACTATGTAAATGGATATTGTTATATGTAAGAAATTTTCAGAAGACAAATAAAGACAGAGTGCTGCTATAGTTGTGAGCGTTCTCACACCAGTAGTTCATTATAAATGGAATGACCTACTGTCCCAGTCACCTTTACTGAATTCAGGATTATTTTATACCTCTTTCGAAGACGCTAATCTACTAGGAGAAAATTAAAGATTAACCCTAGAAAACTATTCCATTTCTGTCAAATTTCATCATAATTGTTATATCTGAAAGACAACTTTTTACTATTTTAAAGCAAAAAAATTTAAGTTATAAACGTCTTTTCATTAAAAAAATATATTTTAAATTAAAGTTACTTTGAGCTTTCGGAAGAATATCATTGTAATTGCAAAAGTCATGGAGGATACAATTTGTCTTAAGGAAATTGTTTTAAATTCAATACTGCATTTTATAACAAATCCATTCTCAGCATTACGTTTTGTTTTATTTTACATATAATAATACATCCTAAATAAAATTTATTTTTCACTTAAGAATTCTACTCAACCAGCTGTTCAGCAGAACAACATTTCTTTGTGGACCATTAAATTTACATCATGTCTCATGGATGGTCCGAAGACCACTGGTTAATGATTTCTGGTGTGAAATATTGATTATCATCCAAACGGTGAAAATGTTTTTCCATATTGAGGTGCTTTCTTTCTGAATTCTTGATATACGAAAAAGTAAAACCAACAGATAACTGTCTAGTAGTGATAGCATTTGTCCATGCTAATGAACAAGGAAAATGTTTTGAAGTTTAGATTTACACGTGTCTTCCTCTAAAAAAGTGGAGCCTTCAAACTTTAGGAAAATATGTTTAAAATTTTCCCTTTTGCAGCTTACAGGTATTAATTACACCTTTAATGCTACGTTATTATTCGAAGTAGTAAATAATGCCTCTCAGTAGGAAAGTGACATATAACTGTTAGTAACAGAGATTTTCCTTTTGTTTATGCCTAAGTTACAGGTTATGAGACAAAACGTACAAAATTGGAGAATGTAGTATATATAAAAATCTTTTTCTGTGTGCATATGCATTTATGTGTATGAGTCTGTATATATATAGTATACTGGTGGAAAGGTGATAACTATTTCACAGAGGACTGCATAGTGAGAAAAAAAGTAAATGCGATTAGATACGAAATGAATTTATGCTATTACATTACACTAAAGGTAATTTATTGTGCTCTAAAGTCCGGAAGGCTTTGAGAAATTTTGAAGGTACAAAATTATAGTTGTGTACTGAATACATTAACTTTTAAAAAATGTAAATACCGTTCGCAGGTATTCTGGAATATGATGTCAATATGGGATACAGTCATCATGCAGAATGATGGTCATGTAATGTTTGTACAACCTGTAATTGCTAGGAAAATGTATTCTATTTCTCTGTCAATGCAGGGATGAGGGTGTCCTTGTTTTTTGAAGAGCATTGTGGACCAGTGTGAAACCTTCAATATTCTTGATTCAAGAGGTAGGGGGGAGAAAGATCACAGACATAAAAGAATTGGAAATCACTTTTATTTCTGGAGTAAATACTGGCTATACAAAATAATATTCCAAAACATTTCGAAATGTAAATGATTGTTGCTTGGATAACATATCCACAATGATAACAGTCATAAAAAGAATCAAATATTCTAACATGATGGGGAGGCTTTTTCAGAGTGCAACACAAATCCTATCTATCCCCGGTTTGATGTCCGAGGTCCTGTTCTTCCTTATATGAGCCGACCTTACGAGTCTCCCGAACGTAATTGCTAAAAGGTGGCTCTGGTCAAAAGTCGCGGAAGCCTCCACGAGGTCAAAACACCTAGGTAAAAAATGTCGAAAAGCCCCGAGTTGCAAAACTCTAGGCTTCTTATATCTGGGGGTCAGTTACGGTCCCAGTTACCTGAGAACTCCAGCTAAGGTTAAAGCTAGTTAATTAGTCGAATTCTCATTCGATAGCTGTCTCGTTCCGGAATTCTCGAGGCAATGCTCCGGAATCATTACCGCGACCAAGCAGGGCACGACCAGCTGATTTCGGTCTTTAGTGTTCTGAACAAAGGGAGTCTTCACACCAACAAGACTCTTTCTTAAAACATCCAAACATTTCAATACGATTCAGGTGAAGAGAATGTGATGGCCATACGAAATACTGAATATTAACACTTTCTAAACATTCCTGGACAACGACTGTTCGAAAACATGTTGCGTTGTCATCCATGAAAAGTAATTTATAATTGACGAGTCGGTAGAGCATAATTTATATATAGTAGGCAAGTCAGAAGGCTGTACAGGGAGCGACGTACAACCATGGATCATGATACCAGTCCATAGCATGACAACATTGGAAATTTTTCTGTATGTTTTTTCGGTATATATTCAGTACCACTTTCATGTCAGCTTAGTTGTCGTACACAATCATGCAAGAGACTGTATCTGCTTTAATTTAAGAGTACTACACAAGTCCAGTCACGACCTCACTGCTAACGTTCGGAACGGTGACGTCTAGACAATGGGATGCAGACAACTGAACGGAAGGCGTATAGTTCTCCTTGATGTAAAATCTATGACATATCAATCATATGCCAGCTGGACAGGTCCCACCACATGCCAATAGCGTGGTAGCAGTGGTCCAAAATGGAAGCTCTAATTCCTTTTCTCGCCGCCTACAATGGAAGGGCAGATTCTGCTCATTCACCTCTTTCCATGTGGTGAAACAGTAAGCGCTGACTGTTACTCTGAAACACTGCTCAAATTGCGTCGTGCCATTTAAAACAAGAGGCATGGAATGATTACTGCATGACAATGTTGTGCTCCTCCATGACAATGCTCGTCCACATACGACTCGAAGCACAGAAGTTGTTTTAACGAAATTTGGCTGGGAGTTGTTTGATAATCAATTTTATAGCTCTGATCTTGCTCCCAGCAATTTGTCCGTTTTCTTGTACCTCAAGAAATTCCTGTTTTCCGGTGAGCGTTTTGGCAACGATGAAGAGATGAAGACGTCTGTCACACGCTGATCCCATTCACAGGCGGCAGAGTTCTACGACAGAGGGATACAAAAGTTGATCCCACAATACGACAAGTGTCTCAATTCTGGTGGTGGCTATGTTGAAAAATAGCTGAAACATTGTTGTACTTGTTGCCAATAAATATGTTCTTGAAAGTGTGAGTTCTTTTTTCTTTTCAATAGGGAAACTTTCTGGATACGCCTCGTATATCTTGATGGTGTATAGTTGAATATCTAATAGAGATATTGAATATACTTTGGTAGAATGAATTGTGAATCGAAATTGAATCGATAGTGATCGGTTGAAATAAGTCAAATCAATTTTAGTTTGGAAGAAATAATTGTGTTATACATTGGATATTAATTATTT
This sequence comes from Pardosa pseudoannulata, assembly GCA_032207245.1. NCBI lineage: Eukaryota > Metazoa > Arthropoda > Arachnida > Araneae > Lycosidae > Pardosa > Pardosa pseudoannulata. The sequence goes on from CM063506.1 coordinate 1,945,388, forward strand.
AATGTATCTTTTTTATTAATAGCCAATTGAAAACATTTGTTTCCTAAATTAAATATAAATATTATTTGCTTCACTGTTCTCTTCCACTTATATGATGTTAAATTTAATTCCGTGAAAAATTGTTTACGAGCTGAAAGGCAGCAAAACAATAGCCTCTGCCAAGAGATTTCAGCCAACAATCTTCTCACTATCACTAAAGAATTTTTTTTTAATGTAACATATATAATTTGCCACATTAATTATTCATTAGATGAGAAAAAAATCGGAATATCAACTAATCATTATCATGCATATCAACTTAATTTGAATGCGCATACTTAAGTCTTTTAACTCATTATGGAGTATATTTATAACTGCTTCCTGGCGCGTGGTTTTTCGTTTTGTAATTTTTGGAGTCAGAGTAATAACCCGGCTTTATATAATCATCCGAATCACACAATTAATTTTGGATTTTTTTTTTAGCTGTAATGTTTATTGATTCTTACATGCTGTGATTTATGAAAGAATAATTTCAATTTTTGCGAATGAAAAATAAGGAGAATAAATAAGCTATAAAAATAAAACAACACAACTTTTACTGCAATAAAAAGCTCTTACTTCTGCCTGGCATTCAGAGGTTTAAAAATCATTACTTATCTTAATTAAAACTTATTCCTAGGCTCCCGTTTTATGAAATATTTTTCTGTGAAAATTGAAATAAAAAAACTACCCAGGAAGGAATGTAGGGAGAGGAGGGAAGAACATGAAATTATTTGAGGGATCTTTTTTTATTTAATTAGCGATAATTTCTTAATGCGCTGTCGATAGTCGTGAGTTATGAATAAGAGTGATTTATGTTGATTCGACTTTGGCATTTTCTGTACATGCACAAGGAATGAATAATTATGAAACTCGCAAATTGAAATTCATAGTGTATTCAAAATAGAATTCGTAAAGAAAAAAAATAAATCTTTATGATGGTCCTTTTTTTAATCTATAAATAAAAAAGTGTTACAAAATGAGTTTTATTTAATTTGCTATAAATTTCAAAATTTTACTTTCGTGTTTTATTTATTCTACACACGTTTTCTAAGTTTTGTTCTGTTTTTATTTTTAGGAAGTCTTCCATTAATTGTAAAAAAAGTTTCTATTTTTTCCTTTCTTCCTAGAACTAATCTTACTAAGATTGTCTTGCAAATGTTATACTTTTCTTAAGATATAGATCACAATATTTGTTTAAATTATTATTTTTTTAACAAATTGAGAATTGATAAGAAACAAGATAGTGGGTAATTTAGGTACATTTGTCGTTGTTTTTGGTGAAGAACATGTATTTATAGAATGAGAGGAAATTAACATTGTTCGTATATGGCAGGGGTGTCCAAACTTTTGGGATTCGTGGTCTACTCCACATTTAAAAAATCGAAGGCGGTCTACCAATGGCAGAGCTAAATTAACGAAACGTACATGTTTATATATTTATTTTCGGTAAAAAGAAAAAAATGGTAAATTATCTAATTTTTTAAAAAACACTTAATATTAATATTTACAAAATAAAAATCGCCCGACATCGCCCGAAAAGTCACCAAGTTTGGCGACAAAAACCGCTGCGTGTATATCGAATCAGTACCATATAATGATTATATGGTACTGATTTGATTATATTATAATTAAAGCATCCCACTTTGTCAGGTTGTTTCTATTTAATTTTCCACTGTAAAACGACAAATTCATTGTATTATTTTGCGCAGTTTGTTTTACGTTTTAAAGCGTAAACTGTAGTAAATTTTTATTTTAAATAATTCATTAATTCTATGTCATAAGTCCTAAATTAAATTATTAATATCCGAGGTCATTATCGGGATGGTCGCTCGGACTACCTAAAATGTCTTCGCTGTCCAGCAGTCGACCGCGGTCGACTTCTTGGCCACCCCTGGTATATAGGATAAAGTTCATCTCCCCATATATGATGTATAGATGTACCGGGTGGTTTAAAAGAAACTTCTCCTATATATGATTCCCTAGTGGCCGAACCGTTCAAACAATCGAAATGAAAGTTTAGATATAGTTATTTGAATTATGGGGTCAAGATTGTGAGGATTTAAAACAATTAACTTCTCACAGTTACGGATACAGCGGCAAAATTTCCAAATTTATGAATGGCAACACCCATTTTTTTTCGTGTGTAAATTGATCAGACCATGCAAAAACCTTAAATGATATTGGAACGAGACACGTGTGACGTAAATTGGTGTCTTAAAATATTTGCAAGGAAGATCATCGTAAAGAATCAATCCGAATACAAGGGAAGGTTTGATTTTAATTGAACACTACGGTCTACTTTTTGCAACACGAGGGCTAATGAGACCAGAACCTACTGCTTAAAGCTTATTCCGAAAGGCTACGAACATCATTCCACAGTGGGATTCGAACCCACGAACTCCGGTTCGAAGGCCAGCACCCTAACCATTCGGCCATCGTTCGACAATAAAAGGGAAGGTGTATTGACGCACGAAACCAGACGGATTATCACGAACACGAAGAAACAATTTTTCCATACTGCTTATATCATAAGCAGTGCTTTGCAAGAGTGATCTGTGATTGGTACTTCTACTGCCTATCCCAGTGAATTATGCAAAGTACATCAATACACCTTCTTTTTATTATCATGCATTCTTTACGATGATCTTCTTTGCAAATGTTTTACGCCACCAATTTACGTTATACGTGTCTCGTTCTAAAGCCATTAAAGGTTTCTCCATACTCTGAACAATCTGCATAAAAAAGTAGGTGTTGCCATTCGAAAATTTCGAAATTTTTTCTCTGTAGCCATAACTGGGAGAAGTTTATTGTTTTAAATCAGCAAAATCTGGACCCCATACATTCAAATAACTATATCTAAACTTCCACTTCAGTTGGTTGAACGGTTCGGCCACTAGGCACTTATGTATATTGAAAGTTTCTTTTAGACTACTCGGTATATTTTGCATGTGTTTCATATAGTTTGACTTGGAGTGATACGGTCTACTTTCTTTTCTTATACAAAGATTAATATTACCAGGACCTACTGCTTGGTTACGATTTAGAATAGGTACGAACACCATGTCCATGTCCAGCATATGGTTTCGAAACCAAGACGGAAGAGCAGAGTTTTAGTAATTTAATCATTGCCTGACATATAAATAATGCATGAATCCTAGTTTTGTATGGATAGGGAATTCATATTTGTGTTAGGTATTCTAAAAACCACTAAACACCAATGATTGTATGACAACTAAAGAAGTTAAAAGGCAATAGGGTAAGGGTAACGGTAGCTGGTAGCGGCATAAACGTATCGAAAAGCAGTACTTTATCCAAAGTCATATTTAGCTCAAATGTGTTATAGCAAGTAGATTAGTAGTTAAATTTAATTTTATTAACTGACTATTACGATGATTTAACTAAAACATTTGTTTATTCAAATATATTTATAACAAGGGTAAGAATTTAAAACTGTTACAAGCTAAGTTAAATAAATTGGATATTAATGTACTAGTATAATTATATCATACTTATATAAATTTTAAAATTTTTAATTTCTTTCTTTTCCAGCAGGAAAATACATATCGGATACCTATATCCCTGGCAGTGATGGAAAAGAGAATATATACAGTTCGAAAATTTACCAAATTTGGATGCAAGATATCCGGCACAACTTTAAAAATAGGTAAATCATTATACAAATCTTCTTTTATAATACAGAAACACAATGAAAATGTTCTGCCAAAAATTATTCTAAATTATTTAAATTATTTACAGAATAAGAGTACATCTTACTAAAGGCATAAGAAAGTCAGGTACAAATGATACTGGAAAATTTTAGGATTCTCTCTAAATTATTTAAAATTAAATTCCTAACTTTTTAATAAAAGCAATTTATCATAAAAGATCTTATTTTAATTTAAGGGGTATTATAATATTTTAGAAGGTAGGAATTTAGAAGTTTGGGTTTTAAACGATCATAAAGTTTTACGCGGATGTAATACCTTTCGAAACTTAAAATCTGCATTGTATAAGCCTTTTATAGAATTCATCATAAAATAAAATGACCCCCCCTTTTATGATTCTTTACTTGTAATCTAGCTTTATAAAATTTTTTAGTTTTATGGTTCCAGCAGTATATTTTCTGTGATATTCTATAAATATAGATCAAATTAACAAGAGCGAAAGTAATTTATCATTAAGTTATCTTTTAAAATAGTTATATTAGAAACTAAATTTTTATATCAAAATAATGTAAAATATCTGTTTTATTCTGCAATCTAACTCTTTATATACTTGACATTTTAAAATTAAAAAAAAATTAAAACCTATTAAGAAATTAAAATTAAAAAGAAATTTAGCCATTTATCCTGCTATTAATTAAAATATATATTGCTCGTATTATTATAATTTTCCTTCACTGACTAAATATGGCAATTAGCTTCTATTTGATATAAAAAAATTTAGTTTCTAAATTATAAATTTTAAGTAATTTTGCTGGTTGGTGAATTTCTAACCTTTTCATTTGGTGTATATATTTTATGATTTAAAAAAAATTTCTTCATTTCTTAAAACTAATTAATTTTTAGTATGTTAGACTCTTTCTAAGGATCAAGGAAACATTTAATCCTAAACAAAACAGAACTTTTCATTTTATATGTGATCAAAGTTGATTTAATGAAGATAATATATATTGCTCGTATTATTATAATTTTCCTTCACAGGCAAAATATGAGAATTAGCTTTTATTTGATATAAAAAAATTAGTTTCTAAATTATAAATTTTAAGTAATTTTGCTGGTTGGTGAATTTCTAACTTTTTCATTTGGTGTATATATTTTATGATTTAAAAACAATTCTTCATTTATTAAAACTAACTAATTTTTATTATGTTAGACTCTTACTAAGGATCAAGAAAACATTTAATCCTAAACGAAACAGAACTTTTTATTTTATATGCGATCAAAGTTGATTTAATGAAGATAATATATATTGTTCGTATTATTATAATTTTCCTTCACAGGCAAAATATGAGAATTAGCTTTTATTTGATACAAAAAAATTAGTTTCTAAATTATAAATTTTATGTAATTTTGCTGGTTGGTGAATTTCTAACCTTTTCATTTGGTGTATATATTTTATGATTTAAAAAATATATTTCTTCCTTTAATAAAACTAATTAATTTTTATTATGTTAGACTCTTACTAAGGATCAAGGAAACATTTAATCCTAAACAAAACAGAACTTTTTATTTTATATACGATCAAAGCTGATTTAATGAAGATGTTTTAAAATATATATTGCTCGTATTATTATAATTTTCCTTCACAGACAAAATATGAGAATTAGCTTTTATTTGATATAAAAAATTTAGTTTCTAAATTATGAATTTTAAGTAATTTTGCTGGTTGGTGAATTTCTAACTTTTTCATTTGGTGTATATATTTTATGATTTAAAAAAATTCTTCATTTATTAAAACTAATTAATTTTTATTATGTTAGACTCTTACTAAGGATTATTAATTAAGAATTAGCTTTTATTTGATATAAAAAATTTAGTTTCTAAATTATGAATTTTAAGTAATTTTGCTGGTTGGTGAATTTCTAACTTTTTCATTTGGTGTATATATTTTATGATTTAAAAAAATTTCTTCATCTATTAAAACTAATTAATTTTTAAGTTAGATTCTAACTAAGGATCAAGGAAACATTCAATTTTAAACATACTAGAACTTTTTTTTTATATGCAATCAAAGGTGGATTTAATGAAGACTTTTTTGTTCGTAATGTACTATCTCCCCTTAAATACTTCATGAAATTATACAAAAAATGAGATATTTAGCAACCAGAAGGTTGATCGGTGATCGACATATAATTGTTTAAGCAGCGCGTAGTGGACATATGTGATGACAATACAAACTGACATCTGAGTTACCGTTTTCAGCGCTGTCTATCGTAGTCTTTGTGTATTAAATTTGTTCGTGACG
>CM063506.1:1956375-1988875 GCA_032207245.1 Pardosa pseudoannulata
CTTCCATGAAAGAATTTATTGATATCACCAAAAATATTTTTAGACGACTTCGGTGATACCTTATTACTGCAGGTTTATGATAACTTAGAGTATCCATCTCGCAAAGCTTCCCTATCATTTCAACCTCTCATTAAATCACCCTTGACATTCTCATCAGTTAAAATGATGCTCGACATATTTCAAATTTCTCGTGCGATACTTTCCTAAAAAGAACAGTATGTGGTTCTCCCTATAAAAATGAAGAATTAGTTCATCTTTTTTTATGTTTTGAAGTAATATAAAATTCGTCTAAAGACATGGTCCGTTTTGGCAGGAACAAAATCTATCTATTTATATTTATACATGTAGCCTCTATAGGGAGCTACATAAAAATGGCTTGCATGTAGAGGGTTTGTTTTAGTACCATTAAATTAATTTATTAATTATCTACTGCTATATATGTTGTTATATATTTATATGGGACGTCGATAATTACGCCCCATTTAAATTTTCATTTTATAGATGACAGTCATGGCCACTGCTTAATCGATTTCGAACATAACTGGATTAAAACAAATTCTTTATTAAAATTAAAAGCATATGAGGCTTCAAATTTTAAGACATGGTGTCTGTGATATTATATTTTTATATATTACATTATCGTGGAGATTTAATGATCTTACTTTGTCTACAGAAGACGCCATTACTGTAGCGTCAGTTGGTTATTGAAATACCATGATTGAAATAACTAATCTAATTATCTTACTTTGTACACTGGAGCCTTTGTTTTGATCTTATTTTATGATCACAGTTGGAATTACTATGTCATCATCAGGTCTAACATTAAACCCAACTCTATATGAATGGAGCCTTCTCGTGTAACAAGACGCAGTTGCTATTGCGCCATTTGGTGATTATGATTGAAATGACTATCTAATTATCTTATTTTGTACACTGAAGCCTCTGTTTTGATCCTATTTTATGATCATAGTTGAAATTACTATGGCATTATCAGTTCTAACATTAAACCCAACTCTATATGAATGGAGCCTTCTCATGACGCCATTGCTATAGCGCCATTTGGTGATCATTATTGAAATGACCATTTAATTATCCTACTTTGTATACTGAATCCTTTGTTTTGATCCTACTTTATCCTTGATCACAATTGGAATTACTATTCCATCATCAGTTCTAACATGAAACCCAACACTATATACATAGGGAACCTCCTCGTGTAACAAGATGCCTTTGTTGAAGCTCCATTTTGTGATCATGGTTGAAATAACTATCGAATTATATTACTTTGCACATTGCAGCTGTTGTTTTGATTCTATTTTATGACCATACTTCGAAAAACTATGGTATTATTAGTTCTAACATTTATGTCAAGATTATATATATGGAACGCCTCATGTAACAAGACGCCTTTGCTGAAGTGCCATTTGATGATCATGAATGAAATGACTATCTAATTATCTTATTTTGAATACTGAAGCCAATGACTTGATTTTATTTTATGATCATAAATGGAATTACTATGTTATCATCAATTCTAATATTAAACCATAATATTATATGTATGGAGTTACCTCGTGTAACAAGGCGCCTTTGCTGAAGTGCCATTTGGTGATCATGAATGAAATGACTAACTGATTATCTTATTTTGAATACTGGAGCCGATGACTTGATTTTATTTTATGATCATAAATGGAATTACTATGTTATCATCAATTCTAATATCAAACCATAATATTATATGTATAGAGCCCGTTTTAACAAGACGCCGTTGCTGTAGCGCCATTTTGTGATCGTGATTGTATATTGGAGCGATTGTTTTGATTCAGTTTAAGATTATAGTTGGAATAATTAGGTCATCTTAAGTTTTAACAATAAATACAATATTATACGTTTGGAGCTACCTCGTGTAACATTTCTATACTGAAATTGTTCCTTGTCTGTTATACTATAATCTATTACTTGACCCTTTTAATCACTGTGTACGTTTAAGAAGCTTTCGATAAATGTAGGCACAGTTCCAAGCATAATTTTGCAGAATTCTTTAAAATATGCTTCAGACCATCATATTCATCTCTGTGGCATCCCAGTCGTGTTGGGAGAGGTAGCCTATTTTCGACAGAAAATCTGCTAATGCAAACGTTACAAACGGTCTAATCAGAATTCTAAATGTCGTTGATTATACCTCATCATGATTTTGGACATCTCTGATTATCTAATCAAGTATTAGAGCAAGCTATCTCATCAGCTACGAGAGCACACTACATTATCTCCTCTGAAATCGTAATATATTCACTGGTTTAATTGGAATGTTTATTACAGAATGCAAATCCATTTCATGGTTAAAATATTTCAATTAGAGACCTCTTCCCTCAAATTTGGGTTAAGAATGCGCGATTGTGCCATTTATTTCAATGTAGCACAACAATTTTTACAACTTAATTAACACTTACTCTCCAGCGCAGCTGACGGCTTTCAGGTTTTGAGAAATGGCTTTAACTGGGAGATCTCTGTCTGCGTTGCCTTTATGTGGTTTATTAAAAGATCGAAAGAATGAAAAACGTTAAAGGCACAGTACCCCTTTATTAAATACTAAATCATAACATATATGAGATATTTTTTTTGTAAAGCAGATAAGAAATATAGAAATTCCAAATTATTGGTGCAGATAGGTGAAAAAAATTATGTTTAAAATATCTGATGAGGACATCATGACTTCTTTGCTCTCCAATAAAATTATACTAATTTTTTTTGGAGCATTTAAACTTATTTTGGTTGGATGGGGAATTCGAACCTCCAAATCTTTTGTAAATTGCACTGTTACACAATTGTTAAAATAGTATTTTTTAATAACACCAATAACTTATACAATCTTTATTCATCAATAAGTAGAACTGAAATATTGCCATATGGTGACGACCGATTGCCTTGTATTATTTGTTCTACAGATTTTTTTTTACTATTCAGAGTGCATTTTGTACTTACAGGGTGTTTCAAAAATGACCGGTATATTTGAAAAATCAATAAAAACTAAACGGACAGTGATAGAAATACGCAGTTTATTGCAATTTGCTTGGGACAATATTAAATTTTTAGGCAGACAAACTTTCAAAATTAGTTACAATATTCCACAACAGATGACGCTGCAGTCTGGAAAAATCTAAATTACGATATTTCCCAGATATCCACCATGTGCAGCAATAATATGGCTTATTCTCAGAACAAAATCATCAGAAACCCGTGTAAACGTCTCAGGCGGGATGGCTTCACATGCAGAACAGATGTACTGTTCCAGTTATTCAATTGTTTCTAGATAGTAGCAGTACACCTGGTCATTTTAAGAGTCCCCACAGACAAATATCGTAGTATAGATTTTTCCAGACTGCAGCGCCATCTGTTGTAGAATATTATAACTCATTTTAAAGTTTGTCTGCCTGTACATTTACTATTGCCCAAGCATATTGCAATAAACTGTGAATTTCTATCACTGTCCGTTTAGTTTTTATTGATTTTTTAAATATACCGGTCATTTTTGAAACACCCTGTAAAGATAAAGGTACACAATTCAATTTTACAACGCTACCACAGATACAGAACTTTTCTTTTAAGGTAGATAGTTCCCGACGGAAATTAATAGATGTGACAGCAATCATAAATGCAAAACTTCACGACATTATGGTTTTTTGGTTCTTGGGTTGAACTGCGGTGTACTATATTATTACACGAGGGCGACTAATGATACCGAAATGATTTTAATGATACCTAATGCTTAAAGCCTATTCCGAATGACTACGAACATCCATGAAAACAGTGGTATTCGAACCCGCGAACATCGAGACCGAACAGCTGCGCCTTATCCATTTAGCCATCGTTCGGTACACAATTTTGTATCTAATTGATTTTGAGTGAATCAAGATAATTACGTACAGATGTCATGATCAAAACAAGTTAAGGTATGCTACGGCCGAGAGTAACATTACCTCCGCTGGGTCGTCGTAATTTAGAAGCAGAGACTAAACAGAAGGACTAAACAGGCATGGTCTACCACCCCTCGAGGTATCGTTTGAGAACTTGGAGACCACGAACATATTTTACGTGCCCAAGTCACCTTTAGCTAAGACGGTGGATCTTAGGCCAGCACCAGAACCGAACCCGCAAACTTTCAGTTACGAGAACGCTGCCTTTGCCGACTGAGCCACCGCGGCTCACACTATGAAAATGTATTTGATATTTATAACCAAGAAATAATTATAATATATAATTATTTGTAAACAGTCTCGAACAAATGATTTTATACCTTAGAAAGCGAAGAAAGATAGGTAAACTATAAAGTTCATGATAGTTGTAATTCCATATTTCAAAAACCAGTAGATTTTATAACTTTAATTTAGGGAAATATTTTAAAATATAAGATTTGGCTGTATTTCAAAGGTCAGATACTACGGTGCACATACAGAAAGTAAGTTTCTCTACTTAAAAGAAAAAACGAACTCACACTTTCAGGCACGTATTTATTGGCAACATGTACAGCAATGTTTCAGCTATTTTTCACCATATCCACCAGCAGAATTGAGACACTTGTCGTATTGTGGAATCAACTTTTGTATCCCTCTGTCGTAGAACTCTGCCGCCTGTGAATGAAACCAGCCTTCCTGTCTTAGAACACCTTGCACTTCCCTTTCCGTGCCGAGAGCGTCTGTTTGAATTCGGTCCTGACCGAAGATTAATTATGACGGCAATGCAATGACAGTTGCTTAATTTTTGGAGTAAAGGGCGAAATCCAAGTCTCATTGCCCGTGACTATCCTGTCGAGGAACTCGTCGCCGTCACCGTGATACCGTAGCAGAAATGTCAGTGCTAATCCTAAGCGTTGAATTTTGTGTTCGGATGTCAGTTTCGGCTCATAGACCTGACAGAGCTGACGATGAATTTCAATAGGCGCAATGATTTGTGCATTCAAGATCACCAACTGAAAAGGGGTAAACATCGGGAAACTTACTTTCTGGATGCGCCTCATATTTAGGGGAGAAAACCGGAGATCAGTGAATGGAATATCACATTGCCAACAATAGGTCAATCCAAAATTTTTTTAAATATATTTTGTTTTTTTAAACTGGGAATATCAAGGAATTGTTGCATATCATATATTTGAAAACGCACAACTTTCCAAATTTTAATTGTTTCCGGCAAACAGACAATCTTGTAAGAAGAACCAACATGAGTAGTAACTTTTTTGCATGCGGCAAATTTTGACGATAGAAATTTAGCACAACAGAAGAGCTTAGGAAATTGGAAAAGAAGCACTTTTTAAATTGTACACAATCTTGGTTGAATTTTATTTAAAGACCAGCCTTACAGCATCCATCTAATCAATGCTGATTCAGCTGCTGTAGTGTGTGTATTCCAAATTACGACTGATGAGTCGGGAGTCCTCCTGCTTAGTTTAGGGTATTTAGCTAATGTTTATGCATTCTAGTCGATTTTTAAAAAATATTTTGCAATACAGTAACATGCTATTCCATAAATTTCGGAACTGTTTACTGCTTTAAGAAAAGAGGTTATTTTGCTATCTACACAACGTGAGGACTCCAAACTAGAAAACGCAACACAGAATCGATACTATAATAACTTTTAGCTGTAAGAATGGCTTTTAATTTAGTATAATCCCCTATATATCAATAGCCTAAGTTGTCTGGCTATCTGTCCGTCTGTCCGCGAATTTATGAAGCGGTTGTACCTGGAATGGATACAGGCAACCATATTGGATTATTTTTGAGTTAGGGTTAGCAAAATTCAAAGCGAGTTCGAAATCTATTCCATTCCCCCTTTTCGAGCGTTTAATGCTCTTATTTCAAGCCTTATTCTCCATATTATTCAATTCTAAATTCATTCTTGATAGGATGGACAGGGTGAAGCGTAATATTTAAATGTCTGAACTGTTTTTACTCGACCCTCATATACTCTAATTAGTTCATTCATCCTGTGTAGGTTTGGCACGTTCGGTAGAGTGCTGCTCATTTTCTGCCTGTCGTGCTTCTCAGGTTGATGGTTCTGTCCCCGACGCAGTCAAATGTTTCTAAACGTCTAATTAATTTAATATTTTCTACTTTTTCTTTTTAAGTTCTTATTCCTAAAGTTGTTTTATTATTTTAAAAATAAAGTTTTACTATTTTTTCAATTATCTATGATTTTTATGATTTTTATTTTATTAAATTCACGTATTGTTGTATGGATATTCCTGGCCACATAAACATGTCATGTTTTTTATCTTTAATCTTTCTTCTCATAATATAATGATAGCCTAAGTTATCTGTCCTTCTGTCTTCCAATTTTTGAAGCGGTTGGACCTGGAAAGGATAGAGCATCCATATTGGATTTTCGATGACTTATTGTTAGAAAAATTCAAAGCAAGTAAAGTTTATCTTTTTCTAAACTATAGATCCGATTATAAAATAAATTGGTATGAATAAGCTTCGTATCACAGCGAATAATACTGCCATCTTTAAAATGTTCGAAATCCCCTCCGTTCCCCTTTTCGAGCGTTTAATGCCATCATATCAAGGCCCATTTTAAGAGCAGGCGATTAAATTTATAAAATTATCACATAACAAATAGGAAAAAATAACAATTTTTTTCTAGCATTATGATGTTATTCCTTTAACCATCTCATTTGATCATTTATTTTAGATTATTTAAACATCTTCTCCATTAATTCCATACGTTTTATCACTAAACTTAGATATTACGTAAATAATTTGCTTTTATATTTGGCTTAAATAATATATTAGGTACATATTTGATAATGTTAAATTTAGTCATTGATTATTTTTGTCACAGTGAAAAGTTTATCACAGGTATTAACAACAAATTCTATCTACCCCCAGTTTATAGTAGAAATGATAGTTTCATTTCTTTACTTCCATTAATTACTGTAGAAAATAATCGGGAAGAACTTAACGATAATTTCGACGTAGCTAAGAAAACTGTGAATTATCTTTCTAAATAAATTCAACGTAATTCTAAACTGCATTCACAGTATTTAGAGACTTTAGAGGAAAATTATGATAAACAAATTATTGAGCTTGTATCAGATAATTCTCAGTCAAAAAACAAACCATTTTTTTTTACCTGCCTCATAGGATACTTTACAATTCTGGAAAATTAAAAATGTTACTGATCCCGTCATATGACGGGCTATATACTAGTTTAGTATACTTGTATTTAGAAATTTGAAAAGAATCCCCCCAAAAAGGCCTTAAATGCGTAATGTAGCTTTTAAATGATAAAGTTCTAATGATACAGAGTATTCCTAAGTAGTTAAATTAAATTCTAACAGGGAATAGATGGTTTTATATACATGACCGTTCATCTCCACATCTCGTATATTAATGCATTTGACGACGTTGATATCGATCTTTAGCGTGTGGTACTTGACATGCTTTTAGCTTATATTAATCCCCGGCACCATTATAATTTACCCCTTAAGTGATAAATGTGTCTATAAGCTTCTAGACGTGTATAAGTAACTTGGAGATACATAGTATACATACTCATGTATGGGTATATATATATATATATATATATATATATATATATATATGCTTTATTATATACTTATATATGCATATATATATATATATATATATATATATAAATGTATATATACGTATATAAATAAATGTATATTTATGTATATTTGATATGGTTTGGAGTGCTACGGTCTACTTTTTGCAACACGAGGGTTAATAACACCGGGACCTACAGCTTAAAGCAGGAACTGCTGCGAACATCCATGCCACAATAAGGTTCGAACCCACGAACTCCGGTATCGAAGGCCAGCACCCTAACCTATCGGCCATCGATCATAAATGTATATATATATACATACATATATATATATATATATATATATATATATATATATATATATATATATATATATATATATATATATATATATATATATATATATATATATATATATATATATATATGTAGTAACATATCAAAATTATTTAACTTTAATATTTTCTTAAAAATCTCCTCTCTCCGATTCTAATTCCTTAAAAATCTTTTTCACAGCCTCTAAATGTCTTAATCAAAGGAGTGTCCTCGACTTAAAATTCTATCGATACTTTTCCCAAAGCTCCTATAAAAGTAAATTTTCTGTCTATTCAACACGTTTTCCAGCTGTCGCCGGCAAATTTCTCCACGTTTTTTCCACTCTTAACACTGAGTAAGTTTCTTGTCCCTTTTGAAAATTCATTCTGTCTTCGGTCTTGGGTGCACCTCTGTTCGAGTACAGTGATTTTTGTGTCTTTCTCTTATGAGTCGTTGACAGTAAAGATGTCCGTTTTAGCAGCTCTAAAATAAAGTTTTAATAATTAGACTTGTGCCAGTCTTTTTCAATGGCCCAACTCATTCGTTATTATTGCTAGCTGATTTAGGCATTCTCCTTGCCCTGTAGCCCTGGCAAGTAAAAACAATAGAGGGGCTAGATAATTATTGAGACCAGGGAAAATATTTATTACAAATATTTATGTGTAATTATAAAATTCTATTAAAACAAAATCCTAACTGAAATTTAGAATAGCAGCCCATTAATTATTTTTCCTGTGCATTGTAGCGTACTACCTTCTAGAATAAACTAGAAGTAATTAAAGTAAAGTGATTGGTTACCGGGAAGGACTAGATCACAGATTTCGAGGCTTTTTCCTTTGAGAACGTGATGTAATATATCATCAAATATTTTCTGTTTTGTGTTCTTTTTACCTACGGGGATTTGTGTGTCATCTGGTGTTCTAAATAAGAGATGTTTTTGTAAGTCTGATTCATTCAACTAGCCTACATAATTCTACAGTTTATATTCTACATTATTCTACAAAATTTTTAAAATTATGTGGGTGGTATTTTTAAATATTATATATATATATATATATATATATATATATATATCTGTGTGTGTGTGTGTGTGTGTGTGTGTGTGTGATATGTTTAAGGTAAAAATAGTGTGAATAATCCCTAAGCACATTTGATCATGTGCTAAAAAATACCCATGTTTAAGGAGAACGCGTTTACTATTGGTTAAAGAAGTACAGACAGAGGCTGAATTAAGTCTATAGCATGTCTGGAGGGATTTATGAACAGAAGTTATTAAATTAATATTAAAATATGTAAATAAGGGATTTTAATATTACACACACACACACATACACACACACACACACACACACACACACACACACACACACACACATATATATATATATATATATATACATATATATATATATATATATATAAATTATAGAGTTAATTTTCTCGAAAAAAATATATCTACATATATATATATATATATATATATATATATATATATATATATATATATATATATATCTATATCTGAATATATGTATATACAAATTATACTGTCAATTTCCTCAAAAACTGCTTTCTTACTGAAATAGAAATTTAAAGTGTCGTACATATGTATGATCAGAGCATTGTAAGAAAATGGCTTTATAATCGCACGTAGCGTTTTCTGAGTTATTTGACTACTTTAGTAAAGCCACTTCACTCGTTTGTAGATATGTACCAAAATTCAATAGGCAACATTTAAAATGATTACTTACCACGTTTTGAATACTGGTTGCAAAGTAAAGACTTCAAGTAATAAAATACCCAGATCAAACTGTGAACTGCGTGAGTCTTGAATAGAGCGCTTGTGTTGCGTGACACTTAGGGAAAAGTGTAGTATTAGATATAAAAAAAAATTCTCGGGTTTGTCGTCTTTGAGAGACATTTAGTTTCTCTTTGATTTATATTTATTCTTTACATTTAGAAAAGAGATAAATTTAATTTCGTTGTTACATTTTGCTAGGTATTATACACCATTTAGTAAAATTTAATGCTATATTCGGTTAATTGAACTAGTTATCTCTTAAATTTAGCGATATTCAATAATCGGCATTTAAAATGATTACTCTTCATTTTTTGAATATTGGTTGCAAAGGGAAAATCTGAAGTAAGGAAGTCCCCAGATCAAAAAATTAAACTGCGAGAATCTTGAAAAGAGCGATTGGCCTGGGTGCAACCATAGAGATAAGTTTAGTATTATGTATATATATATATAATTCTCCGGTTCACAATTGAATTTTGTTGTTTCATTTTGCGTAGCCCACTTAGCACTCTATTCAAGATTCACGCAGTTAACAGTTTAATCCGGGGATTTCTTTAATTCAAGTCTTTCCTTTGCAACCAATATTCAAAACTTAGTGGAATTTAATGCTATGTTTGTTGAATCTCAGACATAAATTTTATTCCCTTGAAGGTAGTGTTACATACCTGGGAGATGTTTGGGTTTTTTTTTAACACTACAATGATGTAGGCATGTTGATAATTTTATAATTTAACAACAATATAGGCCATAGATGGTAAACCTAAGTGGCACACAACTGGTACATATTAAATTATTAAATTATTTTTGTTCACTTACGCTCACTGAAAATAACATTTTTTTTCTCTAATACATCAAACCGGATTCAGAAACGAACAGAAGAATGAACGGCATTACGAACATTTAGTAGAACAGAACGGTAGCTAGTGCTCCCTACATAGAAGTCACTGTATGAGACATTGAAATTTTACTGGTGGAAGGACATGAGTGGGATGAATTCTAATAGAGAACTTTTCCTGAATTGTAAACTACGATATAATTTAGATTTTGGTTTCTTATATTTTATTAATATGAAGATGGTATGCAACAAAACTAACGTTTCAAGATATGAGAGAATGAATTATGGTCAGTCAGAGCACCGATATTTTCTTCTTCAGACTCGTTCAGATAATTGAATGTTAATGAACATAACAGTCTAACAAAAGACAAGATAAAAGGCTTCTATTCTATACAAAACTGAATTTTAAAATAAATGCCCCTTAAATCCTTTATTCCGAGGTTTGATCATCTGGTTAACTCAGCCTTTTATCCCTTCGGCGGATAGGCAAGCAGTAGACCAAAACACGCTTGCGAACTAAACACTGGGGGTTCCGCGTAAGGTTGACCACCTTACAGGAGCATATACTTCGCACCAGGGCCCTTAGTTTCGAAAACGGAGATTGGTTCCGTAGGCTATGGGCCTACATGGGCTGCAGTGTGGGGAAGTAAAGCCTATACATTAGAGCAATAATTCTCACAATAGGACTTGAGCATAAATAATAATCTTAAAAATTAAACATCTTTATGTATAATATAGACTTGTAAAGATGATTTTTAAAATAAGTATAACAAGTGGCCCACATGACACCTAAAAGTGAAAAAAAATGCTGTAATGTAACTGGTATAGTATGTAGGCTGTGTACATTACTCTGTGAAAAAGTTGAATTAAAAATGATAGCCAAGCTTTACGCGGTTTGAACACACATCCACCAGCGTGGTAGGGGAATTCTCTAACAAGTATGCAGACCGGGCGGTAGATGTTTGGCAATAAAAATTCGAATTTCTGGGGTATATCCAATGCATATTTTTTCTAGTAATTATTCTGAGTTCCTGCCAAACGATAATCGATGGGGTAGGGCGCTGCACTTCGGTGACCAATTTCGTGGGTCATTTCTGACATGAATGGAATTGGATTTAAGAAGTAGAACCCGGCCTTATTAGCCACTCTGCAGCAAAATAGACCTACTGCTTCAATTCAAACATCTTTAGTACCAAAAGATTGATCCCCCTTAAGTGTTGAATCTATAAATCGCGAATAATGTAATGGTTACAGAATGAATGACGTTCGGTTAACGCAAGTTTTGTCTTCCCTATACCTTTCGCAAGAGGCGTCACGACATCCTCAATCGAATAAAAATATGAAGCGTAATGCCCGGTCCCACGGTTTTAAAACATCTTCAGCAAGGTATTGCGGTCACGCCATTTTTGATAAATAATCGTATCGGACGTGTGTTTAGTGGCCAGCGGTATCTCCCTGGGATCCTAATTCTCGACCGATTTTCTACTAAACGGATGTCAATAATTCGCGGGCGCATCGAAATCATTTTTACGACTACGCACTCGCCGGGAATAAGAACGAAGCGGGCATTATGGGAGAAATGGATCGTGCCTTGAATAATTCATTGCCGCCCCCCTCGTTCGTTCGTGTTACGTGATTTTCGGAGATTTATGTACATCTATCGGCAGTAAAAAAGTGAATCCTTTTTCTCTCCGGGTTGAAGAAAAGACGCGAGAAATACAGCAGAAAAGAAAAAACGCATGGGAGATAATGTGATCTAACAAAGAAAAAAAACGAGATGCGACTCTTTTTACAGATGTGTACCGCGATACTTGCGCGCGATCCGAACGTTCCAGGTTGCAGGGATGACGAATAGAAGTAGTGAAGGAAGCGTTGATAGAGATTCGTCTTCGTATTGTGGAAATACATCGACCCGTGAAAGGTCTGATAAAAGGAGAAAAATTGAAAATTTTCACTTTACAAATAAGAATAATTATGAGGTTATTGAACCTGAAGAGTCATTAATTGTAGAACGTTATTATTACGTCTTAGACATTTGAATCGGAGGTCTATCTATAAATAACGCGCATAATTTTGAACACAATAATAATGTGGATTTAATTATAATATAAAACGGATAAGTAAAATATTTTAAATGTTTTTTTTTACTCAAGTGCCAAACCAGTTCAGGTTATTATCCCAACTCTAGATAGTTTGAAACTCTATCTCATAGAGATACATTGGCTGTGAGCAGTGTCACTGTCACACTAACATTATCAGATTTAATCACTTTTAAGCAATTTAAACTATCTTTCCACAATGGTAAATACAATCCAGTCTCTTTCGTAAACTCACAGCATTTCCAGATGGTTTCCTCTAGCTACCTATTATTTTGCTAGAAGATATGTTATCCTTAATCATTATTGAACCAAAGTGGACAATACAACTGCAAATACCCTTTTAACGATGACTAAGGCACTCTACCCGTGAATAGAACCACTGAGATATCTGTATCGATTGATGCAGGCAGTTTTGCGCTCTATTTCGAATATTTACACTTTTACCAAGTAACTTATTACTTCAATGAAAAGGAACATGCGTGTTAATTATTGATACCCCTAGTAATTAAAATAATAAATTGTTAAACTTCCATAATAAGTCATTTTTTAATATAAAATCATATGCATTACTTGTTTTTCCTTAGTTTAAAAGCAAATTTATTTATAGATACTTCTAGATGTAACAATGGTAATAACGTTTGACAAAATCAGGATAATTTTCGGGTTAATATGTATCGATGAAGTCAATTGCTACATTAAAAAGATTTTTTTCAATTCTTGAATTCTGTATATTGGCAAACGACTCTTCGGTACCAGATCTGTGGGTTAAAGTTCAGTTGTAACAGTTGTTCGGAATGAAGGCAAATTAGTCCTCTTTGCTTATTTACAATATATCTCATATGTGTCGTCATTGTAATCAAAACACCAATACACTCACAAATTCTTTATTTCAGGATGTTTGTAGAAAAAACGATGGTTACTCCACCAGCTTTATTTTCTTTGTTCTATTAGCACAAAAGTCCTATGTCTTACCTGCGTAATCTCCTTTTTTCCCGACATAACCTTTTGTCTGTATTGTTTTCTCCGTACTCTTCCGCTGACACCCGTACATCTTCTCATTGTCGTAATCTTAAATAATTCTATATGATTTTGGTAATAATTCTCTTAATTTTCATTCCCATATATCAAAACCTGACACACACACACATACATATATATATGTAATATATCAAAATTATTTAAATTTAATATTTCCTTAAACACCCCCTCTTTCTCATTCTAATTACCTTAAATATTTTTCCCAGCTTCTAAATAGCTTAATCAAATGAGTATTTTCCTCTTAACATTCCTCCCAAAGATTTCTATCCTAGAAATGTAAACTTTATGTCTATTCAGCACGTTTCCCAGCTGTCGGCGGTAAATGGTTTCGCGATTTTGCTAATCTTGCATTTAATTCACTTATTAAGTTTTTTTTTTACCGTGAGAAAATTCTTTCTGTCTTTGCTCTTGGGTGCCCCTCTGTTCGATCAGAGTGATCTCTGTGGCTTTTTTTGTCTATCATGAAGTAGAAAAGATGTGCGTTGTAGCTGCTCTGGAATAAAGATTCAATTAGACTTGTGCCATTCTTTTCCATGTCGACCGGACTGCATTTTTATTACTGCTAGCTGTTGAGCTTTCTATTTGTCAAGGAGTTTATAATTAATGGCTTACACACACAGATATATATATATATATATATATATATAAATAAATATATATATATATATATATATATATATATATATATATATATATATATATATATATATATGAGTGTAGGAATATACACCAAACCGTTTGGTTCTGATTTACCATTTCTTGCGCTTGTATGTCTTTAATTACATTCTGTTATACTTTTCTCTTATTAGTGTTATTTGATTGTTAATATTACTAATGGTATAACTCAATGGACTTGTTTAATTCTCGAAGATTTTATGAATTTCCGAGAATTAATGTTGTGAAAAATTCCCCGTAACACACTAAATGGAAGTCTTGAGCTATACTTGTTTAGAACTGCAGTACTACTGTTGACCAAGAGCGCACACGCGTAACAAAACCCACTCTCACGGACCGAAGAAGAAAATATTTTTAATTAGATAATCATACAAGTGATACGTAACTTATTTTAATAAAGCCTTTTGAGTTTTGTTACATCTACAGTAGTGCTATGGGCTTTTTCAATATTATATACTAAAGTGGTTCACAATTTTTAAAAAATTAATTTACGACTAGGAAAAATATAATACATTAACATGAAAAATATAAAGAACTTTTTACACACACACACACACACACACACACATATATATATATATATATATATATATATATATATATATATATATATGCGTGTGTGTGTGTGTGTGTGTGTGTGTGTGTGTAAGGAACTTTACCTTACACACACCACACACACACACACACACACACACACACACACACACATATATATATATATATATATATATATATATATATATATATATATATATATATATATATATAAAAGGAAAATTCTCAGGGCTTTTCAAAACTTAAATCAAGGGTAAAAATTCCCGCGTCATTTTCCATTCCCCTTTTTAACCCCTAACCTAAATTGACCACTGGGGCTACAGGTTACGCCCTCAGAGAAGGGGCCTGGCCAATTATAAACCTACATGTCCCTAGCGGACAATTTAGGAAATTTCCAAATAAAAAGGAGATACACGCTAGCGGAGACAGATTTTTTCTAGAGATATTTTCCCACAGATGTTGACCCAGGTGTTACTTGTCTTGTACATAGAACTTCATGCTAGCTGACCCTTCAGTTTGTTCCTATGATGAAGTGGGAACCCGTCCTTCAAAGTTATCTTAATAAAGGTCTTTAGCTGAAACGGTATCATTTTTATGGCCATGACTGCAACCCCCCATCGAGAAGTCAGTCTCATTACGTATATATAATATGTTCTTAATAAACATAAATACAATACGTCAAAATATGAAAAAGAAATTTTCTTACAATTCTTTCCATTTATTAACAAGCACTATAATATTTTTCTTTAGTAGTCTATTCATTTTCATTAATCATTGATAACAGTATCATGAAAGATGCTTAGCTTTTTCTACTAAATATCCAACATTGAAGTGAGAAGATATTGCATTTTTTAACCCTAAAACTGTCGTTCACATGAATGTATATTTATGCGTGTTTTATTAACGATGATTTACTCCGGAGATTTTAAATACATGTCTTAATAAATTTAAATGAAAAATATAAATAAAATTTCGTTACAATTTTGCTAGAAATATTTATAATAAAATATGATAAATATGTCAAAGATATATCACAAATTATGCGTTAGTCTTTACTAATTTATTGTTCTTTTTATCACTGATTTAGAAATTTTTACCTGCAAATAAGCATTGTGTCAAAAATAATCCGCATCGACATTTTCTTTTAAAAAATGATACATTATTTCCTCGAGTCTTTTAATTGACCCCCAGGGAACGATTCTTTACAAAAAGTCGGTCGCTTTTATATTTTTCTATTCGTGCCCGCATCTATCCTCAAATGACTATTTTAATTATTCTTCTATTTTGGTCAACTTTATGATAAGCGGTAATAGTGAATAGGGGAGAGTTTTAAAATAACTGATATGTGTGTTTACTGTATTTGTTCATATATATATATATATATATATATATATATATATATATATATATATATATATATATATATATGTGTGTGTGTGTGTGTGTGTGTGTGTAATATATCAAAATTATTTAATTTTAATATTTCCTTAAAAACCTCCTCTTTCCCATTCTAATTCCTTAAAATCTTTTTCCCAGCCTTTTAAATGTCTTAATCAAAGGAGCGTTCTCGACTTAAAATTTTGTCGATTAATTTCTCAAAGTTTTCTATCCTATAGATGTAAATTATGTGCTCTTGTACACAACGTTACAAAAATGTTCCGATTTCCGAAATCGTTATTAAACTTTAAAATTCCAACGTAATTGTTAACACTATTTTACCTGTATCTTTTACTGATCGTTAGATGATGATTATGTCGAAAATTGGTAGTTTATATATATATATATATATAAATTTCATAAAAAATGTCTCCTAAATTACACTTAGAAGAATTACAGCTATTTTTAAAGTTGGTGTTTTATATACATATATAAATTTGGTAATACTTAAAAAATATGGAGCCTTTTCAATTTTTAAAAGATTTTACTCTTATTTCAATTTTGTACATGGCTCTCTATATATTTCATTCTATATCTAGACAGGATATATTAATATAGTATCAATTATTATATAACTATGATATGTACGTTTTTGTTGTATCTGAAACTGTAGAATTACTTATTCTATTATACATTCTCGAATGATGAGATAGTTTGGGTCTATTTTAAAGGCGATACGTTTAAGCATTTCTCCAGTCAGTCGCATATATTCTGATCCTGTAAACATTCGCAAATCTCAGTCGTCCGAAATCCTCTATACATAATTCAGAGCACGTCTCCCTTCCGCATACACACACATATATCTGTGACTTTAACATTTCTGTTTTCTGCAGCGTTTAGAAAAAAAAAAAGGAAACGAGCATTCGGTCCACGCGAGAGAGTCAAAACATGGAAAAAGCATATCACTATACGCGATTTCCTCCAGTGAAAATCACCTAAAGTTTCTTTTTTTTCTTCCTTTTCAGTAGTAAATACTCTTGTAAATTCAACTTAAAAAAATTCTCTCTCACCTTTGACTTTTAAGTAAAAAAAAAAGTTTATCACATGAATAAAACTTGAAAGAAGTCAGATTTTTTAAAAATGAATTTTGAATATATATGTATATATATATATATATATATATATATATATATATATATATATATATATATATATATATATATATATATATATATATATATATATATATATATATATATATATATATATATATGCGTGTGTGTGTGCAGAATAATTAATCTGGTATCTTGGAGTGCTTTTCTTCTATTTGAGAGTTAGATTTTCTAACTAAGGCTTTAACTCATTTTCAAAAAAGGGGAACCAGAACTACAAAAATGATCCTTTTCGAGTAACTTCTTTTAATTTTAAGACTCCTTTTCAATTGGATATTATTGATAGTTTATACATATATATGTATGTATATGTTTGTATGTATACATGTACTTATATAAATGTACAGACATATAAGTAATATATCAAAATTATTACAATTTAATAATACATATATATAAATTTGGTAATTCTTAAAAAATATGGAGCCTTTTCAATTTTTAAAAGATTTTACTCTTATTTCAATTTGTACATGGCTCTCTATATATTACATTCTATATCTAGACAGGATATATTAATATGGTATCATTAAATATATAACTATGATATGTACGTTTTTGTTGTATCTGAAACTGTAGAATTACTTATTCTATTATACATTCTCGAATGGCGAGATAGTTTGGGTCTATTTTAAAGGCGATACGTTTAAGCATTTCTCCAGTCAGTCGCATATATTCTGATCCTGTAAACATTCGCAAATCTCAGTCGTCCGAAATCCTCTATACATAATTCAGAGCACGTCTCCCTTCCGCATACACACACATATATCTGTGACTTTAACATTTCTGTTTTCTGCAGCGTTTAGAAAAAAAAAAAGGAAACGAGCATTCGGTCCACGCGAGAGAGTCAAAACATGGAAAAAGCATATCACTATACGCGATTTCCTCCAGTGAAAATCACCTAAAGTTTCTTTTTTTTCTTCCTTTTCAGTAGTAAATACTCTTGTAAATTCAACTTAAAAAAATTCTCTCTCACCTTTGACTTTTAAGTAAAAAAAAAAGTTTATCACATGAATAAAACTTGAAAGAAGTCAGATTTTTTAAAAATGAATTTTGAATATATATATATATATATATATATATATATATATATATATATATATATATATATATATATATATATATATATATATATATATATATATATATATATATATGCGTGTGAGTGTGCAGAATAATTAATTTTTATGCTTAAAAATACTGGTATCTTGGAGTGCTTTTCTTCTATTTGAGAGTTAGATTTTCTAACTAAGGCTTTAACTCATTTTCAAAAAAGGGGAACCAGAACTACAAAAATGATCCTTTTCGAGTAACTTCTTTTAATTTTAAGACTCCTTTTCAATTGGATATTATTGATAGTTTATACATATATATGTATGTATATGTTTGTATGTATACATGTACTTATATAAATGTACAGACATATAAGTAATATATCAAAATTATTACAATTTAATGTCTCATAAAAATTTTCCTCTCTCCCATTCTTATTCCTTCAAATCTATTTTTCCAACCACAAAATATCGTAATTGAAGGAGTGTCCTTGACTTAAAATTCTTCCAACCCATTTCCCAAAGCTTTCTCTGCAGTAAATGCAAAATTTCCGCCCACTCTCCATATTTTACAGCTGTTCCCGGTTTACTTTTCAATGATCTAAGTTCCTCTTACTCTTGAGAGGGTTGAGAATGCTACTTTGTCTGGAAAAGATTTTCTTCTCCGTGTCTCTCTCTGGGGTCCAACCCTGTTCCAGCATGTGTTTTGATGTTCATTTCCACTGTCTTCTGCTGACTGTTAAACGTTTCATGTCAGTAGCTTTTTTAATAAAATTTAAGTTCTACTCAGAATTGCGTGTTCTCTTTAAGGAATAACACGAATGCAACCTGCCATTTTGAATAGTCTTGGAGTCTAGACTTCTCCTTGCCTATTAATTGAAGTATGCCTATTAAGTGAAGCTGGGTAAGTAAATACAATAGGGGCTTAATTTGATGGGATTGGCAGATTAATCTTCGCCGTGTTACATTTATATGTGTTTGTATATATATATATATATATATACATATATATCGCATCTTTCGTATATAACGCTTACCAAAAGTTTGACATGCAAATGACATTCCAGATTGTAAACCAATTGCTACGGGAATCAGCCTTGTGCGTTTTTTCAAAATCATTATTCATATGACTATATTATTAACAAAATTATTCATACTTGTTATTTAAGATTATTAGATGGTTTTCGGCTACTTCAAAATTGCAGACTTCACAGAATATCCCTTAAAAATTGATTGAAATTGATTGAAATGTAATATTTTTATTTAACTGAAGAAGTAAATATTATTCAGTGCATTTTCATATTTTATCCTATCTCAAAATGTTCGTGTTATAGACGAATAAACATTGTATATTCTTGTATATATTCATGGAAAATTATCTCCGTATTTAGAGGCAAGTAAGCTGAGGGCAAGACCTCCACCCATCTGTATTTCCAACATATTTTTCTTTCTCTTATATGTATAGAAAAATAGGTTAGTACTAATGAAAGTAAGCCCAAAATATTGTAGTCATAAAAAATAATCTTAATAAATGTCCTTTTGTAATAGAATGTATAAGTAAAGTCTTGCTTTTAAGAGATTAGAAAATATTTTACTTGGCTACACCATTGGGCTACATCAATGTAAATTAGAATCTTCCAGCCTACTGTTAATTTGTATGACCACGTATCTAATAAATATAAGACGTAACATAATAAAAGAACTTTTTTGGTATAATTTTGAGGTGCAAATGACTCCTGCGGGTGAATTAAAAAAAGGAATAAACACAATCAATGATTTCGTTTAAATTGATATTTTAAATAATATATATATATATATATATATATATATATATATATATATATATATATATATATATATATATATATATATATATATATATATATATATATGACAGGGTCCCAGTAAACGACACTAGAGTCCTGACATCAGCTTCATATCTTTATTTAAAACTCACCAAAACTATACTCAACAATGGCGTCTCATATTGGAGCCCAACTGCTAACAAAGACAGTTTTCACTGCTTCGATATACAGGTCTGATGGACAGTGCATACAGCTCTCTTGCCCATATCACTGCGCGTGAGCCGTATTTATGTGGCTAATATCGAGGCGTTATACTCCCATTAAAAGATATCCCTAATTAAATCTCTTAAATTAATCTATATTTTATATCCTGACATATATATATATATATATATATATATATATATATATATATATATATATATTATGTAAAATACTGAAATATGTCTCTTTCAATTCATTAGAGTTTGCCGCAGTAAAGTGTCAGAGCGTGGGAAGTGAGGGAACCAAAATCTTGACTACATAAAGTCATAAAAAATAACAAGCTACATAACGTCAAAAAATTATATTTAAAATTTCTGAGACGGAGTTGATTAACAACGAGATCAAATGGGGGACGTTATTGACATATCTACGCATGTCAGATTTTATATAAGATGATTATATAAGAAAAACTGACTATATAGAAAGTGAGTATATATAATGTGATAATGTTTCGTTCATCAGCAAGGTCATTTAGTTTAGGAATTATAGTACTATCATTTAGAAATAAAATGATAATTTCACCAAAGGTTGACCCTTTAGGTATAGAGTTGTCAATATTTTATTACAGAATACAATTATAATTAAAATTGGTTAATTGGTTTAAAATATCATTATATATATATTGGGAAAAAATTTTATTTAAGGAAACATTGACCAATACTTGAGTTTATTACCAGTATCCTCAATAAATTTTGAGTAACAGCCATCATCTTGGCTTGTAATACTGATAATAGAAATGGTTTGACTGTAGTGGGAAAACAGAGAGATCGAAGATTCTGAAAGCGCAGGTGACATTAATCCTTAATTATGTGCTATACTGAAGCAACTAATCTTCGCTAAAGGTGGGAGATTGAGATCGCATGGGATACTATTTTGCTTTTTTGTTTTTTTCCAATCTGTAACACAAACATAGCTCAATGATTCTTCTTTATAGGGGAACACAGCGTAATATACACGAACTACCGCTAACTTCTCCCCCTGTGACTCCTTTATTATTTTTTATTCTATACTTGGTTTGGAAAAAAAAAGGTTTATAACCTACTATGTCAGTTTAAAAAAGTAATAATAAAAATATCATCACACGATTTTCCCTATTAACCTGCAATAGAGAAAATCATGTGACGAGCTAAAATACAGAGTCATTAATATAAGGTGTCCACAAATAAACTTCCTAACTTTAAAGTTGTTTGCAGTCAAACCTATTGTTTAGAAAGTTATGAAATGTTGTGATGAACATAATGAAGGGATGATAAATTGTTTGAATGAAAAAAAGAGGTTAAAATTTCACATGGGGGACATTTTTTTTATGAATTATACATTTATCCAACATTTACTCAAGTTAAAAAAAATTATTTCAACAAGACATGTTCAACTTGACGGCCACATTTTTAGCCAATATTTGAAATCGTCAGATAGTATGTTGTACAGTAGACTGCATAGTGTTCGAGGAAATACAATCTTTCAGATAAGGCATAGTTCTTGGTTTATCGAGATTGACTAAATATTTCAAATACCTCCCGCTGTATATTAATACACAATTATATGTAAGATTAATTACAATTCCCTCTTGAAAATGCATAATTAATCAATATTTATTTAGTTGGCATAATATTCTTGTATTGGTGCTTACAATGTAATTATATTATTGCATATTATTTCAACAGTTTTATTTGAGAGTAAAATGTTCTTCCATCCCCTAATTAAAATCTTTACACTAAATAATTATGCAATAATAAATGCTAATTTTGTTGCTAATGAAGCCCAATGGCTTTGGGGTAGCGCTTAGAGCTCCCCCGACACAGATCCGAGGTTCTATCCCAGGACTGGGCAAGGTTGACTCAGCCTTTCATTCCTTTAGTGGGTAGATGAACTGAGGACCAAGCATGATTGGGAACTAAACACTGGGGGTTCCGAGTATGAATGACCACCTAACCGAAACATATGCTTCGCACCCCAGGGCCCTTGGTCACATAAACGGATACTGTAGGCCCAAGGACACTGTAGGTTGAGCCAAGGAGTAAGTATTGTTGCTAATAGCAATAAAGTAAGGAAAACTACATTGCTGTGAATTTCATTACACGGCTGTGCATGTGATAACATAACTACTATTGAATTTACGGCTGCAAAAGTCTGCAAATTTTTCAAATCGGTAATGATTTAGATCATCATATTTGTTTTTAATAATATGGTCAATTTGAACGGAAGTTTAATTTTGTTACCTTATCGGTCTGTGTTGCACTATATTTACTGCTTTAATTCCATTTCTACATGCTACAAGAATATTTGACAGCAACGGGATTTGAACCATGGACTTCAATATCAAGAGACAGTATCCGTTATAATTCGCCAAACAATCCAATGTATATCAGTACTGGAGTCTGCAGGTATGAATAGCATTGTTTACATGGAAGTTTATAGTCACTCGGAATATGCTTTAACCCCTTCTCGACCAACGTATCGTATACACGACGCAGCTATTTCCCTCTCATCGATCCAGCTTTGTCTCCAATCGATGATCTACGA
The DNA here is from genome assembly GCA_032207245.1 of Pardosa pseudoannulata. Taxonomy (NCBI): domain Eukaryota; kingdom Metazoa; phylum Arthropoda; class Arachnida; order Araneae; family Lycosidae; genus Pardosa; species Pardosa pseudoannulata. The sequence continues at coordinate 1,979,444 of CM063506.1, forward strand.
TTGATGTTTAGAGACTAGCGTCATGTATGCGTAATAGGAGATCTGAACATTTTATTTTAATTTTTAAATTCTAGATTTAATCACTAGATGGCGTAAATGGCAACGGTTTTCACAATGGTCGACTCGTACAGCATTTAAGTGCTGGTCCTCAAGGGGTTAAGTATTAAATACCGGATTAATTAGCTATCATGTCACTAATTAGAACAGTCCTGACTAACTAAGATTTCGTGGGCCATATTAGCAGAAGCTGGTATATATATATATATATATATATATATATATATATATATATATATATATATATATATATATATATATGTCAGGATTTAAATTGTAGATTAATTTTAAAAGATTTTAATTAGGGATTCTTTACTGAGAGTGACGCGGCGTGATGAGTTAGCCACATAAATACGGCTCACGCGCAGTAATCTAGAGCAGAGAGCAGTGTGCACATTCCACGGACAGAGCTGTGGCTACCCGAAGCAGCTAAGCCTGCCTTTGTTAAAAGTTGGGCGCCAATGTGAGACGCCATTGAAGATGATTGTCGAGTAGTGTGCTATGAGATTTGAATAAATATATGAAAATGATGTCAGGACTCTAGTGTCGTTTAGTGGTACCTGACACACACACACACACACACACATATATATATATATATATATATATTAAATTTATAGATGAAGCGACAGAATAATATATTTGTTATAGTTCGAGCAAAATTTGTTAGATCATAAATCTAATGAATTCCACAGTTGTTTGGTCACCCACTGATCTAGACATTCAAACAAGATAAATTAACCATATGGTAGATTTATATGTAGTCGGCAATGTTCCGAAAAGTGTAATATTGTGAATAAAAATTAATTGAGGTTTTATTGTAGTCACTGGTAACACTGAGATCATTATAATATATAAATATATATGTTAAGAGATTAAAAGCTAAACTTAATAAATTTAAAAGTGAAAAAATGTATAATAAATATATTTTAGTATAATAAAACAAAAATAATATTTTATAAAACAATTTGATTTTTTAGAGATGGTTGGGAAGTTTTTACTAACAGCAGTTTTTTTGTTCTTTCGCAACAAATGTAAGGGTTAGAGTAGATGTAAATGTAGTCATATTATTTAAAATTTATTTTACCTCTAATATTTAGTCAAAACAAGTTAAATTTATTTTCATTAATAACTTGAATGTCTATATTACTTTATGTGGGAGAAACTGAAATTTTATACCTTTTTATTATCCTTTTTATTCTGCCTGAGATGATGAAAAACAATAATTTATATTCTTATATAAATCAGTTTCCTTGTCTGGATCTGTCGCTATATATCAAATCGAGGCTATCCATTTTAGATGATATACAAGAATGCCATAAATTGCGGAAATGCCTTTTTTTTGTTTTTTTAATATTAAGAAGAATGTCGCTCTTTACTTATCCATATAAGAAATTCCTTTATAAGAGAAGTCATCAATAAGTAACGAAAGTGTAAATTTTTTAGACCCCAATTATTTAATGAAAGTATGACAAAGTAAAGGACACAATTGGTTGTATTCGATGTTAGGAGTCTCGATGATACTAAGTACTGGTAGCATGCGTTAGTAACCATTAAAATGGTGTATGCGATGGTATCACAATATATCATTTCTTTTGATGAAATGAAAGAAATTTTCTTAAAACCACTTGAAAATGGTGGATCAGATTGAATTTATCATACCAATTTGAAAGATGGTGTTAACTAGTATAAAGACGAGTGAATATTTACAAAGGGCGATAAAGGTTTTAGTCTCAGGCGGCAGAGCTCTGCAAGACAAGAATTTCAAGCTAGTCTAACGATGGGCCATATGCTTCAACATAAATGAAACTCATGTTGAAAAGTTATTTAATGAATGGTCAAAGTAGATGACACAATTGGTTGTATCCGATGTTAAGAGTCTTGATGATACTAAGCACTGTTAGCATGCGTTAATAACCATGAAAATGGAGTATGCGATGACATCATTCACTTTGGAGAAGGAATGAGCGGTGATATAATTTCTTTTGAAAAAAGGAAGGAAATTTCGTAAAACCACTCAGAAATGGTAAACCAGATTGAATTTATCATACCAACTGAAAGATGGTGTTAACTGTTTAAAGGCAGGGGGACATTTACAAAGAGAGACAAAGGTTTTAGTCTCAGGCGATGGAGCTCTACAAGACAAGGATTTCAAGCTGGTCTAACGACGGGTCATATGATTCAATATAAGTGAAACTCGTGTTGAAAAATTATTTAATGAAAGTGTGAATGGTCAAAGTAAAGGACACAGTTGTTTGTATCCGTTGCTAGGAGTTTCGATGATACTACGCACTGGTAGCATGCATTAGTAACCATTAAAATGGTGTATGCGATGATATGATCCACTTTGGAGAAGGAATGAGCGGTGATGTAATTTCTTTTGAAAAAAGGAAAGAAATTTCCATAAAACCACTTGAAAGTGGTGGATCAGATTAAATTTATGATACCAATTGGAAAGATGGTGTTAACCGTTTAAAGGCGGTTGAACATTTACAACGGGCGATACAGGTTTTAGTGTCAGGCGGCGGAGCTCTCCAAAACAAGGATTTCAATCTAGTGTAACGACGGACCATATGCTTCAACATAAATGAAACTCATTTTGAAAAGTAAGAGATTTGGAATACTTTTATTTACGCTCCATATTCTCATCAACCCGACACTAGTCGCCTGTATTTTTAGGTTTGGTTTGGTTTTGGAGAACTACGGTCTACTTTTTGCAACACGAGGTCTAATGAGACCAAACCCTACTTCTTAAAGCCGATTCCGAACTGCTACGAACATCCATGCCATAGTGGGATTCGAACCCAAGAACTCCGGTTCCGAAGACCAGCACCCTAACTATTCGGCCATTGTTCGGCATTGATCGTGTATTTTTAGAGTGTTCGCGTATCTGTCAATTGGCCGCTACTATTCCCTTTAATATTTTCATAACTTTATATTTATTTAGTTAGACGATTTGTCTACCGATTGACAGTTGAAAAAAACTGGGAATTATTTTGGTAGATTTAAGTGAATTATGTATCTTTTGGTATTAACATGTACTTCAAAACTCTTATTCATGTAAGTGCCTTAGCGGATAAGAGATCCTAGTATAAAATATGTCCTTTAGTATCAATAAAGCTCCACATCGTATGGGGCTGAGTTATCATTATTGATATAAATTATGTTTCTATGCGAAGGGATGGATTTTGGTAACACCCTTCAGATGTCCAAGGTGAATGTGTTTAAAGAATAACTTTACCAACTAAGCAGTTTCCGGAAAAATCGAATTGTCCAGTACAAGCTCTCTCCCTATCTATATCTTTTAAAGGGATTAATTTCGCCAATAATGATTTGTATTGCTAACATCGAATTTTCCAGGAAAAACACGATAGGAACAACTTACAAAGTTTAAACTTGTTTAGTCAGTTGGCTGGACAATTTAATTTCTTACGTTTCTCCGTTACCAGACGTCGAGCAGTATGAAAAAACTGTGATCGCAACAAAGAAATAAAAAAAGCAATTAAAAGGAAAAAAATCGCAGTATCTTTCGATAGTACAGCGTAGACAAAAGGTTTTATAAGGCGTATTCTTTTAATTTTATTTTCTGAAGTTCTCCTTTCCAGCTCAAATAACATTGTTTGATTTTGTTTCTACTCAAAGGCTAATTGTTTTTTTTAGTTGTTGCCGGAGAAACCATTTTTTTTCCTGAACATTTTTTTCAGATTTTTTTGCCTTCCTATAGCACGCATTCGGCTGTTTTTATCAGTAACCGAGCAAGATAATGTGTAGCAGAATTTTTCTGTGGTTTCTCTACTTGAACCAAAACTGTCAGCTGTGTATTTAATTAACCTCGCTAATTCCTCTATTATCACAGTGAGCTGTTTTTTTCTAGTTGAACTACTGTAAGGTAGATTTCATTCATTATTAATCTCTAATCTGTGTATTCAGTTCTGTAACCTATTGCTTTAAATTCTTATTCGATAAAGAATGTTTTCATGTGGGTCATAAATTTATTACAAGATATTTGCAATAGCGGAACTACCTAGTTTAATATGGATTTTATTAGGTCTCAGAGTATTAAAATATTACATTTCATAGAAAATGTGTTCGGATTTCTTCTTCCAATATATTCCAATATATTACAAGAATAGTTAAAGTACTATTCTTAAAATTACTTTAAGTGGAAATATTTCAGCATAAAAGGAAATATTTCATTGATGTCATAAATTTATTACAAAAGTAAAATATATTCTTTATAATAAAAGCCTCTGTAACTCAATCAAGAACTTTCTTTGAGCCGCAGTTTCTCAGTCGGGAAAGGCAGCGATCTCGTAACTAGAGGGTTGCGGGTTTGGGGCTTGAGCTGGCCTAAGATCCGTTGTGTTCGTAAATGATGACACTGGGGCACGTAAAAGGCTTATATATAATATTATGTTTCTGGTTCATTTTCATTTACTATCCATTCACTGGAGAAACAATTTGTGGATTTAAAAGTTTATTTTTGTTTAAGGTGATAGGACTTGCATATTCTTTAAAGGGAATATTTTCTTTTTTTGATGCCAGATTATCTTCGAGTTGAAACAGGCCAGAAAATGATTAGGAACTATGTTTAGATTCTGAAGAATGTGATATAATTGTTGCATGTGCAATATAGTTCTGAAAAAGATAGATGGAGAATAGATCTCACTCAAAACATTTCTTATAATCTGTCAACTATTTTTAAAAAGGACGAATATACTCTTGAATGATGAGGGTATAATCTTAATAAAGGAATGTTCATTTGAAAGATTATCTTTTCCAGAAATAAGTTCAAAATTATGTTATAATATCGGAGTCTATTGGTTGAAATCCTGTCACTAGTATGGGTTGTTCCTATCCATTTGCATTTGGCTTTAACTTTTTTAAAGGGGTTCTCTATAAGTGTGTACAGTTCCTGTAGAAGGCTCCTGCTTTGAAGGAAATTCTTACTTTCTCTCAGCAGTCGGAACTGTCCCCAGCTTCTCATAAGAACTAAGTCCTGGTCACTCTGAAAAGGTTAAGTAGTAAGATCTATTTAGCCTTCGATCTATTTAGCTGCGAAAAATAGGTTGGTGGTCATAATGTTCTCCAAGTTTTCAAACAATACCTTTGATGCTGGTTAGCCAAGCCTAGGGATGTCATGCTTGATTCCTGATTTTCAATTACAAGGGCACACTTGAGCTGTCTTTCAACCTAACGGTACTAATCAAAACGTAAGGCGCTCACTTCGTCTTCATTCATGCTCCCTCTGGCCCACGGGATTAGCTCGTCCAAATGGCATTAACAACAACCACAGAACTTTTCTGGGTTACCTTCAAAAATATATATTTTTTCATGAATTATATTTATTTCTTTAACCCGAACGAAAGAAAATATTACGTATTTTAAATTTCGGAATTTTTAATATCACGATAAAATCTGGGAGATTCTTGGTCAAAAAATAAAAATTTTATTTGTTCCTTTAATGTAAATTGGAAAAGGATTTATTCCTTGAATGAATACACATGCCATTGCCGTGAAACCCAATTTTAATTTCATTTTAATTACAATCACATGCAATACCAAACAATATTAAAAATAAATTAGCGATAACAATATATTAAAAACAGTTTAATGAACTGTTACATTCGTTAAATATATATATATGTTTTTTTTACATACTCTTAGTTATATTGGTGTATATAAATGTTATTAAACGTTATGTGTTGATATAGTAAGAAAATATAAGTATTTTCATTAATAATGTAATTTCATTTAAAAATAATAATTTCATTTCATTTCAATTATAATCTCATGCAATCCCAAACAATATTAAAGATGGATTAGTGATAACAATATATTAAGAACAAGTTAATAAACTGTTACATACGTTAAAGAGATATATAAGTTTTTCTGACAGCCTCTAAGTTATATTTGTATAATATAATATTATTAAACGTTAAGTGTTGATATAGTATGAAAATATAAGTAATTTCATTAATAATAATAATTTCATTTCATTTCAATTATAATCTCATGCAATCCCAAACAATATTAAAAATAGATTAGTGATAACAATATATTAAAAACAATTTAATGAACTGTTACAAACGTTAAATAGATGTATAAGTTTTTGTGACAGCCTCTTAGTTATATTGTATATAACTAAGAAGTATGAGAGGTAGAGAAGTATATTGTTATATAATATAAATGTTATTATATGTTATGTGTTTATATAGTATGAAAAGATAAGTACGTATAATTACACAGAGAAATCACTGATGGGATTAACTTAGGATAGCTAGCTACTAGTAATATAAGAATAATTCATCGGCAACAAAAATGACATATAAGACTAGAATTATTCTTTAAAGTGAAATCTAAATATTAGAAAGTCTATAACACAATTTAATATTTTATAAGGTAAGTAATAAGCGTAATAAAGTTAAAATGTAAGATAATAGATGGTTACATCTTGCAAGAACAGAATATATTTGGAACATTATACCCACACATTCACAAATAAGATATAAAAACTAAATATAACGGAAAGTAGAGCGAGAAGAATCTTAATAAAATATTTAGTCTGCTAAGAAATAGCTCTCTTCTAGGGAAATATGATAAATATCAAAAAGTTGAGAATTGAAAACGGACGGATCTTTTCGAAAGCAAAGTTTGGGATTACTTTCTTCGGTCCATTAGTGATAAGATTACTTTAAAACAAAGAACTGTTTTTGAAAGGTGAAATGTTAAACACCCCCGGGCACTCTACAGTCCCTTTAAGAGATATGATGGAAGGAAAAATCAATGAACTAGATGGGGAATTGAAGAGAGCGAAATTTAGATTTCAAATTGAACTACATATTGTGTTTTGTTTCTGGTTCATTTTCGTTTACTATCCACTCACTGGAGAAACAATTTTGTGGATTTAAAAGTTTACTTTTGCTTAAGATGATAAGACTTGCATATTGTTTAAAGGGAATATTTTCTTTCTTTGCTGCCAGATTCACTTCGTGTTGAAACAGGCCAGAGAATGATTAGAAACAACGTTTAGATTCTGGAGAGGATGATAGAATTGTTGCACATGCAATATAGTTCTGAATCAGATAGATGTAGAATAGATCTCATTCGAAATATTTCTTATAATCTGTCAACTATTTTTAAAAAGACGAGCCGTGATACACAAACAAATACAAATTAAAATAGTTTCCCAGTACCTACTATGATAGAGACCAGAGTGCAAACGAATTTATTTTTACACTACATTCAAGGATTGAATTCATTTACAATATTTCTGTTACATCGTGCTTCTAGATATTTTTGTTGTTTTAATTAATCTTTTGTGAATCTTAATCATTTCATCTAGCTTGAATACACACAGTTCTGTAATTTAGTTTTTATTTAGCCATTTTTCTGTTACAGCTCAAAAATATTGCCACTGGACAGAAAATTAGCATTTATTCTATCGTTAGTTTTGAGAGATATATAAAAAGAATTTAAATCCTAGAACGCGCTTTATCTGACATTTAATGCCTGTAAAATTAGGTATTAAAAATGAGAAGGAAAAAAATTCGAATTTGGGATATCTATTTTAGGGATAATAGTTTTGATATATTACATGCATGCATATATTTCAATGTATATATTATCAGAGTTTTCTCGAATTGAAATCTTATTGTCGAAAAATATATTCGTGTTCCTGTTTTCAAAAAATATTCCGGAAATTCTTTCTCTGAACGAAACACGCGGAAGTTTTTTTCCCATGCTAAAGGAACTCTTTAATATTTTATATTCTAACAAAGTCGGAACGATTCTGCGAATAAAACATTAACGTTTTCTTTTCACCTTGAAAAATATGTTTTTTTCCGACAGAAAAGATGCATCCACTCACAGATAGGAAAAAATAAAAGAGGGAAATATTCGTCGTTTTCTAGGATTTTCATCGTTATTTTCTTATGATGTGTCTATAAGAACGATCCATTCAAATATTAGAGGAAGCAAAGATTTTCCTAAATCCAGAAGCATGCGATGACGATAAACTTAAATTTTCTTCCAGATTTTTGTTTCATCATTTGTTAGTTATTACATTCTTTTGAATCCAGAGTAGACAGTCAATCATTTCACGTTTCCTAGAATCTGTTTCTTCAGAATAGGTATTTCAAGGTAACTAATAGTCATTTTCTACGTCGTCGATTAATATGTGTGAGAATTGCCGAGTTGTTTTAATTAGTTAAATCGAAAAGTCGATTTTTCTTTTCAACATGTAGGTTTTAGAGCACAAACTACCACAGGATCACTAAATATATTGATAGGACAATATATATTTATAGATATACATACACACACACACACACACACACACACACACATATATATATATATGTATATGTATATATATATATATATATATATATATATATATATATATATATATATATCGGGTGGCTATAATTAAACTGACAGTGCTCACAGTGTTCTGTAGTGTGATCTATTTGCGAGAATGATGCCACATTTCGTAAGAAGATTAAACAAGACAGGGGAGGAAGGATTCCGCGAAAAAAACAAAAAAACAAATTAGTTCCAAAAGTCACCGCAAGGGGAATATTTGGTGTTGTGTTATAGGAAATACAGTGTTAACAAATGCAAATTAATAAGGAATAAATTTACCTTTTATTATGCACATTTTCTCATTTATTTCAAGTGCAATATGCCCCCATTGTCCAACTTGAAACTTTAACTCTATTTGAGACTAAGAAAAATATAAGTCTTTTCAAGACGAGAGATCAGCATTGAATGATGACGAAAATACACTTCTACAAACAATTTTCTCCCACAGCGAGTGATTATACGGAGATACTGACCATGAGAAAAACAGCTTAGTAAATGTTCTTAATAGTCAGAGAAAAACTTAGATCATTGAAAGGAGTGAACTAGTTTATAGGGACAGCTGTAAAATTACTATTTATTCCAGAGTTAGCTTTGGGAGACTTCTTTGAAAGAATTTAAGCAGTGAAAACTCCTTTAAATAAGATATTACGCGGTTGGAAAAATAAAAATGAATGCATGAGAAGAGGAAAAGGAGAATTTTAGATAGATATTTTAGGTATAGTAATTTTGATATATTATATATGTAATAAGGCTTTTTTCCTCATTACTTGTTAGTTATTTGTTTCATTATTTGTTAGTTATTATATTCTTTTGAATCGAGAGAAGATAGTAAATCACTTCTTAATGCAATGAATCTGTTTGTCAAATGTGGGGTTTCGGGCAGTTTTCAACACCCTCCAGTCTTGGGCCTTCTCTATGAAAACGCAATAAATAAACTTGAAAATTCAATCTAACTTCGTTTATCCAACGACATATCATGAAACCATATACAAAACTCTATCAATATCA
>CM063506.1:1993875-2043875 GCA_032207245.1 Pardosa pseudoannulata
CACAAATGACTATTTAAGCAAATGTCTAGAGTTCCATCACAGTTTTTCGATACAGTTTCGACAGAGTGTTTCGGGGAGTTTTCATATAGAGTTTAGTATAAGGTTTCATGATGATGCTTTGATATATCGTTGAACAAACGAAGTTGGATTGAACTTTCGAGTGTCTTAATTGCGTTCTCATATATATATATATATATATAAGCCGAACGCTGGCCGATTGGTTAGGGCTCTGATCATCGGTACCGATGTTCGTGGGTTCGAATCCCACTCTGGCATGGATGTTCGTAGCCGTTCGGAATCGGCTTTAAGCAGTAGGACCCGGTCTCATTAGCCCTCTAATAGCAAAACAGTAGACCGTAACGCTCCAAACCAAACCATATATATATATATATATATATATATATATATATATATATATATATATATATATGCAGGGTGTTTAAAAAATGACCGGTATATTTAAAAAATCAATAAAAGCTAAACGGAATGTGATAGAAATTCACAGTTTTTTGCAATATGCTTGGGACAATAGTAAATTTTCAGTCAGACAAACTTTAAAATTAGTTACAATGTTCCACAACAGATGGCGCTGCAATCAGAGAAAATCTTAACTACCATATTTGTCTGTGGGTGTTCTTAAAAGACCAGGTGTACCGCGACTATCTAGAAACAATTGAATAACTGGAACAGTACATATGTTCTGCATGTGAAGCCAAAGACGTTTACACGGGTTTCTGAAAATTTCATTTTGAGAATACGCCATATTATTGCTGCGCATGGTGGATATCTGGAAAATATCATAGTTTAGATTTTTTCAGACTCCAGCGTCATCTGTTGTGGAACATTGTAACTGATTTTGAAAGTTTATGTGTCTAAAAATTTAATATTGTCCCAAGTATATTGCAATAAACTGTGTATTTCTATCACTGTCAGTTTAGTTTTTATTGATTTTTTAAATATACCGGTCATTTTTAAAACACCCTTTATATACATACACATATGAATTGTATCTTCATTCTAAAATGCAAGACGAACAGCAAAAGTATTAATTGTTTTTCCTGTGATAGTATTACTTTATATAAATCTGCGAAAAATATATTTCGCCCGATTACTCTTCCACAGATTTAAGTTTCTACTTTTGTATAATACCTTCTTATTTAAACAGTTTGATTGCGTGTACCTAGTGAGATATGTTGTATTCTCTGTTTTAATGCGTAAAAACTTCCAATCACCCTAGCAATAATGCAGGTATTAAAAAACCCCAACTATTTTATGAGACTTATTGAGTCGGAAATTTCAATTTCCAGTCAAACAATCGAAATGAGAATAACTTAAAAAAATAATGGAAGAAGGAAAAAGTCTGCAATCGCCCGGGGGCAAAGGAAAGCGCTGTTTCTTTCCATTTTCCTTTTTCGGTAATTTCTTTTCTAGGTTTCAGTAGATGTTTATTTTCATTTGTCTGGCTCGGGATACAATGTAATTTTCTCTCTTTCATTTGGTTGGAGGGAAGAACTCTGAGTTATTTACTGTATTCATTCGACTATTATACAACCGATCATACGCGGATGGATGTAGTTCATGCCTATTTAGCTACTGAATTCGTATATCTGTATTTACACGACTTTAAATTATTGTGAGTACTTAATGTTTAAATGAATGCATTATACACAGGCATACACATAGTCATATTTAATGCATTTTTCTATAAGTATATTGTACATGTAAATGAATTAGAAGTACTACTTACCTATGGAAGAAGGTGTGTTAGAAAAGTTTGGTGATTGGTCTAAAAAAATTAAGGAATATAAAGAAACAGAGAGAATATCTTTACTGCATGTAAGTTAATTAAAATTAGGTACAACCCAGTTTTCACATCGGTTGTACAGTTGGTGGAAACTGTAAAAAAACGTTTCTTCCGGTGTCACTCAGAGCACCCTTGTGAACGTTATTACAGGATTTTGAGATTTAGAGTATTGTGTTGACTCACTCTAAAAAATAAATCTGCTATCACGAAATTTTTCTTTTTTATAAATGGCATCTTAAAAATGACAGTCCTTCTACAAATGAAGAACTGGCTATCCTTTTCAAAATTGACTGAATTTCATAAACGTATTGTTTTTAGGTGTCTATAACTTATATTTAAGATATTTTTCTCTATATATTCAGTAGAATTGATTATTGAACTAGTCTTTAACTACTGGAGACATATTTTGTGTGATAAAACTACCTACAGTTGTTCGTTTCAACTAATTTTTTACTAACTTATATGTGAATGGAAGCACACTGCATGAAGATAATGAGAAAGGTACGAATCAGTCATGATTTAGAACGGTTGCAGTGCTTTTATTAAATTGCAATTGGGTAAGTGATTTCCACAGCACATTGCAGAAAGATACTGAGAAAGGAATGGATAAATCATCCTTTAGAACTATTAAAGTGCTTTTACTAACTTGCAACTCGTTAAGTGATCTGGGCAGCAAACTATACGAAAATACTGATAAAGGCACAGAGCAATCATCATTTAGAACGGTTATAGTGCTTTTACTAATTTGCTACTGGGTAAGTGATGTTGAAAGTACGTTGCAGGAAGATACTGAGGAAGTCTCGAATCAGTCAGAATTTAAACCAGTTGTAGTGCTTTTTTTTAACTTGAGACTTGGTAAGTAATCTTGGCAGCACATTACAGAAAGATACTGAGAAAGGCAAGGATCAATCATCATTTAGAAATATTATAGTGCTTTTACTAACTTGCAACCCTAGGTAAGTGATGTTGACAGTATGCTGCAGGAAGATACTGAGGAAGTCTCGAATCAATCAGGATTTAGATCGATTGTAGTGCTTTTATTTAACTTGAAACTTGGTAAGTGATCTTGGCAGCACATAACAGAAAGATACTGAGAAAGGCATGGATCAGTCCTCATATAGAACTGTTATAGGGCTTTGACTAACCTGTAACTTGTTAAGTGATCTGGGCAGCACACTACAGGAAAATACCTATAAAGGCACAGAGCAATTATTATTTAGTACGGTTATAGTGCTGTTACTAGCTTTTAACTTGGTAAGTGATTTACGCAGCACATTACAGAAAGATACTGAGAAAGGCCTGGATCAATCATCATTTAGAACTATTATAGTGCTTTTACTAACCTGCAACTGGGTAAGTGATGTTGACAGTACGCTGCAGGAAGATACTGAGGAAGTCCCGAATCAATCAAGATTTAGACCAGTTGTAGTGTTTTTACTAACTTGCAACTGGATAAAAGATCTTGGCTGCACATTACAGAAAGATAAAGAAAGGAATGGATCAGTCCAGATTTAGAACTGTTATAGGGCTTTACTAACCTGTAACTTGTTAAATGATGTTGACAGTACGCTGCAGGAAGATACTGAGGAAGTCATTAATCAATCAGGATTTAGTACGGTTATAGTGCTTTTACTAACTTGCAACTGGGTAAGTGATTTCGGCAGCAAGCTGCAGTAAGAAGTGATCTTAGCTGCACACTACATGAAGATACTGAGGAAATCACGGAATAATTATGATTTAGAATGGGGATAGTGCTTTTACTAACTTGTTACAGGGTAAGCAATCTTAGCAGAAGTCTGTAGAAAGATACCGAGAAAGGCACGGATTAATTATGATTTAGAAGGGTGAAAGTGTTTAGGAAATCAATCTGTGATTCGCAAAACAGCATATTAATGGGTTAAGTTACATTGCCTAATCGAAACTTAACACATTTTGTATAATGTTAAGATAATAGTCAAAAGATTAAAATAATTAATTGTAAAAAGACATCCCTGAAACTAAAATTAAAAGTAGATAAATAAATACATTTCCTAGGTAACCTACAACTCTAACTTTTTTTTTCAATATTTTTGGAGTAGCTCTTTTAGTTCGACGAGAAGAACAAAATATAATCGTCTAGCTTTATAGCTAAACGAGATTAAAATGCTCGTTATCAGAATTGCAGTCAGAAAACGAACGCAGGAGGGAGGAAAATACTCTTTCGAGTAAAAAATGAACCGAACGTCCATTTTCATTAGAAAATGCGTAACGTCCCGAAAAAAATCATTCTTTTGCGTGAGTCCACCGCATAATGTCTACGAACGCGTTCGAGAAAAATACACTATTGCGTGTATTTCGAGAAAAACTCTAAAAAAGAATTTTTTTTGTTTATTATTTAAATGGAGTTCCCGTTCTTTTTTTATGGTTTCTATCAGCAAAGAACGTTTGACGTTTATATTTATGTATAATTTTTTTTGTATTTTTCAGAATAAAGCAACCTGTAAGTACAGAAAAGGCGATGGGGGGAGATAAGCACTGTGAAACAAGTTGTGCATAATGCATATGAAGAATTGAGAGGATTTTTTTAAAGCAAAATTTTAATTTCTAGACAAAATCTTTTCGTTTAAGTACGATGAAAGAATAAGATTTCGATCTCGTTTGAAAATAATTTTAAAAATTTTGTTTTCATCTCTTTGAATTCAGATTTAAGGGGACATAGTTACTGTTTGAGAATTAAAATCTCTTTTCTTAAAGCCTTATTACACGTCAATATGTTCATGTTCAAAAATCTACAGGATTAGGATTACGCGCAACCAAATTAGAATACCTTTTTCCGATGAAGAATGAGCAGATTTTTCATGTCATAGAGAAATATTGTCAACCAATTAAAGGCCTTATCACATGTTAACCTGAACCCAAATAAATCAGTTGAAGATTTTTGTGATATTACACAAGAAATCCACATATTTTCAACGGAAAATAGAATCCTAAATTAGTTTTTCAACACGTACATATTAACGCGGGATAAGACCTTTACAGCCATTTTACAATTCACCCAAAAATAAACTTTTCTGTTCCTTTTAGACTGAATTTTGAAAAGTTCTTTAATAACGTTATAACTTTGAAAAATTATTTAATTTCATCATTTCAAGTCGTATATGTCTTATAATGACTTAAATCATATACACCAAATAAAAAAATAAAATTCAGTTAGCCAGAAAACAACTTTCGAAATATATATAGTAAACATTAAATTTTTATATTAAATTAAAATAAAATATTTTTTTATTTTTTTGTAAACCATAGCTGTAAATACATCTGGTATCTTAAATTTATGAAAAATTTAAATACTGTTCGGAAATTGAAAATTAGAAAAAGTAGCTTTTATTATCTGCATTTATAAAATAAAACATATAGATACCATTAACATAACAGTGTTTGATAAAATTAAAGTGATATTTAGCTTGAATTTGATTTAAAAAATTAATTTCTAATTTCCAAGTTTCCAAAGTTATTTTACGTGTGAGTTCATTTCTATTTTTGTTCAACTGGTGTGCATATTGTACGCTTTTTTAAAAAATGTTCGTATTATATAATAGAAATAGACTCATTTTGTGATTGGTTTGGTTTGGTTTAGCTCTACGGTCTATTTTTTTGTTCAACTGGTGTGCCTATTGTACGTTTTTTTTAAAAAATGTTTGTATTATATAACATAATTGGACTCTTTTTGTGATTAGTTTGGTTTTGTTTAGAGCTGTACGGTCTATGTTTTTGTTTAACTGGTGTGCATATTTTAATCTTTTTTAAAATGTTTGTATTATTTAAAAGAAATAGACTCCATTTGTGATTGGTTTGGTTTGGTTTAGAGCTCTACGGTATATTTTTTTGCAACACTAGGGCTAAGTCCTTTTATGAATTTAGATCCTTAGTAATGATATAGGAAAATTATTAACTCTAAACACAGCATAACATATAATTTTATATTGATTAAAAATAGACTGGTTTAATGCAGACTTCTGTAATTGAAAGACACTAGGTCCTTGCTAGAAATGTGGTTTTTATTTAACATATATTATTATTGCATATTGTATTTGTAATTAATGGTCTAAAATATTGATTTAATTGCATGCGATATATCTTCGTGATTTCATTGTCGTAGACCAGTAGTGTTATTGTACTTTATATTGAGATTTTTTGCGATAAAGAATATACACGATGAATATATTTGTTATACATAACCAGATGTTATAACACTCCTAAATTCAAAATTTCAACATCCTACAGCCATTTGGTTTTGAATTTTGTGACATACATATTTACAGACAAAACTAAATCAAATTGCTTCAGGGATTGTGAAAATGAATATTTAAAGCTTCAAAATTTATTTGTACGTAAGTACAGTTGTGAAGCTGCAACTTACTAAAATGAATTTAGACAAGGTCGAAACAAGTATTCCACTGGAATTTGAACACTGATATTTTTCATGATTATAAGGCCTTTTTTACTTCCGTACTGTAAGTATAAACGCTGGACTGTAAGGACTGTAAGTATAAACGTCGTCTGACCTGCTATTTTTCTCTCACAATCGACTTTAGCCAAAAGAATCCAATTAAGTGCAATTTTCATAAAAAATATGTTTAAATTTTCTCAGTAGTGTCCATTACGTTTTTTGAATAGAAGATTGAATTAAAGATTTATCATCTAGGTCCATACCGCTTAAATTAAAATTATGTATTTTTTTCACTCATCTTGCTAAAAGGTAACGAATGTGTAGGGTGCACCTTTTCGGTTCCAGAGTTCATAAGCTGAAATACCACTGCTGGCATGATTGCTTCCTAGTTGTTCGGATTCATATTTTAGTAGTACGTTCCGGTCTTACTAGGCCATGTGTAGATAAGAAGTAGATCATAACGTTCCAACTAACTAGTTATTCATGCATTGGGTATAATTACGGAGCAATGATATACACTCAAGAGTCAAAAGATTATGACCACCTGTCAGTAACGAGTTGGCCCACCTTTGGTGCGCAACACAGCTTCAAACCGCCTTGTAATGGATGCCACAAGTCCTTGGTAGATGGCCGGAGACAGATTGTACCAGATATTTAAGCAACGGTTACGAAAATTCGAGGTATGCGAATTGGTGGTTTTTGAACTCTACCATCCCATGACATCCCAAATGTGTTCTATCGGATTGAGATCCGCTGAGTTAGGCGGAAGGACATTAACTGGAATTCAGCATCCTGTTCCTGGAACCACTCCAACCCAATTTTAGCCTTGTGACACTGGACGTTCTCCTGTTGGAACATTCAATTTCCAGCTGGAAAAACAGAGGCCATGTAAGGGTGCAACTGGTAAGCAGTGATGTTCAGATACTCTGTAGCATTCATGGTGTGCTCTACCACATCCACGGGTCCTATAGACACCCAAGAGAACGTTTCTCAAAGCATAATACCGCCACCACCGGCCTGTGTATGACCCACTGTACATTGAGAGAGCAACTGTTTGCCTGGAAGACGGCGTATCCTGACACGGCCATCGGCGTAATGAATGACAAACCGTGATTCATCTGATCAGGCAACTCTCTCCCATTGATCCATGGACCAGTCGCGATGTTCTCGGCCTCAGGGTAGACGCAGTTGGTTATGACGCTTGGTCACCATCATTTATCCACTTTGCATAAGTACTAACGACTGTAGATTGCGAACAATCCACGAGTCGTGCAGTTTCGGAAATACTTGTTCCGAGCCTTCGAGCCATTACAATCTGCACAGACAGAAGTAAGTGAAAGAATGATTCTTCTGACTCTCCAGTAGCACTTACATACCTCTTCCACCTGATCAAGTGCCTTCCACGTCATCCAGGTGAGTTCATTGCAAAATGTAGGGGTGGTCATAATGTTTTGGTTCTTGAGTGTAGGTTTTGAAACTCAATATTCGTTAAAATTTGAGTTAAAAAAGAGGAAAACGGCATATAATTTGGGTCGTGTAAATGAAAGAATTTATCATTAAAATAATTACGAATGCTTGGAGACTGTAATAAAACCTCACACAAATGTAAACAACGTATTAATGAGAAAGGTAAAAACGCTGTGGCTTTCTGTATTTTAAAATGAATGAACATTTTTAACTTGGAGGAGACTTTGTGTAATGCTACTGTAGGTTGAACTGATTTCTTCGCAATTTACACAAATAATTTTATTCCAACAAATACCACGATAAATATTTAAACTTTTAAACACTTGCTTGAAGGAGGTGTGATTAAAACTTACTGTCGTAAACCTTGCGGCTCTTTACAATGTTCTCAGAGGTTTGAGTTGTTCATTAAAATTGGGAGAGGTTTTATTTGACTTTTGATGGACTAAACGCTGACTTAAACTTGAATTATAAATTTTCATTGCAAAGAAGGGTGGAAAAACTTCATCTGTATACATTTCTCTAAATGCATGAAAGAGATGTGCCACAGTATTTTAAAAAATCTCATTTGCATAAATATACTTTACTATTTATGAAGAATTTTAAATTATATAACATATCCTTCGTGATAATATTTAAATTCCTCATAATATTTACTAACCCTACTTCGCTTACTCAGCCAGCAAAGGCGGGGAAGTCATAGCTTGAGGGTGTGGAGTAGACGTTCTAGATCATTAAGGAAGGTTTGAGCACGTGGAACAGTTCTGTGGCATTGTCCTCCCAGTTCAAACGATACTTTTGGAGGTGGGTAGCCAGGCGCAGGAGTCTTCATCTTGGTTCCTCCTTCCAAATTAGGAGGACACACTTTCAAAGGGGGCTTTGTTATTATTGTCCATAGCAGTTCCTAATATGCAATTACTCCCTGGATGCTAAATGAGTAACAACATTGCAGCTGATATAGAATAAATGTGATTTTATATCAGTAGGATAATTATTCTAATTTCCTTTCTAAGTCGAGTTAAATGTTTATTGCACCAGAACTAATGAGACTACTGTTTAAAGTCGATTTAGATTATCCACACATGCCATACTTTGGAATTCAAACCTATCTTACACTCTTTCTTTGGAGTGACATGATATATCCATCTTCTGAGTCAATTTAAAGGCTTTATCAATATGGTACATCAGTTATAAAAAGGTTAATATTTCTTAGTTGATCCACATTCATATTTTATGTTACATATAGTCAATGTTCAAGCAAAATTTGAGAATTTGTATGCAGTCGTTTACAATTTGTGGATCGTTAAAAAAGATAGTAAATATTTTAAGGATATTTAAATGTCACAGAAAGTTTGTTGATATTTTGATCACTGGTTTATGCCATGAAAAAGCTGCCTACTATTAACACATTGTATGAGGGTACATTTTCCAGCGGAATTGTACCGGGAGCGGGCGTTTTGAGTGTAAATTTAGTTATTCAGTTAAATCTCAATAGATCGAAAATTATTTAGTTTTTTAACCAACTTTTCGTATTTTATATTGAAATATATAAAAATATATATAAATAGAAATATACAAATATATATTATATATATATATATGTATATATAAATACAAATATATAATATATAAATATATATACATATATATACATATATATATATATATGTATATATATATATATATATATATATATATATATATATATATATATAATGTCATTTTTGCAAGGATAAATAAAAATTTAATTTTAAATCTAAATTGATTTTGTTAATCAACCTTCTAGTTCTGTGATTCCGCATCGACTGATGTAAAAACTATTTTTTATTTGTCTACGTTTTTCAGAATCTATGTAGTAAACAAGAACATTCGGCTTCATTTTCCTGTATATACCGTTATTTTTGTACCTACAAACAAACCATGTTGTTACACTAACCCGTACTAATACGTGACCCTCGCTCAAGTATCAATCGTCAAAAAACGTACTAGTACGTGACCCGCGTTGAAGTACCATTCGTCATAAAACGTCATATATATACTTCTAAATGAGTTTTTAGAGTTAAAATATTTTGCTTGAACACTGATGATATTAAAGGCAATACTACTGTGAAAACAGTTTTTTTTTAAATTATGTTCAAAAAAGGTTGGGTATCTAGGAGAGAAGTCCTTCGTAACTCATAAGTAGCTTAAAATATCCAAAGTAGTTTTGACGTTTTTTAACTGTTAAATCGATTAAACTATATAACAATGAATATGCAGTAATATCTCGTAAATGTTATTAACATTAATTTTCATAATAATAATTCTTAATAGCGGAATCTTACAATAATTGTTTTTCATCGTTAAATTGACATAAATATCTAGTTTAAAATGATAAATTCATACATCAAGTGGTTAGATATGTAGGAGAGAAATTTATAATTTCAAATTTGTGTGGATATTTAATCCTTCGTAGCTTATAAGTAGTTTAATGTATCTAAAGGAGTTTTGACATATTTTAACTGTTAAATCGATTAAACTATATAACAATGAATATGCAGTAATATCTCGTAAATGTTATTAACATTAATTTTCATAATAATAATTCTTAATAGCGGAATCTTACAATAATTGTTTTTCATCGTTAAATTGACATAAATATCTAGTTTAAAATGATAAATTCTTATATCCAGTGAATCGTCATTTTAACACTCCAGAGATCATGATTTATAACAAACAAAGACCCTGTTAATAGGGCATCAGTCTGATGGCACCTCAATGTAATTCCCTATCCTGCAAAGCGTGTTGTCAGAAGTGTCCGATAAAAAGATACGTCTGACTTCCTTATTTGTGGCGTCGAAGTGAGGTGCAACAGCAATATGGGATAACAGACTTTGAGAAAGGATGAGAAAAAAAAAAACACAAGTGTGGTGGAACGGGTGTCACGTGTCAAGCTGTCTTGGTGAGACAAAGATGGTTTTCTGTTTCCCTATCAGAGAAAGAGAATAGTTGTTATTCAAAGCTTATGATTCTTCCGATAAATAAATGTTGTCTTGTGTTGGAGAATTGAGTGTCATTCTTTTGTGCAGAAAAATTAGAATTTCACTTCCTTATAGATACTCACTTAATGAATACTAGCGAGTTGTTTGATGTAATGAATAGTTTGAGATTTAAGGAAGTCGAATTGTGGACTTTTAAATAAGATAGTAAAACCTGCATAAACAAGTTCTTGATTACTGGGATACCTACAATCTAATTTGTAATGGCATGTGGGAATAATGCTACGTTGGCTTAGTGTTTGATAAAGAAGAAATTAATACTCTTTAATAAAAACATGAACAAATATATTTTGATTAATTGATTTTATACAAGTAAGTGTCTAAGGAATACATGAGGAATACAACTTATCGCTTGTAGATGTGGAAGACTTCTCTGAACTCGGCGTCGGTTTCGCAAAAAATTTTTGTCGCTTTTCCTTTTTCTCGTGTCGCTCCAAAAAATGTCTATACCTCAAATAGCGGATGCCAGCAGCGTTTACCCTCTTCTTTTCTCTTGTAACAACCTTGTATTAAAAAAAAATAAGACTGACCCGCGGATAAAAGACAGGGTTCTACTCGAGAACGGAGGGTTCAGAATCCCACCAAACCAACGGGCCCTTCTATTGGTTGGGAGAAGTCCGAAGTTTCTTCCTAGTTCAGACCGGCCCTGTTCTGTATGTCTTTGACGAAGGCTTACAAGAAGGCGTAAAAAAACGTTGAACCGAATGTAACTTATTGTTACATGTATTGTAAACAAAACCACTGAATTGTCTCAAAGAAAAGTTTCAAGCTAAAACCAGAACTCATATTCATTTATTATATTCTATATTTTCCTGTTCAGCTTTGCTATAGCGTGAGAAATAAAGTGTAGAAAAATTGTGAGAAAAAAATTGTAATAATTCTATATTTTTGTCTAAAATTATATTAGTTTTTTTGAACCGTATATAGAAGGAGAATTATCCCCTACCATCTAAATTCTTTTAATGCGTTGAATACTCGGAGCCATTCTAAAAGTTAGTTTAAAAAGTCACCGATAGAGGGCACTGATGATACCGAATTCAATGAAGGCGACAGCAGTGTGTTGCCTTGCTTTATTTATGCAATAACAAGTGTTCAACATGACTGCGAGCATATTCTACGATGTTACTAAGGTAATTTGCCTGTTACATCATCATGCAGCATTTTGGAACGAATAACAGAAACTTTCTTCGAGATAGAATATTATTAAGTTCGACCAATGTTGAAGAAGATGGACGGTATACGAGTGATTTTAAAGATCCCCAAGCCAACAAGGTGGTGTTTTCGAACCGTTTGACAAGCTTCAAAATCCATCACAAGACATGGATCCTTTCTTCTTTTTCAGTCGTTTCGTCATTCAAAACTTTGGCAACACAACATTTAATGACTGTCCATTTAAATAAAACATCTTTTCGAAAAACGCTCGATCGGTAATGATAATATTCTAAAACAGAATCGAAATCCTCATGCATCACTGTCTTATATTGCAAGATTGATTTGAATAAATCAGCTGAATCTCTCGCATGTCGGAGCACCTTATCGGTGACTTTTTTAGTTTTTTTTGCTTGTAAACAAAATGCGTCTTATATTTTTATATGTCTTATGAAAACCGTACTTCTTTATCAATATTCCTTCCGTTTTTATACATTTTTAAAATTTTAACGGACTTTTATCTTACTCGGTATTATAATGTATGTAAGGCTCTTCAAGTGACTCAACTCAAATTCTAATCACAAAATTATGATAAAAAAATACAATAGTGATTTTCTAATGGCTTTAAAGGTGATTAAGAGTTGAATAATGTCCTAGTTGATAAGTTATTTTTAATACATTTCGGTGTTGGAGTTCGTAAGTTTGAACACCGCTAATTCCATTCACTTTTGTATCCGTTTGTAACAAACTTTATGCAGTTGGTCCAGGTATAATTAGCTTCCATGCTCCAAAAATAGACCTCTGTGCTCTAAACTGTTAGATATATACCATCGGTAGGCAAAGTAAGGTAGTGAAATAATGTTCACTTACCTTTTCTCTAGGCTCCGATTTCGATCGTCTGAGATACTTCGGAACTTGTTGCGCGATAATTCAGCACGTGACTAGTACTATGAAACTATATATATATTATGATATAGAAAAAACATTTAATTACCAAACGAAAGTTATATGACATAAAACAGCTACCAGCACGGGACAGAGCAAAACTACACCAGAAAAATAATATACAGAAAACATTACAGAGAGAAGGGTTAAAATAGTTGATTGGCGATAGATTTGGTTATAGATTTGTTTATAGTTGATTGGTGATAGATTTGGCGATAAATTGTCATTTTATGGGGTTGTTGTTGATCTATAACAATTTTCATCCAACACAATCCAAATACCAATGACTGAAAATCATCTGTAAGCTAATGCGACAAGATAAAATGTTTTGTGAATCTTCTCTTACAGACCTTTTAGAAATAGAAAAATGCAGCCCATTAAATCGTCAAGCCTTTTTACTCATGTATAAAAACATGCGTTATATAAAGTATACATAAAGGATACATACGTTACATAAAGGATACGTTACATAAAGAATAAACACATGCGTTACATAAAGTATTTAGCAAATATTAAAAAATCAGTTTTCCTTAACTTATATTATGGAAGTGTCTTTTCTGCTAATTTATAAGTGTATATACGTTCAAATTACAGGTTTATCAATAGCACCCAGAGAGCACCCTTTCGTACTGAAGAGATCTGTCTTTCGTACAGAAGTATCTACTTTTATACAGCCAGGTGTGTGGAGTTTAGTCACAATAAAGAAAGCAACATTTTTTTTTACTCTTTTCCTCCTTTGTTACGTGCAGTAGCAGATGCAAATTTAGTATGCCGTGTTGATTTCCTATACCGGATGTATAAACTAGTAATTATTAGGAAATTGCAAACAAATCCCAATAAATTGGCACGGATGTCTTTGGTTGAATTACACTCGCAATTTTATCCCTTGCAAATTCAGTGACAGAGAAATCGTTACATTCTTAAGAGATTTGAAACAATATACTCTTTTAATAGCAAGTCTCTGGCAATGATTAATGCTTTCGTTACCCATTTGTTATTGATTTCTTAAACCTTCCCGAAGTAAATTACCTGTCTCACTGATATTATTTTGATATTTTCTCTTGAAGAAGTTAATTGCTTGGATTGATTTTATTTCATTTTCTTTATAAGTACAGTTCAATATATAATTAAATGTATGCACAGTCAAAATATGTTAAGGCTTAAATTTAAAAGAGTTATGCTTTAAATTAAAAAAAAATACCTATTTAAATTTCTTTAAAAAAGTGCACTCTTTAAAATTAAAAAATGGCGCATTAATAGATGTTTGAGACAGATGATGTTTGAATAAAGTTACACATATTTGGAAACAGTCTGATTTTAAATCCTTCTATTGTATGTATATATATAATTGTTGAAACATAATTACAACATAACGTTTCTTCTGAGGTTTATTAAATATCCTGATATCGACTATTTATTTATTCGTACTGAAATCCGTCATTTTGATGGCAAATTTAAAATACAAATTTTTGAAAATTTTACTTTCTAAGGGGATTTCTTATATATTCAATATTTAACAATATTTTCATAATAAGAATACAGTGATCCCTTGTTTTTCGCGGTTAATGGAGACCAGATACTTCCGCGAAAGCTGAAAAACCATGAAGTAGGGATTGCCCCTAGGAATTTTTGTGTATGTTGGTACACGAATGTTTTAAATATTATAAACAGTATTTATACTTTACACATTTAATACAAATTAATTACAATAGTATACGTATTTACTTAAACTTGTCAGTGTTAATTAATGAGGTTAATTACAAAACCTTATACAGTAATAAACATTAATCAACATTGATTTCTGAGAGAGGCGAAGAGTCTTGTGTTGGTGGAAGAGCTCTCACTTGACTCGTAGAAGCTTTAGGCTCACTAGAAGACTTTTCTGCTGGAGACCCTGACGGTAGAGCGGGGGGCTTCACCTTGGAGAGAAACATGGTGATGGATAGTTGTCTTTGTTTTCTCTTTTCCTTCAAAATTCCCCTGTAGAAGGACATACACCTGTCAACATGATTATGAACTTGACAGCTCGAACCATATTGTCAATGTCTTGTGCAAATTGCTGCATCGTTCTTACCATGTTGTACAATTGTTTCAGATTCTCCAGTGTAAGGTCACGCGTTTCGTGGGGTCCAAGTTCCATACATATAAGTCATTCGGAGGAATCCACGGGAAATACATATCTGGAGAAGTACATTATTAAAAACAAATGTGTAGTGTCAAAAGAATTATTTTTACATATTCTGAATTCTTAAGTGAAAAATCTGGTGCTCGTCAAATTGACGTGTTCCTTAAATCTAGCATTGAATATCCACTGATTGATAAATATTTAAAAATCAGATTTTACATCAATGGGAAAACAATCCTCTTGGATTCTTTCATGAGTTACCTAGAAGAAATATAACACACCTAGATCGAATAAGTAGGGCGCAGCCTTTCTTTAGAGGAGTCTGATAGTTCGAAACCTACTTTCGTCGTGGATGTTTGCAGCTATTCAGAATCGAACTTTTTGACATACCTGGTGGCCATAATTAAACTGACAGTGCTCACAGTGTTCTGTAGCGCGATCTATTTGCGAGAATGACGCCACATTTTGTGGGAATATTAAACAAGACGGGGGACGAAGGATTCCGCAAAAAAACAAATTAGTTCCAAAAGTCACCGCTAGGGGAATATTTGACGCTGTGTAATGAAGATAGAGTGTTAACAAATGCAAATTAATACAGAATAAAATTACCTTTTATTATGCACATTTTCTGATTTAGTTCAAGCGCAATATGGCAACACTTTTAAAAAAGCTTAAAATCTACACAATAAAGTCTCATGATCTGCACTATCACGTAAGCTGAGCAGCAGAAGAAGTTCTTTATTCAAATTTCACGTTACATCCATTAGCACAATTAAGAAATTAATTTCCGTATTGATTTGAATTTGTTAACACTCTATTTTCTATTACACAGCAACAAATATTCCCCGAGCGGTGACTTTTGGAACTAATTTGTTTTTTCGCGGAATCCTTAGTCCCCCGTCTTGTTTAATCTTCCTACAAAATGCGGCGTCATTCTCCCAACTTGATCGCGCTACAGAACACTATGAGCACTGTCAGTTCAATTATAGCCACACAGTAGGTCCGAATCTCATTAGCTTTATGTAGCAACACAGCAGACGAACTCCAACTTGAAACCAAACCTTATCAAATTGAAAAGAAAATCGAAACAATATTGTACCAAAAATTAACAAAGATATTATCTTTTTGCAAGTAAACAAAGAAATTTCCCGGAGGCAAATCGCATTTCAGTATGAAATAGTTTTAAAATAAATTTATTATAAAACAAAAATTTGAATTGTTATTATAGGGTATAAGAACAGCAAACAAAGTACTGTACTTCGTGATTTTTCTTTTTTTTGAAATATTTGTAATGAGTGCTAAGTCACGGCTAAGAACTGCAATAGTGTTGGCCATGATGTTAAAATTATAAACGAAGTGCAAATTCGCTTTCCTTATTACTTTAAGTTTGAAATTTACCTTTGAAGGCTTTCATTAAGCCAGGCAATTCCAAAGTCATTCCAGTTTCTGAGCTCCCTCACGCCTCGCGTCTCAGCCAGCCATTATTAAAATAATTTGGTCATTCCAATCACGTCTTTTGTTTCTCCCGAATGGCAATGGTGCGAGACGCCGAATTTCCCGGCCGTTCTCCTGATGAGCTGCAAATTAAGTTTTCCCGAGGAAAGGAACGAGCTAAAGGAAAATTTTTTTGTTGCACCAATTCAAAATTCATTGAAAATTATTATTAGCCATTTGCAAGGATGTTTAATGTCTAACACAAATTAATTTAAACAAATGATATCATTTTAAGCATAATTATTATTTAGCATTATTTTATTTAAGGAGGGCAAAAATATGAAAGCAATAACGTTGAAAAGGAGTTTTAAAATCCATTTTTAGAGATTAAATTTTGTAATGAAAAGAGTTTTCTTCCAGTATTAAAGGCATTTATCGTTTGACATAAACTAAAGTTTTAAATTAACAATATAAATTCTATTTTAAACAATCGATTTTTCGTTAAAGCTAATCCTATTTTCTAATTTCATTTAAGAAAGATTTTTAAAAGTTACAAAAAAAAAAAAAAAAAAAAAAATGCGATAAATTTTTAATTTCTTAATAAACCTTGTCGAAAATTTCCTTCTAGAACACGACCAACAGAATGTCTTTAGTACATATCATAATTTTCACTTACAGGTTGCTTTACTTTAAAGCCCTTTTTCTGAAAACTATAATTTTCATCTCTATCCATATATTTAAAAAAAAATAAGTAAATATGTTTGAAAATTTTTATATTGGAATGCATACTTGTTCTCTACAGAATTAATTAGTATAATGAATAAAATTTAATATTTTTAGTATTTTTTCATTTAAGTTAAATGGTTATTTGGATTATTTCAATTTTTGACTACGGAGTTTTTTTTAATTATTTAAGGTAAACGTTATTTGTTCATTTATTATATGGTTAATTAATTTTATAGATAATTAACATGTATTGAAATATGAAAAATTTCACACGTTTATCTATTAAATTTTTAATTTTGTGTATAGTAGAAAACTCAATTTTGAGATCCCCCCTAAATTAAAAAAACTCTTAAGCGACACATTTCATATTCGCTGCTGTGGTGTAGTACATTGCTGTTGTTATTTCAAAGCCATTAATAACCCAAGTTTGCTTTATATCATCTTTAATTATAGTAAAATGCCACTGATCTATATTATAATATTCAAATATAGAACAAAAAACAAGAAATTATGCTAAAAAATATATAAAAAAATTAAAAAGTAAAAGAAGCACTCCACGTGCTACACCTGAAAGAAAACAATTGCCGAAGTTCACTCTTTTCCTTCCTACTGAACTACTCCAGCAACCCTATACATTTTCCATTGTCCTGTACCCAATGCATCTTTTCCCAGCTCTGAAGGACCGGAACTCCAAGGATGGTCTTCAATCGCCTCCTGGAGACCATTCACAACTCTCCAAAACTTGGTGAAGCTTAAGTGCAATCGTTTTCACACCACATGCTTCATGGAGTCACGAAAAAATACTTGGACATGCAACCCACAATGTGCGAGTGGGGCGAGCAAATCAGTTTCGCAAACCTTATGTAAAACATAGTTGCACTCTCGCATACGCTATTAATAATTTTATAACTAGTATTCTAGAAAGGATTTTTCAGTGCTTATATAGCACATGAAAAAATGATTTGCTTAAATTTTGGGTGTATTTATGCTTAAAAAAACTCTTTACATCCTTCTCATGTTTAGGGAATAAACTGTAAAAAGTATGATTGAAAACCATATTTAAATAATAATAATTTATATTTGTCAAAAATATAAAACTTTAAAATACTGTTAATCATCTTTACTATGTTCTGTATCATTTTTAGTGTACGATTACATACAATTACCCAAAATGTAATATTTCATCGGCTGTGTGATAGTTGTCAACTAAAGTTATTGGAAGTGTCAAGGCATATAAATCCGTTCACATTTATGAAATCGTAAATCGAATCCCACTATTATCATTTGCAGGTTTTAACTTGTGAAAATCGACAATATATTTTACTCTGGTTTTTTAATACCACTTGAAGTGAAAAATTAATATCAAGCATTTTCCGCATTTTAATATTAAGTTTTACGATAAAATTTGTTGATATGATAAAATTTATTAATTTTATTGATTTTATTTTATTGATATTTTAAAGATTTTTATTAACATTAGGTGTCAACGGTCATGCAGCATTTTCGTTACTTCTTAGCATACATTCACTCGATTTATTTTAATTTTAGTCTTAATTCTATCTACCAATGAAAATTTAAAATAACTCCAAATATTTTCTCAAATGTCAAGTTATTCATTAGATTTTTTTTCTCCAGAACTCATCTCTTAAATAGAAATCTTACGTTATTTTAATTAATGAGTCAAATAACTTCATTTCATTTCATTTCCTCCTCATCCGTTCCTTTAGGGAAGCTGTCCAGGCAACCGTTATCATCGAATATTCTTATCACGTTCTTTTTTTTCCTCTATAACGGCAGCGCCACAAGCCACCGAATTGTTGATTGCCTGCTTTTGATGCAAATTAGGTTTCCCATACAGCTGTGAAGAGACAGCAGAATAAACTATACTCTCTGTTTCGGCAAACTATATACTAGCTGCAGATGCTTGCAGAATGTATATATAAACATCTGCAAGTATTATTTGCTGTTTATTTTAAAAAGAACGATTCGTACTTGTTATGCATTTATTCGTGGGGAACTCTACTTCTTGAAATTATCTATTACGAAACACGAATCGCCGGGAAGATTTTAAGAAATGATAGTTATCTCTAATAAAAAAGTTTTTCACTATTATCAAAAATTGTAGGTATGCTGAAGGTATTGGTGCATACATTATGACTCCTCCATATAAAAACATACTATACATTTTTTAAGAAATGTGGAATCAATAAATGTAATAATGCAGAATGTTTCATATTGATTGAGACAAAAAAAATAGTACCTTACAAATATGTAACTGAATTATTAACTGATAAATTAAATTTAAAATAAAAACTAAACAAGCTTTGTCTGTCAACAGAAAAAATATTCGATATGCGAAATCGCCACTAGAGGGATTGTTAACCTAAATGGCGCTATTTATGCAGGGGAAAGCTTAGTGTATTGCGGAATATGCCAAAACAACATAAATTATCTTGGTTTACAAACATTTTCTCTCGAAATTTGGTAAAGAACTACCACATGGTCACAAGATCGAAAGCTGTTTAACGCAAATTCAGGACACGAGATAATTGTGTAAGAAAAGTAGCCCATGACAAACAGCGGCCAAAATTGAAGAAATTGAAAAAAATTGTGGAACGATTTTTCATAAGTCCCACAAAATCAACGCGAAGTGGGAAGTCTGAACTCAATGTACTTTATACAACTGTAAGGCATGTGTTATGTAAATGTCTACGATTCCGGTTATACATCTTTCAAATGGTATACGCCTACATACAAAAAGTTTCATAAAGCTTTTTGTGATAATTTGCATGATTAGATGGCTATACACAGTTTCATAAATAGAAGTGTGCTTACAGATGAAGCCACTTTTACCGTTGCTGGCAAAGTTATTCGCTATAATTTATGATTAGGGGGTACGAAAAGTCAAAATTATTAAATGAAACTTCAGCGTGGTCTAATGGTAATTAATTTCTAAGCCCTTTCGAAAAACTGTATTTTTGGTACTGTATTTGAAGAAAATTCGATTAATAGTATATTTATCCTCATATGCTGTAAGAGTGGTTGTTTTCTCGGTTGGAGGAGGCAGTTTCCGGCTGGATTATTTAGTATGATGGTGCTCCACCAGTTTGGCATAAAAATATAAGTTAGGAACTTAATGATTGTCTTCCTCACTGTTGGATCAAATTATATGCTACTTTTTTGTTAGCCCACAAGACCTTCAGATGTAACCCCTTGGGATTTTTCCAATAGTGTTTTGTTAAATACAACGTGTTCGAGCCTTCATTTTTTCCAGGACATACAGAAACTGTAGCAGTGGATAACTGAATAGCTCAAATCATTAATAAAGGATTGAATTAATCCACTATCTCTTCAATTCTCTGTATTTTCCAATTAGACGGGTCAATACTACACTTAGATATAGAGGATCACTGTTCACTTAAATTCTTTAAAGTTCGTTTACTGTTGGATCGTTTATTTTAGAGCAGATGATTTGATGTTACACACCTGGCTGCTTAAATCCCCTGATAAGATTCATGTGATTTATTCCTTTAGGGGTTTGACAAATATAAGGCGTAAATGACATCATTAACCACAAATTTATGTAACTTTGAACAACGGATTTCTCCTGCTATACAATCAATTTCCTGTAATACTTTACAAAATGTTGGGCAAGAATTTACATGCCGTCTTGACATAAATGCAACTACAGCTATATAGAATACTCTTAAAAATACCTTCTATACTTTTCTTTTATATTATATCGTTTTATTTATTTCTTTTATATTTTTCTTTTATATATTTCTTTTATATTATATTATATTACTTATCATTCTGCTTCTTTTATGTTGTTGTTGTTGTTGTTGTTGTTACTTATCCACCTGGTGTAGCAGAACCTACTCTAGGTCCACATTACACCCGGTCAACATATCCAACTCATCCATGGCTAAGGGTAATTAGCAGCTTAACTTGCACGAGGGACCACGAGGGCTGAAATTTAATAAACCTCAAAAAGGGGGTACATCTATTGTTTTTATGTGCACCGCTAGGGGGTGAAAGAACAAATTTTACTCAAATGAGTCCTTGTAATTTAATAGAAGAACCAAGAAGAAGGTCTGGCCTGCCAACGCGACAGGAATCGTTTGAGAACTAGGAGGACATTGCTACCACGAACCTATTTTACATCTTCCAGCAGATTTTTGGTAGCTTGATCGTCGATCCCATAATTCTCCAGTTACGAGATAACGGTGTTTTCTGGATAAATTAGCACTGCTCTGTGTTGTTTATTCATGAAATCATTTGATTCATTTTGAATAAGGCCGTAATTTATCGTTTATTATAAAAGAAGATTCGTACATGTTATATATTTATTCATGGAGACGTATATATCTTGGAGCAATCTAGTATAAAACATAAATTTAGCAGAACTGAATTCCCATCAGAGCTTATCTGTATGGTAGATATGTCGAAATGATTGGTATATGAAAGGTTGCTTACTAAGTATTTAAATTACTGGAAACCTGGATCAGTAATTTGAATTTATCATATGATAATATTACTAAATTTAAATGAGAAAGTTTTGTTTTTTTTCACCAATGAGGACAAGATAAATGAAGTTAGCTCCTTAGTTACAACCAGCAGGATTTGAATATAAAGTTTCCAATGTCGAAAAACTATCACCCACGTTGCGAGGAGTCCATTATAGAAATGGTTCGATGATAATCTGATCACGCAATTTATGCATTCGGGAATGACAACGGGTACGAGGAAGTGAATTTTCTTGACAGTTCAACGAAAGTTCATTTTTCTGCAGAATGAGGGAAAGTGTTTGAATCAGTGTTGTTATTTTTCTCTTTCTATAATGTGCTTTTTCCTCTCATTTCACCGTTTCTAATTAAGAGACATAACGATTTTTAACACTGATTGTCAGCAATTAATATTTTTATCCCTTATTAATAGGGATCATTGTTAACTTAATGCGTGTAAACAGATTGTTTCACGACGTAAAGCGCCTTGGATTGCAATATACAGCCTAGTAGAGAGAGAATAAATTTAAAAACTTTTACGGTAACTGTTTTAATCACCGTTTTTCAGAAGGATATTATGGATCACGGAATCAAATTCTTAAGAAGATTAACAAGTGTATTATATTTATAGGCGTAAAATTTTAATTAATCCCTTTACTATAAATTACTGAATGAATGAACGCACACACATATATGTATATATTCTTGCAAAGTATTGAAATAGTACTACATATATCAGTGTATATATATATACATACATACACACACACATATATATATATATGTGTATATATATGTATGTATATGTGTATATACACATATATACTCTTATACATAGATATATATACATACATACATATATATACATACATATATATACATACATATATATACATACATATAAATACATACATACATATACATACATGCATATACATACATACATATATACATATATATATATACATACATATATATACATATATATATATATACATACATATATACACACATATATACTCATATACATACATATATATACACACATATAGACTCATATACATACATATACACACACACACACACATAGACCATGTCTTCAAAGGTAGTGGGTACATTTAGAGTGGTTTTTTAACTTTCTGAAGAGTAATATCTAAGTAGTTTATTATTGAATGGAATTCATTCTGATTTAAAAGATTTCAAATTAAAAAAGAACTGCAAAATTTCATATTATTTTGATTTGAGGCATTTTGAGGTTTGAAAAAGAAAAATATATCCAAACTTAAACATTATCCGTTCATTACAAAGTAAAAAATCTTGCTCTCTAAATTCAACCACGTTTGGAGCGGTCATTATTGAAATTACTGAGTGATTAGGATCTTACCTTTATACATGTTGAAATAGCAATGGATACGAAGAATTAAAATTTCCTTCTCTTTGTTGATATAATTAAAATTGATTTTTCTGAGACAGGAGAAAAAGTGTTAACATTTTCTTTATTTTATTTTTTAGCTAGAATATATATTGTTTCTCTGTGTATGTATTCTTATTGTGAGTTTTAATGAATTTTACAGTTGATTTCACGCAATTAATATTCTCTCCACTATGACAGCGGATAATTATTGAGGGAATTCTCGTAAATATTTTATATCATTTCAAGATACAAACTGTATTTTCCTTAGCTTTGATAACCTGAGAGGGGGATTGAATTTCCGCTTTTCGATTAATTGTTTTTATAATTAGCATCATCAAATCAGATTAAAAGAAAACTTTCAAATGTTTTGTATTTATAATATTAAATACTCAATATGTTGTTTTCCTTTAAATTACTGCGATAGCACAAATATATTTTATATGCATAACTATACATAGCACTTCAAATATATTATTTAATCTTAATATAAAAATTTCATGTGAGAGAAATGTCGTTTTCCTTTAAATCACTACGATAACACAAATATATTTTATATGCATAACTATACATAGCGCTTCAACTATATTATTAAATTTTAATGTAAAAATTTCATCGAGTTTGATACAAATGAAAACAATTCTTTTATTACGCAATAAATTTTCCGCATATTTATAACTTATGTTATAAATTCTTTACACGTATTTAAAAGTAAGAGAGATTAAGGGTAATTTTAAGGAGTAATTTCATAGTAATTATATATATAGAATGACATTAATTTTTCCTCTTAAAGTTTGTTAAAATGGAAAATTCTGATGTGGATACCATATGACTATATTGTATGTCTCTAAAATTACGCACATTTTAATTGCGTCATAAGAAGGCCAGCACCCTAACCAATAGGCCCTCGTTTGGCAAATTACTTTTTGAGTTAAGTTGGATACATACATATGATACTCCAAAACTAGTCCAATCGAGTTCAGGGGTGGTCAAAATGGATATCTAAAATTTCAAAGTTTCCATGTACATCCATACATATAAATGTAATGTAAACATTAATCAAAATGGGTTTAGGCACAATAAAAATGAGTATTTCTGTGTTAATCTAAAACAGAACATTTTCACATTACAATACATCGGACCAAGGATTAAAAGTGTTGACTGAAGATCATTTTATTCTGACAGCGCCTTCAAAACGCCGAAAGGGACTTTCGAGAGGATATTCTGTCCAATCTTAACCATTGTGTTTATTACAAAATTCAACTCTGTTTTCGGGTGTAGGAGACTTATATTCCGATCATTATAGAGGATCCTGCACGCCGATACCAAATTGAACTGCGTTCCAAGGAGGCCATTATTGAAATGGCTCGGCGATTCTGATCACGCCTTTTATGCATCCTGGAATGGCAACGGGCAAGAGGAATTGAATTTCCCTGCTCCTCGTTGATTTAATGAAAATTGATTTCTCTGCAAAATGAGCGAAAGTGTTGGAATAAGTGCTGTTATTTTATTCATTTTCTTTTCTCTTACCAAAATATATTTTTTTATTTCTCTTTATTCAATCTCATTAAGAGTTTTAATGAATTTTGGAGTCGATTGCATGCAATTAATATTTTCTCCCGTATTACAACGGATGGTTATTAGCGGATTTTCCTGTAAACAGATGATATTCTTTTCGCGATATAAAGGGCATTGTTGTCTGAAAGAAAATGAATTTTAAATATTTTATATTTTCTCGATTTGGCGTTTCTAAGAAGATAATAAGCAGAATATAATACGGCTGAAAAGAAAATTATCGATTGCATTAGATTTAGAAGCCTAAACTTTTAATTTGTCGTTTTGCAATAAGTTAGTCTGAAAGTCATACATACACATTCATACACAGAGAGTGTTCACTCACTTTGTAATGATTTTGACTTTTTCCATGAACTTAAATTTAAATTTTGAAAAAAAAAATTAATAAATAAACGTGACTGGCATCATATTGGAACAAAGTAAAATTTGATTAATAATGTTGTTCGATTTATTACTATTATTACTATTGTTATTTGATTAATATTATTATTCAATTAATTATTGGATTTATTATTATTATTACTACTGTTATTTGATTACTATTATTATTCGATTAATTATTGGATTTATTTCTATTAATATCTTATTATTAAAAATATGTAAATGCATGATTTTTATATTTCTACTCTCAAAAGAAGTTACGTAAATAATAAAAAGGGAAAGAAACGTCAGAATTTACATTTAACTGGGAAATAGGGTAAATAATGCCCAACAAAAGGTATATACACCTGTCATTATTATTAAAGTCTCATCTCATGTTTTGCAATAAGAAATTCCAGTCTTCCAAACAGCTGTCTTAAAATATTTAGATATCTCTGTGTGAACTGTGAAAAAATTATAAATCTGCTATCAAGGCACACGGACACACAAAAGGAAAAAAAATAAAATAAAGAACGTAGCTGCTCTACGCCGGAACATGTTTCTCGGCGTAAGACAGATTGCTATATGAAAACTGTTTAACAGCTGAAAAATGGAAGTATAGAGTTACAATTGGTAAGTGTTGGATTCACTTTTCTGACTGAAATAGAAAAACATCCATTTACTACCGAAAAAGAGCTTTAAAAGACTTAAAATGTTGGTTCAGAGAAAACAAAGAAAGTCCGCTAAAGTTTTTATCGTTATTCCTGGATTTTGTAGAGTAGAAAACTAAAAATAAGGGAAGTACACAAAATGTCAAAATTAACTCGGATTATTATCAAAAATATGTTTTAATGCCTATTTTCAAAGAAATCCTCTCCTTTCTCTCAAAAAATCTTCACTTCGTTAAGTTCAATCAGGATAAATCTACAAGTCATACCTCTAAATTTACTGCTCTACTTTTTTAAATAGACTATTATATAATACTCTATTTTGACTGAAAATATTCTATAAAAAATCATACCCATGAAGAGGAAAATCTATAAAAATTACATTTAACAAAAACTTAATCTAAACCATAGCATTTAAATAATATGTTTTTCCTTTACAGATAAGATTTTTTTTCTATAAATACACCTTTTCTATGGAGATTTTTTTTCTTTAAAAATATGTTTTTGCTATAAAATATATTTTGTTTAGAGATATAGTGTATCTATACAGATTATTCAGTAATCTTTTTAGCAGAAAGTATATATATATATATATATATATATATATATATATATATATATATATATATATATATAGAGAGAGAGAGAGAGAGAGAGAGAGAGATAGATAGATAGATATATTAACAACCATATACAAGGTATATATGTAATATATCAAAGTTATTTAACTTTAATATTTATTAAAAACCTCCTGTCTCTCTTTCTAATTTCTTAAAATCTTTTTCCCAACCTCTAAATGTCTTAATCAAAGGAGCGTCCTAGACTTAAAATTCTTCGATACAATTCCCAAAACATTCTATCCTATAGATGTAATTTTTCTGTCTATTCAACACGCTTTCCAGCTATCGCTCGCAAATGGCTCCGCTTTTTTCCGGATCTTAATACTTAATTCGCTGAGGGAGTTTCTTCTACCTTGGAATTCTATCTGTCTTCGCTCTTGGGTGCACCTCTGTTCAAGCAGAGTTATTTTTGTGTCTTTCTTTTGTCTGTTGTTGACTGGTAAAGATATCTGTTTTAGAAGCTCTGAAATAAAGTTCTCATTAAACTTGAGCCGGTCTCTTTCAATGGCCCTACTGTATCGTTATTACTGTTAGCTGATTAACTTTCTCTTTGTCCAGCAGTTTTATAATTATTGGATTATATTTTTTTATATGTTATTAAGTTTTATTAAAAAACTAGAGTTTTTAAATTAATTCGATGATTTGGTAAGTTTTTTGACAGGCAATATATATTACATAATTACTTTTTCCCCATTAATTTGATTACTTTATTTTTTTCCAGAAAAATTACTTATGCAAACTTAACCCTTTAAGCGGTCAATTTTTTTTACCAGAAATGCTTCCAAAAAAGGCATATTTTTTATTGCATATAATTAAGTACCATCCATAAT
Organism: Pardosa pseudoannulata; assembly: GCA_032207245.1. Lineage (NCBI taxonomy): Eukaryota > Metazoa > Arthropoda > Arachnida > Araneae > Lycosidae > Pardosa > Pardosa pseudoannulata. The sequence goes on from CM063506.1 coordinate 2,020,959, forward strand.
AGAATAAGAATAATAAGAAATTTATTATTTTTTTCACTTTTAATGCTTTTACAGCATTTTTTATTTTACAATTTTGGAACACAAAACGCCCTAAATGTTTGCTTTACTGAAGTACATTGTGCATGCAGTGAAGAATGGTTTACAAATTCAGTAAAAATTTCTCTCATACTTACTGTGAATTTTGAAGTTTACTCTTTTCCAAACAGTCCAGAAGTCTTTTTGTGTATGGTATGATTTGAAGCAGGGTGTCTTACGTCGAAATCAGGGCAGAAATACCGTGTTCCTTTTCGGGTTCTCTTTCCAGTCTCATTTCTTTTCGAACAGCACACTACACATTGTCTTGCAGGTTTCATTTTCTTATCTGTGGGAGCAATTATTTTCAAAAAATGTCTCTCTGTCAGTCTCAGAGGATTAGGGCCGAACGATGGCCGAATGGTTAGGGTGCTGGCCTTCGGAATCGGAGTTCGTGGGTTCGAATCCCACTATGGCATGGATGTTCGTAACCATTCGGAATCGGCTTTAAGCAGTAGGTCCCGGTCTCATTAGCCCTCGTGTTGCAAAAAGTAGACCGTAGAACTCCAAAACCAACCCGAAACCAACCCAGAGGATTAGGCTCCGAACCTGGTCGGCCACGTAAGAAATTTATTCCCGAATTGTATATTTCGATTATACGGTCTACGAGACCAAATCTAAATTCTAGTTACTTATTTTTCCTCCGTTTTTATGGTAGACGACATATGAGTTCCATACATGAATGTCGAAAAATATTAATACTAAATAGTCCCTTTACAATAATGAAAAGTACGGGATAACTGGAAAAGGAAAGGTGAAAATATCGATGCCCGTGCGCCATACGGGCAAACAAGTTGAGGCCAATTTTTGGTATGACTTACACTGTACGGGAAAACTGAAGCGGTTAAACTATATTTTTCGCAGACAATCAGTAAGAAACAACTCTTCCTGTGGTAGAATTGTCTTAAAAGTAATTCTGCTGTTAAAGTAATCGCTAATGCACAAGCAAATCATTTTTTAAAAAGCAAAAAATATCTCTGTCTTCCTATCAAATAGATGTACATAAACAGAGTAAAAATTTGGTATTGCTTATTTGTTTGCATGCGTATTGCTTGCAACGCCGTTAATCTCTTTAAAGAGATAAAATCCCATTTGTGCCCTCATTTGTGCTCCAGCTGCGAGTAGTAACCCATTTAATATCATTTATTTCCGCGACGCCATTAAGTCCTTATGCATTCGAAATTTTATTCAGAATAAAAATGCCGCATCCATTATAAAACAGACATTTTATTATTTCAGAGAGAGAAAAAGAAATACAAGTAATCCATTCGTTGAGTTGAATCATATCGCATATAATTTCCAATCGCTTATTATTAAAAGCATTTGGCAACTTTGTACTGTTCCTTTTTCAGTCTTTCTTTTGTTTGTTGGGGGAAAAAATTCGCAGACTTTAAAAAAAAATGAGTTAATGTCATGTAGATTGAAATTCTTGAATAATTTTGGTAAATTATCTTTTTTTTAATAAATAGTTCTGTTTACATGGAATGATTGTCTCTCGAAATACAACAAATGCAGTTCTTAATGGAAATTTAATAAATGATTATGCAGGAATTAATTTTGGGACATTGTGAAATGTGACTATTCGCAGGCGAAATAGAAATTACAGTGAAATATTACCGATGTACTCGCACGATTTCGATTAGATAATAAAAGATATTTAAGTGGAATTTGCTGAAATCTATCTTTGAAATTTGAGGTTTAACATGTATAAAATTACTTTTACAAGCCAGAGATGTTAATAAATAGATTTTATACGGCACACGTTTTTAATATTTTAACTACTAGGGTTTAAAGAAATTTAACGCCGTATTCTAGACGAGTGATCTACAAGGCGGTGTAACGTCGCAGCTCTAAAATAGGTAACTTTGGTAGCGTTATGGTCTAGCAGAGTTCTTCAAGACCTCATGAGGATGACATCATCGAACACAAGCGATATGGAGTAGAAAGAAGGATTTATTCTGATATATACAAATATTTACATCATGTACATTCTCGGCAAGGCTCGTGCATCCACGCCCGCCAGACAGCAACTCTCAGCGTCTTCTCCCACACTAAACGACGCTTGGTCCTCTTGACGTCACTCGCAATCCCTCACACCCCTCTCTCTGTCTTTTCTAGAGAAGAAGTCAGGGAGGAGAGAATGGAGGCATGAGGATCAGATAGCAAAGAACACATTCGACTGACGTCAGAGTGAGCCGTAATACAGAAACAAATACAAATTAAGATAGTTTTTCCAGTAGCGTGATGCTACGGCGGGTATTTTTCACTTAGTTAGGTAAAAATTATCTGTTTTTTGTTGTTGTACAATATATTGACACAAAGCTATGATTTTGCAATGCAAATAATTTTTTCTACATAATGTTCTTCATTATCAGTGTCTCTTTCATAAGTTTATGCATTGATTAAAAATCAAAGATGAAGCAAAGATCCAAGAAAAACTATGCAGTAACAAATCAAATCTTCTCACTCTACTCCATCTTTTCTCAATTAAAAATTAAATTTGTACGCGTAAGTAATTCTGTCATGGAATAATGAAATATTTTTATAATTTATATTTCTTACTTGTGGGGTCGCAGAACTAAGAACACTAAGCTTTCTTTGACAAAGCAAATGTCAATGCCATATAGATATTAAAAGATTTTTCTTTTAGGGTGAAACATCAGATATAGAAAAGTAATGCAAATACAGATATTGCCACGATCATATCTGGTCTAAGAACTTGTCACTCTGGTGGCATGAAAATTAATAAAGATAGCACTAGATCATATAGAATTTGCAACAATTTCAGTGGAGAGGAGCTTTCAAATCAAAACATATTTAAGTGTCCAGCAATGATTGCAACTCTGAAAAGATTGAAAGAGTTGGACAACTGTATTTAGATGGTTACTGTGGAGGTGATAAGGGTATTAATACACAAACATGGATCCATATGACTTCTAGATTTACACGATACCAACTAACCAACAAATCATAGGTTCTGTGTTAGTCGTGAAGCTACATATGCACCTAATTTTTGCACGATTGAGACAAACAAGACAAACCTCACAAAGCATGTTTAATCACTTTAAAATTTCTTGATTTACACAACAGTTTTACTTTATAGTTTACTTTTTCCCATAATGCGATGATAGATGAATAGAAATGCAAAGATGATTTTGTACACATTTGACAGCCTCCGACCAGAGAAATTGGATTAGTTCTTGATGTTCCTCCTTGGTTCAAACTTTTAATGGAACGGAAATGATCTTCAGGGAACAGAAGAACAAAGAAAAAATTAAGGATTTAGGATCAAACTCCCATGGCGTTATTACAACATTACAACAATAAAAAAGCGAGGAAAGAAGACAGTGAGCACTATGTCAGAATAGTTAGTTTAAAATTGTAGATCTGTTTAACTCATCTACTTATATTTCATGAAATAATTGTAGAGAACATTTACTGAGATAGGTAGGAAAGTTCGAGGTTTTAGTTACTTGTGTTTAACACTAGATTTACGGACAGAGCCAATTTGACTCATTAAAAATTTGATTACTATATAAAAATAAAACTTTAATATCACTTTTCAAAAACTTACGTTGGTTCTTAGTTCAGTAATAAAATATATGTAAACTTTCCTTCCTCTTCCCCGCAGATCCCTTCATTTCGCATTATCAAATGTGGTATACCTGTTTTCACGGTTGTGAGCCAATTTGACTCATAGTATGGTTTAACAGTTAATCGCATAACATGAAATTTATTGGTCCTATCAGGCCTGGGCAACAGTCAAGATTTTATTTTTCTATTGGCTGAAGAGCTAAGAAGTAAATATAAAGAAGTCGAGAACACTTCCATTCCAATGACAGAAATTCATGCTACTGACCCAAGGAAGAATTGTCAAGTTCAACAATCATGCAAAAGAAACAGATGTAGAAACCATTGTGCTAAATGTAATAGAAATGTTTGAGGAAAATGGGTTTCAAAAACAGATTTTATGTGTAAAAAATGTTTTTCATGATTTTTTTATAATAAATATTTCATTTAAATTAATTTAGAACTCTTTTCTTTGCAAAAAAAAAAAAACTTCAATTTTCTTGTATGAGTCAAATTGGCTCACTACAGTAAAAATAAGTACATGATCAACACCCGTAAATCTAGTGTTAAAACTGTGATATAGTATGCTATAAAAGATAGATAGATAACTTACTTAAAAATTCTACTTGCATTGTAAAATATATTAATTAAAATAAAAGGCATTATTAGATGGTCTATATTGTTTTAGAATTCCAAAGTAATTTTTCTGCACCTATTAACCTCTTAACAAAAAACGTTATCGTATGCATTATAATTCGTGTTAACAAAATAACAAACATATCTCGTCAATTTTGACATTTGAAAACAACATTCTACATGAAATGCTGTAAATACCAATATAACTAATAAGAGTAAACTTGTAAATCTAGAGCATAAATTCTCTAAGTGGGCAATGTGGACTCCTCTGGGGTCGGTATAAAATTTAAAAATAGTCTACATAAGATAAACAAAAATCAGGTGCAAGAGGTGTAAATAGAATCCTACAAACTTGATCCCATTTAAGAGGTCTGGTACCTTATAAAACATTCAAATATCGATTTTTGTTATTAGTATATTATAAAAATTTGAAATCTCAGAAATGTTTAAAAAAACATTAAAAAAATTCATGATAGAATGGAAATAATAAGAAAAAGAACTTTGTTCTAATACTGAACTGGCAATGATTCAGGACTGTAGTATTGGTTTCCAAAAAATAAATTTTATTTGTTAAGCGAATGATATCTCTAGAATGATTGGTCAGAAAGCCACGGAATTTTGTAACCATGTAATTAACTCAAAATATGGTTAAAATGATGAAGCATTTTGTGTTGCTTTAAAGAATGTATGCAAAATAAAAAATTATAAATATTAAAAATCATTTTTAAAACCTCTCTAAAAATAACAGACGCTCTTCGTATATAAGTATGTAATACATATTTAAAAAAAGTACCCAAGTTTCCAAAGTTTGTAATACACTTTAATAACTAATCCATTTGGATGCACCATTGTGCAACAGTACTGCTTTTTGGGGAAAAATAAATATATTAGAAAGAAAAACACACTAATGTATAATGAAACTGAAAAATGTAGATAATTAACAAACCTAATCATTAATATATATGTTCCTTAAAAAATTTCACAAAAAGTTATCGAGCACGGAATTTTGGTGGTTTCAAATTTTTCCTCCCGCCTACTATAAAAATTAATAGAATACTTTCCATAATGATTCAATAAATCCTCTCTGCTTGAAATTCTAAACTTGACTTCCAACAAAATCCCCTTTTCTAATTATCCGACTTCATTAAACAACTGTTTATAAAACTTCCATTTTAACAATTAACTCAAAATGCGCTCGGAATACTAATTTCGTGAAAACAACTCCAAAATTTATTAAAACCTCGAAGATTTATTAACAAAAGAGAAGGTGAGAGAAACTACCATCGAAGCCGAAGACTGAAATGCCCTCTAAGCGAGTTGAGGAAACTCTATTTTGAAGAGAAAATAAAGAAACTGCAGAGAGGGAAATAATCGGACTATTTTGTCAGATCCTGAAAAGTGCAAGGATGTCGAATGAGTCTTCATTTTGAGGTAATGCATTTATTTGTTCTATTAAAGTAATTGGCAGACAATATTTTTTATGTGTACAGTAATAGCTTATATAGGGGTTGTCGGTATCGAATAGCAAATTCAAAGGGGTGATAGTAGTCAACAAGAGGATGGAAGATTACCATAGAACATGGGGTCGTAAACGAAGTTTAGTCTGTGGAAATCACAAAAACGGTTATGAAAAGGTGTGACACCGACAGAGCAAATACTTTATCACACTCCAGCCTTTACTCATTGGAAAAGTAATGGATGGTATACCAAGGTACTTTCCCACGATGGTCTGCACGTGCATGCACTGCTGTGGGAGAAAATTCCTAGAGGAATTTAGGACTTCGATTGTTCACGTCGAGTTTAGGGACCCATGCAGATATGGTATAGATCACGTAATGGCAGCGTAACGGTCAAGCTCGCACAGAGATGTAACTGTGAGTTATGGGGGCAGGGGCTAAAAAACAATGTCAGCTTGCACAAAAGGGGCTACTTTAATGTTCTCACCTGCACTCCCGAAGGGGGTGCAGATGTGGGAAAATCTGCCCAAACAAGTGATTGTCAAAGAAGTAAAAGGGGCGTTGAAACCGAGGTGAGGAGTTGGGAAGCGAAGTTAAGGAGAGGAGTGGAAGTCGGGATTCGAGAGAAGTGGGACATCAAAATGCTAAGCCCCTCTCACCAGCACCGACTCGTCCCGTGAGCCCGAACACCCGGACCAACACACAGCATGAAGAAAGCCTCTACCTGATCCTCTGTACCAACTGAAGGACCGACGCATCCCGTGAGGAAAGCCCCTTACTGCTCCCCTGTGCCTTTAATGGAGGTAAAGATACAATAATATTTACAGTCACTTAGGCCTCTGTAAATAATTTAACCATGTGATTAAGTAATAACGCATTTCAAAGAGAATTGTAATAATTATGGTGTAAATATAAGACATAAATAATTGATGATTACGATATATGATAACCAAGGATAAATTTGTAAATGAATGTACAGAATAAACTGTCTGATTCTCAATATAAAGTATTATATTCTTACTGTGTTTCCCCTTTGTAAACGAACACTGGTGTTAAGGTTGTAAGTACATTACAACAGATGGATTCAATTTATGATTTCTTTCCCGATTAAGAATACTCAAATTTCTCGTGTGACAGCAACATTTTTTCAACCTTATAGCACGTTTACCTGAACCAAGATAAATCTGTTGAAATATTTTCACTATCACACAAGAAATTAAGCATTTTTTTTTACCAGGGAAAGGAATCTGTTACTTCAGGGAAATAGTAACTCTAATATGTTAACTCAAATGCAATGAAAAATAAAAATGGCTCGAGATGACAACAAAAACAACCACGGTCTAAAAGTATACAACTCAGCTTAATTATTACTAACATAAGACATAAACTAAGACATTAAATTTAGCAAACATAAGTATAAGGAAATGAAACAATTAGCATATTTAACGATCAACAAAACTTACATCAACTTAAAAACAACGAACCAGCCATGAGACAAAAGTAATACTATGTCCACGACAAACAAACGAACAAGCCACCCACTCGGCTAAGCAAACAAAACACTGTATTTAAACAAACTAGGAATGTCCTGGAATGACGCTTCGGGGGAAGAGATACTGCAAGAGATAAGATTTAACCATGGGGTCTAACAGAATCCTTATCTGAATCTGTTTCTTTTATAGAGCGCACAGATTGTCGTGTAATAAGATCTTCAAGTTTGCAGGACGAATTAAAAGAACTTTAAAAAAATTGCTGTAAAATTATCTTGTTGTCTCATTTCTGACGTTAAACTGTGAGTTAACGTTTGTATTGTAAACCTGATTTACGTCAAATAAATGATATTTTTTTATTTCTTAACACTTTATGTCCCACTCGATGTCACACTTTTATTTCACACCTTTTCATCAACTAAACGGAATTTGCGATCCCATGTTCAATGATGTTTTTTATCCTCTCCTTATCCACTATCCCTCTTCTGAGTTTGTTAGGGGAATTCAACAACAATCTGTAAATACTATGAATAAATGTGTATATATGCTAAATATATAATTCATAATTTCTTCCGTATAAAATATCAAGTGCTTAATTCTTTGGAGATGTAGGTACTAAGACAATGTTAAGCACAAACAGTAGCCAGAGCAACGATTTTCGACCTATCCTTACCTTCGCGTGTGTTCTTAATAAATACTCTCCGGTTTGGCAACTTTGAGCAAAACAAGTCTTAGACAAAAGAAACCCCGCGAAGGCTGCAGAACTATGGTAATCTGGACTGTACAATATCTACCTCATAAATTATTAAATGGTTTCGCTTTTCAGTGTTAGCATCGACTGTTATCGAGAAATGCGAGATCTGGTTACGATTGATGAAATGGCAGTTTTTTCATATTTAGTTGAGACCGAAGACTTTAAAGTCGAATACTTTGTGATTGTTTATTATTTGAATATCGGTTTTCTTTTATTTTCTCAAAATTTTTAAAGTGGTAAAAAGGATTTATAAAAAATTTTATGTTAATATGGGATTTCTCCAAATCGAAACCCATAACTAATGGATATTATAATTTAAAAAAGCTGGAGTAAAACGGTGAATAGTTTTCATATGTACAACACTATAAGCAAAGGTGGTGTATTTTCTTAAAATTCCATATAATTTACCTTCCTTGAATTTCTCGTGATAACAGAACTAAAGTAAATTATTTATCTATCTCTTTCTCTCTCTTCCTAACTCCCTCTTTCTCTCTCCCCCCCCCTCTCTCTCTCTCTCTCTATATATATATATATATATATATATATATGTATATATATATATATATATATGTGTGTGTGTGTGTGTGTGTGTAATATATTAAAATTATTTAACTTTAATATTTCCTTAAAAACCTCCTCTCTCCCATTTTAATTCCTTAAAATCTTTTCCCCAACCCCTAAATGTCTTAATAAAAGGAGCGTTCTCGACTTAAAATTCTTTCGTTACATTTCCCAAAGCATTCTATCTTATAGATATATATTTTCTGTCTATTCAACACGTTTCTCAGCTGTCGCCAGCATATGGCTCCTCTTTTTTCTTGATCTTACACTTAAATTCGCTGAGTAAGAGGGAAAATTCTTTCTGCCTTCGTTCTTGGGTGCACCTCTATTTGAGTAGAGTGATTTTTGTGTCTTTCACTTGCCTGCCGTTGACTAGTAAATATATCCCTTCTAGCAGTTCTTAGATAAAGTTTTAATTACACTTGTGCTGTTCTATTCAATGTGGCCAGACTGCATCGTTCTTTATTACTGCTAGCTGATTAGGCTTCACCTTGCCCAGTAGCTTGAGCAAATAAAAATAATAGGGGCTACATAATAATCTTGACTAGAGAAAATAATTATTACATGCATATATATATATATATATATATATATATATATATATATATACATATATAAATATATATATATATATATATATATATATATATATATATATATATATATATATATATATATATATATATATACATATACATATACATATACATATACATACATACATACATATATCTCCGTTTTCTAGACGAAAAGCCCTGGGGTGCAAAGCATATGTTCCGGTTAGGTGGTCAGCCTTACGTGGAACCCCCAGTCTTTAGTTCTCAAGCATGCTTGATTCTCAGTTTGTCTACCCACTGAAGGGATGAAAGGCTGGGTCAACCTTGCCTCGTCCGGGGATCGAACCTCGGACCAGTGGCGTTATAACGCGAAACACTAATACATATATATATATATATATATATATATATATATATATATATATATATATATATATATATATATATATATATATATATATATATATATACATAATCCTTTGCATGTATGTATGTATGTTTGTTCGCTATAAATTGATATTTATATACTTAAAAACTTTATGAAATCAATAACATTGAAATTGTCTGACTGTCTTATATTTTATTCATAATTAAAATACAAAAACTTGACCCCCATTTCTTAACCTTTCTTCCAAAAATTTTAAATATAAAAAATTAAATGTCTTCCTTTTCACTAGATGTTTATAACTGTGTATGTGCTGGAAAGATAATGAGGAGGAACACAACTGTTAATATCAAAAACAAACAAAGACATTGCAAAGTTAATTTACTTTCATTAAATAATGCTCCTATTTATCCATTGCATGCGTTTTAAGACGAATACGTCCAAAAGGGCAAACAATATGTTTATACCATACAGTTCTTTTTATTTAACAGTAAACATATGTCAACTGATTCTGAAACCAAATGATTAATGTAATTTTAGGGTATACCCACGAGACAACAATGTTACGCATTCTCAAGTCAAAATGGCAAGCATTTCTCGTTTAAGTGAAATGAATTTTAATGCACTCGATTATCTTTGGTCTGTTTAATGCATGGAGTAAATAAAAACACGCAATTTTATTCTAGTATTTAAAGCATTTATTTTGACATTGAAAATTATTTTTGTTTATATTAACTCTCTCTCTCTCTGTGTAATGATATTTCAAGTTAAAGCTAAAATAATTAAAGTTGTATTCGAAAATAAATTTTTGATGATTCTATCCCTTTAAAATATAGCTTTTGGTGGGATACTTTTGTTTTCCTTCTGATTGTGATAAACTTGGTGACTTTGTATACAATAAAATTTCTTCCTACTTAGCACAAATATCCTTATGTGACTCCTTCCCATAGTTTCACTTCTTACGAGTCATCATAGGACTAATTCTTAGCCTTTTCATTGGCTGGCTAACTAGCGCCCTACACCACTAAAAAATTCCCATGTTATACGTTTGGCGACAGAAGAGCCATAGTCTTGATGTCCTAACTTTATTAGTTTCAATTCCAAATTTTGATGTTTCTTTTTAGCCTTACGACTACATCGTATTTATCAGGGATCCATTTTTCCGTTGTGGCATGTCTAAAACACAAATTACTCACACACATATATACGAGGCGCATCTATAAAGTAAGTTTCCCGATGTTTTTCAATTTAAAGTACACGTAATTAGCCATGTTAATTGAGCATGCGTAACAGACCTATGACGTATCAATCATATGCCAGCTGGACAAGTCCCGATTCGTACCAGTAGTGTGGTAGCAGTGGTCTGAAATGGAAACTCTAATATCTTCTCAAGCCGCCTGCAAGTTTCGGTCGATGATCTTGAATGCACAAAGCATTGCGCCAATTGAAATTCATCGTCAACCCTGTCAGGTCTATGAGCCGAAACTGACACTCAAACACAAAATTCAACGTTTAGGAGCAGCACTGACATTTCTGATACGGTATCACGACAACGCCGACGAGTTCCTCGATAGGATAGTCACAAGCAATGAGACTTGGATTTCGCGCTTTACCCTGGAAACCAAGCAGCAGTCAATGCATTGGTGTCATAGCGGATCTTCGGACAGGACCAGATTCAAACAGACGCTGCCCTTAAGGAAAGTGATGTGCATGGTGTTTGGGACAGGAAGGCTGGTTCCATTCACAGGCGGCAGAGTTCTACGATAGAGGTATACAAAAGTTGATCCCACAATACGACAAGTGTCTCAATTCTGGTGGTGGCTATGTTGAAAAATAGCTGAAACGTTGGTGTATTTGCTGCCAATAAATATGTCCGTGAAAGTGTGAGTTCTTTTTTCTTTTAAATAGGGAAACTTACTTTCTGGATGCGCCTCGTATGTGTGTTTGTGATCAGATAAGCGAATTACTCTGTCGATCACACGGAAGGAAAAGCTTAGATTTTTTTTTAGTTGCCAGAGCTTGCTTGGCAACAAATCCTTACTGCTGTCATGCCGTGGGAAGTACTCACTACAAGATTAAGATATATTTAACAAAGTCTTTTATTATCTTTGTAAACAAGGGAATCGAAGGACATGTCTGACACAGGAAAGAGGCAGCCACGTATCTGTTGATTTACAAAATACCGTCTTTAAGAGGGAACAACCAAGTTGTTAACTTCTAATAAGAAATAGTTTTATACAGTAGTTCTGTTGTGGCTTGTAACACCATTCGTGGAGGAATAAGTGCACACAGTGGTTTATGAACGTTACCTGAGAAAATCAGCATCTGGTTTGTAAATAGTTAAGAAATAGACGATTCTGCATTACATTATTTTGTAATGCATAAATGGATTTGGTACATTGAATCCAATAGAAATCTTTGTTTTACATAAAGTTTGGTTAATAAATGACTCCAAAAAGATTTTGTTTGTGCAAAGTATATTTTTTGCTTCAATTTGTTACTTTCCTCCTAATTGTAAATAGCATTTATAATTGTGTTCATCAATCATTAACTACGTTTAAGACTAAGTTTTGCAAATTTTCAGCGATTTAATAAACTGACACCGGAAAAATGTTTCTTACTGAAACATAGTTTAGAAATTTAAAAATTCAGATCTAAGCCAGTGTGGGTTTTAACGAGAGTATTACTCAAAATGACTAAATATGGCTGTTAGAATGTTCTAATTTTCTTTTAATAAAGCGGGAAACCATTAGAACTACTTAACAATTGAGAATACACATCCCGTTTAGCTCTCTTCTCAGCTTCGGATATAGTGGTCCCTTTTTTACTCTTTTCAATTTTTCCATTTTTGCGGCATTACTTTCAAGGTGTGGTAGTTTAAAAGCATAATTAGAATGATTAAACAAATAAACTGGTATTGGCTTCCATTCTTAAGCCATTTAAATGAAAGATTGAACTGTTTTCCGGGAATTAGTGTTCGAAATCCATTTTAAGCTCTTTATTAGCTGAATTTTTTTTAATGAAAATTCTTCACCAACGGTTGAAATTTAGGTAATAAATTATTTGCTTCACGATGATTTGAAGTTATTTCACGCCTTTCCAAAAGTTTTGTCTTTAGGAAAATGTAATGCTTACTTACGGATAAAAAAATTGTAAGAACATTTATTTGCTCTTTTAAGCTGTCTTAAAACAAATATTTTATGCAAAATATTATTGTTTTTTAAAGCTAAAAATTTCATTGATTCGTGGGATCCGTTTCCATTTCTAATCTCTTCCCAGCTGCTTGAAAACCTTTACTGTACTCATACAGTATACATGTGTGATATATTCGGGAAGCACTCCTTAGAAGCATCAGAACTGTCTTCGAATTTAGCAGAGTTTCCAATGCACTGGGTTAAAATACACTTCTGGACATTGCAGAATCTACGCTTAAACGCGTACGGGCACTTCACGGACGTCTTCTGTACTATTCAGACTACAAGATGTCAAGGTGTGATTTTGCACTGGCATATTATGTATTGAACTTAATGCAGTTCTGAACCTCAAGGCCTAATGAGGCTTCATGACCATCGTTCCATCCCAACTACTATAAATGATGTGAGAATTAGTAGAGAGGGTGAGACTCTTGCTGCTACTTTTCATTGGGGGATTTAAAATTTACTGAACATGCTCAGATAGGAGTTAATCCAGAAGTACTTACTGTGTAAAATTAAATAGCTAGCTTAGGGAGACAAAAATAATTTAACTTTACCAGTATTTATTTCCGATAATCATTAATACATAAATTTATACTATATATCTAGATTGATTATTACTCTTGGAGTGTTAAACTATGTAGGGTACAAGTATTTACGATGAAGAATAGAGTGGGACTATATTATTACAAGACATATATTTAAGTATCGGGGATAGTCGAGTATAGCAGCCTTGGTACATTGGGCCCTGTTGGATGGTGGATCACAGGGACTTAAGACACTTGAATACGGGTATTCATAGGGAACAAAATTAGAGAAGACTGTTGGTCATTAAACAGTTTTTTTCGCCAGACTCTATTCACTATCCTCTCTCCTGAACTTCTTTTTTTTCTTTACCCCTTGGTTTCTCTCTCACTGTTACTGAAAGTCCCCTGTCATTGGATTTCGTTGTACAAAGACCTCTTCCTGATGATTAGTGGTGTTTGTCCAAGAATGTTCACAGTAAATCTTTTCTAGGAATTGAAACAGCACAGCCGAAAGTAAAATTCGACTATGTTGGTTTGATTTCTATCCCTCAAATTTTTTTCGCCGTTGATACTTACTCTGCCATTACATATTATTTGACAGTTTACATATTATAGCGCCCAATGTACACGCACAAGGAAAATGCATTTTTTAATTGCCCTCCGCTTGTATTAATCCTTTCCTTCAGTGACTTTCAAAAAAGATGTGCCACACCAACTAATCCCTGAACCTGGTTAATTTATGCTCAAGAAGACAACAGACTTTAAACAAAATGAAATTCAACAGACAATTCCATATACTTATCTCACTGATTTCTGAATTACAGGAATAAATTGTTATACAAAAAAGGCTAATCCAGGTCAAGTTAAACTATAAGCAATAGTAAATGTTTCTTACTGAAACAAAAGTTTTTGCATTTTATGAATGTTTCAACCATTTGAAGTGCGCTTCTAACCATTACATCTAATGTAAACTCATCAAATACAAGTGTTCCATGCTAGCTAGGTGACTTGCAGCCATGCGTAAAATACTCGAATACCAGTTAATACCAAAATCTAGATTAACTTCTCCTTAAATTTCACTTTAGTAACACGCAACACCTTAACTTTCGTTAATCCATAATTTACTTGAACAGAAGATGTTTACGTATAAAAAATTTTTTTTGAAATAAAATTATCAGCATTTTAGGATAATTTTAATTTAAATATCCATTTATTATGGTAGATAAGATTTATTGAAAGGAATCCATGGATATCATTCTCGACTTAAAATCCTTGATGTTTTTGAAGAGTCAAGGTTAAGTAAAGACAGATGCAAATAGATTTTAATGATATTTTGTGACGTCATAAAAATACGTAATAAATCTAGGAACTATATTACGTATAATTATTTTAGGAATAAATTAATTAAAAAGCAAGAAAAAGGGGAAAAATTAATCTATTAATTTAATATTGAAATCAAATATTTAAAAGACAATGACATAAAAAGGAAACAAATTTCAAAGAGAATACAGTATTTTAGTGACAATGTTATTTTCTGTACATTGAAGGGAAATTAAATAAAGGTTTATTTACGTAGTAGAGACCAATGGAATGTTTTTCGGCAGTTTATAAAATTTTATCCACTTATTGAATGAATAAAAACTAATATCAATTTGACAAAAAATCAAAAAATACTAAGCAACTTTAAAAATTATAAAATTCCAAAAAAAAAAAAAAATAAACTTTAGGCAAAACAATAAGATTTCAGTAACTGTAGATTTAGTCATTAGGAAAAATTATACAAAAATAAAATAAAATGTAAAAATTCAAAACTTTAAATTTTTTAAACACTTTATTTAAATGTTTAAATCATATGTAAAATGGTAGTTTTCTAAAAATAAATAATTAAACAATATATCCAACCTAAATTAAACCCAACCCAATCCTTTTTTTTAAATTTATGCCTTTTTGCCCTTATGAAGATCTACAAAGTGGATATTTTCTTACACCTCGATGTTAAGTCTTTTGACGATATACGAAAGTCGCTTTTCAGTTTTTTTTCAAACGACTAATAGAAGGCACTAATGAACTTTTTCTTCAGGATATTTGTAAAATTTACATTTTTTTTAAAATCTTGGAATCAGTAGCATTTTAGAAATTGTCTGCACATTTTGTTTACAGTGAATGTTTAAAAGAAGCCAAGCGAGTGAAAAATTGGAGATAATCGTGAATTGGGATACCTTGGTATCATTCACAAAATTTGAATCTTAACTTCATCCTATATAAAATTGATCTTTTGCTTTTCTTAAATTTCGAGTCATACTGCCATAAAATTGAACAAACAGAAGAAAAAAACCTCTTCTAATGATAAAGCCGCAGGGAGAAAGTACTAGGCATAATCTCAAACGATTCATTTTGTATTTGATCATTATTTTTTATATAATGTTTCAGTCCTTCAAAAATAGAAGGAAGTGCAGTGCACTAGTCTAAATATATACATCACTGAAAAGTAGTTAAAAAAAATCTCGTGCTGTAAGCGAACCACGTGACAATTCAAGGTCAAAGTTTCAGAGGTTGATCAGAATTCCTATCACGACTGATGACCACAGAAGGGGAAAACGCGAATTTTTTTATCAATATCTCAACTATAGAAGTGTAAATATGACGAAAGTCGTAAGGATACGTGATATATTTTGACAGATTCTAAAAAAAAAATAATTAAATGCTGTCAAACTGAATATGCCGTTGAGTTAAAAGCTGGAAGATAATTTCTTGATACAAATTCAAAGGTTCTGTTTATCTTTAAATTTTTTTAAAAACAGTTTTGTCCTTTTAGCAAGTACTACAACCATAAATTAGCAATTAAAATTTAATCATTTGTATCACCATGTTTTATACAAGCAGCACACACAAAATTAAGTCCTTCTAGTGAGCTTGGTTTTGTTGATCGTTGCCATACTGTAACACTGGGTTTAGTAGAATTTGTTAGTCGAATCCTATCAAATGGCAGTAATAGGTCGTTTTTCGTATCGTTTGATCAGGTGCACATGATTATTTGAGCAGTTTTCTTTGAAAGTGGTGCAAGTCCATGTTCGACAAAAAATTTATTAACTCCATCCGAAAAATACTATTCAATATGGATCAACCCAAAACTTATATGCAAGCTTAGAAACAGAACATTTTATTTCAAAATTTGCATTGCGTTGTAACAGTTAGTGAAGTACATATACGATGTTAATAGGCAATAATTAAATCATAATATAATATAAATTAGTATTTTACACATTTTTTAAAACTATGTACCATTTCAAAGAATTTTAAATAAGTAGAGCAACTGACATTTTTGTAACATTTCTATGTTGTTTTGCTTCTTATATTATATTTTAAGAACACATTTTAGGTATTAAAAAATGAAAAGGGAAAAAAAAAGAATTTTAGATATCTATTTTAGTGGTAATAGTATATATATATATATATATATATATATATATATATATATATATATATATATATATATATATATATATATCCGAGGTTCGATCCTTGGGCTGGTCAAGGTTGACTTAGGCTCTCATCTCTTCAGTGGGGAGATAAACTGAGGGTGAACTAAACACTAGGGGTTCCGCGTAAGATTGACCACCTAACCGGAACATATGCATCGCATCCCAGGTCCCTTGGTCACGTAAACGGAGATTGGCACTGTAGGCCCTGGTCCCCTAGGGGCTGTTGGTTTAGGCTAGGAGTTTTAACTTAAGTATTTGTACTTTTAAATATTGCTTCCTGTAACGAAACTAAATAATTTTTATAAAGTTTTAGCCCTATTAATAATTTAGTAAATCTTTATACAAAACATACCATTATTTTTTATTTTATTTATAAAATAGTATTATGTATTATTTATAAAATTTTTACTTTTTAAATAGACTGTTAATTTTCAAATATATAAATACTAGTTAATAAGTATTTATTTTATAACAGGATAAATAATTTGTTTTAACGTTTATCATGATATAAAATAAAATATGTAACTTATATTGATAGAATTGAGGTTCACATGGTTAAAAAAAGACAATTACCTTCCATTTGATATAATAAATTAGTTTCTCTAATTTACAAATATTAAAATTTATTTTGCAAATAAGATAATATAATTTTTTTCGTTTGTTTTATCTATATTGTATTTTTTAAATTGCTTCTTATAATTAAACTAGGCATTTTTTTATAAAGTTAGATCTCTGCTAATGATCTAAGAAAAATTTTGTTCTAAACAGAAGATTTTTTGTTTTAATTTTAGAGGAAATGAAAAATAGGCTGTTATAATTAAAACTTTTTAAATCGAAAAGAACGATACCCATTTAATAGCATTAATTTCAGCATTACTTCAAGAGAATATCTTACGCATAAGCCAGACGAATTTTTATGCCTTTAAAGTAAATCTTGCGATTTAGATTGAGGGAAATCTCCGTTTTTAATCTGATTGCATTGTCGGATGTGTCACTTTCAGTATTTACCAGTGCCATACTGTGTCTCCGGCTTTATAACATTTTCTTCGTTCGTTGTTAATGACGCTCTTTAAAAGGACTGCTCTCTCTGTGTCAATATCTAGCAAAGGGACGGAATGAGTCGCTAAAAGCAGAGTGTCATGCTTCCCTGAAGATGGCTGCTCTGCATATTATTGCATTAAATGCCGACGGAAAAGTGGTTCCTCTCTTAAGTGAGATTTCATTGACTTTCAAAGAAGGGGAAGAATAGTAGATTGAAAATTTTAAATCTACTTGTTCATGTATGCAGGTTAGCGTAAGTATGTATGAAAAAATGAAAATTTTTTATTTTCATACAATATCATACAGATTTCAATAGAATCTCTAAATTTTTAACAGAATTTCATAGATTCTGTAAAATAAAATACCGGGTGATCCAAAGTCAGGACGAATTTTAACCCCTTGCCTGTGTTGCACGTACGTCGTACGGGCACGGTTTCCATGCCTTTAAGGATTTGCCCTTAACCCGTACTTGCAATCTGATTTGTTTGTCGTGCTCACTGTCTTGGCAGTTTCTTAAGTATTTTAATGCCAAATTGGTCGTATTGATGACCACAAAATGTTAGTTTTTGAAGGGTATTATGTTTGGTTTAAAAGCGCGGGCTTTCTGATAGATTTTGCAGTACTCCGCGAGATTTTATTTTTGACCTTTTGGCGTGACTTTGGCTTGAGTTTTCGGGAGATTAACCGAGGGAGACGTTTTAGAGGTAATTCCACCTACAGACAAAGAACTAAGACTTGCAAACTAGGCTATATGTATTCACTGAAGAAAAATGAAAACGGTAAAAGAATTAAAAAAAAGAAACTAGTATTTTTGTTGGGACTGTGATGTTCAACCATGCTTCTTGCCTTATTTCAAGATTTATTGCCCTAAATCTGATCTTTGAAAAAAACAAGTCAAGTAAATGTACTTGTAGAATCTGAATTCGAAAATAATTGTGTTGTAATCGTAATCGTAAATATTTGTATTATTTATAGGCACAACTGTAAACGTAACTCCCCATTCTGGTAACATGAGAGAGTAAAGACAACTTCCAGGGAAAATATTATTTTATTTCCTGTAAAGAAGTTGTTATACAAGCTAAAAATAATTAGAAATATTACTTTTAATAACATTTTCCAGTTTACAAATGTAAAATGAACAAAAAATATGTAATAAAAAATGGGACATTTTTTGGATAGAATTGGTGAAAAAAAAATGAAACTGTTAAGGGGTTAAAAATGAATAATTCGAAAACGAATGAAGATACAAAGATACGTTTTGCACCAAACAGATGAAAATGATACTAGATTATGTGCGGCAAGAGAAAAAAAAAAGTTGTGTTAAAGACGAACAGATGGCGCTATAGTGTTTTATAGCACCAAAAGATGATTTACAAATGAAGAAATGTTAACAACTTACAAGTCAACTTAATTACAGTTAATTAGTGCTACAGTAAATGTTCAATGTGCTGTCCATAATTCAGAACTACAGCTGTGAGACGAGTCCCTACACTGTTCACAGTATTTAGTAGCATTTCTTGCGTTATGGGAGACACATTTTGGTGGATGGCATCTTTAGTGCTACTAGTAATGCCGGTCCTACATCAGAAATCCGACAGTGCCATCTGTTGTTCACCAACTGAACAATTTTCGTTGTGTTGCCATACAAAACCCGGCTTCTTTTCCATTCCTTTGGTGCAAAACACATTTTTTTATCTTTATTAGTTTTCGAATTATTTGTTTTTAAAGTTTGCCCTGACTTTTGGAACACCGCTATACTGTCAGAAATCGACAAATCCTTAACAATATAATTTTTGGTTCCCATATAAAGGAGTCATAAAAATTGCATTAGCTGCAAACCGTCAACAAAATTTATGAATAAATTAACAAACGTGGGGAGGAGAAATTTTTAGACGGAGAGGCGACAGGGTCCTATTTTCTGAGACTACGCCATTTTAACAATAGGAGTGTCCTAAATCGCTCCATAAGCAGTTGGACTAATATTGAGCTTATACAGCGTCTATTTGAAGAGGATATTACGGTGGTTACACCTCTCACTGGCAATCAAGGAGAATCAGATAAAAAAAAATGGAGAGCAGAGTAAACAAAATTGAGTTTTGCATCGAGTGAATCATCGAGGGACAGTCAATGCAGTGTTCAGGAGAAATTCGAAAGTCTTGCTTCTCCGGTTACTAGCTTGATCAAATTCACTAATAACATCGATGACATTTTAGTGTATAATAAACCAACAATGGTAATTCAAGCTCTTTATTATGGCAGGCTTGAATATTCCCTATACATAAACATTTCCCTCCACGGTTTTCCGTTATATAATTTGCTTCTACATTATTTTTATATTGTGTTGAATGTTTTCATGCAGGACTATGTAATGTTTTGAATACATATAAATTATATGGGTATAATTCATATGAACTAAAAATGCTAAACGATAACAATATCAGTTTTAAATAAATATTTATTAATCCTATCTCTGGTTATATTTTGTTTATGCTTTGTAAATAATTAATTCCTAAACAGAAAAATCTGAATTAACTATAACATCTAAGTCTAGTTGTATGAACACTTAATCAATATTACCATGATCAAACACTAACTTTTTCCGTTACAAAACACTGCTACTTAGCAAAGACGATTCTTGCCAGCGAAGTATGTATAACGAGTGTGTAACGTCACTACATCCCACTGGCTTCACAAAGAGGTTCTGTTACAGCCCAGGCCAAGGCGACTTTCTATCTGGGTTTTTGACACTAAACTACAAAGGCTTTTCGCTTCGACAGGCCTTGAGATGTCCGAGGTGATTAGAAGGTCGGACGCGAAGCCGAAAAGTCAGACTGTCAAGCCCCAACGAAAGGACCAATCGGAGGCTAGCAGGACGGCTACGCAGGAAAGAAAAGCCATTGGTAAGAGGCGAAAAGTGACATCAGGCGGAATGGGTTTTCACGGGAGAGATTTCCTACGAAAGAGGGGAGAATGAGCGAAGGCGACGACTTGTAGCGGTTGGTTTTTTTGGAGAGCCTTTCTCCAGTTTTGTGTGGGACTCAAGGAGTCCCAGTTGCACCCTTGTACAACGGTATATCTGTCGGCACCTGACCTCAGATTGCTTTTTAGGTTCGCCTCGAACCTGGGACTTTTAGGTCCGTACGAGCTCACCTGAGCCCCGTGATTTCCATTCGGAAAATTTGTAAATATCTTTTATTTAGTCAAGAATAAAAGTTGTTATTGTTATAAACTGTGCGTCGTGTCACAACCACTCCGACATCCACATGCTACCCGGGGATACAGTTACATTACAAGTGATTCAAATTTTAAAGGATGTGTTATGAAGTGACAGAGTAAAGCAAATATGAATTAAGAGACACATCACGTTTAGGTAACATTAAATGGAAGAATTATTAATTTAAACCTTATAACATCTTTTTAATTATTACCTTAAATAGACAGTATTTTCAGTATTTGATCTCTATTTTTATTTAATTAGTTTTGCTGAATTTATTTTGCTTCTAAAAAAATAAGTACTTTTTATATAAAGTAAAAATCAGAGCTTGTTTCGAAAATTTTAAAAGTTTTCTGACACACTATGCGCAAACTTACAACAACACGAGCTTCGTTTAGGGAGTTTCCTTAATATTTTTGCTTTTTTATGTAAATAATAATCCCCTATATAAGAATAGCCGTATATCTAAGTTATATGTCCGTCTATTGTCGAATTTATGAAGCTGTTGGACCTGGAATTGATAGCCGCATCCATATTGGATTCTTGATGAGTTAGGGTTAGCAAAATTCAAAGAAAGTCTTTAAAACATTCGAAACCCCTCTCCTCCCCCTTTTCGAGCGTTTAATGCTATTATATAGAGCCCTATTTTCTACAGTTAAGAGTTAATATTAAGATTATCACGGCTATTAAGATTATCACATAATAAATAGGTAAAAATAACATTTTTTTCTAACAGTATGACGTCAGTTCTTTAACCATCTCATTTAATCATTTCTTATTTTAAATTATTAAAATATCATATGGATTATTTTTATACGTTTTATCACTGAACTTAGATATTACTCAAATGATTTTCTTTCATAGTTGGCATAAATAATAGATTAGATACATATGTGATAATTTTAAATTTAATCATCGATTATTTTTTGTTGCAATGAAAATTTTATCACCGGTATTAACAACAAATTCTTTTCAGAAAATTCTAGGAGTCTATTTCACGGACTAATAAATATCTAGTTTTTAAGTTATATATCTTTGAAAATTAAGAAGTTTGTTCGTTTGTGTGTTTGTTTTTTATACATAACCCCACGGTCTGACTAAATGAATTCAACGTGATTCTAAACTGTATTCACAGTATCGGGAGACATTACAGGAGTATGAAGATAAACAAATTATTGAGCATGTTCCAGACAATTCTCAACCAAAAAACAAACCATTTTTTACCTGCCTCATAGGGTACTTTACAACTCTAAAAAATTAAAATTTTTACTAATCCTGTCATATGAAAGGCTATATGCTAATTATTATATATCATTCTATGAGAAATATTACACCAGGGAATTGAATTTTCAAAGTACCTAAAATAATGTTTAAAAGCTCCATTTCAAATACTGTAAATACTAAATGAAATAAACAACTACGAAAAAAGTAGGTGGAGTTTCATTGTAAGTTTATATTGTATTTACTGGGAAAATTTTACATCAGTATGCACGATAGCTTTTTATTTAGAGTGCACTAAAGTTGAAAAACACTATTTGGAATAAAATGAATTTTAAGTTTTTATAGATTCAATAAATGCTACGATATTCAGTTCAAAGATTGTATTATTTTACAGCTATTAATTCATATATTTCAATGTGTTTTGTTTTTAAGGATTCATAAATGTCCAGAGATTTTTAAATTATAAAAATAAAATAATTTTTGAAGGTTTAAGGGTGATTTTCCCTCTTAAGTAACTTTGGATATTGCATTCTGTCTTTATTATTGATCAACTGTCATTTCAAACATCTGTACGATGCCATTAAAAAAATAAAACTTGCTGTTAAGAGATTAATACAGTATCATGTGTAAACAGAGTACTGTAAAGGTTTATAATAAATCAATTCCAGACGATGGTCGTGCGCAAAAAATAATGTCAGAGTCTTGAAATATGCCCAAATGGCGATGCAAACGACATGGTTGTAAATAAGTACGCTA
>CM063506.1:2046375-2053875 GCA_032207245.1 Pardosa pseudoannulata
ATTAAAAATTTTTTGACACACTAAGTGCATACTAACAACAACATATTTTTTTTAATGTTTTCATTAGTTTCATTAATATCTTTTTGCAGAGAATCATTATTTGGTATAATGCATCTCATATTAAAATTTTGAAAAATTTTACACTTAGGTATTGGATTTTCAGAAAAGCAAAAATAATGTTCCTGAATTCCATTTAAAATACTATAAACACAATATAAAATTTATAAAAATGGAAAAAATAGCTAGAGTTTCATTGTAGGTCTATATTGTATTCACTGTAAAAAATTGAAATCAATGTGAGCTATAGCTTTTTATTTAGAGGGCACGCAAGTTCAAAAAACTGTATTTTGAGTAAAATGCATTTAAAGCTAAAACTTTTCCTATTTTTATTACAGTTTCTTTAAAAACTCTAATATTAAATGTAAAAACTGTATACGTTTGTACTATCTAATTCGTACAGTTCAATGGGTTTTGCTTTAACCGATTCAAACATTTTCAAATATTTTAAAAATGTAAAAAAAAAAAATTTAATTTTTGAAGGTTTAGAGATAATGTGCTCACTTAAACTATTACATTACACATTTTCACAATCACACACAAAACATACTTAAAGTCAAGATGGGGAAATATATTTAAAAAATTTTATGTGATGTAAAATAAAATTATATCGTAACATCATCTGAGATTTTTTGCTTTTTTTAAGAGACACTATATACAAGTATTAATGGT
Organism: Pardosa pseudoannulata; assembly: GCA_032207245.1. Taxonomy (NCBI): domain Eukaryota; kingdom Metazoa; phylum Arthropoda; class Arachnida; order Araneae; family Lycosidae; genus Pardosa; species Pardosa pseudoannulata. The sequence goes on from CM063506.1 coordinate 2,047,105, forward strand.
CAGAATTTTATGTTTAACGATTAAGGTTTAAAGTTTAAATATTTTATAGAATAGTTTTGTTATTATGAAATCCAGCATATAAAATATAAATGTTTTCAAAGCTTTTATTCTAAAGATTATTATCAGATTCTTATTACAACAAAAAATATGTAGAAGGAAATAAAACACTATATATGATTAATTTGTCCTTTTCTACTAATAAAATAAAGATATCTTATGCTGTACATCAAATTAATTTATATTTAATGTTCCAAATCTATTTTATTAGTAGTATTAAATTTATTCTCTTTTTTATATGACTAAAGAGAGTTTCATATTTACTTTTTGATTAATTACATTTAAAGTTTTTAACGTCATAAAAATTGCAATTTTGAGAGTGCTCATAATTTCACAAAAGCCTTCAAATCATAGAAAACAAGATAATATGCAACTAAAGTTATGGGTATAAATGTATGAAAATTGTTATAAAATACAACTGTAGGAAAACAAATGCATATGTTTCTTTTGAAATTGTATAGAAAACATTAAATTGATTTGAGAAAAATTTTTGGTTTTCTAGTAATATAATATTTAAATCTTTGTTTTTCTTTAAATCTAATTTGGATTTCTAGGGTTTTGTTTGCCTTTTTAAATGAATTCTTTTTAAGGATTTTTCAATTGTTGAAGATTACTTTTTTAAAGTATTTGGAATCAGATAAAGAATTTAGAAATATCAGTAATGTTCAATAATGATTCATAGTTTAAATTAATTTAATTTATTAAAATGTGTTTTGGTCTCAAATACGAGAAACACTGCAATACCTTTTTAAAAAAGATTTATAAATTTTTATGAAAGGTTTTAATTATTTTTGGACATATATTTAATATTAATTTTTAAAGAAAAGCTGTTTACAAAGTCATTTAGACTTTCGTAAATCTTTTTAAATAATAAATTAAACAGTAATATGCATTCACTGTCAGAAACAAAAGATAAATAATCAAATAATACTTGATAAAAATATTAATTCAGTATTTTCAACCATATTTAAATTAATACAGATAAAATTTTCGAGTAAGAACATTTATTTAGCAAATCTTACAGATTAAAATAGAGAAAATGTATATACGCATACCAGAAAAACTGCAATATTGTTTTGAAAAATATTTATAAATTTTTATGAAAGGTTTTAAATATTTTTGGTTTTATATTTAATATTAATTTTTTAAGAAAAGCTGTTTATATAGTCAAATAGACTTTCGTAAATATTTTTAAATAATAAATTAAACAGTAATATACATTCCCTTTCAGAAACGAAAGATAAATAGGCAAATACTACTTGATAAAAATATCAACTCCCTATGTTTCAACCATATTTTAATTAATACAGACAAAATTTTCTAGTAAGAACATTTATCTAGCAAATCTCACAGAAAAAAATAGAGAAAATTCATGGAAGAATGACGTAAATCTCTTGAGAAACAGTTCAGCTAATTCTTCGGAATTTTTCTTTAAAAAAAGTACTTTTAAATTAAAAAAAATTGATAAACTTAAGATTATCATTACGTTTAACAAAAATTAAAATAGATATTATTTCTATTTAACTTTATTAAGTAGAAATAATAGCTATTTTAATTTTATGAAATTATAGATATTGTGTAATTACAGATTTCTGTATCTGTTAAAAATAAATTTACAACTTCCTAAACTACTTTATGACCAGGATGTCTGAGAAATCAATAGATTCTATTTGATTAGGTTAGGATTAAAGTCTGTATAATTAAGCCTTCTGATATTCTAAGAAACTTACTTTTATAAAATATTTTCTACGAGACAGAATCGAAATTTTTTTCATTATTATGGTTTGGTATGCCGGCTCATTGTTTTTAAATAGTATCACATTTTTATATTCGAAATAGAATTGGTCATATAGATATAGTTTGGACTGTAAGAATCATGCAGTAATTTAAAAGAAGGCAATTTCCATTAAGGGAATGCATGTAGGAAAATATATTACACATCGGGAATTTTAATTAGAAATTTTAACTAGAGAGAAAAATCAAATCTGTCTTGTAATCCTGAATTAGTACATTTCCCATAGAGATATTTGAATATCTTATGGAAATAATTAAACGATGAAAACAATGGAAGTTGGGCTAAATTATTTCATTGTATGATTGCACTCATTTTTATTAATGTGTCTCATGGATTTTAAACGATCAAAATATCGAAAAAAATTATTAGGAATTATTTTTCTGCATGTAATTCTCAACATATTAAAAAACGAATTAGAAATTCACTGTGAACTTGAAGTGTTATACAGTTGAAGAGTTTAATATTTGTGTCTCTTATGGGTTATTTAACTTTATGCGCTTGTTTCTTATAGCTTTAATTATGGAAATGGATGTAGGGAAATATATCACACATCGGGAATTTTAATTAGAAAAGAAAATCAAATCTGTTTTGTTATCCTGAATAAATATATTTCCCATAGAGATATTTGAATATAGTGTGGAAATAATTAAACGATGAAAACAATAAAAGTTGGGCTAAATTATTTCATTGTATGATTGCACTCATTTTTATTAATGAGTCTCATGGATTTTAAACAACAAAATATTGAAAAAAAATATTATGAATTATTTTTCTGCATGTAATTCTCAGCATATTCAAAAACGAATTAGAAATTCACTATGGAACTGAAGTGTTAGGCAGTTGAAGAGTTTAATATTTGTGTCTTTTATGGGTTATTTAACATTATGCGCTTGTTTCTTATAGCTTTAATTAGAAAAATAGATGTAGAAAAATATATCACACATAATGAATTTTAATTAGAAATTTTAACTAGAGAGGAAAATCAAATCTTTCTTGTAATCCTTAATTAATACATTTCCCATAGAAATATTTGAATATCATATGGAAATAATTAAACGATGAAAACAATGAAAGTTGGTCTAAATTCATTCATTCTATGATTGCACTCATTTTTGTTAATGTATCTTATAGATTTTAAACGATCAAAATATCGAAAAAAATTATGAATTATTTTTCTGCATCTAATTTTCAACATATTAAAAAACGAATCAGAAATTCACTATGGAATTGAAGTGTTAGATAGTTGAAGAGTTTAATATTTGTGTCTTTTATGAGTTATTTAACTTATGTGCTTGTTTCTTTTAATTTTTTCCCTACCCTTACATATAAAAAATGTTATCAATAAATCTGTTCAAAATGTACATATATGAATGTATTCTTGTTATATATATAGAGGAAAAATTAATATAATAAAAGTATTTTAACTTGTTAAACTAAAATACTCATTTATTCCATTTTCAAATGACATTTTGGAGTTATATTAATCATGTTGTTAATTCTATAGACTACACATTTCTGATTATTTTAACGTAAAGTTAAAGTTTATACGCTAAATAGATCGCGAGGTACTTTACAGATGACAAATGGGCTTGAAAAAATTCTAAAATGTTATTCCACTAATTTATAAATAAGTGTGTGTGTGTGTGTGTGTGTGTGTGTGTGTGTGTGTGCATATGTGTATTCATTTCTGTGATAGGGAAAGTATTTAATTTCTGAAATAATAATCTAAAAAATGTTTTAAAATGCTGAAAAAATTGTTAAAGTTTATACGTTAAATAGATCTCGAGGTACTTTACAGATGACAAATGGGCTTGAAAAAAATTCTAAAATGTTATTCAGCTAATTTATAAATATGTGTGTATGCATGTATGTATACATTTTTGTGATAGGAAAAGTATTTAATTTCTAAAAATAATAATTTAAAAATGTTTTCAAATGCTGAAAAAATATTGTTGGTTGTAATATTATATTTTATTACTAGAAGTTCAAACTGGAACACGTTTACAGTACAATGTATCAGTTTTAAAACTCTTAAAGATAGAAATGTTTGATGAACAAAATTGCATTTAAATAAAGGCTTTTAAATAAATTACTTTATTAATTGCTTTTTATTAATTGCTATTTTATTACTATTTTATTAACTTATTAATTGCTTTATTAATTAATTGCTTTTAAATAAAACAAAAATATGTTTTTAGGCTTTTTTGTTTTACTTTATCTAGTAGATTTCATTAATCTAGTAGTCTTTTGAATACCTGCTTAAAATTTCGATAAATTAATTTAAAGGTTCATTAAAAAGTTTTACCCACCATTTTAAAGTTTAAAATTAGTTATTTGCTTTCTCGCAGGGAGACAGACTACAACCAAATATGTTTTAATTCGTAATAAATACGTATTTTCCCAAAAGATGGCGCTGTTATTTGCATATGAATACGTCATGATCGACAGTCATAATATATTATTTAAAGGGATGTTAAAATTTATTATAGCTTATTTAAAATGGTTTCGAGTATAAACCGTGTAAACACTTCTGTGTCAAAAATATTGCTAGAATATTTATTACGCGAATAAATTTCTCTTACAGATAAGATTTCTTTCGAAAATAGAGTAAATATTTTCGGTAAAATTGAGTTCCAAATCTTAAAGTTAAAAATAGTGAGCTGTTTTTAAACATATGAAAAAGCGTATGAAGAATCATATTTGGATACTTTGTCGCTATATTGTTTTAATGCATTATGTCACAGATATAGCCAATTAAATCAACTTTATTCATCCAATTAAAAATGATTAATATAGTTTTTTTTTGTTTCATCGTATTCAGTTATTTCTAACGAATACTGGTTGTAGATAGAACGATTGTAAAGTTTATTTTATTTGGGTGTTTGTACCACCAACACTAACACGTGACTATTATAAATAAATACTCTATATTTTGGTTAATCCTACTTTAATCTTTTCTCAATGGCTATGGATGGAATATATATATTTTTAGTCCAGAAGAAGGCCAAAAACATGGACTATTTCGTTTACTTGGTCAGTTGTACAGTTTCCTCGAGTGCATCAAGTAGGTAAATCTAATCTTCTGCTATTCAGCACTGCAGTTCGTGGGTTCGAAAACCATTGTTTGAAATGGCTGTTCATTAAAAAGGCAGTTTTTGGTCGTATTAGCTCTCTTGTATAAGAAAATTAAAATAAAATAAAATTTAAAAATAAATAAAATAATTGATGATAACACTAAATACCGTTCAACTTCTTCTGTTTCTGTGGCTAGTTCCGGTTGATTCTGGAACATGTAGTGAAAAGATAATGTTATATAAATAAAAATTGATTACATAATAATTCAATTTAAGATTTGTATAAATAAACTTAATAAATTCAGGAGATTAAATATAATGCTTTAATAAATAAAAATAATTTTAGTGGATGTAATTTATTTCATAAACTATTCTTAACTTATATACTTTATCATTTACATATTTTAAAATGAGTTAAACTTATGTTATTTTGGGCTTTATTTTCTGACAAAATAAGAAAAATGCAGTTTTATAAGTGTTGCATTTATAAAGAATCATTCTGTGTAGTCCATGAAAATACCATATCATAAACACGTGCTTCATTACTTCTGCTACCTAAAAGTGCTATAAAAGGGCAAAAATAGGAGAGGTTTTGCGATAACTGTAGTAATGATTAAGGACAATAAATTGGTTTAGTCTGGGTTCAAAAGTCATCTGTTGTCAAATTGCATCTTGTAGAATGAGGATAATTGAAACCACTAAAGGTTCTACAAACTATTTTGTAAGAAGATGTACCACGGCATTTAGATTATTTTGAAAATTTTGTTTTCAAAATGTCTTTTGAGATAAAGAACCCTAGTAATGAATAATATCAGCTAAGAAATGAGTTGTTATTGTTACTTTTATTCTTTGGAACGCCATATAAATTAAGGCAAGGGGTGTACCTTTCGTTTTTATGAAAAGCACGGACAGGATGAAAGACGAATTTGCTCAAAGTGGGTCCTCGAATTTAAAAAGAAGGACCAAGTAGAAGACCCTCAACTTAGCCTGCCACCCCCAGATATATTGGAAGACATTGCGACCACAAACATATTTTACTCGCCCCAGTCACCTTTAACGGATCTTTGTCCGGATCAGCTTAGAAATATAAACATTTCCATTCTATTCAATATTAAATACCAGTTGAAATCATTTAAAGACTATCATTTAACCATATTGTTAACTTCTGCAGTTGTTTTTACGTTTCTTAAACTGGTCTATATGGGGAAAAGAGAACTGGGTGTCAAATATTTCGATTCAACAGCATCCTGAACAATATGTGGATTACGCTTATCTTTTTTTTTATGAAACGTAACAACCGAAAGTCTCCCACAAAGTTATATCATTGAATTAAAACTGAACTTGGGCTTAGTAGCTACTTTAAATATTTTTGTAAGACACCAACACAGAACATGTTTCATCCGGCCAACGTCCAATATGTTGTTTTGACGCCAACAGGATATTTTGCATACCTGCCGGCTGCCCAAAGGAACCTATGGCTTATGGGGGAATGGGTTTGAAAATCAAGAATTAATCATACGAATACAGTGCCTCTTGTATTTCCATAAATATTAGCTACACTGAAATATATCCAAAATATATTCACCATGATTAATGCCTCTGCCAAATGCCATTTTGATACTGTCATTACATAAAATATGTTTCCTGTTAATTTTCCTATTGATGAACAATTAATCAGAGCGAAATTAGTTTCCATTTATTTACATTTTTATCAAAAGTTAAAAAAAACTGTTTTATTTCTGATAGGAATTTTAATTTTTTCTCTGATATTTAGACTTCAGTTTTCAGGGGACGTTGGCAAATATATTTGTTCAGACACCTTGAGGTATGATACTCATATATTAC
>CM063506.1:2058875-2108875 GCA_032207245.1 Pardosa pseudoannulata
CGGGCTAGTCTTCTAATATTAATATATCGGTGTCTAAAAGTTTTAAGACCAAACATGACTAGTAATAGTAATACTTTTTCTTAACAATTTTATATTGAAGTAAATGTTGCTATTTCATTTCAAATTATTATTATTTATTTATTTTTTTTGCAGATATTAAAGATATGGACTATCTGAAGGATATTCTTTACAAAACTCTTTGGACTTTATACCACAAGGCAGCTGAAGGATAAAGGTGGTTTGAGGTAAGATTCAGCCTGTTAAAATCGGTTTGATGATTTCTAAAATTAATTTTTTATTATAGATTTTTTTAAACTCTACAGCAATCGTTGTTTGTTGAAAAAAAACCATTAGTTTTTACGTTTTGCAGTAGCTAATTCATATCAGCTTTATGTATGTTAAAAAACTCAATTATAAGATATCTTTGATAAAAGTAAGGCTATGCATTTTGCTTTATAAAGAAATTTATTTAATGACAAATTAAAAAAAAACTAGACCAAAAGATCTGTAATTTGAAACGCAAATACTTACAGTAAATTCTATTTGTTTTTTCTACCAAACTATACAGTTAGAGTAAAAACAGCTCTCGAATTCATGTAAGAAATCGTAAGTAACAAGGTTTATGTACAAAGGAAAATATTGCTGTTAGATGATCAACACCCACATCCAACTCAAGGGTTTATGGATGTAAAAGCCTAAGCTTGGTGGGAAAAGCCTTAATTTATTCATTTTAAAATTATACACTGAATTATTGACTTAAAATTTAAAAATTTTTTTTAAATTATTACCATTATTTTTAATAAATATTTTCATTCATTTTAAAATTTAATTTGTATGAAAGAGTAGTTTGAATTTAATACATTGATTTCTTATATTTCTTTAATATATTGATTGATTGATAAATAATTAATTTCTTTTAACTTTTTAATGTGATAGCGATTATTATCTATTCTTTTAAAGTATTTGATCTGTGTTTCGTTTTCGTATTTTTTAATAAACATAGGAACAAAATTAGATTTTACTTGCATGTAATGCTGAGGGTTACCTACCATTCCGCATTTACAATTTGGTGATTCTAGTTTTCTCATTTTGTGCAAGTAGGTTGGGAAACTTCCTTGACCAGCTATGAAATAGTTTAAAATGTTATTTTCGAATTGTAACTTTTGTTCAACTTTTGCATTATACTATAGGTTTCTCTTCTTTTTTCACTTTTATCCCAATATTCTTTCCAATCTTTATTATGCTTTCTTTTAAATATTTTTAAAGTATTGATCCCGGATCTGTATAGGTAATAATTTATTGATTTAGTGGCGTTCTTTGATAAACGATCTGCATATTCGTTACTAGTATTCCCTGTATGAGCTATGATCCAAATTATATTAAATTCTCTGTTATTCATGTTTTTACATTCTTTTTCTATCTTGGTAAATAATTTTGATTTCGGTACTAATTGTTCTAGGCTCTTAATTACGGAAAGACTGTCAGTATGTAAATATATATTGTCTTCACTCAATTGTTTTATCTTTCTGAGGGAATCAAGCATATTCGAGACTGTTGTCCCCCGTGTTGCCACCGTTGAAATGAGTTAAATAATTACAAAATCTCATAAACGCGCACAGTGAGTATAATCGATGTCGGCCGGCCTCTTTAGGCGATGTGACAAACAGCTCCGTTTACAGCAAGACACCTTATAACGTTCTCCGCAATCCATCTCGCGTGGCACGCCAACTGTTTCCAGAATCACCGGAACTGCCCGGGGCCAGTTTCAGCACCTGATACGTTCCGGATGCCGGCCGCATTCGATTGCGACTCTGAAACGCGATCCTGACCAGACGATAAAAGAGGTGACACGAGGGAGGGGGTTGATGTTATAGAATGGAATTTTTGTTTTCGGCGTCGTGGGAGGTTAACTACATTCTGACAGTTTTGTTTGTGGCTATATTTGTTATGGAATCTGTATTTGGCTGACGGGGAGTGACTTACGGAATGGAAAAAATATTAGAATATAATTTTTGATCTCCTACAGGGCAGGGTTATTGACTTTTATTAAGAGAAATCCATATGAAAAGTTTTTAGAATTTTAATACATTCCCATACTAGATAGTAGGTAAATAGCATAAATTAAGTAAAGAAATGTTAGTTTATTTAACCCTTTGTATCTCATAAACCTCGTTTAAAATTTTATAAAATCTAAAATATTAGAATATATCACATTAAAGATGTAAAAACACACGTACCCAACAAGGGTGATATCACCCCCGAGGAAAAAGGGGTGGTGGTTTAAGACATTGAAGTTGACGGTCAGGACGCACCCGCTTCTTTAAGAAATTAATAAAATAATTTCAAAATGCTTACTGTTTTCATAAGTAAACATTTTATCTTGTTATCTAAAAATTTTATCTTATTGTTATTGTGTAAAAAGCATTACAAAAATTTTAATTATATATATGAATACTTATTCCGTTTGATATTGTCGGTTAAAACCCTTGGGATTTGTCTTGTTAATTTTACAGTATATTCTAGTATATTTTACTAGTATATGTTATTACAGTGGACTAGCATATATCCCGTCATATGATGGGATCAGTAAAATTTTTAATTTTCGAGAATTGTAAAGTACCCTATGAGGCAGGTAAAAAAATGGTTTGTTTTTTGGCTGAGAATTATCTGGTACGTGGCCAATAATTTGTTTATCTTCATACTCCTCTAAAGTCTCCCGATATTGTGAATGCAGTTTAGAATCACGTTGAATTAATTTAGTCAAACCATGTGGTTATGTATAAAAAACAAACCCACAAAAGAAAAAAATTCTTAGTTTTCAAAGATATATAACTTAAACGCTAGATATTCATTAGTCCTGGAAATAAATTAATAGACTTTTATGAAAGAATTTTTTAATATCGGTGATAAAAATTTCAGTACGTAATCTATTATTTAAGTCAAACATAAAAGAAAATTATTAACGTATTATCTAAGTTCAGTGATAAATGGATGAAAATAATGCAGACGATATTTAAATAATTTAAAATAAGAAATGATTAAATGAGATGGTTAAAAGAATGACGTCATAATGCTAGAAAAATATTATTTTTACCTATTTATTATGTGATAAACTTAATAGCCTGATCTTAACCGGGGAAAATAGGGCTTGAAATAAGGACATTAAAAGCTCGAAAAGGAGGGGAGGAGGTTGATTTCAAACGTTTTAAAGACTTGCTTTGAATTTTGCTAATCCTAACTCATCAAGAATTCCATGTGGATGCCCCTATCCATTCCAGGTACAGCCGCTTCATAAATTCGAGGACAGACGGACGGATAACATAGGCTATTATTATATAGGGGATTCTAGTATATTTTATTCTAGTAGATTCTTGTATATTTTATAAAAGAATATACTGTGATGGGTTTTAGATCCTTCTAACTTGTAGATATAGCAGAATCATTAAATTTAGAAGAGTATCTCTGAGAACTCACCACTCCAGGAAAATTAAAAGTAAAACTCAGAAATTGATACCAAGAATGATGGCTTCAAATATCAAGACAGCTCTCTCTAGTATTTGGCTGAGCTTGGGTTTTGTGCAGTAGCCAATTAGCTGTTTAAATACAAAAACAGACTGCACATAACTGAACGCTGGAGATTTGCAAATGATGATAACGGAATTGGAACCTGATATTAACAAACTGTTAAAACTCCACCAGCTTCAATGATCTTAATTTTTTTAAATTTCTTATTGATTTTAAACGTTAAATAAACAATATTTTATTACATTTGATGATCTTTTTAACTCATTTTTACTTTGGGATTCTTATTAATAGATTAAGAAACAGATAAAATAAGTATGCATTATATGCAACAGTGTTTCAATATTAGGAATATTTAACTACTATAGCAGAAGGTACGTTGGAATTTTTATTTTTTTTAAACGGGTAGTCCTTAGTTCGTTTCCAAGTCGATTTCCTTTGGACAGACTCTAATTCCTCCAGAGTTCCTTAAAAGTGCAGCATTTAAAAATACTGAAGAAATCTATCACCTCATTGATTTCGTGTGGAATCATGAAGTCTTACCAGTAGTTTGGAATTTAAGTATAATATGCCCGATTCATAAGAAAGGCGATGTTATGGAATGTTCCAACTATAAGAGGCATTAGTCTCCTATGCACTTTTTGTAAGTTGTTCTTCAAAATACTATTCAACAGGTTAATTGTATATTTTGAGGTTATTATTGGTTACTACCAATGCGAATTTAGGACAGGAAGATCAACAGCAGACAAATCATGGAAACTTGAGACAAATCATGGAAAAAGCAAGATAATTTCCTAATAAAATCTATTACCTGTTTATTGACTTCAAAATAGCTTACGACTCTGTGAATAGAAAATTGCTATTACAATTAATGAATGAGTTCAACATTCATAAAATACTCTTTAACTTGGTTACTATTACCTTAAATGATACCAAACTTAGAGTCAAGATACAGAACAGTCTCCCGAGACTATTTTTCTTCTCAAATGGTCTGAAATAAGGAGATGCATACGTATTGTTTAATCTTGCTCTCCAGAAAATTATTATAGATTCTAACGTCAGCACAAGAAGAAATATTTTCCACAAATCTGTGCAGATTTTTGCATTTGCTGATGACATTGCTATTGTCGCGCGACACCCAGGGGCTCTCAAACAAGCATTTCTTTCTTTGCAAAATGGGGCAAAAAAAAAAAAAATACATCTCTCAATCAACCAAGGTAAAGCCAAATGTAGGACAAAAGGCAGTTTTAGTGAACCCTATTTTGAAATAGGTGACTAGAGATTTGAAGCTTTAATAGATTCACCTATTTTGGCTCTGAAATGTGTGCTAGTTGACGCTGCATCAGAAATAAGCAACAGAATTACTGCTGAAAACAGGTGTTTTTTGGGTTCAAATACTTGAAATCTAGTCTCTTAAACAGGAGAACAAAACTACTTCTTTACAATACTTTAATTCAACCCACAGTTACATATGCTGCTGAAACTTGGGCAATGGCTGAAAGTGAGAAGTGAGAAGGAGACTCGGGTGTTTTTGAAAGGAAAGTACTTCGCAGCTTATTAGGAGGTCTAAAAATGCAATGAAATCTGGAGAAGAACAAATTCAGAAATTTACAGGCTGTATAAGGAGCCTGACATAATAAAATTCATAGCTATTCACAGATTGAAATGGGCAGGGCACTTGATAAGAATGAACGATGAACAAGCCACCAAGAGGATCTTCGAAGCCAAACCATCGAGAGCTCGAAAAAAGGGAAAACCCAGGATCCGGTGGATTGATGGCCTTGAAATAGACTTAAAAGTTCTTAAAGTAAAAACCTGAAGGAGTCTATCCATGAAAAGGGCAACCTGGAACATGATTCTGCGGAAGGCCATGGCCCATCCTGGACTGGCGAGCCATTGATGATTATGAAAGGGGTAGTGGTCTAAAAAAGTTTGGGGAATTCCTCTTTAAACATAAAAATAAAAATTTATTGATAAAGTAGTGTATTAAAAAAATTTTAAACGTTGCAAACTGATTTGCACAGAAATTATATTATATATTTATAAAGATTTCGAACTATCTTTGTAAAAAAATCAATTGGTGTCTACGGTTTTTTTTTTGTTTGCGGGAAAATTCCGATACAAAGTTTATTCCAGTAATAACCCAAGGCATCCAATCAAGCAATGAATGAAACTTTGATATGGAAAGCAAACTTAAAATTCACATTTTATATGAATGTTACCAAATTGTGTTAATTGTAGAATTACGGGATAGAATCAACAAAATCATCTTTTGAGGTTCAATATGTAAATTTAATAATTTTCATGCATGTTGAAGATATGCAACACGGTGATACAAAAGGTTAACTAACTTTCCTTTCAGCATTATGAAAAAATGCATGACTTTTATACGTTCCATATTTAGTGTAAATTTATATTTTATGAGTTTTTTTTTAATTTATGCTATGAAAGAGTATGATATAAAAGAAATGTTGGTTTATATAAACTTTCGTAAATGATAAATTTCGTATATAATATTTATGAAATATTTCCGTTTGTATAACATGAGTGTAAATTGAAAATATTTTTTAATGCTTCTTAGTTTTATTCTTGATAAATTCAGTTAATTCACACGATAGTCATACTAGGTTTGATTTTAAAATGTTAAAAGCTTATAACACTTATCATTTGAACATAGAAAAAGTGCACATTAAAAATTTTTAACGCCTTGTAATAATTGATAATTTTTAAGTATTTAAGTAACATCAACTAACATTTAAGTTACGAACCCCAAAATTGGAACATGGATATAAGAGACATTTCAATGTATAGAAGTACTTTTGAAATTTTGAGAAGATATGAATTTCTAAAGAATCCATTAATGATAGGAAAAAAGTTTGAAAAAGGTAACTATGATTATTATATTGTGTGCATAATATAAATATTTATTGACAATACACTTGCCCACAGCGCTAACAAATACTCTAAAAGGTGTCACAGGTAATGGAAATAACACAGATGATTCTGCATAGATAATTAAATGAAATAGTACTCTCGCAATGTCTATCCTTCGTGTAGTTTGTTAAAAGCATTACGATTTACCTTTTTTTCTGGAAAACTTAAAAATAACATGATAATTAAAACTACCGAAAACTTGTAATGTTACATATTATATTTTTAAACTAAGTAGTTATCTTTACTGCACTTTATCCTCTTGAGTGTTAGTGGACTTTAATCGTTGCAAATGTAGATTTCAGTATTTTCCGACATAGCGTTTTTCACAACAACATAACTTAGTAAGTAATGTTGTAGTAGTAATTAAGTTAACTGAGTTAAGTGTCTGTGTATAGAAACAGAGCACAAAAGTGGCATTTCAGAAGATTATTCACTAGAATAAATGACCAAAAATGGTACAAAAAAGAACAGTGTTCCAGTAAAATATACATATTATATCTGAAGACATATCTTTAAAGAGTACAAAACTCAAGGTTGAAGTAAATTTCTTAGCCTTTAGAAAACTAAAAAAGGAATGTTGTGTTTTAAAATGTTTGTTTAAATGACTAAAACTGAATTTTTTTTTCATTGAAAAATAAATATTTAAAATGGTATGTGAGTTATACATCCTCGAATATAACAGATGGTTAAAATACAAGATGATGTTAATAGCTAAAAACCTCCAATTTTCAAACACCTCTCTATTTTAACTTTGTTAAAATGTTTTTGTAAACTCTTTTCTAACTTTATTGCTTTTCTTATAGTGCTCGGGTTTTAGAAAGAAACATGAAACACTGTGTTTTTGGTAAGCGCAGCATTAGTTTCCTTTTACCAAGTACTTATTGACTACCTCCGTTTTACGACCGTATAAAAAGTAAACCCAAACTTCTCTGTTACTCATAATAAACCGAGAGATCTCCAACTAATCTCTACTCTCTCTGTATTCGATAACGGTATAAGATCGTAAAAAAAAAATCTTAATGACTGTGAAACATATTATTTTAGCCGATTATCATGTTATATCGTCCCGCATCTTTAATATGTATAGATAAATTGCACTGTTATACCATTATATCGTTTATATATACCAATATGTGATGTGAATTTCATATTTTATGGAGTAAAACTCCTGATTTTTTTAGTTTGGTGAGTAAAAAATTAAAGACTAAATAGATTTATAATTACTTTTTTTAAACTTCCAATGACTGACAACAAAATAATATCCGTAGAGAAGTATGGTTCTATAATAATGAAATTAAATAGCGTAACATTATAATATTAAACCATGTTTTACCAGATTAAGAAATAATAATTTTTTTCATAGATAATTATAATATTACAGAATAATGATACATCAAAATTTTATTAACAATAACTTTTAAGATCTGTCCTTATTGAATTTGAAGATTTTTAGTACATATTTTGCAAACAATATTTAAATTAATAAAAACATCATATCAGATAAAATAGTAAAAATTATTCATTCGAAAATCCAAAACTAAAAATATGAAAAATTAGCTAAAATGTAACAATTTCTTATTAAACTGAAGATTTATGTTAGTAGTGGAGAGAAAAGAAAGTGGTTTGAAAAATTGCAATAAAGGTCAGCTGTCCAATATAAAGGACTGTGGTAAAATATAGGTTAGTTATTAATGACAAAAATATAAATAAAAAACATGAAGAGTTCTACAGTGAAGTCAATATATTTTTTTATAACATTTTTTAAAATTTATAATTATTTTTTAAACTTCCAATGACTGATAACAAAATAATATCTTTAGAGAAGTATGATTCTATAATAATGAAATTAAATAACGTAACATTATAATATTAAGCCATATTTTACTAAATTAAGAAATAATCATTTTTTATAAATAATTAATATTACAGATTGAGACAGAGAAATATTAGTAACAATAACTTTTAAGATATGTTCTTATTGAATTTGAAGATTTTAAGTACATATTTTGCAAATAATATTTAAATTAATAAAAACACCATATGAGATAAAATAGTAAAAATTATTCATTCGAAAATCCAAAACAAAACTAAAAATATGAAAAATTAGCTAAAATGTAACAATTTCTTATTAAACTGAAGATTTATGTTAGTAGTGGAGAGAAAAAAAAGTTATTTGTAAAATTGCAATAAAGGTCAGCTGTCCAATATAAAGGGAGGTGGTAATTTATAGGTTAGTTAATAATGACAAAAATATAAATTAAAAACATGAAAATTTCTACAGTGAAGTCGATAAAACAATAGCTTTGTGTCTATCTTTTCAGTATTTTTCCATGTGTGTTACCATAGAGTTCAAAACAGGGTAGCGATTGAAATGGTTGACAACCTTCATTAATGTTGCTACGTTAGCAATAAAGAGACGTATGCAACGTTCCAGTATTTTTCTATACGCTATTATTGATTTATCATTCTACTGTAGACTTGTATTGCTGTTATTCGTTTTCGGCTTTAAGCTATAAATATCTATCTAATTAGCACTATTGTGGAAAATAATAAACTATAGTGTTCCGAAACAAACTAAACCGATCTTCATTTTTTTGGTTTGAGGCTTGTCTACAGTTACCTTTTCATCTGTCAGTAGGAGTTTAAAGTTCCATTCATTAACTATTCATAAATTAAAATATCTATTTTTAAAACAGTATGCTGCTTGTAAAAGACCAAAGTTCTTCTTCATTTTAGAAGTCATATACTAAAACATTAAAAATTTTATAGTCAAGCCTATAAAACAGTAGTTTTGTTTTTTATCTTTTCAGTACTTTTACAATATATATCTCAAGTTCAGCGAAGGGGAGCAACTAAAATGGCTGACAACCATATGTTCATCAATATTGTCAAATATACAATGTCTGACTATCACTTCTTCATTTATGTTACCACTTATGCAATAAAGAAATGAAGGGAATATTCTAGTCGTTTTCTCATGCATGATTATCAATTTATAGATCTACTGTAGTCTTGTATTACTGTTCTTCGTTTTTGGATTTAAGTTTTAAAGTTCTATGTAATTAGCAAGCGTGCAGCAAAAAATAAACCACAATGCTCTAAATCAATCCTTCCTTTATTTTTGTTGCTAATATTTTAATGTTTTTGTATTTTCATCTATAAGCGGGAGTTAAAAATTCTATTTATAATATATATTAATAAAACAATATATTACTTGCAAAAAAGCAAAGAACATGCTATAAGATATTCTTCTTTTATCACAAAAGCTAGACAAAAAAAGATGAAGAAACAGGATTTTAAACTTAATCAAATATGAATTGTTCTTCATGTAATTAGCTATGACTGTATCAGATGTTATGTGCCTAGATTCACTTAGAGCAATCTTTTTGTTAAAATGGTTTGTATTTTCTTTTTTGAGTTACAGCAGACGCTGACAAATGAGGATTTCATTTCATGTCAAATTTAAAATTTACGTCTTATATTGGCTTTCCTAACTTTTTCAATCTTGAAAAAGTATCATATTTTAAATTATATTCATTCTGACTACATATATTTTTTGATGAAATACTCGGTATGTGAATGTGAAATAAATCATCACCTCTTTTTTTTTTGTTGAAACTGCTTCAGGAAAAAAAGAGTACATAATTTATGAGAAAATAAGGCTTTTTTTTCGTGTCTTCAAGAAAGGTTTATTTATTTTTACTTGCAATTCGTGAGGTAAAAAATTTCATACTATCTTGAGGTAATAGAGGAAAAAGATTAAGTATTTCAGGTTTCCAGTTTCCCCTCTTTTCCCTTAAAAAAAAGAAAAAAAAATCTTTCAAAAATAATGTAAAAGACATGAAATGTATCGGATGCATTTTTCCTGAATAAAATATACCTTAATCTGTTAAGAAAGGATATTAAGAGTTATGTAAAAGTCTGAACTAAACTGTAACAGCATATCTTTTATTGTTTACATCTTTATTAAACATGTAGCAAGGAAAACAGTTCTTTTATTTTTGAGACATAATTTATACTTTAGCTTACTTATTATAAATAAAAAAATTTGCCGGCTGTATACTGTTTTGTTAGAAATATTTTTCTTATTACAGAGTATAGTTAAAAGAAAATTTCTTTGCGGAGAAAAGAATATGAAATTCGATTCTTTATCTAAAATATTGGATTTCGATTCATTTTTCCATCGTCATTGAAAATTTATTTATATCTGGCCGCCAATCAATAGGATTCCTTTAGATACTGTATGCACGCAGAATAATCTATAATAAACCCCCAGTATCTGTTTAGAATAAAAATTTTAAATTGCGTATAAAGGTTTATCTATAAAAGTTTCAAATAATGATTTAGAAGTATTAAGGGCTGCATTTGCGAAAAATGAATTTTTATATTTATAAATTTGTTTACTTGTACATACACGCACACGTTTGAATTAGACTGTAAGAATTGTTATAAAAATTAGCTATAAAGCATACAGCAAATTTTAACTGTGATATTTTTATTTAGCTAGTGCAAGAACGCAATAAGTCTTAGGTGTCCGATATCTGAAATTTATTTTGCTGTATCGACAAGTCCATGACATCATATAGAATTATGGACTTTACACTGTAGTAACCTTTTAATAAACTCAGCATTATCTTTACATGCTTTCTTTATTTTTGCTTGTTCACTCTCACAGTTTGAGACCACTGTATAACTCTAGTGTCAAAGTGTGTAGCAAAATTTTTACCTCTCATTTTATATAATTATTTTGCTCTAGAGCAAATTACAAATAAAGCGGACTCAGCTTAATGTGATCGTGGTTGATATTATCAATCGCTTATTGTTATCGAAATCACTTGGTCCCGATTTTCTCTATTCATTTGCATGTTAAACTTATCGCTTTATGTGTGTTCCAAGCCATTGAATGCAGTTAACGTTAACTATGTCTGGTTACTTATATTTTCAATATAACTCTTGATTATTTAGGGTAAACCATTTGCTGTTTTCATAAACTACTCCAAAGATTCTGAGTATCTTTCATACAAAAATCATCAATTTACTCTCCTCTAATTTATTAAGGGGCTAGCACTCACTATTGTATAAGATCACAGACCGTAGGAGTGTTTTGTAAATGTTAATTTTTGATTTTTGCTTAAGAAATCTGCTTTTTAATTGGTCATTATTACATAGATATCAGTTTCAGTTTTATGTCATTTTTGATGTTTAAACTAGTCTCAAGAGAAATATTTCATTATGTTACTATAGTTAGGTATTCGACAGGATACAGTTTTGTGCCAGACTTATAATTCTTAGATCAGCTTCGGAATGTAAGCCTTATTTGTATCCACACTGAAGAAGTCTCCAGTTTGTTGCTATTTTCAAACAATTTATACTTAATTTAATGCCCAAATTAAATTTTTGCTTCTCTATTTTTACCATACTTTCAAATACTCTTCTAGAATAATATATGCTCTAAATGGTTACACCTTTCAGGGTAAAAATAGTCCATTTTAGATTCTTGGAACTGTTTAATCATGATTAACGCATATTTTACTTCATTTGCATGTTTTTAAACTTAGATGTATGCAATGACAACAGTATATATCCAATATTACTTAAGTTTGGAAACACGACAAAATCGTATTATAACTCCTCTAAACTTTCACAAATAAATTAGTTTCTAAATAAGAATAATATGTCTTTTCTAAAATTGTCAAGTTTGTGATGTATGCATAGAATTTCAGAGAGATATTTAAAAGCCTGATTTAAATATCAAAGATAAATTAAGAATTTATGATAATAACATATCAATTTACTGATCTGAAGTGGATGAACAGACAAACAAACACCTTTTCTAGTGCGGTGAATACGATACATTCCACGGTAAGTGAGTCTTCATTAATCGAACTTTCTTTACTTCTGCAAAATCCGTGTATTTAATATTGTAGCAATACTATAAGAGCTTTTATAAATGTTATCTGTAACCTTGTAACCTCATATAATTTTATTATGCTCTTATTTACCATTATTTCTATTCCACAATTTTGATTACGACATGTTTTATTTTCTGAATTTTGAAGAGGGTATGTTAAGAATCGTAACATGAATATCATTATAAAACTTTCTTATGAAATTGAATTCATTGTTCTCCTTTTAGAATTATTTCAGATATATACATAATACATATTTCACGGCAGAACTAGTCAAAATCATTTTAGTTCTGCTCGAAATTAATATTTTAAGTTCCAAAATTAAAATTTTCTTCTTTGTATAAACAAGCGTAACTCTGAAATTTATAAAAATTGATTCGAGGATGGCCAAAATGAGTAAATTCGTTAAAATATCAACTCTGACATTTTTCGTGAATAGATTACTCTCTTTACTTTAACGAGGAAGTAAAAAAGATGGCATAAAATTTTGGAATATATAATGACGATGTAATCGTATTTCTATATTAAAAAATCCCGCTCTTTGAATGCTTTCATTTATCCTTAAAATTTTTTCTTATTTCTTACACTAATTCGCGTACCATATTTATCTTAATTACACTTGCATTATCTAATTTTATCCTCACAATAAAAATTTATAAAGCTCAAAATTTCCAAATTTATAATTCTCTTATACGTATACACAAGGGTAAAGCTAAAACTTACCAAAATGGATTCGAGGATGGCCAAAATGAGTAAATTCATTGAAATTTCAACTCTAACATTTTTCGTGAATACACTACTCTCTTTACTTTAAAGAGGAAGTAAAAAGAAAACATAAAATTTTGGAATGTATAATGAATATGTAATAGTATTTCTATATAAACAAAACACGCTTTTTGAATACCATAAATTATTTATCCTTAAATTTTTTTCTCATTTTTTACACCAATTCCCTTGCCATATTTATCTAAATTACACTTGTATTAACTAATTTTTTTCTCACAATAAAAATCTATAAAGCTTAAAGTTTTCTGTTAATATGATTGAAACATTCATGGTTTAAAATTCATCATATGTTTAACAGTTTCTTTCCAATAGGCAAAATTCGCATAATTTTAAGAATTTCTGGAAATAAATCAGTTAAATTACCAACAATTTAAACAATCTAGCAACAAGGGAATCTACTTTAGTCAATTTCTACAAACTCAGCAAAACTACATTTATTCCATTGCTCCATATAGAAAATTTGCCGGACATTTTACTTTTGTGGCCAAAATGGGCAATTCAAATAATTTTGTAGCATATAGAACTTAATTTTTTTCTTCATTTCCTTTACTTATACCAAGGGCATATAAGCTAAAATAGAGAGAAAAGATGATCGAGGGTAAATTTAGGAAATACTGAGAAATTGTTGTGGTGTAAACTATCCTTTTCTCTAGTCTTTAAAAGACTTGTTTAAATATGGGATATCTTTTTCGTCTGATTTTCTAGTTTATTGAGTGTGTTTTCCCTTGCATACTTACTGACTTTATACAGATTAAAGGTTTTAAAGGCGATTTAGCAACTGGACCATATGGGTCAAGCCTTCAATCCAGGGTTTTTTATCAATAAGCCCAAAAATGACAACGAGAGAAAAATAAACAAATAACAAAGTAAAGAGATAGAAGGATGGATTCGTGAGTTCATAGCACAATAACTAGAGAGTAGAGAGTTTATGGATAGAAAACATAAAATATTTTTGTTACCAGGGACATCCGTACAAAATACGTGAGTATAATAAATTAAAATAATCAAAATCATGAAAAATTGAAAAATTTGAAAAAATGATAAATATGTATTTTAAAAATATGTAAATTGCATTAAAAATCAGAAAATGGCTTATAAAATATTAATTTACGATAAAAAGCTTTAAATAACAATTTAATTAGATTTTGAGAATTTTTGACATCTTCGGGGACAGAACTTTTATACAGATTATTTTCTTCCTTATAATAAACCTGAATGAGAGCGAAATTTTTAGTGGTACATATAAAATTCTTTATGTATTTAAAGCATAAGGATATGCTTACTATAGACAGTCAGAGTTAGCTATAACACGCAGCCTCAAGATTATAAACTAAATATTTTAAACATTCGCCTGAGCCAAGCACATATGTCATAAGCAGTCCCCAACGCGTCGTCTAACAACAACTAACAATGCCTGAAAGGAAATACTAAATTTAGCCATCATTAATGACGGTAAAAAAAAGCGTTTTTAATCTTAAAATAAAAGAACCGAAAAATAAAAAAATAAAAAAGGAGACCTCCTCCTCCTTAACTTCAGCGTTCTTGTCTGGTACGTGCTTAAAAAGCGATTTCCAGATCTGTGTCTCTTTTGCACACAGGTGACTCAGCAGCATCGATTTCCGAACTTTACGTCAGAGGACAACCCTCTCTCTCCGCCCCGCCCCAGAAGCCCCTTCCACTTCCCGACAATCAATAAATGCCCCCTCGCTCCAAAATATCTCTGTTAGTGCCGTGCACGTCGGGGGTTGGGGAGTTTAGAGAGATTTTTGAGGTTTATGTCTTGTCATCAGGGGCTGTTTTACATCGGGTGATGGCCGAACAACAAAGGCGGAAAAAATGTTCTTGTTGCACGTTTACAGTGCTGAGATGCGTGGAGATAGTCCTCAGTCAGCATATAAAGGTAGATCAAGAACTGTTACTGACGTAGCACTTTGTAATCCCGGGACTTCACTTAAGTACCAGCATCGAATTTTTAAATATGCATGTAAATGTAGTATCAAACAATATATGTCTCCTTTATCAACCTATGATATTTTGGTTAGTTATCAAGCTTGATTTTGTAGCATTTCATTTTTCATCCTTAATCCGATGTTCATCGAAGTCCTTCTTGGAATTTTGATCTATACGAACTTCTAAAATATCCCCGTTCTTAAGTTTAATCTGAATTCATAGTCGTGTATACAGGGGAATCTCGATCTATCGTTTTTCAAGGGGAAAATAATGTATGTGGGAATTGGAAGCAGACGTTCGATAAAACGTATGACTGTGGATATTTATTTATAACACTCATTGGAAATATCAAACATAAGATATAAATTGTAATTAATGATAATCAACATTTAAAAAATATTTTAAATTAATATAATCTCTCTTTATACAAATGGATTGTCTTACTGTGCTATCACCAGAATGAGCGTTTTATTGCCTCAACATCTGCGAGAATACTATCCCCATTCTTATACATACGATTAATACAATTAATATAATGATTTAATTTTAATAATGCCTCAGAAAACATCTAGGCTGAAGTTCATTTTCATCTTCCTATTCTTTTTTTCTTGATATTTTGGTTCTGCTGCGTGTATAGGTTCTCTACTGCTGTTGGCCGTACAATGGCCAAATGAGTATGGTTCTGAATTTCGAACTTCGTGGATCCCGGTCTCATTAGTTCTCGTTTGCAAAATAGTAGACCATAGTGCTCCAAACTAAATCAAACAAATTCATCGTTGGGACTCCACTAGTTGTAAAGTCACTAAACTACTGTTAGACTTGAAAAGTACCTGATAGTCAGAAATCTGTTGCTCAATTGCTGTTGTTGAATTTTATTGCCTCAACATCTGTAAGAATACTATCCCCATTCTTATACGTGTGATTAATACAATTAATATAATGATTTTAATTTTAATAATGCCTCAGAAAACATCTGTGCTGAAGTTCGTTTCCATTTTCTTCTTTTTCTTTATCTTGATAGTTTGGTTCTGGTGTGTGTATAGGTCCTCTGTCGTTATTGGCTGCACAATAACCAAATGAGTAGGGCTCTGCTTGTCGGTACCGGACTTCGTGGGTCCCGGTCACATTCGTCCTCGTTTGTAAAACAGTAGACCATAGTGCTCCAAACCAAATCAAACCAATTCGTCGTTGGGACTCCACTAGTTGTAAAGTCACTAAACCACTGTTAGACTAGAAAAGTACCTGATAGACAGAAATCTGTTGCTGAATTGCTGTTGTTGAATTTTATTGCCTCAACATTTGTAAGAATACTATCCCCATTCTTATACGTGTAATTAATACAATTAATATAATGATTTAACTTTAATAATGCTTCAGAAAACATCTGTGCTGAAGTTCGTTTCCATCTTCCTCTTTTTGTTTATCTTGATAGTTTGGTTCTGGTGTGTGTATATGTCCTTTACCGTTGTTGGCCGCACAGTGACCAAATGAGTAGGGCTCTCCTCTTCGGTACCGAACTTCGTGGGTCCCGGTCTCATTAGTCCTTGTTTGCAAAACAGTAGATCATAGCTCTCCAAACCAAATCAAACCAGTTCATCGTTGGTACTCTACTAGTTGTAAAATCACTAAACCACTGTTAAATTTGGAAAGTACCTGATAGTCAGAAATATGTGTCTATTCACACTACCTTAAAACGTGTTTTACATCCACACACACACACACACACACAAATTCTCTCGTTCTTTTAAATTAAAAAAAAGATACTAACAATGCGACCGGACTGAAATAGTTTGACGTTAGATATGCATAAAACGAATAATCTGAGAACGATGAATGCAGGAAAAAAATATTAGTTCTCTGAGGGTAAATCCGGGAACAAATAAATCGAACATGAACGATAGATAAATGTTCCACTGAATTTACAAAAATTATAAATTTCTATAGACCACAGATCCGAAATTATATAGAAGTAGGAAACGGAATGGAGATAGTTCATTCAGATGTACTTAGACGTGGGGGGGGGTGTAGAAGGTGTAGTAATCGAAAATTGCTTAAAAACGAAACTTTTTAGAATATTTTTAGTTTAATAATTTTGACGGGTTTACAATCGAAAAATCATTTATAAATGTAATTATGATCTGTTCTTAATCTTAAATTATAAAACCTGTTAGTCGGTTTTGTGGTTTCCAGTTATTTTATAGTGTGTACCACGTAAGCTAGTCCTCATTGTAGAATATGTCATCTTGTAAGCATAGTGGTAAAAAAATTTGCCTACAATGGAGAATGTGGTTTCATATCCTGTGTAAGGTTTGTCCCTTAACCCTATGGTGGGATATGCATGTAGCGGACGTAGTCGGTCCTAGCCGGATTTTTTCGGTGAAGTCCATTTTCTTGTCCCTCGATAGTATTCTGTAGTCATAAAGTCTGCGTTGGTAGACTGAGGGTGCGAGACTGTTTCCTGTGACGTGTATGCATGAATAAAGGAAAATGTCCTCCCTTCAGAAGAAAACAGAATCTAAAGACTATGGAATACAGAGGGAGGATTAACCCTCCAGGACATTTTCGTTAAACTATTCGAAAGCAGGGCAATTAAGATAGTTTTAATACATATTCGAAAGTCAATGGATCTTCAGTCTACCTGAAGATTAAAAATATAGCAAGTCATCTTTTTTTAAAAAAAGAATAGTTAATTTGTTGTATAATATTTTAAAATATTAAATACACTAACAAATTTATACACTGAGGAAAATTTTAAAATTTTAATTGTACTTACGAATTTTTTAGCATAATTCTAATTTTTTTTTTATCTAGAACACCAAGTAATATTTTGGATGATCTTTAATATATTATTTTTTTCTTGTGCGGAAAAAGGAAGTAATCATGAAAATTTTTGGTGTTCCGATTTCAGTAGAAATACTTATTTTGACCCTGTCTGAATCCGTTTTGAATAATTAAGAATTACGATTGATCAAGGAAACTTTAATTTTGAAATTTTAAATATTTATTTTGATTAGCATATAGCCCATCATATGCCGGGATCAGTAAAAGTTTTAATTTTTCCAGAATTGTAAAGTACCCTATGAGGCAGGTAAAAATATGGTTTGTTTTTTGGCTGAGAATTATCTTGCAACAAAAATTAATCGATGATTAAATTTAAAATTATCCCATACGTACCTAATCTAATATTTAAGCCAAATATAAAAGATAACGTAATATCTCAGATGTACGTTATATCTAAGTTCAGTGATATAACGTATGAAAATAATGAAGACGATATTTCAAGAATTTAAAATAAGAAATGGTTAAATGAGATCGTTAAAGGAACGACTTCATAATGCTAGAAAAAATGTTATTTTTACCTCTTTATTATGTGATAAATTGATAAATTTAATCGCTTGCTCTTAACCGGGGAAAATAGGGCTTGAAATAATAGTATTAAACGCTTGATAATGGGGAAGGAATGGATTTCGAACGTTTCATATACGGCAGTATTTTTTGTTGTAATATGAAGCATAATTATACCAATTTATTTTAGAATTGGATCTATAGTAAAGGAGAAGATAAACTTTATTCGCTTTGAATTTTGCTAACTCTAACTCATCAAGAATCCAATATGGATGCCTCTCTCCATTCCAGGTGCAACCGCTTCATAAATTCGAGGACAGATGGACAGTTAACTTAGGCTTTTATTATATAAGACATTATACCTTATTGCATTCAGACTAGTTTCATCATGACGTATGCACGTACGTATTTCGTATAACTCAAAAAATGAATGGCCGTAAAATTTCTTAAATTTCATTTTTAGGTTTTTTGTAACAACTAGTTGTACACCGTAACTTTTATTGTAAAGTGTACTCTTTACAATTATAAATCTCAGCGCAATTAAAGCTATCTTTGCCAATAAACAATTACAGCAAAGCGATATAAAAATATCGATGCCTTCATATGCAGTTATACCGATGCTTTTTAAGCCGATGAAACAATGCTTTTAAGGTGCATTCCTGCTACAGAGTAGAAGTAGCTTTGTAATTGTGAAAAATGTCTGTTCCACATCAAATATTTATATAAAGAAGAATCTGAATGTAGTGATTATTAGGAATGCTGGTTACCACCAGATGGTAGTATTTGAACTTTACACAGACAACACCGTCACCATAAAAACAAAATTTTGAAACTTGAAAGGAATGTACAACTGCTAGCTCTGAATATACATCATACAAACAATAAATGTGTATAGTTTTTTATATGTGTACTGAGAAATATCTGGGGAAAACACCACATGACTTCTTTAGTCACGAGGTGTTCACACCAGATTTTACTTTCTAATGCAGGAATATAAAAAATTTTTTTAAAGAAAGATGTTTCTCAAAATATGGCTTATTTAAGACCAAGTTTCATAATATATGATTAGAAATCAAGACATATCTATGAAGGAGTTTATTACACAACATTTAAGAAGAATTCAAACTTTCTAACATGCGTCTTCAGCAATGGAACATAATGAAGCCGTCTTGGGTTACCTTCTCCCATTTAATTGTCTAGCTGCTCTATGCATGCTACAACATATTTTTTCAACTTTAACGACGTCTCAGGTAACGGACTCTTCTTGTTTTTAAACACGGAGGAAAAAAAACTGGTTTTTCCATCATTTAATGAAAACCCGATATTCAAACTTATTTTAATATACGCTTGGGACTTAAAAATAATTTTCGAAACCAGGCAGCTGAAGGTGAAATAGAGAACTAATCTTAGATTTTATCTTAGAATAGTATTCTTAAAAACTGTTTCGTTCCTCTAGATGGTTGTGCAGGCACTGTTTTAAGATGAGGGATTCATAACCAGAGTGAAACAAGTTTATATTTTTCTGTTAGGAAATAAAATTATTTTTCAGGATTAATTAGACATTATTTAATATGCATGTACACCTGCATGTGTTTATTGCATATTAAGTTATTAAAGACCATTCTCACCAAAGTAATTTAACTCTAACCGCGATTAATCTCTGTTTAAACGGAGAATTGCGTCCCACCATTGGTTGGAGCCATCAGTAAATCGTGGTTAGAGTTAAACAACTTTGGTGAGACCGGCTCTAAGAAATAAGGGCGCGGTAGGTTAATCGACAAAGGCAAGGATCACGTAACAGGAAGGTTATGGGATCGGGACTCGAGACGCCAAAGATACGCGCAAATAAGTAAAATTGATTAGCGGTCGCGATGTCCTCCAAGTACACAAACGATACCTCTGATGGTGGCATGCCTCGGGCTGCCTTCCGTCCCGATATATCGGGAACGTCACCGTTATGGACCTTCTTGTCCCGAAAGACCCAATTATACCCCGATTTTCTAAAATACTGTTATGCTGTCTGAAATCCCAGATTGGGGGATAACATAAAAGACTATTATATACGTGACTAAAAAAGATATGAAGATTTCAGGCAACAATTGTTTTTAGCAATAAATTTATCTGAAGAGCTTTTTAGAAACTAAACATGCCTCAGAAGAATGGAATTCTACACTCCGTGTATTTGTTTGGTTTGGATATTATACTCATACACACACAAATATATATATATATATATATATATATATATATATATATATATATATATATATATATATATATATATATATATATATATATATATATATATATATATATATATATATATATATATATATATATATATATATATATATATATATATATATATATATATACATGGCCTCTTCTGGTCTATGAACCGTCTTTGTGTATGGTAGTATTAGGCATATATAAGTGTATTGGGATGAAATGAAATGATTTTGTTTTGGTTTGGTTTAGAGCAATACCTTTTACTGTTTAGCTACAAGAGGGGTAATGAGACAGAGACCTACTGCTTAAGGCTACAAACATCCATGTCATCGATGCCATGACTTGAACAACCATGACTTTAACTACCGAACCTCGTACCGAATAACAGTATTACATTCTATGGAAGCAACGTGGATATACTTTCTTAAGGACACCGAAAACCCTAAACGCAAATGCCAACTGTTAAAATTATACGAGTATTTGCTTTCTATCCCAGAACACAAAGTCGAAAGATCATTGATGTCGGCCCAGTGGACTGAGGAAAGAAATTGACTGCTGCCAGGAACTATGGAATCAATCTTACAGTGCCATTTTAACTACAAGCTGACTTGCATGGATTTTATAAATACGTAAATAGAAAAAAATATTTGCTGATAAAAGGGGAAATCTTATGAAAAATATGGTGCATGAACTACTTTTGTTACAACAAATTTCATGTAACTGAGTTATAAATAAAAAGAAATATTAAAAAAAATTTACTTCATCTGCATCCCCATCTCAAAGTGTCCCTACCAGGTCCCAACTAGATATGACAAGCCCTATACAGAAAGGTCTCTGAAAGTCTTTGCTTGGTTTCATCTTCGAAATTACGAGGACCCCCTTGAGCAAAGTTGTTTTTTAACAATAACAGTATTCATCAAACCAAAAGGCGCTTTCCCTTTTGAGGTTTAGTCAGTTTTCAGCTTTCAGGTCAGTTTTCAGAATCTTCACTTGAGTGAAACTGTGTATTATCTTTAGTCATTCACTGGTCGCATGTTGTGATGGGATCTATTAGACCTATCATAATAATTATGAAAAACAACAACAACAGAATTTTATAAGGTTAATTTAGAGGAATTAACTATTATTCAGAGATTTAAGACTCAATTTTTGAATACTTTTCCAAGCAGACTTGGTTTTTGTTAGATTCAGAACTCCTTAAATAATCAGTATTGAAAGACATTGTTTATCTTAAAGATTAGATATCATCCACTCCATTTGATGGGTATTTAATAATATGACTGGATTACTGTCAAGACGTGGAATATAGAAAAATACTACAGTATACTACACTAATCTTAAAGAAATTTTCATGTATCTTGTTACTCTTAAGACATATAAAGATTTATAAAGTTAAAACTTATTAAATTATTAAGGCCCGAATCATTTCTGCGGAATAAATATTGATGAATAATTTAATTCTAATTTATTATGGACCAAATTGGAGCAAACAAGAAATTTAAACAAATTTAAATATTAAAGTCAATCCTCATTCCTGATCAGCTGTCATTTTAAACATCACAGAATATAATTTATAATTAAAGAAAGTTTTCGGAATAAGAGAATTATTTGTTATCATTTGTAAACAAAAACATTATAAAGTGAAGTTTTATATTACATACAGTCATATAGTGTAACATCAGTCTATGCCCCAACCGAAAAAAGAAGTTTATGTGTCATGTTCCAACAATCCTAAATGTCTATCCAAAGAATAAAATTATAATAAATAATAGTAAATACTTGAAAAATTGGTAGATTATTAATAAGATTATCATTTATCGTCGCTGTAAAGGAAAACTTGTTCCGAGAAAACAAAAAAATCTACAATTTTTTTAGTTGTCCCTAACAGCACACACTAAGCATTAATTTTCTGAGATAACTACCTGCATAAAATTTTTTCTAAAAATACGCAAAATTTTTTAGAAAAATATTTTAGAACTTTACCAGGAAAACAGTTTTAAAGCTTCTCTTGCCTAAGAAAGTATTAAAACCAAGCCTCCATAATTTATTGCTAATTATTTTACTGTTACATTTATCCAAAAAATTTTTGTTATGAATCAGAAAATATCTTGAATTGCTTTTAGTATAATTTTTAACAGGTGTCATTCGGCATGTGAAAATTTCCAAATATGTTATAGCGAAAGTCTCACTATAAACTGCGAATAATATTAATATTACCTTGTACCTTTTATTGTCCTTTTAACAGTGAACTCCTGGAACAAGACCAACGACTGCTGCATGCATCATTGTATGTTTGTATGCATTTATGCACACAAATAAGTATGTATAAGTGTATGATTGCGTACATGCGTTTTAAATACGTATACATGCATTTATATATGTATATGTTCATAAAGATATTTATTCTGTTCCTATTATATATATGTAACTATATACATGCATGTATTTATCTACTATACTATATGTATATAAACATATAGTAGATAGTATAGTAGATCCTCCATACACAACTACATACACTCACACACACACATTTATATATATATATATATATATATATATATATATATATTTATATATATATATATATATATATATATATATATATATTGATATTGGTAGATCCCTTCCGTTTACTGCGGCGTGTTACCATTAAGTGGCTCTAGGTAGGAAAGTCAATTACGTGCCAGTCGTAAGATGGTTTGCAGCAAAGAATATAGACATGCCTGTGACTGTATTCTTTACCGTAACCGTCACACGTATACCAACACACTATTAGATGTTGATTTAGTTGCAAGTGACGCCTGTAAGTACATTTTCCTGCCGAACAGAAAGATATCACTCGGTTTTTTACCTAGAAATGCGCCTTCCCCGGTTTGTTACAGGATGCACAGTCTCAAGAAGGCGACTTTATATAGTTTGAATTAAGTACTACGTAAAAGTTAAATCACGAAGAAAAAGTCATAAGTTGTAAATATTGGAATTATGTGTGTTTGTATGTAACATTAAATTCTTGAAAGACATGGGGTAGCTTAATTTGAAAAAGAAACATTAAAATCCAGTTCCAATGAGAAATGTTGAGCGATTCCATCCATCCATCCATCCATCCATATATATATATATATGTGTGTGTGTGTGTGTGTGTGTGTGTGTGTATTTTACAAAATAATGTACATGGCTTAGTTTCAAAATGACATCGAGTGGTTTACTTTTAAATACAAGAAATAAAAAATAGTCGAGAAATGGAATGAGAAGAGTACGTAGGGATGGATTCACTTTGGACAATGTAACATTTCTCTTCGTGACATGACACACTATGCTGACCGTACCTAAACACACACACACGCACACACACACACTCACATAATTCTATGACATGCAAAGCCGAAGTAGTGTGGTTAATTCAAAATTAGACATAGTAAAATATGTATATTAATTTTCATTATCTGTTTAGATAGCTAAAATTTCTATGACTTTTTATGTTTTGAAACCACTTTGTATGAGTTTATCTCTTTGCACTCTACATTTTCAATAGCTGAATCTTGATGAAATTTTGTATAGTAAATTCAGGTTTACTTTTGAAAGTTTTATGCAGGTCCTAGAAAAAGGATTATTTATTTAGTAAATTTCATCTATTTCTGTTTGGCATATTTTTTTCTGTATGGTTTTATTTTTAACTTTCCCCCCACTTTTCTGCTAATCTTTTCTGTTCCTAGGAGTAATGGACGGATCTTATGCAAGATTAAATTTATATAAAATGCTCAAATACTATGTGCTTCATAATTTTATTTTAATAGGTAAATTTGTTAGTTTTAAATAATATAGCAAAAACATATGTTCTTTTTCATTAGGTGAATGCAAAGATAAATATCCAAGTATAGCACTTATTTAGAAACAATTCCTCTTAATTCAGTTAAAATAACTCATAAAAATGTTGGCAAAAGACCGTGAGACATCAGTGGTGATATATACACAAACAAAAAGCTAGACGGTTGTTTGAATTTATGGTATTAATCTCTGTTTAATATCATTTATGGTTCGAAATACTTTTTGGAGAAGTAGAGGAGATCAGGGTCAGTTATTATAAATATTTTAATAATTTTTTTAAAACAAAGAATTAAAATCATTTTTACCATGGAAACTTTAATCTATGCATTAACTATTGAGGAATATGAATAACATATTTTAAACGATTAAATTAATGATGGTTAAAATTATTAATAGTTATATACATAAATCTATACTGTAACAATATTCCCCATTATTTTTACACAAGATGGAGTAATTTTAAACAATTAAATTAACGATGGTTAAAATTATTAATAGTTATATATATATAAATTTATAATGTAACAATATTCCCCATTATTATTACATGAGATGGAGTAAATTTAAACGATTAAATTAATGATGGTTAAAATTATTAAGAGTTATATATATATATAAATTTATAATGTAACAATATTTCCCATTATTATTACATGAGATGGAGTAATTTTAAATGATTAAATTAATCATGGTTAAAATTATTAATAGTTATATATATATAAATTTATAATGTAAAAATATTCCTCATTATTATTACATAAGATGGAGTATTTGTTACATAAAATATGTTGAGTAATAAATACAAATATGTCTTATAAAATACAAATATGGGTTCTTAATATGTCATCAGACGGATATCTCTATTGAAAATTAAATCTATTATATTTTTTGGCTTCACATATTTAATTAATTTCGTAAGTTATTTTGACAAACTTAATAAGTATTGCATGAATTGTGATTTTTTAAAAATATATTTAATCATATTTGCAACTTAATCGTCAACTCATTTGGAAAACGATATGGAAGCCATATTTTTAGCAGTCTGGATTTTCAATAAGTTATCGTCGTGTTCATTCAAAGAAACCTGCTTAGAATACGCCTTTCTTGAAAGACCTTATTTGCTTATTTTTTTCAGTGTGAGCAAACTTTCTCTTTGTATCTTGTCGTTTTTTGGGTGAAGCTTGGAAAAAAAGTTTTGACGAGTTTTTTCAAAATTTTACTTATTATCGGTTCATTTTTGCTGACAAATTTTCTTTCGTCAGCTTAAGGGGACATATCACCTGTAAGTAACTTTAAAAAAGAGATAATTAATTGCTATCGTAGATACATTTGATTTTCAGCATTTTTTCTCTTTTTTTATTTAAGTAGTTTTGCTGAACTTACATGTTTTCTAAAAAATAAGAACTTTTAATATGAAGTGAAAAAGGACCCAGATAGCAGGCATACTTGCCGCAAGTTTGATTTTTTCTGGATAATATCTGTCATAACAAATTTGACGTGACAAACTTGCAGCAAACGTCTTGCAAGTTAGACGAAACATAAAGCGACCACTCCTTTGCAACGCTATTTTGGTGCAAAACTGTGGGAACCTTATCATGACAATCTTGAAGCAAATGAAAATTCTTATGCTTGCTGCAGTCTTATTTCAAACTTGTAGACCTGTCATGCTGAACTTTCTACAAGTTTGCAGGCTTGCAAAGCAAGACTGCTGCAAGTTTGCTACAAATATAATTTGCTATCTGGGGAGAGCTTGTTTTAAAAATTTTTAAATTTTTCTGACACACTGTGTGCAGACTCATAATACGAAGTGAGTTTCATAATAACTTTTTATAAACAATAATTATGAGTCATAATTCTCCACCATTTTTAAAAATTATCAGAATTATTACACTAGGAGATTAAATTTTCAAAAAAGCTAATTATAAATACTAAATAAAATAAACAGCAAGGTAGCAGCAAGCAGGTAGAGTTTCATCAAAGGACTATATTGTATTTAATGTGAAAATTTGAAATCAATATGTGCAATAGGTTTTTATTTAAAGTGATCGCAAGTTGAAAAAAAATATTTTCAGTAAAATTCATTTATGTTTTCACAGTTTTCTTGAAAGCTATTATATTAAATGTAAAGATTGTACAGAAAATTTACAGGTTCTAACTCGAATATTTCAATGGGGTTCGTTTTAAAAGATTCAGAAATATCACGATATTTAAAAAAAATGTAAAAACAAAAACAATCGAATTTTTGAATGTTTAAAGGTGATATGTCCCCTTAAAAGTATGACCTAATATTTTGAGGGAATGTCATTGAGATTTATTTCTGCTTTTATGTAAAAGAGTCTATTTTCGGTATAGAAATACTTTTTTTCATTGCAGAGGGCACTACTGCAGATGTAAAACAGTTTTTATATGCCGTTTGGTCACTATTTTAATGTATTTTATACAATGTTTTGTCCTTTAAACGATTCCATGAGCTGAGGACTATCAGTCACTAGTGATAGCTTTCATCTGCAAAATTATCATTTTGAATGGCCAGAATTTTTCTTTACAATAACCCGGCAGTATCATTAAATTTACTCCATATTAAGTAGTAGCCTGTCTAAATCTTTAAACTCTAAGCCTTATAACTTTAAAAATGTATAAAAATGTTAGGAATAATCGGAAAGAGCGCAATAACAAGCATTCAACATGACCGCCAGAACATTCTACGACAGCTTAGTAACGACTAAGGCGACTAAAAACACCCGTTACTGATCATGCAACATGTCGGAATGAATAACAGAAGCTTCTTTCGAGATTTAATCTTTAAGTTCGGCTAATGTTGATGGGGATGGATGGTATACGAGTGATTTCAAATATCCCCACAGCCAGAAATCGGCCAGAGTCAGAACAGGTAATCGTGCCGTCATGCGATCTTGCAACCGCGACTGATCCCTCTGTCTTGACCAAAAGTTTGCAAGAGGAATGTTTTCACTGGACTGACACGGTATATAGTTGCACTATCCTGCATGAAGATGTTAGGGATAATACACATCTTTTTTATTTAATGCGGGCACGATTTTTTCGAGAAAAAGAATAAGATAACGCTCGCCGGTCACTGTGCACGTTTTCCAGCCAGATTTCGGACACGATTCTCCAAAGAAGAATGGTTCAATGATTAAAGATAAAGTGAGCTGAGGTAGTTCGGTAAACGCAACATTCTCTTAATTGTATTCGTTAATTGAAACTGGGGCAAGTAAAATATGTTTGTATTTACAACGTCCTCTAAGTTCTCAAACGATATCTCCGAGGGTGGCAGGCCAAGCCTGGGGGTCTTTTGGTTGATCCCTGCTCTTAAATTACGAGGATCCACTTGAGCTAAGACGTTCTATCACCCTAGAAGGTCTCGGAAAAAAAGGTGCAACACTTCGAATTAATTTGTGAGGCCTTTGGTCCATGTTGTTGGCTCATCCAAGAGGAATTGACAACAACAGCAACAAGATGAGGTTAAACCACACCAGACTGTCAACGTGGGTGACTGTATTGGCTGCGTCGCGTATGCACTAGATTTCAACATATCCGAGTATTTTGGGTGTTGACATCCCCGTGTAGTGAGAAGTGCGCCTTTTCCGTAACGAAAAAAACCCCTGATTATTTCTTTTCATTCTTGCCAAGGCCACTTGGTAAATGATTCCGCCATAGCTGTATTTTTCGGCTGTAACTTCTGCAGTTATTGCAATTTATATGGATAGAAAGGCAATATACCGAGGATTATCCGTCAAACGATGAGTGAGGTACATATAATACGCTAGAAAATGTACGAGAACTGCTCCTTCTCGTCGACGATTCAGCCGCCATATTATTCACAACAGTTTCCACGGCTGTATTGCAGTCCTCCGCCAACAAAGGTCTTCAACAACATGCTCAATTCTTCAGCAAATCAATTCCTTGGAATTGTTTTGCAAGCTTCAATAGCCCAGCTTACAATATGGGGCCATTCTTTTTCTTTTTTAGCCGTTTCGCCGTTCGAAATTTTCATAGCACAACGTTTGCTGGCTTACGTAACTTTCTACATTCACGCTCGATTGGGTCACGAGCATTCTAAAATCGAATGAGAAATCCTCTTGTATCATGGTCTTTAATTGCAAGATTAATTTGCAGAAATCTTCTAAATCTCTTGCATATCAGTGCCTCATACCGGTGACAATTTAAGTAATAGTTTTGCTTCTAAACGAAATCCGCTTTATTTTTTATCCTTTTCATGCAATCCGCACATTTTTATCATTTTTATTTCATTTTGTATATATATATATTAAAGTTTTAACGGACTTTAGATTTACTTGGTGTGTTAAGTAAAAGAATTACACATATTCCTATCAGAAATAAGTTACATTCATTTCCGGTCTCTTAATCAACCTTAAGCAGTTGGAGAAAGAAAAGGTTTCAGAACCTAGTTATAATGTTTAGTTTAGAAAAAAAACAGTTTTATAGCTAGCAGAGGTGATTCACATGCATAAAATATTTTTTGATAAGAGAAATAATTATAGCCACTAAAGATACGACAGTTCCTTTTCTTCTTAAAACTTAAGCCGCTGTTTAGACTCTTTGTAATAAAGTTTAGGCATTTTTTTTGCATTTTCTTAAGACCGAATCAGAGTTGATTGATAATTTCAAAATTCCAGTGATTATCTAATTTTGGTTGTATGCTCAACGGAATACATATGATACATTACTGAACAAATGCTAAGCACGGATAACATATAGCAGCGATCAAAAACCTAAAATAGAAGTCCGGAAAATAGGGATTTTAGCATAAGTTCGTGATACAGTAAAGCGCGTTGAGTGTATGCAAATTTTGAACTTCCAAAGATGATCCTCACATAATAGTACTTATAGGAGACGTAAATGATTTGACGCGTATTGACAATTGTTATTCGGATGCAAATTTTAACTGTAAAGATTCAATTGCCGTGCATGCAATTTTCAGTATGCTTTCCCAACGTCATTTAGGTGATTTAACGCGTGGTCTCATTGATGGTAAGATTGATGAACAGTGAATAATAACAGATGCTGCCAGGGAGTTCGACATCAAGCGTTATTTCAAGCCTTTTTAAATTATTTCAGACAAATAGAATAAGTAGCAAACGTCATGGGTTGGAAATTGCTCGAAATTCTTATTGTTATCTACAGGTCAGCTACTGAGGTACCAAATCAGTTTCTTGTTGCTGCTGGTAATGTAATCTGTTGAAAAAGTGTATCCAGGCGTTTGCATCAAAAATGATTATACGACCACCGTCTTGTTGTGTTCATTGTCTAGACGTTACTGCTTCGCTGATTTACAATAATATCGTTAGCATCGTAATTGGGGGGTAGACGACTGATTTGTGTACTGTTCTGAGATAAAAGGAGGTTCACTCACTCGTCTGATTGTGGAGAACATCTCATCTGGCATAAGAGGTGTATTGCATATAGTACGGAAGATACGCAGGAGAAGCTATTTTAAATGTCCTATACTGGTATGGTCTGGGTTCAAGATCAGAGTACATCTTTCTATGTACTTACATCGTGGACTACGACTGAGCAAAACATTAATGGTATTCTGCTGCTTCATGTTCGCATGTTCTGTGGTTTTGTCGGTGGTAAATTTCCTTTCATGCACGACAGAGCAACAATTCATCAAAGTTGCTGTCCAGAAGTGTCTAGGACATTGAACACCTCTTATAGACATTACGTTTTCGAGGCATGATTCGAATTGAAAATCTTTTTAATGTTTTGGGGGAAAGTCTTGCTGGTCGATACTGTCCACTAAACACTGGCCCTTATCTCTTTCACTGACAGGTGGAATGGGATAAACTACGACAGCAGCTGCTGGATAATATGTTGTGAAAAGTACGAGAAGGTATGTGAAATATTACATAATAATCCACGGTAGACATCTTAAGTTTTAACCTCTTTCTTCAGAATGCCTATGGACACTAACTGAATTTTCTTCTCAATTTAATGTACTTAGCACAGATTAATCATTTAGTCTCTTGAAAAATTGTAAAAGTCTTATGGATTTCAGAGTTCAGTAAATTGTCATTATCGTAATATCATACCATTCTGACTTTATTTCATTTCATTTTGCCGGACGATGGTCGAAAGGTAAGGTGCTACTCTTGGTACTGGAGATCACGGGGTCGAATTTCGCCGCTGGTATGGATGTTCATAGCAGTTAGAAATCATTTTTAAGAAGTAGATCCCGTGACATCTCATTAGCTATCGTAAGAAAAAAGTAGACAGTAGCTCTCCTAACTAAATCAAACCAAAAACATTTCATTTCACCCAAGTACACTTATATATGCTTAATACCACCATGCACACAGGCGGCACATAGCCCAAAAGCGGCCCTGCATGTGTGTGTGTGTGTGTGTGTGTGTGTGTGTAATGATATTTTTCCCTAAAAAATTAACCAATGTAATCATGTCTATCTTAAAATACCTTTCGGGCCATTCTGTCCTTTTCTACCTAACTTGGAGATTATTTTTGTTTTTTCCATCAACTTGGAGATCTCAAAAACACCGAAATTCCTCTGCTATAAATGCTTTACATAACTAGTGACATTTAAACTATGTTACGACGTACCCTCGTAGCTGATTATTAAGAATTTTCCTTGGTTGGCTCATACAATTATAAATAAAGATGTACGGGTTTTTCACCGCGAAAGGCCGCGGGAGAAGATGCCTAAATAAACTCTTTACCTTAATCCCAAAGTATTTTGTTCTGTTATTTCAACTACATTTAAAGTCCTGACTGCACCTTATCCAGCACGTATACTATTCTACTTGTGATGAAAAAAATTATATATATATATATATATATATATATATATATATATATATATATATATATATGTATATATATGTATATATATATATATATATGTATATATATATATATATATATATATATATATATATATATATATATATATATATATATATATATATATATATATATATATATATATATATACTGATAAATTATGTTCGAAATGAAACAAATGGGATTTTATAACAGTCTTAAATTCAAAATTTCACAATTTTACCCCTAATAGTTTCATAGTTATGCGGATTCATACGTATGTACGTACTGACTTCAAGCCACGCATTTAGGCAAAGTGTATTCACAGGTGGTAAAAATTTATATTTTTTTTACTTTAACCTTCCACTTAAAGTTTAAATATTTCATTTCAACTTTAAATGGAAGATTAAAGTTTTATTTTCTGTATGTACAAACGTAACGGCTAAACTAGTTAAAATGTATGGTCTAAATAGGTATTTCTATTCTAATCTAAAAATTGATATTTTTGACACTTTCGATACTTTGTTACTTCGCAGGAGAAAGTATAAATGAGAGAGTGTAGAGATAAAGTGTACGTAAGGCGTGGCACGTGGCGTAGAAAACAGAAAGGATGAGACGCCAGCTCCGGATGGCCTTTTAATAAACTTCCCATTTGTGGTGAGGCCAAATTAAGGCAAGAAGGCGCGCAATCATATTAGATCCTCCGCCAAATATCCCAGAGATATTAAAGGGGGGGGGGAGGAAAGCATCTGAATATGAAAGCGCGGTTTTGCAGGAGGAGTAATAAAAGAGAAAGGCCGGATTACAGATCGATCCCAGAATCCAGGTCAGAGGGATTAGAATTTATTTCCACAAAGAGGGTCAACGATCCCGTCTCTCTAAAAATGAGATATGGATCGGACCGTGCCGTTGACGGGGCTTTAATAACTCCGCAGTTAGGATTTTCGAAAGAGTTAAGATACACCGAGCATTAAGTTTTTTTCCTTATCCCGGCATATTGCATCAACGGGATATTCTTTTATGGAGGGGGGTGCGAAGGATTGCAGTGTATTTCCTGATGAGGGATCTTCACGCTGTGTTTATTTGAGTGTAAAAACCGAAGAATTAGTCTTT
Organism: Pardosa pseudoannulata; assembly: GCA_032207245.1. Lineage (NCBI taxonomy): Eukaryota > Metazoa > Arthropoda > Arachnida > Araneae > Lycosidae > Pardosa > Pardosa pseudoannulata. Next base: position 2,091,311 of record CM063506.1, read on the forward strand.
GGAAAGAAAAGAAATGCCCGTTTCCGCCCTAAATAAATGAAATCTACGTATTGAAGAACGAAGTACAATAGGCAGTTTTATTTCTAGACATCTATATACCTAAGCAACACAGATATTTAGATAAATATTGTACAAATATTGACCAATATTTTGAATGTCGCAAAATGTCGGACAACTAATTTTTTACATCTGCAGATATTGACAGATATAATATAAAATTAAAATTTGAACGTGCTTAAAAGAAAACATTTAAAATAGTTGTTTGTATTGCTTGTAAGAGAAATATTATTCTAAAAGTTTATTTATAAATATGCCAGATCTTACAAAACACATTTTTTTGTCTTCTCTCAATATTATTGTCAATGTCATATAATTTCACGAAAATACGAGGCGCATCCAGAAAGTAAGTTTCCCGATTTAAAATAAAAAAAGAACTCGCACTTTCAGGAACATATTTATTGGCAACAAGTGCAGCACTGTTCAGCACGGTTGCAACTAGTACAGCAATGTTTCAGCTATTTTTCAACATAGCCACCAAAATGAATTGAGACACTTGTCATATTGTGGGATCAAATTTTGTATCCCTCTGTCGTAGAACTCTGCCGCTTGTGAATGGAACCAGCCTTCCTGTCCCAGAACACCGTGCATCTGCGTCTGTTTAAATTTGGTCCTGACCGAAGATCCACTATGACGCAAGTACATTGAGTGCTGCTTTGTTTCCGGGGTGTAGTGCGAAATCCAATTCTCATTGCACGTGACGATCCTGTCGAGAAACTCGTCGCCGTCATCACGATACCGTAGCAGAAATGTTAGTGCTTCTCCTAAGAATTGAATTTTGTGTTCGGATGTCAGTTTTGGCTCATAGACCTGACAGAGATGACAATGAATTTCAACTGGTGAAATGCTTTGCGCATTCAAGATCACTGACCAAACTTTGCAGGCGGGAGAAGGAATTAGAGTTTCTATTTCGTACCACTGCTACCGCGCTACTGGCACGAGTCGGGACCTGTGCAGCTGACATATGACTGGTATATCATAGGTCTGTTATGCATGCTCAATTGACAATGCTAATTACGTTTACTTTAAAGAAGAAAACATCGGAAAACTGACTTTCTAGATGCGCCAAGTAATATTGTTTAGTAATAGGTCAGCAATATCTATCGATATTCTTAAAAAATATCGCTTTCTGACATCAAATTATAGTTTACGATATTTAGCGCAACACATTAGTTGACTGTGAACGGAAGTGAATGGAGTCTACCCTTTCTCTGCAACAAATAATTGTAATTATTGCGATGTTTTGGTGACAAATAAAGTAGATCTAGAGTCCTGTAGATTTTTGTTCTGAGGGAAAATCTCAGGTAAAGCATATTTAAACGTAAATCTTCTGAAACAAATTGAAAAAAGCATTTTTTTTCTTAGATAGTAAATGAATTAGTTCTCATGTCACAATAACCACATGGTGAATTGATCAACATTTCTAAATGTCAAAAAAATGACAGTTAGGAATATTCGAGAATATTGACCAGTATTGCTAAACCTCAAAAAATTATATTCAGATATAATGGGGGATATTGACTAAATATAATATATATATATATATATATATATACATATATATATATATATATATATATATATATATATATATAATATGGCGAATAACATAAGGTGACAGAGCTGCAGATTGGAATTGAAATAAATTCTAAGTATTCATTGCAAAGCCTCCAAAAATCCTATTTTTGTGTTATATATAAAAACATCCTTTCATTTTACTTTTCAGTAATAGTGAATTTGACAGTTTATAAGATCTGGTACTTTATGTCAAGTATATACGCTTTGTTATTATTTTTCTTTACAAGCTATAAAAGAGTTACTTCTAATAGTCTAAGTAGATATAACACCATCTGTGCATGATAAGTTCTCCCTTATTGTCACATATATGCTTAGAATAAAACCAGAAAACTGTTCTATGCACCTGTTTATTCTTCCTCAGCCATCTACCTGTCATTCAGAAGGCCCCAGTAAACAAAAATATCTTTTTAAGCATCTTTTATATATATAATGCTACAGATGAACGCTGAATGACATCACCAGAATGTTTAGTTTATGCTTTGTTTTTTATGGAAATATCAATAGAATTCTATTTATTGCCACTGTATTTTATTTTAGATAGGTAAGTCCATGATTTATTTTCCTTAGTATCCCGGTGAGGGATTTTAAACTTTCCCTCGGTGATTTAATAACCTGTATACACATATATGTATGAACGTGTGTGTAATTAATTATACATTATAAGCTCTAAAGTCAAGTGACACATTTATACTAACTTTTCTTAAAAAATATTTCCTCAAATATTATAATACAGTGTTTTTTAACACTCACTGCAAATTCATAGCTATAGTTTCAAACTCTATCCTTATGCTTTTACATCTATTTGTAAGATTTCACATTAAGGTTTCACACATAGAATTTCTATAGGACATCAAATTTGATTAACTCTTAGCGTTAACCAAATTTGGGAACTAACTCCGTAGTTCCGCTACGGAGCCGTCCGTTATTTGTTCCGTAATTCCGTAGGTTCCTCTGTGGAGCCCAATATTTTTAGCCAGTATTGGCTTAAGATGTTAAGGAATCGTTGGCGTGGGCAATTGTTATCTGTAGTTAAAACGTGCTCAGTCTCGCTACTGTTACGATTGAAACATTATTTGATCTATTTTATGGTTAGCAACATGGAGAAAAATAATTATTGTGATGAGAATATAGAGTTGAGTGATAGTGAAGATGTTTTTGATTTTTCATTGTTAGAAGATAGTGTGGAAGACAATGTTGATTATTATTCTGACACTTCAAGAAGTGGTTCCGAAATTATACTACCAAAGAGACGACGAATGGTAGTTATAAAAAGTGAAAGCGAAGAATCGCCGGAAGACTTAGATGAATGGCATGATGTCAAGGAAGAATTAGATATTCCGGATAGAATACATTTTAATGTATCACCAAAGGTCATTGAACCACAAATTCCTACAAATATTTTACAGCCGATACAATATTTCAAATTATTTTTCACAAACGAACTGGTAAATGAAATTATAAAAGAAACCAACAATTAAGTAGAAAATGTTCTAAAGAATAAAAAAAATATCTAGTAATTCTATTTGGTAAACGCGGCGTGTGGTGGAAGAGGATGAGTTTTGGGCTTTTATTGGAGTTATTATCAATATTGGTACTTGCCCAAGTACACCCAGAATGCACATGGGAGATTGTTTCCAAAGATATCACACCATGGGGAATTACAAAATTTAAAATTTATTTTTTATTTACGAGAAGAAGTTTCATATGTATAAAATAAATAAAATCAAAAACATTCACAAGTACGTGCAATTCTTCTCACTTAAAATAAGACTCCTTCTTCACACTCGTTCCTCTGCGAAAATGTGCCGGAGTTGCTGATAGGCAGTGATACAAAAATGTGCGGAGTGCTAAGGGTTAACATACGAGTAACAGTCAATAGCACAAAACTGAAAAGTCGAAGATTCAAATATGTGAAAAAAGCAGATGAACGAAGAAAATATTTTGTCTCTTAACTACATGCGTTTTTTGATATTAAGGCAATAATATTTTTAGTAAGGTTAAATGTTAGTATATGTATAAAACTTATCATCTAAGTACACCACCTCTTAGGTTCAATTTTTGTATGTATATATGTATATTTGAATCCATGAGCTATTCTGTTTTTTGTGTAACTCCTCTAAATTTACCTTATCCGGACATGCTGAAAGAATTTTTCTACATAATCTAGAACACCTTTTTGACAGTTAATAAAATTGTTTTCATACATCCCTTATGTTAACAGCCTTCTATCTCTGTCATGGACACTTCTAAGAGATTCACAATGAAACATTTTATACTTTGTGAATATTTGTTACTATAACCCAAATCAAGCCCGTATACGCATTATAAACACTGAAAAAGTAATAAGACGAATAAAATAATCTAAGACAATGGTATAATTGAAAAATAAAAAATTATTCTTTCCTAGTTTGAAGTGATCTACAAAGCCCTGCAACAAAGCTGTGGTTGACAGTAAACCTCATGGGAACATATGTTTCTTTTTGCCCATCTTTAGTCTTGCCGATAATACGGCCACGTGTAATATTATCTATGTCAGGAACACGTGACGAAAATTGCATGTACGTTAATTGATTCTTTTTTTATTAAACTTTGTTTTTGAACAACTTTCAATACTTATCAAACCCTTTATATGTGCTATCATGTAACCAACAATTTCGGCAATCTAAAATTTATATACACACAACGTTTTACTGTATCCTGCACTTGTGCTAATTTCTACATTTCCCGGCCTTCCATTTTGGGGATTCTATTGTTATTCGTACTTAGCAATTGTCCACAAGTGTACTAGTTGGAAAATGGCAGATATAAAGCAATTAACGTTATCCCAAAAAGTATTAATTGTAAAAGGAAAAGCAATAAAGTTACAGATTAACGAATCATCTGTGAGACAGTTTTAGCAAGTTATAAAGTTTTTGTCCTTTGAAATGGGATATTAGGCTCTAGGTGAACATGTTGCACATACAAACTAGATGACTGCGAGTTAAAAAAGACTATATTTTAATATCTGATCCGTGAAATGATCAGAACTTAGAACATATTCAGAAAAATAGTCTGGGAAAAGAATTTCAATTAAAACATAGCAGCGTCGATTAAATAAAGGAGATTTAAAGATCATAACATTGGTAAAAAATTAACAAAACAAATTAAGGAAATAAGACTCTACTATACCAGGAAATTAAAAAAATGATCAGTAAATAATTTAATAATATTTGGTAATGATAATTTTCTCTGATGAATTGAAGTTCAGTCTTTTGGGTACTGACAGAAACAAGCTAGTTTGACGAGGAAAAGGTGAGAAACTAAACGAAAATTACATTTTTTAAATAGTCAAATATTTTTATCTTATGGTATGGGAGTACGTATCTTCTCAAACAGTTGGTCAAATTTTAATGCCTAAGGGATCAGTTATCTCAAAACCGCACTCGGACATTATAAAAGAGGATGCTTATTGCACTGTTTTGGAGGTTACTCAGTCTTTTTCTCAGTCAATAATTCAAGATGGTAATACACCCTGTCAGTCGGCATATGTTGTAAATTTAATTGAGTTTGCATTAATAAGTTTGTGTACTCATACGCATGACCACCTATAAATTGGTAAGTAATCATTAATTTTTTACTGTAGCTTTCATTTAAAAAAGAATATCTTTGGATTTTTAAATCAATATTCACCTTTAGTGAAACTCTTTGGGGGGGGGGGTTCTTAAGAGCAGAACCTTGAGACCAAGGGTCTATTGTTCCCAAAAATGCTATAATTTGGAAATAGTCCAAATCTGAACCCCGTCATAATGTGCTATTTTTTTTTGAGGGGAAAAAAATTCAAAATATGAAGATTACAACTTTGCCAGAAATATAAAAAATTATTTACTATTTTTATCAGAATGAAATTTTTGAAAATTATATTAAAAAACTGTATAATACTATGGTGTTACGAATTAAATCTGTAATTAAGAAATAAAATAAGAAAATCCACTAATGATTAATTTATTTTACGAAATAAAAAATAATTTTTTCATTCATTAAACCAGAATTAAGTTATGTGTATCGTATAAATTTTAAAATGAAAATATTATTTAGTCTGTTTTTAATATTTATTAAGAAGTAAAGAAGATAATTATAAAATTGAAAATGTAAATAGATATATTTTCTTATATTTCACATTTGTATGTGAATTAATTAACTAAAAACTGTTAATAGTTATTTTTATGAGTGTAGTACACTATTATGTAAAGAATTTTTTATTTCAAAGATTTATTTGGAAATTATTAAAAAAGAAAATAGCTATAAGTCAACTTTTTTGCAGCTCGGCATTCCCCCCCCCACCATATATATTATGGTTGTAAAATCCAATTTTAATTTAATTTTGGTAATAATCTCATATTATGTGATACTATTCTGTACTGCTCTCATGAATTTAATTAGCTTCGTTTAATATAAAATTTTAAAATTGTAAATATAAAATCCTAAAATGATATTTTATAACAGTTTTTTTTTGCCCTTGTAATCTTTGCAAAATATATTAGATACAGATAACTGTACAAACTTTTGGGATAGCTTTTTCGTTAATAGGGGTATGTATAAATATTATTGAATTTTACGTGCCTTTAAATCTTTAATACATAGTGTATCATTTTAAACATTCCTAAAGATAACTTGTAGAATTTTTATGCTTTCTTATAACGAGTTTTCCTTTTGAGTTGTAGGTAGAGGGCAATATTATAATCAATCTACAAAATTTTCCAGTAAATTTTATTTTTTATAAATTTTTCATTTGGATTATGTGTTTTCGAACAGTACACATAAATTTGCTTTTTCTCCGGTACAGTCTCCCAAAGAAATTTTTGAATACCTCGAGAGGTCCTCCCAAAAATAAGATGATGAAACTAGAATTTTATGTTTTGTTTTAGTGATGTTCGTTAGGTGTATCTTTTATACACAGTCTTCCAAATAAATTTCCGAATACCTCGACGGGTCCATCCATTTATAATAAGACGATGAAATCAGAATTTTTTTGTTTTGCTTTAGTGATATTCAAAACATCGTTAGGTGTATCTTTTATACCTAGTCACACAGAAGTACACAGTCTCCCAAAAAAATTTCCTAATAGCTCGACGGATCCACCCAAAGATAAGATAATGAAATTAGAATTTTTTGTTTTGCTTTAGTGATATTCTTCCGGTGCATGTTTTACACAATCTCCCGAAGAAATTTCGTAATATCTCAATGGGTCCACCCATTTATAATAAGAAGGAATTTAGAATTTTTTTGTTTTGCTTTAGTGATATTCAAAACATCATAAGTCGTGACCAATTACTTTGTATTCTTCAAAACTCCATTTTAAAATATTTATTTTACACGATTACCAAATACATATTACCAAATAAATCTTTTTTCACGAAGTTTCTCCTTTTTCATAAATGACATCCTATGGTGTTTAAAACGGTAGCTGTTTTAAACACCAAGGGACACTAAAGTGTTTACACGTCATATATATTTTGTTCTATGCAAGTACATAATAACTCATATGCATCGATATATAATTGACAGGTATGATTAAGACTTTGAAGGGATATGATAATAGAATATTAGTGATATTTTTGAATTGTCGAAAAGAGTCTTTCAAATACTCTAATAAACACCTAATCACTATACCAAAGCACTGGAATACAATTTGCTGTAGCAAGAAAGGGCAGAGGTAGTAATACATTCTACCGAGAAGTTAACCGTATCGCACATAATTAATCATTCAGTTATATTTTTGATGTTATGGTTGGTATTTTAATTGATACTCATTAGAGCAATTATATAAGAGAGAAAAGTAATTGCTTTTTATTTTTTTGCATCACCGAGTTTTTTTCTCCGAAAACTTCTATTTGGTATCCAACACTACGAAGTATTTAAAAAATGTATAACTTCTTTAACTAAAATCACTACTATGGAAAAAACTATTTTGTCTTCGTTTGACTACTCCGACCAGATGTTTCAAATACATACCACGTCTGCAACTCAGTCATACATAAACTTCTAGATGTTTTGAGTTGTGTATTTGCATGTACTTGAATTTGAAGTGTACATATGTCCGAATTCGATCCCCAGTAAACAAACGCAAAGCTTTATTTACAAGTCTTTGATATTGACATCGCATCTTTTATACTCTGTTTCTCTTCTAAGCCCTTTCGGTAGGTAAATACTCTTCAAACTTAACTCAAAGTATAGAAATTTTATTTAGAATAAACCTAAAATATTACATTGCTATAACATATTTTTTTAAGTAATACGGGAGAAGGAATATGACAGAAGATGCATAGATATCCCTTCTTGATATTTTTATGAGCAAATTCTATTAAACTTTATCATTCTCTTATATGAATATTTTATGTATGATGAAAATTTCTCTTGAATGGAAAGGTATTTTACAATTTTTGAAGAATGATTTCCATAATTTATAAGCAACTGCTTCAAATAGCCAGTAGAAAAACATACACTCAAGAGCCAAAACATTATGACCACCTGTCAATAACGAGTTTGCCCACCTTTGGCGAGCAACACAGCTTCAACCAGCCTTGGCACGGATGCCACAAGTCCTTGGTAGATGGCCGGAGACAGATTGTACAAGATGTTTAAGCAACGGTTACTCAAATCGGAGATATTGCTAACTGGTGGTCTTTGAACTATGAGCTGCCGTCCTATGACATCCCAGATGTGTTCTATCGGATTGAGATCCGGTGAGTTAGGCGGGCAGGACATTAACTGGAATTCAGCATTATGTTTCTGGAACCACTCCAATACAATTTTAACCTTGTAACACGGGGCGTTGTCCTATTGGAACATTCCATTTCCAGATGGAAAAACAGAGGCCATGTAAGGGTGCAACTGGTCCGCATTGATGGTCAGATACCCTGTACCATTCATGGTCTGTTCTACCACAATCACAGGTCCCAGAGATGCCGAATAGAACGTCTCCCAAAGTATAATACCGCCTACAAAGACCTGTGTATGACCTGCTGCACATTGAGGGAGCAACTGTTAACTTGGGTTGTCAGCTGAGCCACCGTCTGGCTCCGGTTTTTCTTCACCATGCGAGACAGTCTCCGAAGACCTTTTTCTTTGATAGCGTGTGGACGTCCACAGAATTTCCCATCCCACACAGAAGTAAGTGAAAGAATGATTTTTCAGACTCTCCAGCAGCAGTTAAATACCACTTCCACCCGACCACGTGCCTTCCACGTCATCCAGGCGAGTTCATTGCAAAATGTAGGGGTGGTCATAATGTTTTGGCTCTTGAGTGTATACCAAGAACTAATATACAAGTCTGAACCCTTGTCCGGAACGGTAAATTTGAGGGACAGAATTTTGAATCAAATTTGTTAAATAACTTTTTAGGAAGATGTATAAAAATATTTTCAAGATATTACTCTTTATAGAAGCCTAAAACATAAGTATATTTTATTAATTTAATTTAATTGACAATTAGTGTCAGGATTTTTTATTATTATTTTTTTGTAGACCCCTGCTGTGGCTCGACGATTCTTAAAGAAGTATCCACAGGGACCACATCATATATAAAAGCATGCTCAGAAGGAGTTGACATGGTGCAGTTAAATAAAACAACTAGATCTAGACACAAGCATTTATTTATTTAAGATAGTATAATGAATAACGCAGAGCTCTGGATATCAAACTGAACTAAAGTTACAGAAGTTTAGAGTACTGAAAGCACATACAAGTTACATAAATAAACATCAGCACCTTCGATGCAACCGAGACAATTACTACTGTCACAGTGACTCTTATACAGGCAGACATATACCTACATTGCAAATATTTACATATTTAAAAAGATGCTGTGTTGCCACAAATAAAATTACTATAATTTTAAAACTTTACTCATAACAAATATCAATACAGATCAATGAATTCATGTTACAATAATATGTGAAAATACATTATAATATTTGTAATATATACAAGACACTATTTATAAAGACTGAACATTACGTCAACGACCTTAATCAGAAATGATGCGTATGACGTCAATCTTCGGTGACTCAAAACGAAGCAACGACTTTAGGTGTTATTGCGTAATCACCACGTTTTTATTCACTAGATCAAAGTTTTTACATTGTAGGTGGCAACCTCAGTTGGAGACTTGTAACAGGGGTTGCCACAAATTTTAGAAAATTTAATATTTCTTTAATTCATTATAATAATTGTACATTCCGTAAATATTTTTACACAATGTATCTAAAAATAGATAAAAAACAATACAGATAAATAAAAATTGGAATCATTTCTACGCCTTTTTATTTATAGTAAAAAGTTTATTTAACTTGCTTTTCATGTGAAGCAGACAAAAGCCTTGATTATGCAAGATCAGAGTTTTTGTTAACACATGCGCGCCGGGAATTTCTCAGTAGTGAACTTTCAAGTAGCTATACTTAATGGACAGATTATAGTTAATTCTTGAACTAACCCAAGTAATTGCATTTATTTTTATTATTGCATTATATTTTTAAGTTTGTTACTTATGTAAAAGGAAGCCCAGTGGTGTTAAGGTAGCACTTCTTTCCCACGACACATCCGAGCTCCAGGTCCGAGGTTCGATCCCCGGACTAGGCAAGGTTGACTCAGCCTTTCATTCCTTTAGTGGGTAGACAAACTGAGGATCATGCATACTTGAGAACTAAACATTTGTTGTTCTGCGTAAGATTGACCACCTAACCGGAACATATGCTTCGCACCCCATGTCCCTTGGTCTCGGAAACGGAGATTGGTACCTTAGGCCCTCGCCCCCTGGGGGCTGTTGCGCCGAAGAGTTTACTTATTTAAAATTTTTCCCATTGTTCTATGTCTAAAAATTAAAAATTAATCTTCTGAATCTACAATAGTATATTATAGTACAATTGAAGAAACTAACAATTTTACTCATTCATGTATCGGATTTGCGCACTGCTTATGAGGTTTCTCATACAGAAGTTTATTGGTTTAAGAACAGGACAAAACAGTGGTTGATCTGGAAGACCGACTGCATTGAGGTTTTGTTTTAAGACTTTTTTAACTATAGATTCATATTATAATCTTGCAATAGAATTAAGAATCACGGTGACAACACTAACCGTTAGTTACAGCATGAAATGCATGTACGAAACAAGGTTCTTATGGTTACGTGTTGAGATGAAAAAAACTTTGAGAGAAAACAGTTGGAAGTTACAATTATACTTCGCCAAGTAACACTAAATGAAAGCCAATAGATCTGGAAAAACAACTTCTCAGACAAAAGAAAATTTAATATTTTTGGATGGGACATCAGGCGACTGCTATGGAGAAAACGAAACAAAGATACATCTAGAATGTTACTATAGTCAGAGAAACACACAGGTAAGACCGTTCTTGTTTGGAGATGTATGAGGTGCTTCGAGGATTAGTAATTTATCTTTTATGGCATTATCAGTCATTCGTTTTATGTTGATGTCATGCAAAAATTGCATTCTGGTGTTACAATAATTATTGCTTCTTCGTTACTAATGATCCCAAAAACATATTCTTAACACTAGATTTATGGATGTTGATCATCACATACCTATTTTCACTGAAGTGAGCCAATTTGACTCATACAAGAAAATTGAAGATTTTTGCAAAGAAAACAGTTCCAAATTAATTTAAATAAAATGTTTATTATAAAAAAAAATCATGGAAAACATTTTTATATATAAAATCTGTTTTTGAAACACATTTTCCGCAAACATTTCTATTACATTTAGCACAATGGTTTCTACATCTGTTTCTTTTGCATGATTGTTGAACTTGACAATTCTTCCGTGCGTCAGTAGCATGGATTTCTGTCATTGGAATGGAAGTGTTCTCGACTTCTTCTCTACATTTACTTCTTAGCTCTTCGGCCAATTTAAAAATATCCCAGGCTTGATAGGACCAATAAATTTCATGTTATGCAATTAACTGTTAAACCATTCTACGAGTCAAATTGGCTCACAACCGTGAAAGTAGGTATACCACATTTGAAAATGTGAAATGAAGGGGTCTGCGGGGAAGATTAATAAAAGTTTACATATATTTTATTACTTAACTAAAAACGAACGTATGTTTTTTAAAAAGTGATATTAAAGTTCTCTCTCTCTCTCTCTCTCTCTCTCTCTCTCTCTCTCTCTCTCTCTATATATATATATATATATATATATATATAATATAATATATATATATATATATATATATATATATATATATATATATAGTGATCAAATTTTTAGTGAGTGAAATTGGTTCGGTCCGTAAGTCTACTGTTAAAATACTCGGATTTAGATATTATATAACATACTAAAATCGAACCTCTTTCTTCCTCAATCACCTCAATGTAATCCCAGATTTTTTAAACCCTTCAAATTCATGAACATATCTAAGAAAAATGCAGCCTATGTATAAATGAGACTCTACACAAAGCTGTACAATAGAAAAACTTGGTTAAATCAGTGCAATTAATATTGAAAATCTCATACAAGGTATTCCTGTAAGAATTCTCCTACAAGGATTTACTTTAAAATTTATTTTTAAAATTATGAAATATTATATACTGTATGAATACTTTTTAATCTATTAGAGGGTGGTTTGTTTAAAACTTCTGTATATTTCAGTTGGTTTGTATTACTTTTTACTTTAATTTCACAAAGATATTGTAAGATATAATCTATTGTAATTTGCTTGCTGAAAACTTTTCATTAATATTTCATTTTAAGTGAGGTTTTTATGTCAAAATAGGGACTGCACGAATGCTTTTACAATTGATGTATAAACTTTAAATGACCATTGCGACTGTTAGTATCAAGCAGTCACAAAAGAATAAGAAAATTCAAGAAGTGAAGTTGGGTGTGGTGGGAGAGCTGTAGAACTCGTCAGATCAAAACTTTTCTTTATTTTTCCTAGAATAAATCTCCTACAGTATAGAATTATATTTATGCATGTTTACCTGATTAGATAGAAAAAAAGTAAATATCTAATAACAAGCCGAAGATCAGAACTATCTAATTTAAAACAAGTTTATCTTTGTGATAAAAACAAAATACATTTACCAATGAGTACTCTAAGATTGGTTTCCTGTAAATGTCAGTGAGTTCACTTTTATCAAGAATTACTCTGTTTCTAATGTGTTCAGACTAAAAAATTGAGTTTAATATAATGTTCACTCAACTTAATAAAATATATCTGCATGTTTAAAAGTCTGTGTTAAAATACGTAATGATGTATATGTTTCTCTAGATAGAGAATAATAGGTTTATTAGTATAAATTGAGAAATATATTTTATGTTAACAGCTTGTTAGTAAAATACCAGTGACGGATATTTCGCTTACAATATCTAATTGAAAGAATTGCCCCCAAGATATTATATTCAATTGAAGTAAGCCTATATTTGACATTATAGCTGCTTGAACTTGTATATGTTTACAAGATTATTTTAATAAAAATATTTAAGGTTTTAGTGTGTTGTTATACGTTAGTGATAAACGATAATAATGTTGGATAACAGTGTAAAGGGTTGAAATACTAATCATCCCGAATTTACAAATAAACCTTCTTTAAAATTATAATACATTCAGGCATACAAAATAAAAAATTTCAAAACTGGTGTGGCCTTGTTATTAAAATCTGAAAACATCAAAAGTCTTTTACAGAAAAGCTAAGTTTATTCCAAGGAAGGTGTAGTATAATTACTTAAACATAATTATATTTATAAACGTAGATTGCTGATTTAATAAAAAGAAAAGAAAGGTGGGTTCTTTTCGAGTGTGTTCACTTGAAAAATCTCTCTCTTTTTTTAAGTGGATTTTAGTAGATTACCCTATTGTAAAATGACCACTTTCCTATTAGATTTAAAATAATTTTATGATTATTATTACAATAATTATAAAAACCATTTTTAGATGAATAAAGATTATCTAAAAGTACAAAATTATACAATAAAGATGTCAGATATGATCCCCCAATTCTTTAACACTAGATTTACGGATTTTGATCATATATCTATTTTTACTGAAGTGAGCCAATTTGACTCATACAAGTTTTTTGCAAAGAAAATAGTTCCAAATTAGTTTAAATAAAATGTTTATTATCAAAAAAATTTTGGAAAACATTTTTTACATATAAAATATGATTTTGAGACACATTTTCCGCAAACATTTTTATTACATTTAGCACAATGGTTTCTACATCTGTTTCTTTTGCATGATTGTTGAACTTGACAATTCTTCCGTGCGTCAGTAGCATGAATTTCTGTCATTGGAATGGAAGTGTTCTCGACTTCTTCTCTATATTTACTTCTTAGCTCTTCAGCCGATTGGAAAATATCCCAGAGCTGATAGGACCAATAAATTTCATGTTATGCGATTAACTGTTGAACCATTCTATGAGTCAAATTGGCTCACAACCGTGAAAATAGGTATACCACATTTGATAATGCGAAATGAAGGGGTCTGCAGGGAAGAGGAATGAAAGTTTACATATATTTTATTACTTAACTAAAAACCAACGTATGTTTTTGAAAAGTGATATTAAAGTTTTATATATATGTATAGTGATCAAATTTTTAATGAGTCAAATTGGCTCGGTCCGTAAATCTAGTGTTAATAAAGAAGATAATTACGCAATTGGTTGAATTATTTAGTTTTTGATAATATCAAATATGAATACAATATTAATTGAACATTGAGTAGAGAACAAATTGGTTGAGTTTCAGTTTGGAGACCTATGGTTTAACGTTTTACTACACGAAGTCTAATAAGATGAGGATCTACTGCTTAAAACCGATTCCGAGTTGCTAAGAAGAAGCATGCCAAAGTATTCAACAATGGTTGCTACAGATTAGTTAAGCAACCAGTAAAGTTTGAGTACTGCCATTTCTCTGCAATCGATATCTTTTTAATTTTTGTCAACTTTCAACTTTTTGTTACAGACAGTACAAATTACAATAAAAATAGTACTAGCTGTTGTAAAAGTCCTAAATATAAAATTTCAACATTATAAGGATAAGAGTAATTTTAATAGTAGGGTTGACACAATTAGACAGCTAAGGGAGTTGAGTTATTAATAAGTGAGGCACCGCAACTATAAAAAGTTGCGGAGGAAACATTTCTGCATAATTAAATTGTGAATATACACGTTGAAAGGTCACGTCTTGATTTTCTCTGCCTCGCGGGGAATCTTATTATCGTGGCATAATTTAAGAAAAATGGCAACAAATAAAATTATCGCCGATGCTTAGGAGGGAATTTTTAAGTAAACTTGGTAACTGCCCCTGTTGTTTGTGGTGGGTCAAGAATTTTTTTTGGATTCATGTTTCGGGGTAGATTTTCTATTTTCCATAAAGCGTTTATAGTTTTTACTATGGTAACTGCAGACAAACACGTAACAAGTACAATTTGTTCCCTATTAACCTGTAAACATTTAAAGCATTTGTGATGAGTATATATTGATCAGTGTAGAAAATCTAAATTATTACAGACTAAGAATAAAAAGATGATGTCAACATTATAGGATTTTTTCTTGTCCACATATTAATTTATATACATTTTTTTTCTATTTTCTAACTTTTGGTATTTTAACCTGAGTACAATCTTCGAATTCTTTAACAAATTTGTTAATTACTTAATGGCTAAAATACTAATTTTTAATAAAAGCAAACATTTATACAGTACTCATTAAAATTAATACTATATTCTAATTAAACAATGAGTTGAGATCCCGTATTGCCCGCTCGTGGTGACCTATTGCGTTTTAAAATGTATTATATTGGTATATATTGTTTTATGAAATACAGATTGCAAAGAAAAATCGAGGGAAAGAAAAAGACGTTATAATATATCATTTAGAGATATTCATCAAGCTGTTTTTTCCAGAACTTTTATGTTATATTCTAGAGTTTTACATAAATTTTTTATAGTCGCCTTTGTAATTAAAAAATGTGTTCATGCAAATATATCTATAAAAATTTGTATCCACCGAATGTAGGGGTGCATGTTTGTAAATTCTCTTATAATGATTAATTATCGAAATGCTACCATCATATCAATGTATATGTTACAGCCTTTCAAACATCAGGTTTTACTTTAGTTGGTACCCATGTTTTCCTGCTTTTTAACTTTATACCATTGTATTACATTGTAATTATTCACATTGTATCAATTTTTAATTATTTATGTATTCATCTCTCAAACCAACAGTACCTTTTTATTTTATTTTATTTAATTAATTTAATTTTTTCTTATAATAAAGTTTTGTAGAGTATCTTTCTGTCATATAAGGAAATTTGTAATGCAAACCTGTTTTAATCAAACATTATTTTAGAAATATGGTAAATATAAAAGAATTCCAAAATTCCAACATACTAACATCCTCCCCCTTCCAGGTGAATAACATATACTCAGTAAAAGTTGGACACGTGTGGAGGTTTCTCCACGTTTTGTCTAATGTACTCTTTTGTCTTCTGTGGCTTTGGGATTTCGAATGTACGTTTTGGCCGTCCCTCATTGGGTTTTGACTGTATCTATGATACGTTTGGACTTGTGTGCGTGTCTCGAGTAAGATTTTTTTTAAAGGGCGTTGTCTAATGTACTCTTTTGTTTTCTTTGGTTTTGGGGTTTTGAATGTACGTTTTGGCCGTTCCTTATTAGGTTTTGGCTGTCTTCCTGATACGTTTGGAATTGCGTGAGTGTCTCGAGTAAGAGATTTTTTAAAGAGCATTGTTGAGTCTATTCTCATCCGGGGACATCCACAAGCCTACAGCCTTCCTTTTAAAATGTATGTCCCCAAGGTATTATTAATAGATATTATAAAAGTCCTAAATGGAAAATTTCAAAATTCTATAGCTTACTATTTATAAGTTATGTCCGGCAACGTAAATTTACTTTATATTCAAATTTTTCGTTATACAGAGTGAGGAATGCAATGCAAAAGGCAGATGCATGCCTAGATGTTATGGCATTTCTAAATCCTTATGACCAGTTGTGTTCTTCCGGGGTACATGAAAAATGGTTATGGAGAATCGTTCTGCGCTTTTTATAAAATAGATAGTAATTTCATACAATTCACGAATAGAAATATGTCATAACTTATATCATATGAAAATGCATTCAAAATGGAGATAATACGTGAAGTTACTGTGATGTATATCCAGACTGAAGGCTGAGTGAGAAATAGCTAAGAAAATATTGGAAAAAAGATTTTATGCGCTCAGGAGAATAGTTTGATATATATATATATATATATATATATATATATATATATATATATATATATATATATATATATATATATATTAGGAACTGATATATTTTACCAAATTAAGGCTAAATATAAATTTGCATCTGTAAATCTAAAAATTTTTATGTATCTAAAATTTTATAATTAAAATTTAAAACTTTACAGATCGAACGACATTTAACTGGTATCAACATATAAAAGAAAATATCTTGATAGTTTTACTACGTTTGTTAATTACATAAAAAATATGGTTATAATTTAATATAAAGATTTAAGTTTTAATGTATGTATTTAAAGTTATTACTTTGATAAATAAATTTAATATTTTTTCCTTTAGATGCTTTTTAACTCATATATCGCTCAAAGAGGCAAATTTAACATTATATTATAAACTTATAAAGCACTAAATTTTTTTATTTAAAGTTGAATTGAAAAGATGCTATACTGAATATTTTTGACTTAACACATTGTGTGCGGGACACGTACTAGTACGTTTTCTGACGATGGATACTTGACCGCGCGTTAGTGTAACAACATGGTTTTTTTGTGGGTACAAAAATAACGGTATATACAGGAAAAAGAAGCCGAATGTTCTTGTCAACTATATAGATTCTGGAAAAATTTAGACAAATAAAAACTAGTTTTTACATCAGTCGATGCGGAACCAC
>CM063506.1:2113875-2138875 GCA_032207245.1 Pardosa pseudoannulata
TTAAGAACAACTCGATAACTCATCAAAAATTTAAAATGTTTAAAATTTTAACTTTTTAAAGGTAAAAATTAAAAGGTCAAAAATTTTTAAAAGGTTTATTTGGATTAAAATGATCTTGCGCTTATTTCCGACACTTCTTCTTAAAATCATCTTCTTATTGGTATTTTTTAAAAAAATGTGCGTTAAAGGATATTCAGAAAAAAGGATATATTTATTTATTGATTGATTGAATATGTTGTAGCAACAAGTATAGCTGAATTTGAAAGATTGATATTATTATTTTCTTTTTGTGATTTTTCTTTTAGACTTAAAGAACTCAACATTATACGTGTTTATATTAACATGTACCTAAAACGGTTTTGCGTGCAAGTCATCTAGTCGGCAAAGTACGTTAGTAGCGTTTTAATGATGGCATCACGTGATTTAGTGAACGGAAGAGATTCGAGTATCGGCGGTATTTTTTAAAGCTATCAAAATCATTTATAAAAAGTTTAGTGGGTGGACTATAAACTACATGGGTTTGTATAAAGAACAAATATTCGTACACACATGTATATGAATATGTATGTATATACTCAGATATATGCAATGCCAGAAAATAGAACAAGTTTAATTAAGTTTGAAACTCATTTTTGTTTCACCGAATGATTAATTTTATGTATAATCTATGACAGCGTAGACAGGTGTATGAGTTTGAGATTTTTAATGGGGAATACACATTCACAATACTGAGTGATGAATGTGCTTCAGCATTTTTTTGAGATATACATATTTCGCAGAATTTCACCATTTTTTTCATGTATTTATGTCTGCAAATTGAACATCTGTGCTGCTCAGTTTTCTTAAACAAATAGGCAATTCCGTTTAAAATGCTTCATCTTCTTTTCTGTTTGATGTTTTCTAGTTCTAACAGAATATTCTGGTGATTCACTGTTGAAATTTTTATAATTTACATATATACATTTGCATATAATTGTGTGTGTGTGTGTGCCTGTATAAGTAATATATAAAAAAAAAATTCCCATTATTTCTTCAAAATTCTCCTTATTCACGTTCTGTTTTTCATAATCTTCACTTTCGCAGTTATTGATATTAAATCATGGACATGATTCTTTGATAGTATATTCTTGCCACGCTAGTCAAAACCAAAATTTAGTTAACAATATCTAGGTGTGTTATTCTTACACTTTTCCTAAACTTTAAACAGATCTTTGCTATTTTCCTGTCTTTATATGTATTTTGTCTCCACGATTGTTTTTACAAAACAAGTCAGAACCACTGTGTAACCTCTTTTTTATGAGAAGTTAAGCCACGTGATTAACATTTCCTAGGGGATAGTATTTCTCACAGAAACATATGTTTGGTGACTCTTGACTATGTAAGATATGTATGTTTGCTAGTTCTCTGATTTTACGATAAAAATAAAGGGTTCTTATTAAGTATTACGCCTAGTCATAATAGTCGAAATAAGTGCTTTTCTCACTATGGATACTGAATCTATCATACATTTGATAAAAAAGCTATCTCAATTGAAAATTACTGACTATTTCCTGTGTGGTTGGTGAAATTTTTTTTATCGCTTATATGCACACATACATGTATGATACATGCTTTTTCAGCACATGACTAATGATGAACTAAGTTTAGATGTAATTTAAAATTTTATTGGACACTATTCTTTGATTTGACCAGGGTTGCTGAGCAAAAGGAAGTCTTTGCCATTAATGACATATAAAAAACCAAACGTGTCCAAACGTTGAAATTCACATTTATTTAATATCAAAACGTATCGGTCCACCTTTCGTCTTTACGGTGCAAAAGCTCTACATAGAATGCTTTAAGCATATTCATATTTGCGGCAGATGTGAGTTCGACAGCGAGCGAGTCACGTGATTTTGTTCTCAGGAGAATTAATCTAGATCAGCTATTTTATGAGGCCAGAGTGAAACTTGAACTTTAAGAAAGATGGAAAGCACACATGCAGTAATTTAATTAATGCAGAAGCAATATCATTTCCATGGGGTAACTAATTACCTGGTTGAAAAATGATCCAATGACAGAAATGTAGCATTTAATTAGGCGCTAGTTTTGAGAAATTAGTAAAAATGATTTAAGTCGGAGATCCCATCTTTAATGTACATGTTATAGCTAGAAATTAGATATTAAAAAATGAGAAGGAGTAAAAAGGAAACCTAAATTTGGATAAGTATTTAGACATAATAATTCTGATATATATATATATATATATATATATATATATATATATATATATATATATATATATATATATATGAGAGAGAAAGAAATATTGTTAAAAAACAATATTTTATTAAACTATTTTTATAGCATATAGTTTACAAATAAGCAAAAGACATTAACCCTTCATACAGTTTTAATGAAATCGATGTTTATATGCAACGAAAAAGTTTTAAGTTCTTGGTAAAACAGGGTAACTAATTTTTCGAAATGTGATTACCACTTGTTCATTTGGTGTGAGTGTAAAGTTTTCGTAAAATGTACATGAAACAAAAGGGTTTTTGGAACTCTCTTCTCGGAAGCTTTTACTCTAAATGAATGACGCCAGCGTGAAGTGAGTTTAAAGGGAACACTATCAAACAATAAATCAGGAGCCCTCCTAATGCGAAACTTCGTTATAACCGGAGTGCAAAGTGCGAAGTAAAGTGTTTCGCTAATGCACTGCGAACCATCGCAAATGCAATTCCGCACCAACCACCTCCCGCTAAACAGCGAATAAATTTCATTTTTTGGGGACATCTTCTTTCTTGGAAAAAAAAAGATTTTTTTCTCTCTCCATTTTGGCATCCCCCTTCCTTCACTTAATCATCCATCTAAAATGCTAGCACTCACGGAGCCATAAGGTTGAAAATTTTTCTTGAAGAAAAAAAAAATAAATAACTTAATATATTTTGTGGCCATTTTTATTTTCTTTGCTCACAATGCGCTTGCGCCGACTCACCTTTCTTCCAGATTCCAGCCATTCGCGCGACTGAGGGGGAAAATATCTTCTTTTAGGTGCGTTGGCAATTTATCTTTCTCCCATTTTGGCGCCATCTAGCGGACAACGGCATCGATCGCGGAGGTACATTATATTTAGGAAATACAAATTACAGGGAAGTGGGACTTCCAGCATATTTGCGGAATGGGGTTTTGAAGCACTGCCAGAAAAATCAGAGCTCAGATAGACATGTTTTTACGTTCGATACATAATCTCGTATATGACCGCGTAATACGCTTGGATTTATTGAATCACCTTTCGCGCATGATTTACGTTCACAAAACTCTTTCTCGCACATCCTTTTGTTTCAGTGAGTACTCACTCTCGTATGACTGAATAAATCGTGCATTCCATACGTATATATCAAAATGTGTCAGGATAAAACAATAAGGTGTGCATGTGTGTGAAATACATACATATTATTATATGAATTTTATGCATGTAATCCAATACATATGTATGCTTATACACATAAACATACATTTGTTTAATGATATTTCTGTGTACTTCTGATGAGAGACAACATTATTAACTCTTTCATGTTAGAGTCTGCTCTTTTTTGTTTTCATTTCGGATTATCAAAGTCTGCAATGTATGAGAGTAAATACATATATACATACATATGTGTGTATGAATGTATGTATATATAATTTTACATGTAGTAATAAATATGCAAGTTTATATTTGCATGCACATACATGCATATATGTGTATGTATACATACATGTATGCGTATGTATATACATGTATATATTTGTATGCATATATATGTATACGTGTGGATTCCACAAGAGAAAGACACCGAGTCGTGTCTTGCTCCGCTAATGTAAACTTTCGGTGAGTGAAAAATGAATTTCAATTTTAATAATTGATCTTGTGCTATCTTCTGACCTTAAATATATATACATATACATATCTTTTTATTATTATTCTAACAATATCGAACATAGCCTTCTGAGTTTTTTTTTCTTCTGTATGTTACTCATGTTTTTAATTACTCTGGCAGTTTAGATAATAAATATCATCTAGATCAGACCCAGATTGACAGTATATACCAAGAACACATATCTAGCTACATAAGGGTAAGTCAGTTCTTACTCTGACTCATCCGAAGACATACAGCAGCAACAAGCTGAAGACCAGTACGCCACGACAGCAACCATAACAGCTATAAAGGTGCTGCTGAATAAGAGAGTTCCGTCATGGTCGTCAAATCGGGTAACGAGCAAACCCTGCAAAGGTAACCTCGAAACTACCAGAAATAACCGAAGACCCAGGAACCTCGCGCGCTTGATACCCGTATATATCTAAAGGAGGTATACCCTTGAGGTGTCTCTCATTTAGCACTATCCAGAGGCGGCTTGAGCTCTTGGCCGTGCACGCAAGAGACGTTGTCCTCCTTTACATAAGGGTAAATATTATTTTTTGTTCACATATGGTGTGAAGACCCCTTTGTTCAGAACACTAACGACCGAAATGAGCTCACCTGTGTCCCACCTGCTTGACAAACTACAATAGCACGGCCACACAGTGTCTGGGATGTTGACAGTTCGATTGTTTAGGGGTCACGCCCTGATCGGTCTAGTCAATGATTCCGAAGAATTACCTCGAGTATTCCGGAACGGGACAGCTAGCTAATGAGAATTCGACTAATTAACTAGCTGTAACCTTAACTGGAGTTCTAAGGTAACTGGGATCGTAACTGACCAAAAAACGGTTGGAGGAACCGTAACTGACCCCCAGGTATAAAAAGCCTAGAATTTTGTGACTCGGGACTTTTCGTCATTTTTTACGTAGGTGATTTTTGACCTCGTGGAGGCTTCCTCGACATTTCGCGTTGACCCTAGAAATTGTGTGAGAATATTTAATTCTTTTTTACGACTGTGATCATCGGGGATATGTTATCCAAGCAACAATCCTTTACATTTCGAATAGTTTTAGGATATTAGAATCCCTTTGTACATAGCTAGTATTTACTCGAGAAATAAAAGTAATTTCCAATTCTGTTTGTGGTCCTTCTTCACGCTACCTCTTGACTCAAGAACATTGAAGGCGTCACAGTGGGAGCATTTATTTTTATTTGCACTTCCCTCTACAATGCAAGTTTTGTCTACCATTTTATCATAGCAGCACCATATAGGCGCCAATATTACTCCTTATGAGTGAGCAACACAAATACATCCAATCCTTACTTGAGAATCGAACCCAAGCCCATTTAAGGGAAATACAGTACGATAATTGCTATACAATATAGACGGCTAGCAAATGTTATTAACATCTTAGCGTTTTTTTTTTCATGTCAGCTTTTCTTTTTACCCTTTGGTAAAAAGTTTAAGAGATATTTTCTGGTAAAAAAATACATTTTCTTTTAAAAGTTAAACAAGACTGAAATGTCGATCTGAAGTTTTCATATTATTCTTCTTCCCGCATTGATCGTTTGACTCCTTTCATTCCAAATTTATTCCCCAAAAATCCAACATTCTTTTTTCTTTAAATTTTTTCTTTAACCGTATCCTTCTTCAACGTTCGTCCTTCTTCAACTTCCTTCACGTTTCGTCCCGTTACTCCGTCTTCTGGTAACATCGTTTTCGTGGATTTTAGAAAACTGGGGAATGGAGTTTTTTGTAAGGGTGAAATTGTTTTTCTAATCCACCAGTCTGTTAGTAACCTAACAGATAAATCGGGCCACAACAATGGAGGGTCTACTCACAGATACAAAATGATTATGTTAAATTAGAGAGGAAGAGGATAACGAACCTGTATAAGTAAGAGTTTTTCTGAAGCACAGGAAATTTTAAAAGTTAATATCTAACTTGAGCCCCATGACACATAAAGTGCCCTTGCGGAGGTAGAGGGAACAGAATATTCATTATTTACAATGGGTAATATAATTCTACAAAGCAGGTATGAATTACAAAGTATTTTTAAAAGTTAAATATCATTATGAATGTATACTTCATTTTAATTAAACATCAACTACTTCAAATTAGGGTTCTAAATAATTGATTTATTCACAGTTTCACATTTTATCTATTTTCTACCTTCTCTTCCCTCCTTACATGATTTTTCCATATTTATCCGTAAATTCGAAAAGCGAGGGATAAAGGTTTCAGTGAATATGTTATTTAAATCTTTCAGATCATATACATGGATATACACAGACTGAGATTGCGAGCACGTGTTTGTCGGTGAGAGAGAGAGAGGAGGATTAACTCTTTAAAGACGACAGGAGCAGATAATTTTACTACCCATAAGTCCTAAAGTTTTCAGCAGGTAAAAATGTAAAATGGACTGTCCCATTCTCCACTACCCCTCTCCCTTCTTCCCAGAAAATGGTCTTCGGAGCTACTATATACTATAAAACCAGTGTAGCTACCAAACATGATTAAAACATGAATTTATTATATGAGTTCATGAAATAATATAAACATACACACTCATTTCGAAAGTATACAAAATTTAAGCTCATTTTTTATAAGTTTTTGCAGAAGTTAATAAAGAGTAATATTTAAATTAAGAACTGCAAACTTACTGAAACATTTTTTAGTATAAAAAAATTAATAGCTCTACACAACAGAAATTCCAGAAAAAATAATCATTATAAAATTGTGAGCATTATAAGAACAAAAAAAAAAAAAAAGTAAATCATACAGTATAATTCATTTCCTTTCTCTCTTCCAAATAATTACAAATTGAGTTTATGGCTTTTTATTTTCTCCACGTTATCAATAGAATTATTTTAAGAAAAAAGTTATGTCTTGAATCAATAATAAAAACAAAATTGTTTAACCATATATCTATAATTTTTAAGTAGCTTATGTTTATATAAAATACCTTAAAACTAAATTTCAAAATATATATCACAGCATAAATTAAGATTAGAATTATCTCAGAGAACAAGAAGAAAGTAAAAACTCATTGATAAAGAAAACACCTCAAAATGCGGTCAAGCTTTGCTGTAATCTAACTGTCAACTGGTCAAAAGACGGGGCAAGTGAAAAGAAGACCCCCCGATAGACATACCTATCACCCCCTATTTTTCTTAACTCCGGCCCATTCCGGCCAAGGCCGTCTGTAAGTGCTTCGGCCAGTATGAGCTGGGGTCGTCCCCAGGGAGT
Organism: Pardosa pseudoannulata; assembly: GCA_032207245.1. Taxonomy (NCBI): domain Eukaryota; kingdom Metazoa; phylum Arthropoda; class Arachnida; order Araneae; family Lycosidae; genus Pardosa; species Pardosa pseudoannulata. The sequence goes on from CM063506.1 coordinate 2,121,010, forward strand.
TAAGAAATATTTATGCATAACGATAAACCTGCTTATAATAATATTTCCTTTAGCCCGTTGGAACACCTTAAATACTCGATGCAAAATCACCAACAAGTCAGAATTATTTGATAAATATTTATCTTAAATTATTCAAACAAATATAAATTAGATCGCTAAACAAAATCCAAGATATTGTATGCGTATAAACATTGAATGCGTGAGTAATGACTCTCTATAACGATAATCTATCTATAAAAATATTTTTCTGTATCTCTAAAATATCTTTATAGGTAGCATTTATAGTATATCTAATATTTTTATTTGTACAATGCATCTATATTTATACCTATCTTGAATAAATATTATTTATACATTTTAAATAAATCTTTGAATTCAAAAATTATTATAATTTTGTATCTTGAATAATTACGGAAGTATAATAATGTACATATATTTTCTGGCAACATTTTATGTAATACAGCACTATTCACAACCGAAATTTTAACACTTATTCATAACATTTATGTATTGGCAGAGAATCTTCATTGTAAATATGACAAAGGAGGTTATTTTGTCAAAATATTCTTCAAGATGAGGGTTATAAAGTTTTAGTTTAGCATACACATAAATAGTTGAATCAAATTTTATATTTCTATAAATATGGAAAGAAAATACGTATTATCACATATTTAAGTTTATAAAAAATAAATAAAAAAGGGTAAAGGGTAAACTTAATGTCTTAATATCTTTATTTAAATATTAGACATCTAATAACTTAACATTTGCATCTTTATTGGATAATGTAAATTTATATGTATAAATAAAATAATTTTTTTTAATTTGATTTTTTAAAGTTACTTTTTACAATCTGCTGAAGCTATTTTAGGGTTTATAACTTTGAAATTGTATTTTCTTACTAAATTAATCATAAGTGTTAAGCTGAAATTAAAATGTTTATCAAAGTCAGACCTCGGAATTGGTTGTAGTTCATTTTTCTTAAATCGAGATGAAATAATCATTTCAAAATATTATGGATTGACTTTCAAAAATCCACCTAACTTAAAAACTAACCTTGCGGGATAATATTACGGAACTTAGAAGTTGTTAAAAAGCGAAAAAGAAACTTTTATCCAGTTTTTATTATAGCATATTATGGGAGGACCATTGAAGCTAGCTGTAGCTAAGAAAGTAATAAAATGCTTAACAGAAAACGAAATCATAAAGTCATACGTGTATATTAAAAATTTTCTATTCTATTATGTTCATTCTAAAGAAACGGTGAACATTTTTCGTTCACAATATGTTTTAAGATGTTTAAGATATACGGGCTTTAAAAAAAATTTTTAAATGTAGGAAAAGAATCTCTATGCCTTTTTCTTCATAGCGAGTTTTATAGGGAGGTGATAAACCAAAAACATTTTAATTGCATACATGTAGAATTGAATCCCGTAAATTAAAGCATCGTAAAAAATTGCGATCACTGTTAAACACGAAAATTAAAAGAAAAATGTTTAAATAATTTAAATTCTACAAAACCAAATGGACTTAGTCAAATTTATTTTGATTAACTAAAATAAGCTAAAATGATCTTAACCATAGAAATCATTTAATAGTCCCCGCTCCTCAGTAAAATCTGAACTATAAAATCGTGTAGGCTTGTTTAAAAATCGAAACTTAATTGATCTGGGAGATGACCGAAATCTAAAGTACTACTTTTCGGAACTAGATATCGTGAGTTTCAATCTTCCAGTTGTGGTAGAGGATTATAACCTTTGGGAAATAGTAGTAAGTCCCGGATTCATTAGATGTCCGTAACGGATTTAGTTTAACCAACCCAGTAAGTATCTATACGGAATAGTCATAGTTGGAAGACCAGACTGCTATTAGAGCAATCCGAAGCGGCTATCCTGCTGCTGCTGTCCTAAGAGAGGCCCGTCATGGTTCGAGTTAATTTAGTGTAACCCGGTAAGGAGTAAACATTATAAAGGTAAGGTCTCCAGACTACCTGGAAAAACGTAGAGAAAGATCAGTCGGGTACCTTGAGGGGTTGAATTCCTTACGCATTCGCCAGCATCTAATTAAAAACAGTCCTTGCTGGTCAAGGTAGCTTTCGCCAAGCTCGATGACAAGCAGTAGAACACACGTACAGTGTGGAGCCGGGTATTATCTTGCTGAAATGTGAGCACATGATGGCTTGGCATGAAACGTAACATAACGGGGCTTAGAACTGCGTCGAGGTAGCCCTGAGCTGTAAGGGTGACCATGGATGACAACCAAGGGATCCTACTATGAAATGAAATAGCATCCCAGACCATCACTCCTGAATGTCGGCCTATATGCTGGAAGACAATTTGGTATTCCACCACTGTCCGAGGCATCTCCAGACACATCTTCCTGGTCACCGGGGCATAGTTCAAATCAGGACTCATCGCTGAAGACAATTCTACTCCAGTGATATTCCAGTTCGAAGAAGCCTGACACAACTGAAAACGGGCTTATCGTGGTACAGAGGTCAATGGTATTCGGCGCAAAGGGGGTCGTATCCTCAGCCTCACTTCTGTGAGCCACCTATGAATGGTTCCTGCGGTCACTGAAGCACTAATTGCACGTACAATCGATGATAATGATGCATCCTGAGCTGTGAGTGCCGCTCTACCGATTGATCGGTCCTCACGTTCTATCGCTTCTCTAGGCTGACCTCTTCCTTCTTGACGCTGTGCTCGGCCATAGTTCACCCATTCCTGCCAACATCGTCTAATAGTGGCACCGATCCTGCCCAAATGTTCAGTGATTCACTGATTAGACCAACCGGCATATTTGAGCCCATTTACACATCCTCTCTCAAATGAGGACATCTGCTCATATAGTTTGTGTACCTGCATACGTGGCATAGTTACTGTGTACTTTTGTACACGGAATTAAATTGGCAAAGAATTTATGAACTGTAATTGCAATTTCTCTTCTTAAGTATTCCGCCAGTCACACACGTTTCTTTATTAGCCGTTAAACTTTCAAATTTTGCATTTTCCGTCAAAACATGTATGCATATAGTTTCCAATTTGCATTACATCTTCTCTGTGTGTCGTGGTGCATCGTTTCCTTTTTGTCTAAGAGTGTATGTAACTTCACTTTGAAAGATTAACCACGAGGGCTGAAGACTGACTTAATCTCAAGAATGGGTACTTGTAACTTAGAAGCAAGACCAAGGATAGCCCCAGTTTTGGCCTGCCACTTCCAGAGGTATCTTTGAGAACTTAAGCACATTATGACCATTAACTTACTTTACGTGCCCCAGCCGCTGTTAATTGAAAACGGCCTTTCTTTAAACGACTTTATCCTCGATCCCACTACTCTATGGTTACCAGATCGCTGTCTTTACCGACGAAGTTATCGTGGTTCAAGTTTACATGTTATCAAAACATTTTATCAGCAGATATCGACTGAGAAACTGCCTTATTTAGAAATACGGATCATTTTAAATAAAAGAAAATTTTCCTTCAGAGATTTTAAACTCTTTTAAAAAATGGTAAAGCGTATCACCGAATTTTTTAAATTTATTTTCCGAATATTATTTTTATATTTTCAGAAGGAAAATTTATTTTCTCATTTAATCTCAAAAAATATATAAACCTATCGTAACGAAATGTTCTGTAATATACCCCAAAATATATTCCAAAAGTATTTCAAAATCATATGATATTATTAATTATTTACACCTCGACAGAAGACTGAGGCTAGTATAAAATTTATAAAATAAATTACGATTACGTATATTATTAAATGCCTACTATCTATTTATATTTATCTATCTATCTATCTATATATGCATATAATATATATATATATATATGTATATATGTACACATATATATATATATGTATATATATACATACATATAAATGTATTTATATATATATATATATATGTACACATATATATATATATATATATATACATACATATATATACATATATATACATATATATATATACATATATATATACATATATATATATATATATATATATATATATATATATATATATATATATATATATATATATATATATATATATATATATATATATATATTACATATATATGTGTGTGTGAAGTACTTTCTTTCTACAAAACGATTTATAATACATATAACTAAATATACAAATAAAAAGTAACTTTAGTGTAAAATGAAAATTTAAATTATGGATTTATACTTCATTCTTGAGCAGAAAATAGAATATTTTTCGTCGTAACAACAAAAATAAAAAATGTTGGGAAAATTTTCTGAAATTTTTATTTTTGAATTAAGTTACCTGAAAGATTTGTATTATTTTAGCATACAATTTTTAGCTATTAAGCTGTATGAAAAGAAAAAGAACATTCTATATTGCTTGTGAACATTTTAACTGGCTTTTAAAATTTTCACAAGGTTCCCTGAATAAGATCCCATTAAACTGTCCCAGCCATTTGAAAATACATAATAATCACACACATAAGCATATAAAGTATTATACAGACACGCACTCATATATATATATATATATATATATATATATATACATATATATACATATATATAAATATATATATATATATACATATATATATATATATATATATATATATATATATATGTGTGTGTGTGTGTGTGTGTGTGGGTGTGTGGGTGTAATACTGTTTCTTCACTTAGCTCAGTCTTATTGCTGAAGAAAACATTTTCTTATTATATGTTGCAATGAATCAAAACTCCAACCTTAGAATAACTAAATCTGTAGAACTCAATACCCAACTGTTACCCTGGCACCGCAGAAAATCTTTTAACATCGTTGCCAACAAACAAACATTAATTTCGTACTCATCTTGGGGAAAAATCTACTATTTAACCACATAACCGTTTGGTAGCGCACTCTGGGGACTGGCGTCGGAAGTTTTCACTCTCTCGCCCTTTGTGTGGGGAATTTTCCTCCGGAATATTCCCTTGCGAAATTCCCCGGGAAACACCATCAATAAAATAACTGCCAATTCTATTCAAAAAGGAAGTAAAATATTGAACGAAATAGTCGACGAAAGTATTATAGAAAACCCAGGCCGCTTTGAAAATACTTGATTGAAACTGATAAATGGAAAAATTGTGAAAACTGATATTTTTTCCTCTTCTTTTGAATTTGATACTTACATACACGCAGAATATCGTATCTCGAAAGTGTATGTGTATTCTTGGGATCGCCAAGTATTTGTTGAGAGGAGATTTATGCAAGGATTGTGTACTTCGTTAAAACTTTTTTTCCCTCCAAAGTTTAGTCTTTCTTTACAAAGAGCTGTAAATCTGGCTCTTTCAATTTGCAATTTAAAATACTTTTTTCTCCCCTCTTGTTTGTTAAATTTACTTTCTCCTTTTACACCCGATCCCACATAAAAATTCTTTTTTAATCGGCCTTTTAACTGGTTTATTTTTTGAAAAGCGAAATGGAGTGAAGAAGTTAATTTCAAGATCTGTAATGTACTTCGCTTCTCCCTCCCTTCTCTTCCAGTGGAAGGATTCTATTGTTCGGGAAAGTGGGAGATTCAGATGCTTCTGAATGCAATTTCGTGCTTATTTTGCTACCGAAATTGAGCTAAATTGAATTGATATGTTTTATAAATATTTAAAAGAACATTACACCTCCCATGTCTGAGTTAAAGAAGAATAAATCTCATTAGATATTTATCGAATCACTCGAGTTAATGCCCTTGTTTTCGCGAGTTTTCTTAATAAAGGCGGTGTAGCGGATTACGAACTGTTAATTTAGATTTCTAAATGGAAATTGTAAGATCGCACTTCTTTTCGACACCCCTTCACAGGCTTAATATTATCTATGATAGCATACTTTGATTTAAATTCATTCGAGTGAAAGAAATGTTTGAAGGAAAATTTTAAGCAGGAGAAGAAACCTTCGAAGTAACAGAATTTGTCTGAAAATATGAAGTGTTTTTAGTGTTCTTAAAATGTCAAGTTAGATATAATTGAGTCCAATTTTTGAAATAGAAGGAGTATTCCATTTCATTAAAATCTGTTTTGTGACATTTATCCTCGTTTTAACACTTGGCATGCTGATATACTTCACCGCCAACTTACGAGTGCAGCGACAGTTTTTTCTTGAATCGCGCGAAAGTTTAGCTATTCAGAAAAATCACAATAAATCAAAAACTACTTTGTTTTTATGAAAGAAACTTTTTTTTTATTTTGCAATTTAATATATACTGTATGATTATTTAACAAAAAAAAAACAATATTTTTTACACAAAAATAAACGATTTATAAAATTAAAGTCCGATAATCTGTCAGAATATATTTCTTCATCACTATCTTTGTCACAACGGCTCATTTTACCAATTTTGTACTCAACAATAATAAACCAAGCTTCAAATTGACAAAACACGGCTTGTACGTTCTGGAGCTAGGAATTCGATTGAAGACGAACTAACGCAACAAAAGACGGAGTAACTTGACAAAAATGTAACTCGAAAAAATGCAAAGCGTTGCATAGCACCTGAAACAAAACGCATATAATGTCACACATATAATTATACGTATTTAGTAGATTTGTGGTGGTTAGCGGGTATCCACCACAAATTTACTAAATACGTATTTTTACGTGACCCGCGCTCCAGTGACAGACTGCATAAAACGTAAAAATAAGTTGCCCGCAAGCGAAGTGTTAAAATTTAAAAACTATTCTTCTTTCGATTTGATATTTTATACCTTATCTGTGACTTCCAAAATTTTATCCATTAATACATTTTTAACAGAACTGGGTATGCTTATAATTTATAATTATAATCTATTATCATTGATAATTTTACAGAGTGAGTGTATAATAGACAAATAGTGTTTTTTGATATACAGAAAGCAGCATTCATCCTATGTTGAGGTTAATAGCTCTTCTTAGTAACCAAAATCTGACAAGAAACCCCTACATTGATTTTATTAACAGTTTGCATAAATTCAAGAAGACTTTTTGGTCTAAAAACGGTATCCATAATCTTCCTATTGGCAAAGATTTGTTTGAAATTTAACAATTTCAGTGTAGGTTACTATCTCATATTACTGAGGGCAACGTTTTTGAAAAGGGGAATTGAAAACTCATCCACATGTACAAATGCTTGAATCTTCAAGTCAGTTCGTTTTAAATGTAATCAAAATCATTTTTATCAACCTAACTTTTGAAAAAAAAGTCTTTATATTCTTTATTTTTTAATGATATATCGGAGGTTGAGAAAAAAGAATGGAAAAAAATAAATATGTTCAGAGAAAAATATTCGAAAAAGCACTAAAAACCCGAGCAACTTGATGCAAATTTTAGAAAATTTAGTATAAAAAATTTGAATTCCGATATTTTCATCCTGTAGTTTAGTTTAGCTGAATGACGACCGGTAAAGCGCTGCTTTCCGTAGCCGAATTCATGGAGTCTAGTCTCATTTAGATGACCCACACCCACATCCAATTGAAGAGTTTATGGATGTAAAAGCCTAAGTGGGTGGGGAAAAACTTTCTACATTATCCATTTTAATGTTATACACTGAATTATTGACTTAAAACTTTTTTTTTATCACTATCATTATTTTTATTAAATATTTTAATTCATTTTAAAATTAAAAAATTTAATTTGTACAAAAGAGTAGTTTGAATTTAATATACTATTAATTTACTTTAACTTTTTAATATGATTACGATTATTATTTATTCTTTTAAAGTATTAGATCTGTGTTTCGTTTTCGTATTTTTTAATAAACATCGGAACGAGATTACATCTTACTTGCATGTAATGCTGAGGCTTGCCTATCATTCCAGATTTTCAATTTGGTGATTCTAGTTTTCCAATTCTATACAAGTAGGTTGGGAAACTTCCATCACCGGTTATGAAATAATTTAATATGTTATTTTTGAATTTTAACTTTTGTTCTACTTTTGACATTATAGTATAGGTTGCTCTTCCTATTGTCTCACTATTGTCCTAATAATCCTGCCAAACTTTATATTTTCTTTCATATATTTTTTAATTATTGATACTGGGAGCTGTATAGGTTTGTAATTTATTGATTTAGTGGCGTTCTTTGCTAGGACTAGTGTCACTGTTGGTAGGGATGCTCGTATCCATTTGAAATCAATTTTAAAAAGTAGGTTCCGGTCACGTTAATTCTGATAGTCAATCTAATTTAGTCAAACAAAAATTAAACAGACTTCTTAAACAGTTTTAAATTGTAAAAAAAAGGAATTGTAAAAGTTATCGTTTCAGAGTATCAGCAATGTGTTTTAAATGTAAATGAACATAAACAAACTTTTAAAAATAAAACTAACGTTTAATTTACTTAAAACATACAAAGAAAAGGTTTAAGGCAAATAAACATGGTATAGAATCCTTTAAACTGGTAACTTAAACTGTTAAACAATATTACTACTAGTAAAAGAAAAACATTGAAAACGATTACAAAAATGAATACATTTGGCCTTTCTAAAACCTAGGCTAACCCAGAACCAGGCAAGAGCAGAACCTCATAAAGCGAAGTTGTTTTGCACCCCTCATTACACAGATCGACTTCTCAAGCCACAAACAAGTTAAAATGAGCCGCTCAAGTAAGAATTTGTATTATTAAATTCGTTGGGATAAATTTCCTTTACCCAATTAGAAGCTGACTATTTTATGGAGTTGAGAAGTCGGCCTGGCCAAAGGTTAGATTAAGACACGTACTTTTGACTAGTATTTTGTGTATGAGTGAACAAACCAAGGTGTTTCATTTGACAACAACTTCTTGTGTAGAAAAACGGCAGGCCGTAAGAGCAAACCAATCTCCAAATTAACCAACCAACTAATCAGCCAAATTTAGTTCCGGCTGCAAGTCCCGATCCAATAAATACGTGTAATGCAATTTAACTGATTGTAGCGTTCGAAACCGAACATGATCCAAGGACACAAAATTAAAAATTTTTAAGTTAGTTGCCGAATTTAACCCGCATTCTTTAAAACACAGCCTATATATTGTTTTACAACATAATTGGATATCCATCCCTGAGGTTTCTCGACAGAGAGTGATAATTTTATCTTCTCTTACATGACCGACTCATTGCCAGTCTTAATTACATAACTGCACACAAAACTTAATTTAAATTTCTTTTAAGCTACGTTCGTACTTTGTCGTCAGATCGATAAGCTTTACTGTCTTGGAGGAATTTCTAAATGAACTGAATTCGCGTGAGACTGAATGACAGAACTGGGAGCAAATTTAGTGCATTTGTGAGATATACTTTATGCACCCCACGTATATATACAGTCAAACTCCTCTTTTAGGAATTTCAAAAGACCAAAGTTTTTATTAGCTATCCAAACCCTTAGGAAAATCTTTAGATTTAACAAAAGGTATAACTTGTTAGTTTCAAAACTTATCCAGTAGTACTAGAATTGGGTAAATGTATAAAACCTTTTAAAAATTATCGTTAATAAATTAACAGGAGAATGACTGGTTTAGTAGGGCTTAACCATTCGATACAAGAGTTCATGGGTTCAAATCATATTGCTGGTTCAACCACAAAGTAATATCAGCTGTTTCGCAGGAATCTCGCAGGAAGATTTCACAACAGAACTTCTTAGGCCAAGACCTCTAGTTCTGGAGTTGCGAATAATGGTATTGTATCAAACGATGAATATTATGTTGGCTTTACAATACAGTGAGATAAATAAGTATAGGGGGAGAGGAGAGAGAAACGCTTGCGTACAGTAACACAAAAAGAAACATGAAATAGGAAAATAAGAAAGGACCAGAGAATGTAGGTTGAGAGTAAAGACAGTTAATCTGGTCAGACAATAAGAATTTAATGGAACATTATAAGAGCAATACTCAATTTTTTTTATTTATAATTAAGGAAAGCAATTAGATCTCCTAGAGACTCTTCCAAAATAGGAATTCGAAGCTAGGATGGAGATCCAGGAGCCGTTTTCTCAGCGAATAGAATATCAGAATTCAGACCAATGGCAATCTTAAGATTTCACCCTCCAAACTTGGAGCCCTAAAGTTAGTAGCATCAGCTCAGAAATTACACCGAAGGCCATAGAAGTGAGAGTAGCAGCAAAGTGGTGTGTCCGAGGTTATTAAGAGTACAAATCCTGATTTCTGACAGACGTGTACTGACTAGGTGGCCGCTAATGGAATACTCTGCCAGTGGTACGTGATGTTATCGGAAATGAGTTGCACTCTTGATTGACAACACAAACCACACACAGCAAGGCTCACATAAGATTAGATTTGCTGCTTTGGATCGGAGATAGTTGGATCACCCTGCCTGTAGTCTCTATCTTGCCTTTTACACTTGTTTCCTGCATTGAAAGTCGCTTTCTCGGGACGCTACATCAAAAGCAATACTGAAGTGAGGCAGGATGAGGGACAATTCGTTGCATCGCAAGGCACCCAATTTTATGAAGTTTCTTTGGTGCATTGTTTTGTTTTCCTGTGAATAAAATGACAAAACTTACTTTCGAAGCGTCCTTGGTATTTAAGCCCAAGGGATTATATTTTCTTTCATCAAGACACTTAGCAATGATGGTGTTAGTTAAAGTGATTACTTGCGAATTCTCTTTGACAATCGTTGCTTGATCAAAATGATTTTAAAAAATAAACTGTTTTTATCCAAAATTTAAAAATTTCTGCCATTTTTCTTATTCCTCTTCATTTTTCTAGAAAAGAAGTGGTACAATAATTTTGTACTGTATTTTTAATATCGTGTCCTCATGAAAGACTGTATGGGATAAAACATTAACAACATTTACATACATATTAACGGGTTTAGCTTAAATTATTTTTATAATTAGTAATTTTTTGAAACTCAACTTTGAAATTGAGTAAAAATAAAATTTCCATACTTTATTTTAGCATGTTAAAATTTTTCTTATAGCATATACTAAGTGAATGAAAGAAAGAGAATTGAAGTAATTTAGTGAATGAAAGAAAAAAATTGTATAACTAAATAAAAACAAGGTTTTAAAATAAGAAAAATAACATAAAAACTACATTTAATAAGTCATAGAAACTACACTTAATAAGGAAAATGGTTTTTTTTATAAATATTAAAATTTATATTCAGAGTTGCAGTATTTAAACTTATCCGACATGATAAAATATTCACAAATTATATTAGATTTTAGTAGAATGTATAAAAATAAAATAAATTTTAGAGAAGCTAAGGATATAATGTAGATCTTGATGACAGCAAAAAAAAAATTAATTCTTGATAGATAAACAAACATAAATGCTGATGTTATCTTTAAACCGATGAAGATAGAAGGTGTGTTTCCATATCTGCAGTATGGAACGCGTTATGCCTTCTCTATCAAGCGATCTTAAATGTCGGACATTAAGTTATTTTGTTTTTACGGGGATTAATCTCCCCTTTAAAATGAATTTTTAAATTTGCTGAACGAAAGCGATCGATCCAAATTTGTTCTATCTTACGGTGTAACTAATCACCTATTACGATAAAATATTCCAACTCATGCCTCAAACGAATAACTAAACGAGGCAATGCTTTCCAGCTTCTTTATATTTCTCTTAATGAAGCACGATGTTTTTTCTTCTCTCTTTTTAAGTATAGAGAAAGTTTTGCAATAATGAAAAGTTTCAATTTTGTTATTTTGACAAATATCTAAATTATAAATTCTCAGAAATTATTTAGAAGCGCCTCTTTGTCTGGGGTTGAAACTTTAGATGAAAAATCAGTAGCAATATGTCCTCTTTATCCTGCATACTTTGCATATTTAGATATGTATATATAAAAACGAGAATTTCAATAGGAAGTGTATGTTAAGAAATAAAACCTTGTTCATCCGTCCATGTATGCATTTCAATGCATTAACTATTATTTGATAACTTTTGTTTGGTTGTGCACATTCATGTATGTAGTGTCTAAACACAATAACTTTAAAATGCACAAAACAGAAAGGTAAAATCTTATTTAGCTTATATGTCAATGCATTAATAAATCCAAAGTACAACAAACTAAAATGATTACTATATGGTTATGCCTGTACGTATATTCATGTCCTGGTGGTGCATGCCATTTGATAGACCAAACACATTATCCACATCCGGAAAAGTGATAAACTTGTTTCTAAGCATAAGAGAAAATAGTTTATCCTTTTTGTAACTTGACATGATATTTACTTCGACTTAAATGGGATAAGTTTGTTTTCTTGCTCGTATTAAACAATGCAGTTAATATTATTATTTTCCATTAAAACCTAACTGGGAAACTGATTTTCTTCGTATAAAGCGAAGTTTCGTGTTAAGTGTTCTAATGTATAAAAATTACAACAACATTACAAATATTGTTTTGAAACTGAATAAAATTTTTATAGTAACCCTGCATTCTCTTGTTTAAACGAGAAACTAAGATATGCATATAAGCTATATAACAATTATGATATATAAAATAATAAGCATTGTATTTGCTATAACAATGTTTAGGCAAGTGATAGAAACTGAGAACCCAAACTATTTTCTATCTTTAAAAGATTCAAAATAGTATATAATTTAAGTATGGTTTGATATTAATTAAATAAAACATTTACCTTAATGTAATTTTATAGAGTAATTATAATATATTTTCTTGAATTATGGGAAGAATTATAATACAAAAGTTATATAATTAAAAAAGAATGCATAGATTTATTATATATGAATTATTTTACTGTACCAAAAAAACTTACCACAACGATAATTATTTTTTAAATTTTGTAGTAACATGTAACTTTGCATCATATTGTAGCATAGATGAGGTGAACTTGGTGAATTCAATGAAAACGCTCAAGACCAACTGAAGATTTTATTTCCCCGCAACTGAAGGAATCCTTACTTATATGCAGTTTTCAATCCTTCCAGACTTTGAAGGCCCGCAGAAAATTAGCAACTACAATCAACATAAATTTGTATTATCAAATTATATTAACATAAAGTAAATTCAAATTAAAATCAATTTTTAAAGACAACTTCCCTCGCTTGCTTTTGAACCCTGAACCTCCCGTTTACGAGACCGCTGCTTTACCGACTGCGCCGTGACGTCGTTGGTGTAAGGCACGATTTTCGCTACCATATATAAAGAAAAGCATATATTCATGCCTACTATCTATAGCTATATGTACGTTTGCGTATGTGTATAGAATGAACAGGTTCGTCATCACATGGTTTGCAGTAGTGAAGGAAAAAAGCACACGAAAGACAAAATTCAGAGGGCGAACTAAAAATATTTAGTTAATATAACATTCACTGACACTATGTTGTTACATGGGCAGGCTCACAATAGCCGTGAAAGAACTTTAGCCAGTCAGAAATGTTAATTTAGAACACGCAGTGAAGTGTACAAAGAGAAACTTCTTACATAACAATTATATAAGTAAAAATTTGTATCGTATGAGGTTTGATTTGGCTTGGCGAGTTGATGATTGCCAATGGAGTACCAAATGTATAAGAAATTAAAGTTGCTATTATAGCCGATGCCACTTAGAAGAGCCAATCTCACAGAGGTCACCCGGATTAAGGTGAAGGGGTGCATGTGAGGAGCACCTCTAAGGTGAAAGAACGTCTTAGCTGGTAAGTTGTCGTAATTTAGATGCAGAGATCAAGTAGATGAACCCCAGTCTTGGTGTGTCCTCCTAGAGGTGAACTTGGAGACCATTGTAAGCCATCGGAATTTAGAAGCAGAGATCAAGCAGATGAACCCCAGCCTTGGCGTGTACTCCCAGAGGTAAACTTAGAGGACATTGTAACCAAGAACTTATTTTACGTGCCTCAGTCACCATTAATAAACACAGGCTGGCTCGAGGCCCGAACACGCAAGTAATGAGATCGTATCCTTTCCCGACTAAGCTACCGCGCCTCCAGAAATTAAAGTAAAATCCCTAAATGAAAGGCGGATGTAATTTGGATATAGAATATGCCAAAAAGTATTACAAAATGTAAATTAAATAAAATAATTTAGCTGTTTATTAAAAAAAATTACCTTTTCGTACATGAATGCCCTCGAAAAATGCCAGGAAATACATCTAGTGATTAACAAAAAGTATTTTTAGTAATATAAATAAGTAAAACTAATAAAAACCTCCAGTTAAAAAAGCTATTCATTAAAAGCGAAAGTATGGCATTCTTTAAAAAAATAACCACAATTATTTAAAGTAAATTAAGTTATATATTATAGCAAGAAAAGTGATAAAACAAATAATTTTTTATTGCATGAGAACATAAATGTTGATATGTTTAAAATACAATGGTGATTATAATAGTGATATGATAGTGATTAATAAAAAGTATTTTTAGAAATATAAATAAGTAAAACTAATAAAAACCTCTAGTTAAAAAAGCTATTCTATAAAATCAAAAGTATGATTTTCTTTAAAAAAAAAATAACCACAATTGTTTAAAGTAAATTAAGTTATATATAATAGCAAGAAAAGTGATAAAACAAAAATATTTTTTTATTGTATGAGACCATAAATGTTTAAAGTATAAAAAATTATACTGAGAAATTTCTAGAAGGTTTCGTTGTTTAAAACTCGCACACTATATTTGCTATCTTATTTAGGTTTAGCCTTAAAATACACATTCCACCAGGAGCAATAGATTTCGTTCTAAATGCACTTTTTAAGATTTTATGCTACCACTAATTAACAGACAAGAACACTAAACGCTCAAGGGAAATACTGTAGACTGCTTGTATTTAAAAAGTGGAATGCTCTTATGTTCATCAGGGAATAACCTGAAATAATTAAGAGTCGAAAGTCATTAAAAATAATTTCTTCCTTTTCATATACGGTTTTCTGAAATAAACAACTCAACTTAGAAAATTCACAGCTTCTACTAAACAAACAATTACATTTTGACTTCTTCTAGATAAAAAATTTGAAGTTAAGATATAATATAAATAGGCTTAAAGTATTTATAAGAAAATGCAAGGCAAAAAAGATTCACAATTTCGTATTTAAAACTGTTTTTTCGGAACTTTTAGTTTAGATAAGAAGATAAGATAAAATAAATTCAAATCGAAAATATATTCCTTTAATTATATATTTGCCTAAATATATCCCCTCATGAAATAATAAAATAAATTTCTTTAGGATTATCACAACTTAATTTGAGGGAATAAATAGCGTAAATGTCACTTTATTGATTCATATTTATTACACTACAGTAGCAACCATTTTAAAATATTGTTGCGCATTTTTACCAATCATAATTGTTTAGATATGTTTGCAATATATCGGAAAAAGAAATACGAATTCTCCAATATATATATATATATATATATATATGTCAGGTCTACAAAGGGGGAAAATTAAGCGAGTTGTGAACATTTTAAAAGGGAATACATTCCTAATAACAAGATAAATGAAAAAAAAACCACAATCGCGTAAGCTTTTAGGATCATCCGGTCAAGCGGAAAGATATTTGAAATATTTGATGATTAAACAAACCGATCGCAGACAGTTGGAACGTAGTGTCTTACAAAGAAATACAATGCTCATATTAATGTCGAAGTGTGCAGTTCTATAAAATCTATAAAGTATATTTTCAAGTACGTTCACAGGATCATGATTGTGGGAAGATTGTCTTGGATGACAATGGTCAAGGCTCTTTTAGTTGGAATGAGGTGTAACTGGAAAAAGGGAAAACAAGGCGAGTAATTATCTTAAAATACAAATTTTACTGGTAGGAACTATTAGTATTCTGCAAGATAAGACTCTCAGAGACATTCCTTTCTATTCTATATTAGAATCTTTCAGACGAATACATCAGAAGTGTAAACATTGTTATAAAAGCTTTTGAAACCGAAACTAGTTGCTTAGCATATATTGAAGACATTTGAAAAAAAGTGTCGAGGTTTTGAAACGAAGACTTTTGCTCTAAGCCATCTATTCCTCATCCATTATTACTTAATGTGTACTTACGGAAGGAATAATTGTTGCTGCCATTATTTTGATTTGGAGTGGTACAGTCTACTGTTTTTACAACACGAGGACTAAGGAAACCTACTATCATTATAATTCTGCCTTACGGTCTACTACAGTATTCAGTTTTGTAACTCTAGAGTTAATGAGACCTATTGGCACTGGAAATCATAAGTGTAGTGTAAGAAGAAGACAGTTATTTAATACCGCAATTTATTGGAAGAAATTATGAAAATAGATTAAGATGGAAGGTTAAAACTTGGACACTAGAGACGTTTATAATTCTGCCTTACGGTATACTACGGTGTACGTTAGGGTTAATAGACCTATTGGCATTGGAAATCATAAGTGTAGAATAGGAAGACAGTTATTTAATATCGCAATTTATTGGAAGAAATAGTGAAATTAAATTAAAACGGAAGGTTAAACTTTGATATGAAATCCGTTTATAATTTTGTCTATCATGATTATATCGATAATCTGTTTTTTTTTTCAAAACAAATTAAATTTTGACAATTTTAGTAAGTGTGCAAGGCTTAAAAACGAACGAAAAGGATTATTAAATGCATATTTCTGTCTTTATCACTATACTGCATTTATTTTAGCCGTCCTGAATTCTTATTTTAGTAACATCAATCAGAAACGACCTTGTTATTTGATACGAGTTCAAACTTTCATTATAGTGCTGAAATAATTTTAATCCATGATAAATCATAGACAGCACAGTCATGTTAAATGATCAATTTATTCTCGTAACCGAGTTAGTCTCGCAATATATGAATTCTTCCCCTCCGAAATTGTGTGACAGTCCTAAATTGCATTTGAAAGGATCTGATTGAATACCCTTTCATACTATTGTTTATTTCGGAATACCAAATGTTTATCTCAAAAAGCACACATAATCCAGTCGTTTCCGTCAATAAATTTGTTCGTTAGGCGATGTCTGTTTCATCCATCACGTGGGGTGTCGGAAGCGATATTAACCGCCAAGCTTCATATTTAATCAAGTTTATTCCTCGGTGTCACTTGTCTTTACAAAATTAATTCTTACAGCTCATCGCTGAAAGCTGCCAGTCCGTCACTAGTTTAAATTTCCTAACATTAAATATCTTGCCTAACATCTTTTGTAATTTTGATTGCTTCAACTCTCTATATTTACATGGAATTTGTTTTAACGGTTAGTCAAATTTAATTCCATTAACATTATATTTATAACATCACTGCACATTTATTTATAATATTTCATTTATACAAATCATTATATTCATAACATTAATATCACGCTATATAATGAAAAAAATAGATTTTTAAATATATGTAAATATGTAAAATAATTTAAGACAATCTGTAATTTAGCACTGAAAATTGGTTATGCAATAAATATTCAGAGGACTGGAATGTTGAATATGCTAGGATAAGCTCTACTTTACTTGCATTTAAGTTTTCTTTGAAAAATGAGGATGAATGATTTAGATTGGAGCTCTACGGTCTACTTTTTTGCAACGCGAGGTCTAATGAGTCCGAGACTTACTGTTTAAAGCCGATTCCGAATGGTTACGAACATCCTTGACACAGTGGGATTTCAAAACACGCACTCCTGTAGTGAAGCTTATCACCCTACACATTTGGCTATAGTTCGGTGGGTGGGGAAGGAAATTATTGTCTTCCTATTCTTAAAATATTGTAATTATAGGCAATTTCATTTTCGAATATAAAATTGATGATGTGTATAACATAATATATTCGATTCTTTATTCCTTGTACAATTCCTTGTACCCTTTTGGCCCTCATTCGGTGGGTGAGGAAGGAAATTATTGTCTTCCTATTCTTAAAATAGCTTAATTATAGGCAATTTCATTTTCGAATGTAAAATTGATGATATGTATAACATAATATATTCGACTCTTTATTCCTTGT
>CM063506.1:2143875-2161375 GCA_032207245.1 Pardosa pseudoannulata
TCAGTTTTAAATTATTGCAATAATATTAAATTATATTCTTTGAATGTTTCTATATGCAGCTAAATCCGCTTACCCTATAAGTAGCACAAACAATGAATATAATGCGTCTGAAACAATTTCATGCATCCAGCCTGTGTTAATTTAATTTGTCCCAAGAGTAAAATTGATTTTCCTGTAGCGCATATTTCCCTTAAACACTGGAAATAGCAGATAATTTTAAATTTTCTATGAATGGATAAATGATTAGCATGTTGCTCCGGTTATTGTAAAGCCAATTAAATAAAACTACACATTTTTACTATCTCATTCATTCCATTACTGAAATAATATATGAATCTATTTCTCTGAAGAATAGAACTTGAAATGTGTTATAGTTAATGTTACAGACAATGCACCATAACAAAATTAAAAGAGTTTATTTAGAAACCATTCCAAAATATGTAACTTATAATTATATATATACTAGTATATAGCCCATCATATGACGGGATCAGTAAAATTTTTAATTTTCCAGAATTGTAAAGGTACACTGTGAGGCAGGTAAAAAATCGTTTGTTTTTTGGCTGAGAATTATCGTTCTGCAAAAATAATCGATTAAAATGATCACTTATATACCTAATCTATTATTTAAGCCAAATATAAAGAAAATTATTTAGGTAATATCTAAGTTTAGGGATAAAACGAATGGAAATCATGCAGAAGGTATTTAAATAATCTAAAAGAAATGATTAAATGAGATAGTTAAAGGAATGACCTCATTATGCTAGAAAAAATTGTTATTTTTACCTATTTATTATGTGATAAATTGATAAATTTATTAATAGCCTGCTCCTAAATTAGGGCTTGATATAATGGCATTAAATGCTCGAAAAGGGGGACGAGATGAATTTCGAACGTTTTAAATATGACTGTATTTTTCGCTGTGATAGACGCTTATTCATACTAATTTATCTTAGAATCGGATCTATAGTTTAGGAAAAAATAAACTTTACTCGCTTTGAATTTTGCTAACCCTAACTCATCAAAAATCTAATATGGATGCTCTATCCATACCACGTCCAACCGCTTCATAAATTCGAGGACACATAGACAGATAACTTAGGCTATTATTACATTACGAGAAGAAGGTTTAAGTCACCAAAATTTAAAAAAATAATAAATATTTTTTTAAAAAATAGTAAAACAATTTTGAAAATAATAAAACAAATTTAGGAATAAGAATTTAAAAGAATAAGCAGAAAAAATTAAATATATTAAGCATTTAGAAAAATTTGGCTGAGTCGGGGACAGAACCGTCAACCCGAGTAATACGATGATCAAATGGTCAGACCCTTTACCGAACGTGCTAGGCCTACACCCAATTAAGGAACTAATTAGAGTATATGAGAGTCGAGTAAACACAGTCCAGTTTAAATATTACACCCTGCCCTCGCTACTCCCTCTTATTCTATACTAAATTCATATCAAGAATGAATTTAGTATAGAATAAGAAGGAGAATAAAACTTGAAATAATAGCATTAAACGCTTGAAAAAGGGGATGGGTGGATTTCGAAATCGCTTTCAATTTTGCTAACCCTAACTCATAAGAAATCCAATATGGATGCTGTATCCATTCCAGGAACAACCACTTCATAAATTCGCGAACAGACAACTTTGGCTATTATTATATATGGGATATATGTATATGTATTATATATATGTAATATATCAAAATTATTTAACTTTAATATGTCCTTAAAAATCTCCTCTCTCCCATTCTAATTCCTTAAAATATTTTTCCCAGCCTCTAAATGTCTTAATCAAAGGAGCGTTCTGGACTTTAAATTCTTTCGATCCATCTCCCAAAGCTTTCTATCCTATAGATGTAAATTTTCTGTCTATTCAACACGTTTCCCAGCTGTCGCCGGAAAATGGCTCCTTGCTTTTCCTGATCTTACATTTAAATACACTGAGTCAGTGAGAAAATTCTTTCTGTCTTCGCTCTTGGGCGAACCTCTGTTCGAGCAGAGTGATTTTTGTGTCTTTCCTTTGTCTGCCATTGACTAGTAAAGATGTCTCTTTTAGCAGCTCTAAAATAAAGTTTTAATTAGACTTGTGCCGTTCTCATAAATGTCGGCCGACTGCATTTTTATTTCCGCTAGCTGTTTAGCTTTCTCCTTGTCCAGCAGTTTTATAATTATTGTATTACATATATATTATATATGTATATGTATGAAAATATATACATGTATGTGTGTGTATGACGGGGAATTTATTCCCCTTATATATTTTTTATATAATTTTCCTGATGCAAGTGAGCCTTAAAATGTCATAATCATTAATATTTGTGTTCCTTAATTTAGAATTTGAGAAAAGCATAGATGTATAAAATCATTCTTGTTGAACTATCCAATTCTCAATTTGGTTGCCGATAACAGAAGAAAATTTTCCATAAGTAGAATCTAAAGTTAACTTGCCCATAGCAGAATTATTCTATGTGCTTTGTTTAACTGCAATTCTCTGATATTAACAAAGCACGTAGAAAAATGGTTTTCACAAAGTATGAAGTTGTGTCTCTTAGTTGTGTTTAATATAATGCTTGGTTGGGAAAGTCAAAGAAAAAAAATCTAATTAAAGTGTAATAAAATGAAAAGTATGTATTCTCTTAAGCATCAAAAGCAATACTACAGTAGCAAAGTCACGATAACGTCTTAATGGCGTGGAATTAAAATTTTCTCATTTAAATTTTTTGCTTTTACGTGACGTATGTGCTTAGGCCAGACATGGACAAACTTTTTCGGCCGCGGGCCAAAACTCGAAAGAACATAAATTTGGACGGCCAAGAGAAATTTTTTCTAAAATTTTACAAACAATATACAAGTACCTAAAGGTTTAAATACGCTAATGAGATGAATGAAATTGCGATTTCATTTTTAAAAATTATTTATACTGAGGTTCGAAGTGAGATGTACTGATTTTAAGAAATGATGTTAAATGCTCATCTGTCAGTCTACTTCTGAAATTATTTTTTCTAAGGGTCAAAGTTGAAATCACTTGTTCACATATAATAAGCAAATATACCGCTGATCTTCTGAGTGTTAGATAATAAATTTGGGATATAATATTTAAGCAAAGTAGAAAAGGAGATGGATATATAAAGTATAAATATATATTTCTTTTAATTTGCCTCAGACCGACAACTTAAAATTCTATCGGCGGGCAGGATAAAACCTTCCGGCGGGCAGTAGTTTTCCCATCCCTGTCTTAGTCAGTATAAATGTAGACGTTCACGCGACACACGGGAAAAAGGTATTAAAACAGATATTTCTAGAAGTACCTCTTTTACTAAATAACATAAAATTTGGTTTTTCAAATGTTATAACGGTGGTTAACGTACATGATTCATCAACCATCAATCATCCAGAAGTTATTTTGTTACAGTATCTGAAGAATATGTCCTCCCACATCGAAAAAAATATACTTTAGCATATTTTGGGCAACTAAGTAAATAATAAACTATTATATGTATTGAGTAAATAAATCTGATCAGAAATGTTATACGAAAATGCCACTTTAATGAGTATAAATGTGACATAATGTGGAAGTAGATAAACGTTTAATTCACCCAATGTATTAGAATGTTAATGCAAAACATGCTTTAGTAATTCCCTGGCTTGATTTGTGAGAAATAAATTAGTCCTTTAACGTTAAGTCTCTTATTAAAGCTGCAAAAGAGACGGTTAAACACTGACTTGGCTCTCTTCCTAAACTAGAAGGTGGGATTTATCCATTATATCGATAAATTAATCGATTGCTCAGCATCATTTCGCCAGAAAAGAGCTCAAGATCAATCTATCAAAACAAGGCATTATATATTAATTTACCGTGTTATAAAACTCTAAATAGCTTTACACAAAATAGAGATAATTAATCTTTACGTTAGGGTATTTAATTTTCTTTTTTTTTTACAAATACTTTCCTGAGTTTAATAGCGGATAAAATTAATTTCTAAAGAAAATCATTTCCATACAATCGATTATAGTAGACTTACAAGACTTTTTATAATATTTCAAGCGTCTTTTAAAAAATAAAGACTTCTGAATTTTATGTAACAGATACGGGTATGCAAACTTTTTTTTCTTTCAAAGTTATTCTGGTGTACAATACAAAAATTAGATTAGTTTTTATCCCTCTCTCTGTGGTGAACTTTAAACATACATAAGCCATAAAGAAATATTACATTAAGTGAAATATTTGTTTTTTTTTTGTTTTAAATAATTGCTTATCTTTTCGTCAGCTTTGTGAAACAGATTTCGTACATTATCTCTAAAACTATGGTTTTATAAATAAATATTAATTCTGTTAAGTTTTCTGGTATCTTCTCATATCGCTATGGTTTTGAGTGCTACGGTCTACTTTTTTGCAACACAAGGGTAATGAGACCGGAATCTACAGCTTAAAGCCGATTCCAAACGGTTACAAACATCCATGCCACATTGGGATTCAAATCCACGAACTCCGGTACCTCAGGCCAGCACCCTAACCAATCGGCTATCGTGCGTCATTCTCATATTGTAAACAAAATTTAGATTTTGATATATAATACATCAGTTAACATAGAAATTTTTGTTTCTCGAATAACAAAAGTTTTTTTGAGAGTTCAAAATTTTATATTTTTAAATTATGTACTTAAATTACTATAAAAATGTTAATACTAATATAGTAAAAATAGTAATAAAATGCTATTAAATAAAATGCAATTGCTCATATAGTAATCAACCGTATTTAATAGTTTTAAATCCTATAGAGATAAAGTCAACAAAAACAATGATAAATTTTTAAAATATATGACATGATCCAGTGTTAAGGCGAATGGTTTGGTTTGGTTTGGAGTGCCACGGTCCACTTTTTGCAACACGAGGGCTAATGAGACAGGGACCTACAGCTTAAAGCCGGTTTCGAACGGCTACGAACATCCATGCCATAGTGGGATTTGAACCCACGAACTCCGGTACCGAAGGCCAGCACCCTAACCAATCGGCCATCGTTCGTTAAGGCGAATGGAAAACAATCTTTCTTGATAATAATAAGTTTATTAAATCATCGTTTCATTTAAAAGCAAAACTTGTGCCATTTTCATTTATTTGTAGAAAACACGCATAGAGTATGTTGACAGCTCCATGTCCACTCGCTGACTGCTCAAATCGGTTCGTTTAATCATCAAAATTGTCAAATATTTTTCCGCTTGACCGTATTACTCCAAAAGCTTACGCAAGCGTGTATCTTTTTCATTTATTTTACTATTATAAAATAATTCCGTTTTTAAAATCGCTTTTAACTCATGTAATTTCTAGCTACCCCTTTTATATACATGACATATATATGTATATTTATTTTTGTAAAACAAAATTTGAAAGAAAAATGATGTAAATATATTACTCAACTATTGTATTTTTTTTATATGAAAGCTATTTATCCCCTTCTTACAGCGAAAGGAAATAAACTTGAAACGCTTTATCCCGCTTTGTCTGTTACTACAGACCAGTCCTAAGTTTTGTCCCGGTAAATTTTCTCGGACGATTTTATTCATTCAAAAGAGATAATTGTAATAATTCACCATTTCTGTATAACTTCCATTCTTTTACGATATCTTCAATTATTTATGATGTAAAATGTGTCCTAGTTAATTTTTCTCTGTGTAGTATTGGATGAATGTAACCTGTGGTCATTGTGCTCTCATAAAGCATCTGAAAGTGATGTTGATCAGTTGTGATCTCTTATGTGGTGGTTGCCATCGAGAAGGAGATCACTTGCCATATTTTGTGGGAGTGCGTGTTTTTCTTGGCTCTTAGTTTTGAACATTTTGGCCGCCATATTATTGAGCCTTATAAGCGGCAGGATTCTCCTAACAGTTTTCTGCTGAGATTTGCTTCAACTACTGGCCTACTGTCCTCTTTATTGGGTGCTCTTGGATATATATTTTTTAGGGTTTTGGTACAACAGACCTCTGGTCGCAGTGCTTTAATCTGGGGACCCTTCCCCTCCCCCCCGTCTCCAGGAGCTCCCCTAAAGGTGTTTTCATTCATGTAAACATTAAATACTATTTTTTCGAATATACTGAAAACCACCTGAATTTTTCCCTTTTCTATCTTTTTGTTTTATTATATATAAAGACGCAAGCTAGTCAAAGCCCACACTGACAGACTGGATAACCGATTTACGCTGACATAGAGCAAAGACTCATTTTTCAACATTAAACATTGCAGCGATATGGCGTCACTTAACAGTTTAATGGTTTATGGTTAACTCATTTTAAGCCACTGTTTTATCCAGAGGACAACTGAAAAATAGGAAGTGGAAATCAGTATTTATTTGTTGAGAATATTTTATCAGTTGGAATATGTGGAGGTACGGTTAAGCTTCTGCTAGGAACAGTCATGTACTTCCTGTCCATCACAACAGTCTAGAAACTCTTATTTCCCGCTTTAGTGAGGATAGTTTTAAACTTCTTTTTGCTTTTTCAGAATTCCTTTTCAGTTTGCTTCAGACATTTAGCTGGGTATTTTGTACCTAAGAGTACTTTACCATCCTGGTGGTTCGTTAAAGTTTTGATAGTAATAGGTAAGTTGCAGCGCATTATTTTTAGTAGGATGATACACATGCAATTGATGCGCTATTTCTAGCTTTATAACTATAACATCATACTGCAGTAAATGCTGTGAAATACTTTGTCAGGCTTGATTTAGACATTTCAATTAAGTTTAGTGCTATACTCGACTATAAATAAAAAGCTTAAAGTGAATAATGAAGTATTATATACACATTGTAAAAGTTTGTAGGCTGGATTTACTTTTCATTAATGAAAAGAAATTTGAAATCGCTAAGAGTAAATTTTATCCCCTTCATACCAATGTCCTATGTGGAGGACGAGTTAAATTTCCTGTATAAAAAATTCAAAAATTTCAAATTCTGTTATGTTCAGTCTTTTTAGGTTTAATATACTTCATAAAGTACGATTATTCTCAAATTTGAACACAATAAATAATTTGGGATAAAGCGGGTTAAATTACTCACTTTAAATGCCATTCTCATGCACATTGTTTCTTAAACGAATCAGATGTATTTAGAAAATTTGAATCGATTGAATTTAAGTGCCTAAAATGTTATTTCTATAGATAGGAATATAAAAGAAAATTAAAAGGAGTAAAAGTTGGCATAAAAGGATATCTTAACGCTATTAAAAATCCAAATTTACAAAAGGTTAATCAAACCCATTCTTACTTATTCTGCTGAGACCTGGGTAATGACAGAAAAAGTAAAAAACATCATTTCTGTTTTTGAACGAAATATTTTGAGAAGTATTTTTGGTGGCATAAAACATAATAATATCTGGAGAAGAAGAACTAACTCTGAACTCTCTAAATCTTTTAGAGATCTAGATATAGTACAATATACAAGGATTCAGAGATTCATATGGACAGGACACCTGTGCGGAATGGATGAAGATCGTGTAACAAAAAAGATCTTCTCGGCCAGAAAATTTGGCACCCGAAAAGAGAGAGATCTAAACTTAGGTGGCTCGACTGTTTGGAATCAGGCTTAAGATTTTTAAAAATTACTAACTGAATGTCCATGGCCAGAGACAGAAGAGCTTGGAATTCGATTCTGAGGAAGGCAAGGTGCCCATCCTGGGCTGTCTGGCTATTGAAATGAAGAAGAACACCACTAAAAATACCATTTAATATTTTTTTAAATATCAATAAATATATGCTTGATTCTGATCGAAATATTCTACATTTATTTGCGGATGGCATTTAAGTTAACTTAACATCTTAAGATTCTATCAAAATATTTTTTTTACGTAACTGTTACGTGCTTAAAATATATTAGAAATTTTTCTGTATAAAAAGATAAACGTATCAATAAAAGATATGGGAAATTATTTATGAATTAAACATAAACATAAACATGACTTAAAAGTAAATATAACGTACTCGCATTATATTTATTGTATATTTTAATAAGTCTCCATATAAGTGAACTTTAAAATATGAAAATAATTAAACAAGTAAAATCTTCAAACAAAAGCATTTCATGAATTAAACAGAATTTTACATTAAAAAAACTTTATTATTAACTTGTTAATTCTCCAAAGATTTTAATTTCAGGTTAATAACGTATGCGGATACATTTGTTCCACACTTTAAATGCCATTCCCATGCACAATTTGAATCGATTTAAGTGTTTAAATTTTATTTCTACATATAGGAATAAAAAAGAAAATTAAAAGGAGTAAAAGTTGCTATAGTAAGATATTTTAAAACCAGTAAAATCACCATTTAATTTTTTTTTAAATATCAATAAATATATTCTAGACTCTGGTCGAAATATTCTACATTTATTTGTGGATGATATTTAAGGTAACTTAACATCTTAAGATTCTAACAAAGTATTTTATTTACGTAATTCACACGTGATTACAATATATTAGAAAAAATTCTATATAAAAAGATAAACGTATCCATAAAAGATATGTGAAATTATTTATGAATTAAGCATAAACGTAAACATAACTTAAAATTAAATATAACACACTCGCATTATATTTATTATATATTTTAATGAGTCTCCATATAAGTTAACTTTAAAATGAAAATAACTAAACAACTAAAATCTTCAAACAAAAGCTTTTCATGCATTAAAGAGGATTTTACATTAAAAAAAACTTTATTATTAACTTGTTAATTCACCAAAGATTTTAATTTCAGGTTAATAACGTATGCGGACACATTTGTACCCCACTTTAAATTCCATTCTCGTGCACAATTTAAATCGATTGAATTTAAGTGTTTAAAATTTTATTTCTACATATAGGAATAAAAAAGAAAAATAAGCTATAAATAAAATTTGTTATAATAAGATATCTTAACGCCACTAAAAAACACCATTTAATTTTTTTTAATATCAATAAATATATACTAGATTCTGATTGAAATATTCTACATTTATTTGCTGATTACGTTTATAGTAACTTAACATCTTAAGATTCTATCACAGTATTTTATTTGCGTAACTGATACGTGCTTAAAATATATTAGAAAATTTATTATATAAAAAGATAAACGTACCAATAACAGATATGTGAAATTATTTATGAATTATGCATAAAGGTAAACAGGACTTAAAAGTAAATACAATATACTCGCATTATATTTATTGTATATTTTAATGAGTCACCATATAAGTTAACTTTAAAATATGAAAATAACTAAACAACTAAAATCTTCAAACACAAAAGCATTTCATACATTAAACAGGATTTTACATTAAAAAAAACTTTATTATTAATTCGTTAATTCTCCAAAGGTTTTAATTTCAAGTTAATAACGTATGCGGATTCATTTGTTAAAATATGAGATATTCACATTACATAAGAATGTTTATTACATCTCAAAATTTTACTGACATCGAGATATTTCTGTTTGAAAATTACCTTTCAAATATACTTTACCTAAGCGATAAGAAAATACGTTTTAAGTTTGAAAGCAATAAAAAATTTTCCGCTTTGTAATAGAGTTTCAAAGTATAATGCAAAATCTCGCCAACAGTAATGGGAAATCATTAAAAATTCATTTCCCTCTAAAAGACTTTTCAAGACATATTATTAACTCAAAGAAACTAGCTTCGCTGAATTTCTTCTCAAAGAAGAAAAGTATCAACTCGAATTATTTATTTTTGTGGTTATCAAATTAAATTCCATCTGATTATTTTTATGAAATTATTAGTGACGATACGTATTCAGGAAATATTTTACAATTAAAATATTCAAGTGATTTCAAATTTGATTTTCTCAAAGATTTATTAAAAAAATCCTTTTTGGTTAAGCGGGCATAGTTAATTGATTTCATTATAACAGCTTAATTTC
Organism: Pardosa pseudoannulata; assembly: GCA_032207245.1. NCBI lineage: Eukaryota > Metazoa > Arthropoda > Arachnida > Araneae > Lycosidae > Pardosa > Pardosa pseudoannulata. The sequence continues at coordinate 2,153,781 of CM063506.1, forward strand.
GATTTAATATTAAATGAAAATTTTTGTTCTGTTTAGAATAAAACTTTTCCCAGGTAATCTATGACAGTCTAGCGGTATAAAATTTATTTCCTTTTTTTTCGGCACAATACATATTTTACATACATTAAATATATGCACATGTGAAAAATGTAGAAATCCACTTATCCGCAAAATAGTTTTAAAATTTGTAAATTATAAACTAATTTTTTTTAGTTTCAAATTTACAAATAGGAACTGCCTTTTTATACTATGAACCTCAATTACATTTGTAGGAATAATATATTTTATTTTACACCTCTGTAAATTTTTTACAATTTTTTATGCGCTTTTAATCTTTGTAAATTTTTGAAATGTCTGATACCTTTTAAGAAATAAATAAATATTTTATTTCTGTTGGATATAAAAATTGAGTTTCTAATGTACATATTTTAAATGTCATCTTAAGAAAAAGGATTTCAATTTTTTTTTTGTAATTTCGTTTATATTCCCTAAGATATTTAAAAATAGTCTGATTGAAATAACAAAGCTAAATAGTTTTAAAGTAAAAGAATTTTAAATTCAAAGCTAGGGCGTTATTGAAAAACTTGCAAATTATTCATTCTAAACAGAGTAAAACTTTTTTATTGATGAATCGAAGAAGGTTAATATAAAGTACGTATAAAGAAGACGTGAAAGATACTATGAACCCTTAAACGAATTTTGTATGCTTAATTTTCTTTACATCCGTTTTAGAGAAAAATTTCTGATATATATATATATATATATATATATATATATATATATATATATATATATATATATATATATATATATATATATACACACACACACACACACACACACACACACACACATATATATATATATATATATATATATATATATATATATATATATATATATATATATATATATTATATATTATACATCTTTAGTATTGATTACCCTTATTTAACTTGAAGAAAGATAAAGTGGAGAAAATTAAAATAAAAATCTATGACAGAGTTACTTCTATCTAAGGCAGTTTTTTTTCAAAGCGTTTATATAAATTTTAAATTATGACCATATATAGACACACGTATTAATTTCGTTTGTATCACTTCGGTATACTCTTTTGCAGCACCAGGGTTAATGAGATGAGCCAATTCCGAAAGGCTGTGATTATCCATGCCACAGTGAAATTCAAACTCACGAACTCCGGTACTGAATACTAGCGCCCTAATCATTCGGTCATTGTTCGGCACGTCACACTTGGAAGTATATTGACATATTCTTTGATGTCTGGCCAAAATATACTTAATTTTCAAAAACATAATTAAATATTTCTTATTTTAAAATTTTTCTTTCATCAGTATTTAATTTATTTATTAATTTTATGATAAGGAAACTGAGATTTCACAAAATAGAAGAATTTTAAATTTTAAAAACGTTGTTCTCATTACCAAACTAAATTTTTTATCTAAAATATTATTGTAAACCACATGGTTATTTTTCTGTGTTATATTTCAAACGTTTTCGTTATTTTAATTTTTTAACTAAATGTAGAAAATCATTTAAGTACGTACAACAGAGACTAATACAATACTTGGTGCTATTCTTAAAAAAATTCAAATTCTTTTAAATTTATAAAGTAAGTTTTGCTGCTAATAAAAAGGCATTTGCTTTCAATCGAAACAGTTTTTATTCCATTATATCGAGTATAAAATTTTATAAAATGAAGTAAATTTAAGAAATTTGAAAGTATAAAAAGGTGTAAATTTCTTACAGATTTCTTACAAAGTAAAATAAAATGTAATTATTTAATAAATAAATAAATTATAGTCATATTAATAAATTGGTTAATTATTCATACAAACAAATACTCATGCCTCCTCTCTTTGAATGATGGATATTTTTGCAATTTTACCTAATTACTGAAAAATACATCTTGAGAAAATCTAAAATAACTGCACAGTTCAGTGTACATGATACTGTACTAGTAATAAAAATGTATATTTAAGTGAAATTTTTTTTATTCCATTATGATGAATATAAAATTTTGAAATGAATTTTACTTAAAAAATTATAATCTAAAAAAGGGTGCATTTTTTTTAGAAATTTCATGAATGAAAAATATTTGTAAATAAATAAATTGAATTGACGTCATACAAAATTTTATGTCTCTTAAAAGGATGTATTTTTTAGTACCGTTCCTAATTGCTGAAAAAAAATCAGATTTCCAAAAAAACTCAAATAGCTTTTTCAGTACATCACTATGGATGTTTACATTTTATTATCCTCATTAAGGTGGATTTAAGATTTGATTTATATAAAAAAAACCCTTACATTTTTTGAATAGGCAAAATACTTGCTGTGTTTTAAAATAAAAATTGGGAAATTGAGTTTTTATAGGTAAATTCTCAATTCCCTTAATATTTGCTGCTTACGTATGCATGTTTAATAAAGGTATTGTTTTATGGCTTTATTAAACAGTTAATTTATAGAAAATATTTTATAGGTGTAGATTGAATATATAAAAACATTCTGTCCTTTTTAATTGAGCTTTGATTATTTAAATGCATTCAGTATTTAAAATGGATGCATAAATTTATTCAATATACATCTACAATGTTTGAAAAGTGTTAGAAAATCTGTTAACAGTGTTTAGTCGCATTTAAATAAGTATAAAATTGTAAAAGTATGAATTAAAATATCTAAACTAAAAAATGATATCAGTTAGGTTATACTTCATTCTTTATGCTTACAAAACTTCATAAATTAAAATTAATTAATCAGAATGCACTATGTATCTTCTACCATTTACTTTAGATACTTCAGGTGTTTTAAACTGCTATGTTACAATGTAATGGTGTTATATTTACTATTTCCAGTAAGACTGTAATAATATTACAATTCGACAAGTTACTTTGCAGATTTTTCAAAATAAACATTCTTATAAATTAGATATTTTTGGCATTAAAAGATATATAAAACATTTGACAAGATTTCCAAAAATATTTTGCTGTATAATTTATCGTTATTCGTAAATAATATGTAAATAAGCTTTTATTATATATAAATGTCTGAAATACCTGTGATCTACAGGATGAACTACACAAATTGTGTGATATAAATGACTGTTTTAAAAAATCATTAAACATTGTAAAAAATTAAAAATTTTTTGAAAATTCTTTTTTAAAAAGTCTTAAGATGTTAGAGAAACTGAGTCATTTTTGACTTCATCGAATTTGAAAATCTTTAAATTATAAGAAAATTTTAATACTAAATAAAACTAAACAAAATTTCTCATGAAAAAAACTACATTAATGTAGATTTCACATTTGTTCTCTTATATAGAGAGCAAAATTCCTCATTATTTTCCTTTTTTATAAAATAATGAGGAATATAGATTCATTCTACAGTATGAAAAATTTCAAAGAGATTTATTCATTAGATTTTTAAAATATAATAAGAACAACAGTGAAAATTATAGCCCTGAGTAAAATGACATAACTGTCTCACATATAACTAGCGTATAACAAGAAAAATTTTAGTGCTGCATTTTTAAAATGATGATAATTTGCTGTATTAAATTATAGTATTTTTTCGACTTTTTGGCCATTTAACTTTTGAGACCCCATGGCAAACGATCAAAATCACTATAAGGCAATCATCTGAAAACATAATCATCCGAAGCGAAGTCTTATTATGTCACATCACGAGTTCACTAATATATCAACCGCACCCTATTTCTACCTTTACCAAACAAAGAAGTTTTAAAACTATCTTGGCAAATATTTCTTTAAGAGCCATTTTTGATTGACGTGTTTACTCATATTCATATTTAGTTGCCTAATCCACCGCTGTCTATCAACTTATTTTTACTTTTCCTGTAAAACTTGTTGCACTGCTCTGAAATGTTTCACGCGGGGAAAGTAATAATAGTAGGTCATTGCCATATATAAGATGTGCTGTTTAATTATTTAAATACAGATTTATCTAGATAGTTTTATTTGCATGTATTTTAAACCTAAATTTCAATTAAATGTAAATATTTACAAAATAAAACAGTTTTTATGTTTACATTTTTTGCAAACTTGTAATGGATAATACTCGTTGTTAATACAGTTTTTTCAAATATTAATTCATTAATTAAGTTTAATTAATTAATTTCCATCAATCATTGTATATTTTTGCATGTGTTTCTTAATTACGTTAATTGTAGATAGACAGACTAGCAATTTTGCATAGTCTTTGGGGCAATTTATTTTGTATTAGACATCTGTTACTACATTTTGAACACTATTTTTTATTACAAGGAAATTTTTGCAGTACAAGGAGCATTATTTATTTGAGATTTTAAATTTATTTTATAATTGAGATTTGATAATTTTTATTTGTTTTTTAATATTGCAACTAGTTTATAAAACCTCACAACTTTTTGAGAAATGTCTTGTGCATGTCAAAATAATATCGGTTTCTACAGACTAAACAAATTTATATTTTTAATAAAAGTACACAAAAATTTGTGATAAAAAATTAATACTGTTTTAAATTTTATAAACTCAAAAAATAATGCTTCTTAATGAATTAGAATGCAAAATATAAAATGTAAAACATCACATTAAAATTTTACAAATGTATATGGCATATTCTAATTCGCATAACTTAATTTATAATATAAGTAATAATTTAAAATTATTTGAAAACCACAATCTGCATAATCAGTTAAATAATACAAGGATATTTTTGGTTTAAAAAGTGCAAAATCTTATGAAAATTAGAAAAAACAGACAAAGAATGAAATATATTTATAACTAATTAGTTTATAAATATAACCTAACTGATTAATTATCTGAATGATATTAATTGACTTTATTAAACAATAGACAGACGGATGAAAGTTTAGGCTTACCCATTGAATAATTTTTTTTTATCTTAAGGATAGTGATATATCAGAAATTTAATTCTTTTTATAATAATTGTTCGGTATTTTTTATTAAATTCCTTAAAAGGAACTATGTTATCATCTTAGATAAAATAAGTTTAAATTATTCCATAAAATTATTATTTTTATTTAGTATTTAGAAATTTATATAGGTAAAAATAAATACAATTCTAGCATGACTGATTTTGTTTAGAAGCTATTAGAGCCTCTAAAATATTCTTAATATCTTTCTATTAGAGTGAGCATATAATGAATAATAATTTTCTTTTATTACAGGTAAGAGTTCGCATAACTTATTGCTGTGGGTGTACTTCATAAAAGATAAATGTTTCTTGTTTTAATGGTATGTATGTAATTGTTGGGTTTTGTTCCATCTAAATGTTTTCACTTCCTTTATCAATTTTATTATATTAAAACTCTAAAATGTAGCTTATATTCATTGAAAAATTACCTATTTTGTAACCGTCACTGTTTTATTTTTTACTGTTTACTTTTCAATCGAATAATTGATAGGTATTTCAGGAAATTATTTCCTGCCTATCTATCAATTATTCAATTAAAGATTAAAGTGAATAAAAAATGTTGTTTAACAAAATGAAACGGATTTCTACAAAACGCTTTATTATGAGGACATCCTGCAATAAATCATAAATCAATATGAAGATTTCATTTTTTTGCATATTTTAGACTCACATCAAGCATTATCACTAAATCGTTATTTGCTATAGCACAAGGAAGTTTTAAATATCTACTACTGTGAATAAGTGAGATCATGGAATATATAATTTCAGAAATTCCTCTTTACTGAGTCAAACGCAAAGAGCTGTATTTTACTTAGTATGGGGTTAAAATAATAAATTTCAACCAACAAATGGTAGAAGATGTATAGTATCTAATTTAGTAATCTATTTTATCAATGAAACAATTTCTGCAAAGTTTCATACTAATGCCTGTCTAGCAAAATGATTCAGTTAATTCCAAACTCCAAAGAAAATAAAAGGCATTTTAAAGTGAATATTTTTTTAAGCTTTCAGTACCGGATGATCAAAAAGTCCTATAAACTTTAAAAACTCATAATAATAAAAAAATAACCAAAATAAAAAACAGTTTGAAGGGTTATTATCGCTAGGGCATGGAATTAAAAAAAAAACAGAATAAAAAGAATAAAAGAATTAAAAAAGAGTCGTTAGAGGGCGCTGATGTACACAAATCAAAGAAAAAGAAACGTAAATAACAAACAGAATGCCTCCAAATTGCTTATTACAACAGGATATGTTCCACATGACCACCACCAGAGGGGGTAACACACTGCAGGCGAGTCACAAATCCAGCAACGGCAGAGTGCAGCAGGTCCAGCTGTATGCAAGACACCTCTCGGCGGATCGCATCTTTCAGCAGCGGTTGCTGATTCCTGGTTGACGTAAAACAACTTCATCAACAAAGCTTTATCCTTCGCACTCAGCATCCTTGTTCTCATACATGGTTTACAGCGGAGAACTTGTTGTGTATTTATAGGATCGCAAGTTTTTATAACAGTCTCATTTGCACATTTCCACGGAAGTCGCTCATAACAGCGCCATCTCTCGGCTGTTTTTGAGTTACTGTTTTTTCTGTTTAACCTTTTCACGACTGGAGTTATACCCATATTTGTGTTTATTAAGACGAGATTTTGTTAAGTTAGTCCATTCGATCAGTTTGTTAAAGTATTCTTATGAAAGTAGGACTAAAAATTAAAATTAATAATAAGAACGACGCTGCCATATCCATTATGAAAGATGAACAGTGAAACATAGGGGAAGGAAATGCTTGGTGCATATCTTGACCAGGTCCGTACTTTTGATTCTTAATCCACTTGGTTGAAATATCAACCACCCGTCCTCAAAAGGTGAAAAAAATCCCATGCCCTAGCGATACTAACCCTGCAAATCGTTTTTTATTTTGTTTATTTTTCTGGTTATTATGAATTTTTAAAGTTTGTACGGACTTTTTGATCATCCGGTATATTCGAATTACTTATTACTTTAAGAAGTGGTGTCCAATCCTTTTTCTTATAATCAAATAATTGACAATTAGAGCATTAAATAATTCCTTCTTGTTGAGAAATGTAATCTAAGTTAATTTTTTTGTCGGACTGTCGGATATTTGGATGTGTTTTGAATTGATATGGGTTAGTTATAAAAAAGAAAGATTATTTATTTATTTATGGCCAGCGAAATACTGCCATCAATTTCATTTTCCCATCTACTACTACCACCCGGATAAGGATTCCTGATGAAAAATAAATGGCGAAGTTCTTTGGATTTCTTTTGTTGGCGTCCTGGCGCATGATAGATTATCTTCAATAGACCCAGAGGAAAAGAGAAATATTTAAAAAATAGACATAAGTGCATGGATGAGGGGTAATAGACTTATTTCTGCAAATAGGAAAGAATGGGAAAACAAGTAGAGGGCGATTATAAACTCGTGTTCAATATCCCCCTATATTCATAAATTTAACTGTAGTTACATAAGTAAGTTAACTAACTCTGTTAATGATAGTGATTAATGTTATAAAAACAGCAATACAAAATTTTTCACTGCCTTTCTCTGATACTGGAATAAAGATATCGGGTAAATATTATTTACCGGCAACCTTTCATATGATGGAACTTCTTAATTAATATTAATA
>CM063506.1:2168875-2301375 GCA_032207245.1 Pardosa pseudoannulata
ATTCCTTTGACTTAATTTATTTCTGAATAAAGCCTCATTCCTCGACTTAATTTTCTACCATATATTCAACTAATTTCCACAAATTGTCAGATTGATATTTGTCCAGTTTCTGAGGATTCTAGCTGTCTTAATTTATCCTAACATTGAAATGGATATAATTATCATTATTCTCTGCAATTGATATTTTATAGTTTCGAGGGTTTGACTTAATTCATTTCTGATCAAAGCCTCATTTCTCGATTTAATTAGTAATATTTTCTGAAACCGAATTATAACTGCAGTATTTTACAGTTTTCATAGATGAAAGCTGATGTTATTTTGTTAGATATCTATTGGTATAGGAGTACTGAAAGCTTATGCGTCTGACACAGATTTCATGGTAGTTGTATATATAGATCATTCAAGAATTTTTCTTTATTTCTTTTCAATTAAAATTTTCATTTGGAGAGATGCAATGGTAAAATAATTTGTTTTATTTTTACATAGTTAAAAGCTGTAAATAGATAAAAGTGCTAAAAAATGTTGTCTTACTTCTAGTTGTTTCTCGAAATAATGTCATATTTAAATCAAACAGTTTTTGTATGTAAATGTTATAAACTGTTTTTTTCTTTTAGCGGTGTAGCCTTTTTCTTTTCATGTAAGTATAAACAGTCAGTTCCAAAGAAAATATGTTTAAAAATTTAATAGTTTTTTAAAACCGCATACATATTTACATACACGTATTGCATACAGTAGGTATGTTATACCTACTGTTACTGTTGAAATTTAAAAAAAAATACTTTTAAATCACTGATTATAAACACAAATTACATTTTCTAACAGGATAATTTTTATATCTAATTTATGAACACATTAAAATAACAAAAAGAAAAATCAAGTTATTATTAAATTTTTAATCTAAGTTTCAGTTCTAAGTAAATCTCAGTCATTTGAATTAACATGCTCTTTTCCTACCAGAATATTCATTTACAGAAGTGGTCATTTACAGAATAATTTGAAAGTCGAAACTCATTTAAACAAATTTTGCCATTCCGCTTAATTTCATCTACTAGAATTGCTTCATATGGGGATTCATCTGACTTAATTGATTTCTGATCAAAGTTGTTTTCTCATTTCTTTGCTTAATTAATAATATTTTCTTATATCGAATTCTAACGGAAGTATTTCATAATTTTCGGAGAACAGGGATGCTGAACTTCCTTGTTAGATGTCAGGGTACAATTGGTGTTCAAATGGCCTGGGCACTTTCACTTTAGATGATCATTTTATGATGATTTTACGAATGTAACTTAAGTGGAATTTTTTACTTCTCTTCAAATGGGGATAATTATCGAAGAACACCAAAAACAATATATTTTATTAGTTTGGTAGGTGATTTGGCAAAATGAAGTGTTGGAAGCATTAAAAATTATTGGTTTATGTGAGCAGTTGTTCATATTATGCAAGAGTTGAATTAAATACAATCTCGTATATAAATGCTATGTCCCATTTCTCATTCTATAGGTCAAGGGTTAGCAAACTGTGGCTTGTGAGCCAAATTCTGTCAGAATTGTGTTTAAATTCGATTTTGAATAATGACCTCAGGGATGCTTCAAGTTTGTTCCTTCAGTAGAAAGTAAAATGTAGTTACACAGTAAATATCTTTTTATGACACTCTATATAAAATGCCTGAACAGGTTTTTATTACAAAGGCCCATTTACGGTCAACCTTATTCATTGGAATTATTTATATATGTTTTAGTACGGTGAAATTTTATCTCAGAATAAACAATTTTGTTCTCCATATTTCTACGAATTTTAACCGTGCATTCCTGTATTATGTTCATTCATATAGATTTATTTCTGTAGTAATACGTATAAATATAAATATATCACTTAAAATATACCTTTTTAATTAAATTACCTTTCTTATCTATGAGTAGGAATACTTATTAATAGAGTTTTCAAACTGACAGACTGATTTTTAACCATCTAATCTTAGTCTGAAAAAGTCTGCCGACTCGTGATATTGAGCAGTGGGGCTTAAACAGTTTTCATTTTTGACACCGCATTTTGTGTAAACTTTTGTCATGTTTTCCGGGTAAAAAATATCAAAATTTTATTTTTACAAATAAATATGCTCTCTATATGAAATAAGTATGTATGCGGTTTCAAAATCAACGATATTTCTATACTCCAAATGGACACATTTATATCGATCAGATGCAAATATGAGGGGCTGTCAAAGATTTGTTGGGATGTGTTACAACGCATGTTTTACTAGTTGCCCCATGCTTTAAATATGAACTGCATGTACACTCTGCCAAAAAACTTACCGAATTATATATCTAATTTGAAATAGCAGATTTTTTTAAATTTTAAATAATTTTTATCGATTTAGTTTGTTGATTTTATTTTTAATAATTTCACAATTTTCCTCAAGTTTAATTTCTAAATCTGATATGATTTGTATTAATTAAATTGAAGAATTTTGTATAAGATATTGTTAAAAAGGTATGTTTTTCTTTAGAATGTCTTTCTTTAGAGATATATTTTCCTTTAGAATGTCTTTTCTTTAGAGATATGTTTTTTCTTTAGAGATTTCTTTTGTTTTTTCTTTAGAAAGCCTTTTCTTTAGAGATATGTTTTTACTTTAGAATGTATACCTTAAGATAGATTCTTCTTTAGAGGTATATTTTTAATTTCGAATGTTTCCCTTTAGAGGTACGTTTTTAATTTTATGTAATCAATAAAATTCTTCAATGTCATTAATACAGAACGATATCAAATTTAGAATTTAAACATCATCAAAATTTTAAATTTTTAAATACTTTATCAAAATCAGATCAACAAACTAATTTATGAAATTTTACTCTAATTAAAAAGAAATGGTTTTTAAATTAACTTAATCATTGGATAAGTTTTTTGGCAGACTGTATCGATTGTTAAGTGCACAGTTAGAAAACAAGTAATTAAGGATTGTAAATACTTACTCAATATTCATTAGTGAGTTGTGAATTATTTGATAACAACTCCTGTTGCATGTGAAGCGTTGTGTAAATTTTATGATTTATTATTTTTTTCTTACTTTTCAGTGATTTGAACTTGTAATAGAATTTAAGGTTCCAGTAAGTCCTGGATAATGTTTTCGTTAAAGAATAGAAGAATGACATGCAGTTTGTATTTGAAAGCTTTTTTAAAAAACTAAATATTCAACTTACCTATAGAACCTACAGAATGATTGTACAATATGATTACCTGGGCCAAGACCTCTAATCCAGAGATTTCAAACAGTAAAATATGAAATTGACAGCGAGAGAAACAATAAAAGATAAAGTGAGGAAGCATAGACGATGTGGATACAAGGGTTAATTAGCAAATGACAAAAGAGTACAAAATTTAAGGATAGTAAATATATGTTATCGGTCAGACCCCAACTGCTCATTTCTATGGCGGGGAACAAAAGTGACTAGTTTTGGCAAATGCTGGAGCATTCCCATCATCATCTATCCTTAATTTCTCTCCTTAAGATTTCCTCTTTCTATGTTAAACGTCCTACTTTTTTAATCGTCTTAGTTATACTAAAATATGAATAAAAGTAAAAAATAAAAATAAAATAAAAAAAACAACAAAAAAATTATAAAATTTATAAAAATATATGGGATGCTTGCATCCGCCAAAAACATTTGTTTAGTACTTAAATTCTTTAGTATAAGTTCGTAAAACTATACTACATTTTTTCTTTTATTTAATTTTTATTTAAATTCAGCTATTTAGGGCCCCTCATTATTTTTTCTTTTTACTTTACTCATTTAAGACTTTACTCATTTAAGTTATTTTCACCTGTAATATATTTCTGAACTTCCCGATGCACACTCTGATGAGTAATTCTCACCTCACCATTGGAGATTCGGCTTAAGCCCAGGTGCCCCAAATAATTTATAATTCGGAAATGCGGGAGATTGTAGATTGAGATTTAGAAGCCAATTACCATACAGAAAATATTTGTACTGGTTTATAATCAACCCAGATGCATAGATTTTTAACTGAATACTTTCTAAGAATTTTTATATCTTTGATTTATTTGTACGATGTGATAAATTTTCTTATCTAATTGATATTTTAAAATAAAAACACCTATGTTGATTTTGAGAAACAATCCGCTTTTTTTTATAAATTCTTGTTGAAATGAGTCAATATCACTAATAATAACTATTATACTGGATAGGGATATTTGTTGGTATAATCCTTTGTTTTCATAATTTATGAGAGTAATATATAAGAACTAGTAATCAAGCTACTGTTAAATTTTAAAATGAACTTCCCAATCTAATTGATTTCATTTCTTTTGATAAGCATGCTTTGAAATAAGAAAAAGTAAATTTAGAATAATTTAAGAGTAAAGCGGCAGCATTCATCTAGTAGGTTACTAAACTGCACTTTTCTTTTGTAATTGATATTTTAATATAAAGACACCTATGTTGATTTTGAGGAACAATCAGCTTTTTTATAAATTCTCATTGAAGAGAATCAATCTCACTAATAATGGATAGGGATATTTGTCGGTATAATCCTTTGTTTTCATAATTTATGAGAGTAATATATAAGAACTAGTAATCAAGCTATTGTAAAATTTTAAAATGGGCTTCCCAATCTGACTTCATTTCTTTTGATAAGCATGCTTTGAAATAAGCACTAAAGTAAATTTAGAATAATTTGAGAGTAAAGTGGCGACATACTTCGAGTAGGTTTCTAAACTGCATTTATTTTAGACGATTGCATTGTAATCGGGTGAACAAAACATTTTAAATATCCTACAAGCTAAGATCAGAAAACCCATTTAGATAAGTGGTCATTTTGGAATAACTCGAAAGTCTCGACTTTCGAGTTATTCCAAAGAATAAAAGAAGAACAAAATTTGTTTAAAGCAATTTTTGCTCTTCTGCTTCATTTCAGCCATTTCATAATAGCTTTCGTTAGGAATTCGTCTGACTTAACTCATTTCTGATCAAAGTCGTTTCCTCATTCCTCGACTTAATTAGTACTACTTTCTGAGACCGAATTTTAACTGCAATATTTTGCCATTTTCACAGAAATATGGAAGGTGAACTTATTTTACTTCAATGTCAAAGGGCGATTAGTGTAGAAATACGCTTCCGTTTCAATCGCATTACATGGTGGCTTAGAGCATGAGAAATATGTTCGATTCCTTTTCAAATGGAGATATTCCATTATGCTACACTAAATGAGTAATATTTTGTTTTAGTACAGTTAAAGGAAATAAGATGCAAGATCTGTAAGAAATTATCGTCTTATATAGTTGTTCATTAGTCTGTTCCTATTGTATTACTTTAGTTGTGATTCCTATTTTCTCAATCCATTATTTCCCGACTCATTGCTACCAAATACATCACTAAATATCTAAAATCTAAGTAATTATAGATTGTATGAAGTAAAACAATTATGAAATTTAAAGAGTTTTGAATATTACTACATGTTTTCCTTTGTAGTCAGTTTATCGTTTTAAACATAAGAGGTTGATATTATTTAAAAAAGAAAAACTTCGTGATAAGCGATTAGTTTTATGTTGGATATAAAAACAGTACTGTAAAATGAATATTTTATAATAGATAAAGCTATTCGTTTTGATTTTAGTCGACGTACTTGCCAATAAATTATGAAATTTGTAAATGAATAATAAATGCCGATAAATTATGAAATTTTTAAAATGAATATTTTATAATAGATAACGCTATTCGTTTTGATTTCAGTCGACGTACATGCCGATAATTTTTTTCCAACGCAGCAGGCGATACAGACATTATCCTAACGACTTAAAGAGGTTGAGAACCTGTTACTCATTTAGCCCCACCCGTTGAGCACGTGGAGCTTAAGGCATGCTAAGGAAGCGAGTACCATTGCCCGCACTGGGTCCTCGTAATTTAAAAGCAGGGACCAAGCAGAAGACCCCCAGGCTTTGGTCTGCCACCTCCACAGGTATCGTTTGAGAACTTGGAGGACTTTGTGACCACGAACCTATTTTACGTGCCCCAGTCACCTTTAACGAATACGGCGGATCTTAGGCTGGCTCCAGCCCTGAACCCGCAACCTTTCATCTACGAGAATGCTGTTTTTGCCGACTAAGATAAATTTAACTTATCTACTAAGCTCGAAAAACGATAAAATACAGATTCAAATGGCAAAATTACAAACAATAGCAGAAACTCCAAAATTTAATAGATTGCTTATATTATTGAAATTTACCTTCACTGAAAATGAAAATTCGTTCCGAGAAAACATAAAAATTATACACACTAATTTTTGCTGTTACCAAAAAGGGATGCTATGCATCAATGGGTTAATGTCTCATATTTTTGTTTCCATTAGATTTCATAGTTTTTGGATAAGGTTTTCGTCAAATAGAGATAGACTAATTAAAATATAGTTTATTTTCTATGAGTTTTCTAACCATTTTGGGGTCCAAATTTTGTTTTTAGTTAGAAAAAATTCTAATTTTGAATAAGTTTTACAGACAAGCATAGGTATATTTCTGAAGTTTCTTGAAATAAATGTTTAAATTTCAAACATTTTCAATAGAATTTGGGGATTTTTTCTATCATTTTTTAAATTTTTATTGAATAGAGAGAGATCGAATTTGGCGTATTATAGGATGCCAGACATTAGAGTATGTATTCAGCTTACAGTCAAGCATTGTCTTTTGTACAGTTTCTGAGTATTGTAGTTATCATTTTATAATTGAACGATGAAATGAAGCATTTTTTTGTGGCCAATTGTATATTAAATTAATATGTTAATGTTAAATTACTGACTTAGAGCTTTATCAAGAAGACACCCTGTTCTGAAGTGAAAGCTTCTTGCGGTGCAAACATTAAATAATTTAGTCCATTTGAATATATTAGTATTGCTTACGTTATCTGTGTTTATGAGATTAATATCTACATGAACCAGTATGGTATCATAAAGCTATTCCAAAACGAAGAAATTTACTGTCGTTAAAATTATCAACTCATTTTGTTAAAACTGCATAACCTAATAATATATATCTAAGCAGTGATTTTTCTGATAGGATAATGAAAGAATATATAAGGATATAGGTATACTTTTAAGTACCATAATCCTTGTAAAACTAGTTCTGAACATTTTGACGCCGCAATTTGTTTTATCCCTCTCATCGCAATTTTTTTTTCTAGAACCATGTTTGCCTCCTTGTTTGTATCAATTTGTCTGCTCTTGTGTATGCTAACTCAATGAATTATAAAGAAGTGTAGCTTGTGATTTTTTCATTAAACTTGTCCTTAATCAATTTTAAGTCTCAAACGGTAAAATAGAAAATATCATTAACATTATTAGGTTGCTTGCAGTTATAAAGTGTGTTTATTAGGAAAATTGGTGATTTCTTAGCTATATTTAGAAATTACTGCCAAGTGACTTAATTTTTGTTTTGCAGCAGTTTTCTCATTACTTAAATGTATATTGTTAAAAAACAGAAATAAAATTTTATGTAAAGCAAGAAACATTTTTAAGAGGTTTAATATGAATAAGTTGATGAGAAATATAGCCTAATGTTAAAAATATCATAAAACTTTCAATTTTATTTTTAGACATGAGAGTAAAATGTATACAAAATAAATGTAAATTTCCATTAAGTTTAAAGAGTTTGCTACACTTTTGAAACAATTAAAATAATATCGTTATTCATAGTATTTTGTTTTTACTTTATTCTCACTGCATAAAAACTCATGAAAGTGTAGCATAACATATATTTATCCTTTCTACGCTTCAAATTAGTCAATAGATATCCATAATGATCCTACGCAAATAACAGATTCTTTTAATAAAACAAATATAATGTATCCTAATTTAAAAAAAAAGACTGCAAGTTTAAATAATAGAAATCTCTTGAAATCATGAGGAGACATTTGGTTATCAATTCTTTCTTTTTTCCTTAAATAATTCACCCTTCCAATTGCGTAATCTTAGGAGATTGGATTTTCAAGCTATTGAAGCATGCCAGTTAATAATGGTCGATGATATCTTTTGGCATAAATGGAAGTACATCAATAAATATGAAGAGGCAGTAAGGCGCAACAAGGGTTATACGCATATTACCATAATTATTCTTTATCCGAGGCCCTCCTTTAATCACCTTTATTTATTTCGAATGCAAAATTAACCGTCTCCCATTAATTAGCGACATTACCTTATTAAGATCTCTCGTTCGGTTCCAGACAATCCAAGTCTTCCTGCAAGGTTACTCCAATCGAGGTACGCAGAAGGAAGAAGGAGAAAGAGGTAATTATCTCAGGAAAGTCACAACTGGGTGATTTCGAACTGTATGAAGAGGTCAATTTTGCAATCCCCCCCCCCTTCATGAATTTGCTCTCTTTGTCTGCACCAAGCTATCATAGAATTCCAGTTTTAAAAGGGTATTCTTGAATTTGATTTAAAGGTACTGGATGTAAGTAGTTGTAACTGTTTAGCCAACAATTTTAAATTTGAGATGAATGGGATAGATTAAGAGGAACTTTACTTTCTTTTTTTACAAAAAACGTGTTCATTTTATCCAAAAGAAAGCAGTGGTTGAAAAAATAATTAAAGTCGAAGAAGGAAAAATTGGTATTAAATAAGTAGATAGTATTGAAGGAATTTTTGTAGCACTTTATTAACATATCAGCGATGAACGGACAGCATCGTGTATATGTGTATAGCTATATTAATTCACTTATAAATAAATTAAAAATTTTATGAAAAATATTTAAAAAATAACATTGAAACCTTGTATATGTTTATTGATAAATATGTTATTATGGAATTTTATGCTAAGGAAATTATTAAATTTTCATAACTGTGAATAAAGTAACCCGTTCTCATTAGTGAAGATATAAAATTTTGAATACAGAATCATTTACAAAAAAAAAGGAAAAATAAGCAATAACTTACTTCCTATTATGTGTAAACGAAAAATAGTAAAGTGAAGTTTTGTAATAGAGATAGCTACTAATCCTGATTTCAGACGAAGTACCTACTGGTAAAGTAAACTTCTGTGCTAGGTTCAAGATAACATAAAATATTGATCCAAATCATTAAACTAAAAATAACAACAGAAATCTCTAAAACTAGTCAGATTGTTTATAGTATTGCTATCTATCTTCACTGAACAAGGAAAATCCCCCCAAAAAAGTATAAAAATTCGATAAACTATATTTTAACTGACTCTACAAAGGAACGTTAGGCATTAATCGGTTAAATTAATATGTTTACATACGATATGAAATGAGTTTTTATATATGACATTCTTGCTGTTTAAATGAGTACATTTAAACATATATTTAATATATAATTACTTTATGATTCGTATAACTCATTTTTTCAGCAGAAATAAATTTTACATTTATCGGTTTAACAAAGCTGGTTTTTCAGTTTCAAACTACAAAAAATTCGTCTGAAAAATTATGGATCTAAGTTAAAAGAAAAGAGAGGAATGATGCCTTTATGAATATTGTCTTCCAGATTTCAGCTGGAGAACGTCGTTTTCATTAGCTAGTTCCAAAGGTCATTAATGAAATTCCTTTTATGGCAATTTGTAGCGTCTTCAAAATGGATGCAGACGTTATTATTAAAATATCGAGTTTTAATAAGATAGGGTTGAACTTATCCAGGAAATATATGATGGACAAATCAAGACGGAGACTGTTGAAGGATTTAAAGGTCAAAGTTAATACAGATTTATATGTATATATACATACATACTTTTATATATATATATATATATATATATATATATATATATATAATATATATTATATATATATATATATATATATATATATATATATATATGACACGGACGAGTGGTTAAGGCATGGAAGACACATTTGATTTCATATATAAAAACTACTTTATTGTAATACTTCTGTCCATAGCTATGCTATTTAGAAATCTTTTGTTCTCATAATTTGCCTCCACAGGCGTGGAGGATGTTATGGGCCCGAGTTCCCGCTCAGAACTGTCTCTTTTGGCGTCGCTACCCAATCAAATTCCTATGTCTACCTCCGAGTCAGCACCCTCACTCTGTAAAGTTCCGCCCAATGGTGTGTCTTTCCCCTGTTACGGTATCATTAATGAGTTCTAACTATTTTTAATTATAACTTGTTTAATTTTTAACCCCCATTTTTATACCTTACAACTCCACCCCCCTCAGCTGAAGACTGGCCCAACTAGGATGGCCAGTCCTGATGGACAAATCCCAAGAGGACGAACTAAAGTTAATATGGTATAAAATGAATTTTGTTAAATAATGAATAAAAAAATAAATTTGAAACTTTTACTTTACTTTATTAATGCTACGTAATGAGTTGAGAACACCCGCCAAGTAGCAAAGCTATAAACAAATGAAAACAATTGATATACAGAAAATTTGACAATTCCAAGAAGATATATGATACTCAAGTACCTAAATTACAAAAAGAAAAATAAAAAAAAATACAATAACATTTAACGTGAATAACACCAGTCTATTTACACAACAATAAAAAAAATACTTCCCTGAAGAATGTCACCGAATAAAATTTTGTATGATGCAAGGAACATTTTTAAAAGGTTTTATATAAAAACGTAAATCGATGGGAAATCTAGCCTAATGTTAAAAATATGATAAAACATACAATTTTATTTTTAGACGAGAAAAAAATGCATCTCCACAAGCGTCAATTTTCATTAAGTTTAAAGAGTTTGTTACACTTTTGAAACAATTGAAATAATATTGTCATTCATTGTATTTTGTTTTTATTTTATTCTCATTGCATAAAAACTCACGGAAGTGTAGCATAACATATATTTATCCCTTCTATGCTTCAAATTATTCAATAGATGTCCATAATGATCCTACGCAAATAACAGAATCTTTTAATAAAACAAATGTAATGTATCATATTTTTTAAAAAAAAAGGACTTTAAGTTTAAATAATAGAAATCTCTGGAAATCACGAGGAGACATTTGGTTATTAATTCTTTCTTTTTTTTTCTTAAATAATTCATCCTTCCAATTGCGTAATCTGAGGAGATTGGATTTTCAAGCTAATGAAGCATGGTCGATAATATCTTTTGGCATAAATGGTAGTACATCAATATCTATGAAGAGGCAGTAAGGCACAACAAAGGTTATACGAATATTACCAAATTATTCTTTATCCGAGGATATAAACAAAATTGATATAAAGAAAATTTGACAATTCCAAGAGGACAGATGCCACTCAAGTACCTAAAATACAAAGAGAAAAAGAGAAGAAAAAAATACAATATGATTTAACCTGAATAGCATCAGTCTCTTTACACAACAATAAATAAATACTTCCCTGAAGAATGTCACAAACACTTGTTCCTTCTATGAGGTAGTCTTGGAGCATAGTAAGTTAAAAGTCACTTGAGTGAGCAAAAATAATAGTAAAATAAAATAAAGTGTTAATAGATAAAAATTACATTCTTAATAAGGATAACAGTTTACATAGTGGACTAAATAAATGATAAATACACACTTAAATATTTAACTAATGACTTGGCATATTATGTAATGCAATGATGAAATGCTACTTGAAGGACACTAAGTTATATTGACTTGGTTTTGTATTGTATTTTCGGAATTAGGCAAAGTTCAAAATTAGCCCTGGGTCATCCCCTTCAAAAGTCAGAATTTCACGTCCGATCCCTTCCAGCAATTGAAGGAGAGAGAAAGCTCTAAACATTTATTTTTGAACACTGATTTGGACTGCACTTGAATGTGAGTCAAGTCAGAACAGGTGACTTTTGATTGAAGTGAACTTAATTTTGAGGGCTTCTCATGAAAGCCAGACATGTGGGCTCCCTATTTAATATGATGTGTTTTGATCTATATCTTTGATCTCTCTTGGGGAAAGGTATAGATTGATATAACATGGCCCTTCTTATGTCCTATAGTTTTTTTTAACCGTTTTACTTTTCCACACTCAGAAGACTTACTTCTGAGGATTCAGACTTAGCATGTGTATTTTGGAGTCTAAAGTGCCTTGTATTCCTCTGCTTTGACTTAAACCATCATTCTCAACTACACAAACAAAGAACACACACTTGC
Organism: Pardosa pseudoannulata; assembly: GCA_032207245.1. Taxonomy (NCBI): domain Eukaryota; kingdom Metazoa; phylum Arthropoda; class Arachnida; order Araneae; family Lycosidae; genus Pardosa; species Pardosa pseudoannulata. The sequence continues at coordinate 2,180,982 of CM063506.1, forward strand.
TGAAACCAAATTTTACACTTTTATACACTTTGTAATTATAACTCGCTTAATTTTTAACCCCCATTTTTAAACTTGACATATATATATATTTATATATATATATATATATATATATATATATATATATATATATATATATATATATATATATATATATATATAATATTGTTTAGATTTTCATGCAATAAATAGTTTAAATTTTCAGGCATAATTCTAGCAAATAGTTAACGAAATTATGGAATTCTTTAGAAAATCAACTGATACCAGTTTATTAATACTATCTCCTTACTAAATGAAATTAATTTTAGATTTAAATTATTTCCCGGTAATTAACTATAAAACATGATTTTAACGAGAAATTACTTATACCGATAGCTTGTAAATGCTGTGTAAGAAGAGATGCATATTGTGTGGGAGTGGAGCCTTACGGTCTACTGTTTTGCTAGGTAAGGCTAAGCTTAATTAGAGAGATTTTGTCCTCGCAAAATATGAATTTATGGTGCTTCAAGAATATGTAAACGTTAGAATGTCAAATAATATAACTAGCAGAACAGAAAGAAAAGCCTATCGAAAAACTTATATTTATTAAGATTAGTTAAATTATAGCTATGAAAAGAAAATATAGATTTATTTTAGAGAATAATACCCTATATATTCTGATCTTTATCATATCCATTAATTTATTATACGTGTAGTGAATTCTTTTAAAACAACTAATTTTAAAAAGTATTCTCATAAAAACATTTTCAGGTTAATTTATAGATATTAACACATTGTGTGCGGGTACATTTTGCAGCTGAATTGTACCGGGAGCGGACGTTTTGCTCGTAAATTATTTAATTTTTTAACCAACTTTTCGTAATTTATATTGAATTATATAAACAAATATATAAATGGAAATATATAAATAACAACCATAAGAGTTTTGTAAAGAAAAACTTTATTTTTGAGTGGATAAATTTATAATAGTATCGTAAATATGCAAAATCAAATAGAATTAGTAGTATATAGTTTTAGTTTTTTCGAATTATGCTATAGATAAACATTTTTACATTATAAAAAATTTAAAGAGCAATCATAAAACTAATAATGTAAAGCCTGGTTTTTATTTGTCTAAATTTTTCCAGAATCTATGTAGTAAACAAGAACATTCGGCTTCATTTTCCTTTATATACCATTATTTTTGTACTCACAAACAAAGCATGTTGTTACAATAACCCGTACTAGTACGTCACCCGCGCTCAAATATCAAACGTCAAAAAACGTACTAGTAAGTGTCCCACATACAATGTGTTAAAAATTCAGTTTTAAGAGCAGTGAGATAAGGAACCTAGATGCAATAAGTACGGATGTAACAAAATGATAAGTATATAATGATCTATAATCATACCAATCATCAGTAGATAATTAGTGGCTGTTGATTATTTTATATATCATTATATAGTTATTATAAGTATAATATATTTAGTTATGATAAAAGTACAATTAAAATGTTACGATCATTATTTGTTTAGCTGCATTTATGTAACTCATACCTTTATTTAATTGATTTATACGCATACCATTAATAAAAGACATACTAATATAACAAACGAATACGTTTTATGACATGTTATTCTCTAACTATCATTTTTTGAAAAATATATCAGCAAACATTTTCATATTTAATATCCTGAGTTTGGTATGTGCATACAACTGAATCATAATATAACTGACGGATACGTTAGGTAAAAGATGTTTTTGCAAGACGCACGAACATAACACATCAATAACTTTAAGACACGTTATTCTCTAAATAAATTGTCGCATTAAATTGTAGCAGAATGAATTATGAAAGAGGTTTGTATGAAATTCAATTCTAACTTGAAATTATGAATTATAACTCTATAGGCGTCCGATCCTACACAAGGATTAAATTAAACGGAAATCACTTTTTAAGTCAGGTAGAATATTATTGCTTTCTAATCTATAAATGTTCAATGTATCGTTTTAAGGACAGATAATTATATCCCCTACATAATAATAGCCTAAGTTATCTGTCCGTCTGTCCTCGAATTTATGAAGCGGTTGGACCTGGAATGAGTTAGGGTTAGCAAAATTCAAAGCGAGTAAAATTTATCTTCTCCTAAACTATCGATCCGATTGTAAAACAAATTGGTATATATATGCGAATTTGGTATATCACAACGAAAAATGCTGTCGTCTTTAAAACTTTCGAAATCCACCCTTTCCCTCTTTTCGAGCGTTTAATGCAATTATTTCAAGCCCTATTTTCCCCGGTTAAGAGGAGTCGATTAAACTTATCACATAATAAATAGGTAAAAATAACATTTTTTTCTAACGCGTCATTCCTTTAACCATCAATTTTAATCATTTCTTATTTTAAATTATTTAAATATCGTCTGCATTATTTTCATACATTTTATCACTGAACTTAGATATTACGTAAATGATTTTCTTTTATATTTGGCTTAAATAATAGATTAGATACTTATGTGATAATTTTAATTTAATCATCGATTATTTTTTGTTGAAAGATAATTCTCAACCAAAAAACAAACAATTTTTGTCCCTGCCTCATAGAATACTTTACAATTCTGGAAAACTAAAAATTTTACTGATCCCGTCATATGACGGGTTATATACTAGTTTTGTAGAATATTTATGTTTCTCGGAATGACTTTTTCATTTCAACTAAGGGAGATGACAATCCTATAATCAATTTACCAAACTTTCGAGTATCCGCCATTGTTTATAATTTTACCATTTGAATCGATATTTAATTATTTGTAAATCCTTACATATAAATTTACATTTTTGGCATGTATATTGGAATAAAATCAGAACAAATTGCTTTATCTAGAATAACACTTAATTATCTTCTGGGGAAGTTTTTCTTTCATTATAATGTTTAAATTATGTTTAAGATGACAGCTTATCTCTAACGAAGACAGGCTGTAATATTCAAAGTTGCTCCAATTTCTTACTTTTTAATTCTGTGCTATGCATGATAACTTAGATTTAAAATATTCATCAATATATATTTGGTAGAAATAAATTGAACAGGAAAATGGGTTAACCTAACAACAGTAAGATATAGGAATTGAGTTACTATTATATCAGATGAATAGTATTTTCAGTTATATAGTTTACCTCTATATATATCAAACTTCACTATGTTAATTCAAATCCTTTTTTCCAATGCAGCAGTCAATACAGACATTATTCTAACGCTTTAACAAGGTTGCGAACCTGTTACTCATTTAGCACCACCTGAAGCACGTGTAGCTCAAGGTCTTCTATGGAAGCGAGTAGCATTACCTCCATTGAGTCCTGGTAATTTAAAAGTAGGAACCAAACAGAAGACCAAAGGCTTGGCCTGCCACCCCCAGATGTATAGTTTGAGAACTTGGAGGACTTCGTGACCACGAACATATTTTACGTGTCCCAGTCACCTTCAGCGAACACGGCGGATTTTAGGTCTGCTCCAGCCCTCAACCTTTCAGTTACGAGATCGTTGCCTTTGCCTACTATATCTTTATAGAAATTAAATCCATTATAAAAATTTATAAATACTTATCTGAAAAATCTCTCTACTTTCTATTCACTTTAATTTATTTTTTATTTTATAACCTTTAATTATAATAACTTATGTAAATATTAAAAATATTCAGTACATTGTATTACACTGAAAATCTTTCATTGCTCACCATTTACAATTATAAAAGGCACATATATATATTTCATGGAATATTTTTTTTTAAAAATTTATTTATAATAACCTTTCATACGAGATCGTTGTTTTGTTTTAGTAATAATTTAATTAAAATGCAAAATAAGGTTATTATGCCTAAATTTAAATACACTTTTAACTTTAAATTTATTATTATCTTTGAAATTTACGCTTGATAATTTATAAATATTCGACTGATTACTAACTTTCCTTACGCTTTCAATTAATTAAATGCACATATATATACAATGAAATGTTTTGAAAAACAATATAAATATGCTAATAATAAATTTTGTATGAGAAATGAATTAAAATGAAAATAAGATCTAGAAATGAATTAAAAATTATTACTTTAAATAATATCTAAATAATTGAAAACTTGATTGCGAAAATTTTATGCCTGAATTCTTACTAACATTTTAACATAAGCACTCATATGGATTTGCATGATGATTAAAGATTAAATTCTTTTGAAATGAATAAATATAAAAACGAGCATAGATGATTATTAATAATAATAGATAAACATCATGCAAAAGAATTTATGAGATAGGGAATTTTTGTCTTAAAACAGGGTTTTTTAAAGTAAACATTTTACACTTCAAAACACGAGGATATATTATTTCAAATTAAGATACGTATATATTGCTTTTAATAAAGAACATTTATAAAACATTTATTTTTTGAAATATTATAGGTTTGTTAAAGGATTTCCTGTCAAAACGCATCATATTTTAAAGAACAGAAACTACGATGTCAAATTTTTAAATTAAGGGTTACCAGGAATGTTAAACATAAAGATCCCTTGGATTTGTTACTTTTTCGACTTTCCACAGCATTTTTATTTCACTCTAAAATGTATGCAATATTTTTTACAGATCTGTTATATATCTTTTTAATTAAATAACCCTATATACTTATAAAAATATTTTTTAGAAATATATATTTATAACTTGATTTTGTTTGTTAAAACTGTTTTACATTGCTAGCATGTTTACAAGAAATATTTTGCACACAAATGTTAAATTTTTAAGTTTATAACAAAGAACATACATAAAAAATTGAATTTAACTAAAACATTAAGTTTAAACATATTCTATATATTTAAAACATTTTTGTAATTTTATCCCTTTTGTAAGGCAATTTTAGCATGTACTTACCTATCTAAAACAAAAAATATTACTATCACAGCAATAATTTTAGTTGAGTTACAAGAAAACATCATTGTATTAAAACACTGAAAATTTTGTGCAGAAATATTAAATAAGTTTTGAGAAATATTGAAACATTACAAATTTTCATTCTGAAAACTATCAGCTTAAAGTAATAAGTAAGCTACTACCAAGTCCACTGTCAAGCATAGGTCTTTTATAATTTTAATCATAAATTTTAAACTAAGAGGAATTTATTCCTTTTTTAAAAAATGCATAAAACATTTCAATCTATAACATTTATTTTGAAAAATAAATAAGTTTGAAGGTTTAAGGATCCGCATAACCCTTAATATGTTTTATATATGCAATAATATTTTAACAAAATTATTTGTATTTAAATTTCAATTACGTTCTGTAGTATGTTTTGGCGATTCTATATCTAAAATACTACCTTTTTCTGGCATTTGACGAAATTCTTATCATTCCCTTCCAAATTCTAATAATTTGTTGGCGAGCGTCATTTGTCAATATAAATGGTGTCTTAGTCAACATTAATTATATTTCTTCTATAAATAGCTTACATAAAATTTCAACTTGTGTACTGACGTCATTTACGTCACCACGTGTTCTCCATAATCGTTACTCATTGGCCTACTTATTTCCTGTTTTAAGCAGTAGGTTCCAATATGAATAAACCTCGTTTTTCGAAAAATATATACCGTAGAATTCAAAAAACATTTTTCCAAATTGCGGAGCATTTATCTTTTTTAGCCTTAGACCATACACTCTGTTTTTTGATACCATTTTCATTACGAAAGCACCTTATATGTATGGAAACTTCGTTCCCTATGATGGAGCAACACACATCTAATTCTTACTCGGAAATTAAACACAACGGGTGGCAGCACAATACGCTAAACATTATACAAATCTAATATATCGGACAAAAATCTTCTGATACTAATCAACAGTCTTTAGAATAAAGAAACATGAATATATTTATCTAGTTAGAGTATTTGTACACATGCATGTTTCTTTTACATTTGAAGTTCAATTTGTTTAAATTTAAATTTATTTATTTAATAAATAACTGAAAATAATTTTATATTTAAATTCTCTAAAGTGGTGTCTGCATGTTTATTGTCTGATTATAATGAAAAATTAAATACAACATATTTAGTTTTTGAAAATTATTTATTTATTTAAATACTTTTCATAAATATCTTGAAATTGAGAAATTATTGAAAAATATGTGTACCTTGAGTTCTCTACTAAATTTAAGGTTTTCAAGTTTAAACTCGCTTATGAAATGAATTATCACCCCATCAATATTAAAATCATATTCCCCATAAATGAAAGAAGTTTGAGATATTGAGAGAATATGATTGTGTAGAAATGAGAGCCATCTAGTTATTGAATGATACGCTGACTCGCGGAAAAACTTCAAGCAAGAGATTTTCTATGCAAACTAAACGAGGGAAGGCCCTTTTGTCTCTGCAAGCCGATCAGGGTTTCTTTGATGATCATGAAAAGCACGCACGGGCATTGTTAGGAGGGCACAATTAAACCAAAAGCACTAGGGCGAATATTGCCATCTATCAGGATACAAAATATGAAGACGTGGTAATTTTTGCTTTTAAGGAAAAGCCTAATTTTAACAAGATACTTCCGCCTTTTGTTCAGAAAAATACGGAGTGGAGTCGCGTAAAGGATTTCACATTGGAAATATAGTAGTACTGTAAAGGATAGAAACAATAGAAAATATTCTTCTGGTAAATTCATTCAGCTATGTCAAATTACATAACTTAAATATGTGTTATATACGTAAACCACATATGCTCATCGCCTCTATATTGTATACTTCACAGGTGGGGAAAATCCGATATGATAACAACCATTTGTTACTTTCAAGGAAGAAACATTTAGAAATACACCATTAACTTAAATCTTCCATCAGATTTTAAAAATATTTTTCATACTGTTGCTAAATCAGTTTTTTTATAGCAAAATACTATTTTTTTTTGTATTTCTTCACTATAAAATGGATTCATTTAAAAAAAATCTTTTATTATTTTTATTTAAAGTGGTTTTTAAATATATATCTGTCAGGTCTAAAAAAGGGGTAGTTAGAAATTACGTGAGTAAAAACGATTTTAAAAAGGGAACCACGAACAATGAAAATGGCGCAAGTTGCTTTCTCATAGAACTATGAGTTAATAAAATTATTATTTTCAAGAAGACTGTTTTCCATTCGCCTTTACTCTAGATCACGAAGTTACACCACACACACACACACACACGTATATATATATATATATATATATATATATATATATATATATATATATATATATATATATATATATATATATATATATATATATATATATATACATATATATATATATATATATATATATATATATACATATATATATATATATATATATATATATATATATATATATATATATATATATATATATATATATATATATATATATATATATATATATATATATATATATATATATATATATATATATATATATATATATATATATATATATATATATATATATATATAGTTTTTCGATACAGTTTCAATAGAGTTTCGTATAAGGTTTATGTAGATGCTTTGATATGTTGCTGAATAACCAAAGTTAGTTTGAATTATCGAATTTATGTAATTATATGTAATGATATTTTTATCACTTTCGGTTTAAGATTGTAATTTCCTAGTAATTCTTCTCATGGAACCCTAACGAATATTCTCGAATATTCGCTAGTAGTAATCCTTCTGGTTCCATATCTAAACATAGAGTTTTAACACATGGACAAATGTGTTACATCACCCACTTGACTTGAATTAATAGCGGATTAGTCGGTACAAATGACTATTTAAGCAAAGGTCTAGAGTTCCATTACAGTTTTTCGATACAGTTTCAATAGAATTTTGTATAAGGTTTATGTAGATGCTTTGATATGTTGCTGAATAACCAAAGTTAGTTTGAATTATCGAATGTCTTGATTACGTTCTCATCTCGAGGCTCCATGAATTCAGGGTGGGGATAATAGCCCGGAACCCCACTTCGTAATGAGACAAAAAGGCTTATTATATATTAATATATATATATATGTATATATATATAAAATATATATATATATATATATATATATATATATATATATATATATATATATATATATATATATATATATATATATATATGTATGTATGTATGCATATGCTTCTGTAAAGTATGATTAAGGGTTAATATTCTAACAAGTAATTACGTTATGTGAATGCTAAAAGTTTTAAAAGTTTGATGCTTTGGGTTAAATAATAAACAAATTGCTTAATTTCTTATAATTTGTATATAATGCAGCAAAACTATACAAAAACAGTAATGATTTGACAAAAGTTGCATTTAAAGGTTCAACTTTTAATTGTAAAATGTTTTCTACCTCTGGTTTAGTGATTTATGCTTCCAGTCTGTAGAGTTGGGTTTGATTCCCACGAAAGTTATAGATATATTGTTTTGTTATCTCATATTAACTTACGTTGACCATCAAATTTAACTTTATTATTCATTTTCTGGTAACTCTTTGGTGGGTATATTCATATATAAAGTTTAAACACACAGTCAAGCATTTGTTTCATCAAAGAATAATTTTAACTAATCTCAGTGAATAATATTGTTTCACTGCTGTTTACCAACTCAGAAATTGCAAACATGCAGATCATGCAAAGGTTATTCTGAAATATTTAAAGCAATGTCCAGTGCAGTCTTAGCATCAATTGGGGATCCAATTCATATTCTAATTTGCCTGTGACTGTTAATATATCGATCAGATGGCTGAAAGCACGAGCGCTTGAGTTAAAAGAAATTTAAATTAAGTTATTGGGCAGCTATAAACCTCAGAAGAGCAATCTTAAATATTACGTCATGAGAAAAGAAATAATCATCGAAATCTCGGTTGTGCTTTTTTGAAGAGTATAAGACATTTGAAGTACTATAATTATAACTACTTAAAATAGTGGTCCAAATTTGAGATACTGCTAGATTTAAAATAATGTTTAAGGTTTGGTTTGGGGCCCTACGTTATACTATTTTTTTACAGGAGGCCTAATGAGACCGTAATGTATAAGGAACTTAATTTTACATATATTTTTAGTCTTTAGATCTAGAGTTGCTGAACCTCTGAGTAGGCAACCTGTTTTCAAACCGTTCTGTGGGGGGGGGGAGATTTGAAGACGGTTACCAGGAAAAGCAAGACAGAACTAGAAAATTTCTGTTCAAATCTTTCTTTTATTTACTGCGTATAAACATATATTTCTAGTCAGTATAATATCTGTATTTTATATAACTGTAACAGTTTTATATACAATTGTATATGGAAAAAATAAATTAAAATTGACTTGTACATGAGGAAAAAATTGAGTTTTTCGTAATAAATTACAAGTGTAAGAATTGTTTTTTCGTCAAACATATTAACTTTAATGAGAAATGATACTTACTTTAGCCAATAAGAAGTTTTTCATTGTTCACGTCCATCACGTCCATCTGGTCCATCATTTCAATAGCTGTGTGCGAATAAGCCAAAGGAACTCCTAGATACTGGATGCACATTTGGAAGGAGATAACACGGTGGCAGAGGTGTTTGCAATGTTTTCATGGAGCATATTAGAACTTATTATCCCCGTAGAACAATCTCTGACGTCTGTGCATAATATGAACATCGTTGCAGACCAGGTTCTTTCATTCATGACAATAGTATTTCTGGCAGAGGATGGTGTTTACCAACAGGATAATGTACCACGCCATAAGGATCGAATCGTCAGATTGTGGTTCGAAGAAAATTCCAGTGACTTTCAAGTCATGTCTTGGCACTAAATTCACCTGACATTAATCCAATAGAGTATTTGCGGTCTCATCTGGGAAACTAAATTCTTGCTAACACGTTATTCCCTCGCAATGAATGGGAATTGCAGAAATAGTTGGTGATCGCTTGGTACCAGTTACCTCGAGACAACCTATCAGCAGCTTGGGGGAGTCAATGCCAAGACGGGTGCTGGCATTTTTGAGGACTAAAGGGGTCTTATATGTTATTAATAGGGTGGTCATAATGTATGTTAGCTGTAAATAACAACTAAAAAGGTAGGTAGAATTTCATCGTAGGTCTATAAAGTATCTACATTGAAAATTGGAAATCAATATGTACAATAGTTTTTATTTACAGTGTGTGTAAGTTAAAAAAACACACCATTTTCAGTAAAATGCATGTAAAATTTTTATAGTTTTCCAAAAATTTTATACTTAAACGCAAAGATTATATAGTTTTGTAGGTTGTAATTCCAATAGCCGACTTGAGGAGGAGACTGCTAGCCACATTTTGTGTGATTTCGAGTATATCTCAGCTCTAAGTTTGAGCACCTTGGTCGCCACCTTCTTGAGCTTTGGGAGCTGCAGAACATTCCTGTCAGTTGTCTGCTGAGATTTGCTTCATCTTGTGGTCTTTTTTTCTTAGGCGATCTTGGGTCGTGTTTTTATTCTTCCTGGGTTTGGGTCAACAGACATCTGGTCGCAGTGCCCTGTTCTTGGGGAATCCCCCAACAACTGCCCTAAAGTCGAGTTCATTCACTCATTTATTCATGCGAGTAGCGAGATTCCTACTATGGTATTGAAGTGTTGTTTCCTATTATTTAGCCATTGTTAAAACATAAAAATAAAATAGAAAATATTGTAGCGTAAATTGTTCCTTTCGTCAAGGACGTCGTGGTGCAGTCGGTAAAGCACTCGTGAAGGAAAGTTCAGGGTTCGAAAGCAAGCGAGGAAAGTTGCCTTTAAAAATCGACTTTAATTTGAACTTACTTTATGTTAATTTCATTTGATCATGCAAATTTATGTTAATTATAGTTGCTAATTTTCTGCTGGCCTTCAAAGTCTGGAAGGTTCAAAAACTGTATATAAGTAGGAAATTCTTCAGTTGCGAAGAAATAAAATCGTGAGTTGGTCTTGAGCGTTTTCCTTGAATTCACCACGTTCACCTCATCTACGCGACAATATAAAAAAACTATGAAGTTATAAAAAAATTACTTTTTTTCCATTTGAAAATTATGTTATAGATTTAAGTTGTGTTACTATTCAAAAGAACTGTGTTAAAAATTAAACATAAATTAATTTTTTGCAATTAATATTAATACACGTTGAATATATGACCACTAAAAAAATATATGGGATTTTACATGTTATTGTTGCATCGCTCGAAACAGATAAAGGTTTATAATATTTCTAAGATTTTGATTTAACTTTTCTGAATTGGTATTCAATACCAAATTTTTACTTTTTAGAAACTTAAAAATTTGTTTTACAACAGTGTTGACAGAATGTGTAACTCATAATACTACCAAATGAGTAAAAAAAAACTCTTTAGAAAGATACTGCTTTAACACCTTAAGCGTGAAACTGCATTCAATTTTAATAATTATGAGCAAAGTTACATCGATTCATTGAAGCTCTTAACATTTCGATAAATCGCAGTTAGTTACGTAAGATCATTTACTAGGATGGAGAACACTGTTCTGGATATTGGGTCAGTAAATAGCAATAAGCTCTCTATTGATCCCGTTATTTCTAAAGTACCTATAAATAGAGAAATAAATATACACATTTTAAAAATTTTAAACAAAAGCATATACTATGTTATCACTTTCAAAGAAGATTAAAGCGTTCTCGTCTGAAGTACAATATCATTTCAGCATTGATAATGAAAGCATATCATTATCGTTTTAAATTTCAAGCACGGAAGCTCGCAGTGAATAGTTGTCTTCCCCCATTTTTTTCTCCTTAAAATTAAACAATTCAACTCGACGAAGTATTTCCTAATTAGAGACTGTAGTATTCTTGAAGCTTCCACGAGAAAGAGGAGTGGAAGAAAAAAAAGAGGAAAGGTTTCCAAGACGGTACCCTGTACGTTTCAGCCTAAGGACTTCCGATTTATCCCTTGCTAATTGCTTCCTTTTCGAAAAGAAATGGCCTTGTCTCCCATTTGAAGAGAAATGTGAATTATGCTTGTTATTTGAATCGTGAATTTAGTTGCTAATTTAAAGCTAATTTTGATTATGAGCGAAAACGTATAACAGAATGAAAGAACCTTAAGTTTTACGCAAAATATTCGGTCATGAGCCTAGAAGAATAGATCCTGTAGGCTGTTAATTTCCAAAGTCTTCAACTAAACGTTAAGCCTAAACTGAAAATGATACCTATGTTATTGATTTTAAGCATCCAAGAGGGAAAATACTGAACATTAACAAACACAAATCGTTAACTCTAGCTGATTATATGGGCGTAATAAAGGTGTAACTTAACAAAAGCTTAAATCAAAAACATCCCACATCCAAAATAGTTGCACAACTTAACCCTTTCGTGGGCCATTTATTTCCCACATAGCGTTTTCAACCTTTTAAAACAGAAGTGAGAATTCTATTCAATACATCGAATAATAGATGACAACCCAAACCTGAAGCGGGAATTAGTCTTCCAATCGTTATAATAACAAGACCAATATGTTATAATGAGTTTTGTGCTTCCTACAGGTGCATTTTGTAAGATCATGTATGTGGGAAGTAATCTTCCCAAAGCCCACGAAAGGGTTAAAGCCCTGTTTTCATTTTAGTAAGAGAAAATACTTAAATGATTCAAATTTTGCTGGAGTTTTCTTTAATTAGGATTTGTTTTGATAAATGCATTTATGAAATGGCACGAGTAGCTAAAACAACTTAGGTCTTATGAAAAAATTAACCTGATTATATGGCAGATTATGGGGTATATAATGCTTTGCAGCATTTTATACAAATATATTATTTATTTAATTCACACAATGCAGTTTTACTCTTACTTTTCCTTCACATAAATTTGAATATTTTTTTACTTCCAATGCGTTGGTTTTTGCATTTATTAACAGTGACCGCCATATTGCCGTAAACTTTGTTGACCATAAGAGTATCATATAAGTAACCAATTTTACTTCCTATGAGAGGACAGCACAAACGCATCTATGGATTATCTATTGATCAAACACAAACGCATTGGGTGGGAGCACAATACCCTAACCACTTTGCAATCTTTGAACCAGGATTTGAAAATTTATGAAGTATTTTTGTTTCACCAATACTTTGTGTAAAGGCTAAATAAAAATGGAACCGCTGAAATCTAACATATATTTATTAACTTCATTTTGAACACAATTTCGACTTGGCTATCTTTACTTTGTGTATTTCCTCAGTCATCTTTCTTTCTATTTATGCTTAGCGTTGTCTACGGACTTATAATATCATGTAGAATTTTTGCTTTAGGAGAGACTTTTAATTTTTCACGAAAGTAGATGGCAATGGTAGTTAAAACATCTTACGTCTTATAAAGAAATTAACCTGATCATATGGTAGATTCTGGCGTATATAATGCTTTGCAGCATTTTATACAAATATGTTATTTATGCAATTCACACTATACAGTTTCCCTAGTACTTTATTTTCACATATAAATTTGAATATTTTATTTTACTTCCAATGGCTATTGTCTTCACTATCAGTGGCCACCATATTTTCGTAAACTTTGTTGACCATAGGAGTACCTTATAAGTAACCAATATTACTCTTAGAGGACAGTACAAACACATGTAAGTATTATTCGTTAATCGAACTCAAATCCGTCGGGTGGGAACACAATACCTTAACCACTGTCCACTCTTGGCACTAGGTTTTGAAAATTTATAAAGTCTTTATATTTTATCAATACTTTGTGTAAGGCCCCAATAAAAATTAAACAGCTGAAATTTAATATTTATTGGCTTCATTTTTAATATACTTTCGACTTGGCTATCTTTCCTTTTTATTTTTCCTCCGCCATCTGCTTTCTTTCCTAGCGTTTTTATATGGACTTATAATATTATGTAGACTTTTGTTTTTGGAGAGACTTTTTTTTAACGAAAGTAGATGGCAGTCCTATAAACTAATTACCAAATTTCTATCCCCTTTAACCAATTTTTGAGTCTATAATTTATAATTTTGCCATTTTTATAAGTTTTCAAGCTTCTCGCACTAAGTTCTTCTTTTGCATAAATTGAAATTACTACGAAAATCTTTATTTTTTATAAATCTTGACTTTAAAATGTTGTATTTACATGGAATACCTTCATACAAATCTCTTGTTAAGAAGTTCTTTTGATGTATAGTACTCTGTACTGTGCAGCTAATTAATAAAGCATGCTGTAGCATTCGAAGTTTACAGTTGATTTATATTTTGTTTCATATTTTATTTTATATTTGTCATATTTGTTAATATTTTAATTTCATACTTGTTTTCTTTATACAGTCCATAAAAACTTAGACTGGAGATTTTATATTTGTTCATGATTTAAATTCATTTTATCATATTTTTTATATCATTTTCTATTATAATTTCTATAGCCTTTAAAACTTTTATGCCTAGCAAAATTGAATTCTTATAAAATTTTATATTTACTAAAAAATATGTTTACTTTACCATTTCTTATTTATTTAACAATTTTCTGTTTTGCTGTTTATTAGGCTTTAAATAAATACTTGTGCTACAAAAATTATTTTGTGTATATCTCTATTAGATTTATGGAGATGTTTATCCACTTAACATTATGTTGTTAAAGGAAAAAAATTTTTAAGAAAATTTTTATGATAAATATATTAGATTTCACTTTCTTTATGTGATAAAAAAACATGATAATTTAAAAATCATTTATAAAATAAAAATCATCATTAATAATTAGTTTCATGTGATAGTAAAAAAAAAAATTTGTTCCATGACAAATAAATTGGTTTTTTTTTCGATTTTTCTTCATCGTGAAAGAGGAATTTTAAACTGAATCTGTTGTTTTTCAACGCGAATGGGTCGACATGTTAGGTCATACGAATACTTTTTTGTCGCCGTGCTCTTACAAATATATTTTTCACTTGACCCTGACAAACCATAAGCGAGAAAGTATTTGTTCTTACTCTTCCCGCATATTTTCACCTTGAATCATTAGTTTTCGCAGAGAATGATTTCCTTCCTTCACTTTACTTGGAAGATCCCCATAATCAAGAACTGCATATCATTCATCCCCATTCCCAGATATGAATGAATTAGGCAAAGGGCGAACGCCATAGATGCGTTGTATTAAATATAAAATCGTCATTAATGGCACCAACTTTGGGACAGATTTGAATAATATCTCGTTCTCTCCGGAAGCAAGGGAAAGCTCTCCCCCCTCCAGGGACACGCCCTCTCTCACGCCCCGAAAAAGGAATCGGTTACTTGATGTCTGGAGGAGAATAATACCCAGATGAAAAGTTCTAATTTGCATGGAAATAGGGTTTGGTGGCCTTTCGGGAGCAAACACACTGGGCAGGCAAAATGAAACTGGCATTTGCAAACACGAGTTTTCAGAGCGGGGAATGATGTTTGCCGATAAGTAGAAGCGGTTGTAAATCGAGTTATTGTCTTCAAAGTACGCTTGATTGGCTTGCCAGAGAACAAAAAAAAAATTGAAGAGTGTTTGAATAGGATTTTTCAGAGGCGCGTAAGGTGTTTTTATTTGCTCTTTTTTCCCTCTTTATTTTCTAACGATGATTTAAATATGAGAAAGTCACTTTCCCTTTTAAAGAATTTGGGGAAAAAACTGAACGATAGAATACTTTTAACTTGCAAAATAAGCAGAGACGTGGACAATTTGTAAAGAATGCATGAAATAAGAATTAATAACTTCTAAGTGAAAAAGTTTTTTTTTTGTTGTTATAGCTATTAAACTTGATGTTTGCAATAGTACTTAATTTCTAAGGGGTCTTACCAGAATTTTCAGAAAGGATCCTTATTTTACGAAATCGTGAAAAATCTACTTATAACTGTGTGAAACTGAAATTCGCGTTAAATCTGGTTCCTCCACCAAGGATCTAGTCTCTAGAATTTGTTAAAAGAAAATCCTGTTTTGTGAAGTTTACGAATCTGAAACTAATACTGAGTTAAGGTTCAATTTCAGAGAAAGCGTTTGATAAACTATGTTTATTATTATGTATATATATATATATATATATATATATATATATATATATATATATATATATATATACAGGTTTATAAAAAGTACTATATTTATTGAAAAATTGTTTTATTTATTCAAATATTAATTTTTAAGATATTACAGATAGAAAAATTAGTTTTTTGTGGAAAGCATTTTATGAAAGGTCCTCTTTTAAAATAAGATATTTCTGAAATAATCCGTTTTACGATAATGTATTTTGTAAAGGGTTCTTTAACGGATCCAAATTTCCACAAACACTCCGCTATTATATATGAACTCTACATTATAAATCCAGTACTGAATCCTTATGTTGTACTACACAAAGGATATAAACTATTCTACAAACCAGATTTAAAAATTCTTTCCATCCTATAGATACGTTTAAACTCGGAATATTTCAGGTAACAAGCAAAGCTATGTGAGGACTTAAGTATCTTTTAAGGTTAATGCATCTAGCATAAGCTGTTGATAAAGGTATTCCTAGAATAAGAAAAAGAAGAAAGAAATATATGAGGAACCTACTTAATAAATTCTATTCTGAGTATATAATCAACAAATGAGAAACTAATAATTGCATTTAATTGGTAAAAATAAATCTTATTTTTAGACTTCATCTGATTTTCTAGTAAGCCTATTGAATTATACGCATTTTTTAATTTTTATTGTAGAATTATCGTTTGCACATTTATTTAACGTTCAATATAAGTGGTAATCTTCAAGGTAACATTTTTTTGTGTTCAATAGAATGTAAGTGCTACTATCTGAAGGCGTTCAATAGCATTGATATTTGCTACATTAAGATTTTTTTGTTACATAAGTACATTTTAACAAAACCAAATACTTTTAAAATTGAAATACTTCATTCATTCGTTACTAGTAAGCAGTAAACGAAAAAAAATATAATTCATCTTTGCAACTAATAAATATTTATTGTCGTTTCCACTTGTTCAAAAAATTGGACTCAAAAGCAATGTTCGAACTGCCCATAAATATTCGTTATCTGTTTATAGTATTATTAAAAATTAGCATCATTATTTAATGCTCTATTGAAACTTTTCATTATATAGAGTATGAATTGCAATCAATAAAGGAGGTGCACAACCAGATGCTTAAATGTTTCTGAATATAAAATTTTAACATTCTAAAGCCTAATGTTTAAAAAAAACATGTGTAACTTGAGACAATAAAACATGGAAAGTAATCATATGATAAAACGTATGAAATCCAATATCAAAAAGGGAAAACTCTTTATTTTGCTTGACACAGCGAAAACCTTAATAATATACTAGGTAAACTGCTCTTTTATGAAATAAGAGGATATTCTTAAATATTTCTCCACTACAGTAGAAAATGTTTTAGTAACTTACAACTCTAACTCAATACTTGAATTCATTGCCGATCCCAAGAGAGGATTTCGGTAGCCAGGAGACGAAGGCGAAAGGAGAAATATCCCTCCACCAAGGGTTGGAAAACTCAAACCAACACCTACTGTGTTCTAAATCAATGCCTACCAACTTAACTTTAGCCACAGTAGCTTAACTGGCAAGAAATCTATCTCAGAGACAGAGGGATCGAGCACTTGAGCCTCGATTTGACTAAAGATCTATTTAATGTCGTCTGGGGAATATAAAATAAGTTTGAGGTCACAATGATCTTCAAGTTCCCAAAGATAGCTCTGGAGGTGACAGGCTAATCTTACGAGACTTTTGCTTTGTACGTTGTCCACTTTGTTCGTTTGTATTATAGTAGAGTGTAATGTTGGCCTTCTATATGTTACCCATATAATAAAGTGTTCATAAAATACTGTAGCGGTGTATGAGCGAATGTTCAACGGACAAATAACCTTGCGTTATTAAAAAATCCATATTTGACAAGATAAGGCATAATTTACAAAATCCGGTATGCAGATGTACAAATTAGACATAACAATTGTTAATATGGAAAGACAATTATAACTGAGAAGTCTACATGTGTTACAAACTTCGTAAACTAACAGAAAAGCAAAAGTACTTAAATTTAAATTATAAACTTCCGCAATGCCAGTGGGAAAATTTGAACACAGAACCTTCAGTACAGTAACTCAATACGTCAATCACTTCACCACAGACGCAGTAGCAAAAATAGGATTTCCGCGGCAATATTTTTAAATGCATTAAGACTAGAAATAAATTTTCTTATTCCAAAACAATTTAATGCACTGATTGTAAAAATACATTTTCGATGGCATACCGAAAAAGATGGCGTACTTTCATTGCTCTTCTTTCATTATAAA
This sequence comes from Pardosa pseudoannulata, assembly GCA_032207245.1. Lineage (NCBI taxonomy): Eukaryota > Metazoa > Arthropoda > Arachnida > Araneae > Lycosidae > Pardosa > Pardosa pseudoannulata. The sequence goes on from CM063506.1 coordinate 2,199,238, forward strand.
CTACGATTCACCTAATTCCAGTTTTATTTTACATCATTCGATCTGAATAGTAATTACTAAGCCATCTATAAATTATATTTCGTCATTTACAGAATACTTTCATCACGCTGTAAAATTTTGAGAATAAACTAGAACCATAAAATTCATATTTTATTTGAGAAAAAAAAAATAAATAAATAAAAATAAAAGTCCATTCTCATTTTTTTTTCTTCCATACTAAAATTATTATATTTTATAAGCGTTAAAAATATTCTGTCATTGAAAATAAGAATTCCAAAAATGTCATCGCTAACTTTATGGTAACATGACTAAAATCTCCAAATTCTCTCTCTTTTTTAAAGTATAGCTATCGAAATGAAAATACCAGTGAACTAAAATTTAAAAATAAAATAACACTAATTTTTAGGATGAAACTAATTTGATAAATGCATTTTCCAAATAACAATATAGACTTTTATTACTTTAAAAAAAACACGAATTATTTTTCCCTTGGAAATCGAGGAATTTATCTTGCACTGTAAAAGAAACTTTTTTTTTCAGAAAAAAAAAACTTACAGACACATCAACGATTTGCTTTCTTGTGTGTGAACTGTGCGAATACTTTTTTTTCTACTCTGTAGGAGAAGAATAAATGGATATGCCCTCTGGAGCGTGGAAAAAATAGTTTAAAATACGTAGGGAAATAAAAAAGAAAATAAGGAGGGGGCCGTCTAAAATAGTGAGAGTGATTTAAAAATGCAAGCGAATGGCGAGTTCTATACAGGAAAAGGGAAAAATGGGTTTTTACTCTAACGCATCAATTTGACTCGATTATCTTTTATTATGTATTTAAATTTTTCTTTACTAAACATACTTGAGATTTTGGGTAAGGAAATAGTATAAAGTTGTTTTTGTAATTATTAGAGTTATCAAAATTTGGTCACAGGTACATAGAAATATAACTTATTTATTCTAATTCAAATTTATTTTCAATAATAAAATTTTCTTAAAATTCAAATTTATGATTTTTTATTTTCAATAATCAAATTTATTTTCAATGTTCAAATTTATTTTCAATAATCAAATTTTCTTAAAACTCAAATTTATGATTTTTGACAAATTTCAATTTCTAATTCAATCTTAATTTCAGTAATCAAATTTATGATTTTTTATTTTCAATAACCAAATTTATTTTCAATATTCAAATTTATTTTCAATAACCAAATTTATTTTCAATATTCAAATTTATTTTCAATAATCAAATTTTCTTAAAATTCAAATTTATGATTTTTGACAAATTTCAAATTTCTAATTCAATCTTATTTTCAGTAATCAAATTTTCTTAAAATTCAAATTTATAATTTTTTATTTTCAATATTCAAATTTATTTTTTTATTTTCAATATTCAAATTTATTTTCAATAACCAAATTTTCTTAAAATTCAAATTTAGGATTTTTTTGATAATTTTTAAAATATTTATTCCGATTTTGTTTTTCATACATTACTGAAGCATTTTTTTCTAAACTCTCCTAACATACAGGGTGTCCCAACAAGAGCAGATAAACACTGCACAACAAGATTCGTTGTTTGGAATTTTTTAAAAAAAAAAAAAAAAAAAAAAAAAAAAAAAAAAAAAAAAAAAAAAAATTGTATTTTTGCGAACAATAATTTTCAGAAAAAAAAATGTGAGAGAAATTGTATGACGTCATTTCTGTTAGTGAAATAAAAAAAAACCTTTACTCGAAATACAAACATCGAACATCGGTATTTGCATAACTTTAAATAGAAAGAGTTTAAAAATATTTCCTCGATTATGTCGGTATGAATGCATGCGTCGTGGAATGCTTTACTGCACACCTTTCTTCTCCGTAGTGTGCACTAAAGTACAGGCACCGCGGAGACGAGCAACTAAGATTCGGTCTCACCAAAGTCGTTTAACGGCTAACCACGGCTAATCTCTGTTTAAACTGAGAATTTCATCCCAGCATTAGTTGGTGCCATGGGTTAATCGTGGTTTGCCGTTAAACGACTTTGATGAGACTGGCCCTATGCCTATTTCTCAAGTAAGTGGGTCTCGATAAACCATCTACATCAGATGACCCCGTAGAAATAAATTAGATATGAGTCTGATATGAAGATCGTGGTGGCATAAAGTAGGATCCTTACTAGCGTAACAAAGTTCATGTTTAAAATAAAGTATTTTTTTAAACCGGATATGACGTCAAACATTGTCTTTCTCGTTTTTCAAGCAAACTGTGGGTCGTAGAGATTCTGCTCTTTGGACATTTTTTTTTATACTCCAAACAATGAATCTTGTTTTGCGAAGTTTATCTGGTCTTGTTGGGATTATATTAAAACAAATACAATTAACGCAATTAATAAAAATAATAATAATATCTTGGGACTATTAACAAGAAAAATGACAGAAAATACTCCAGATACGTCAGATACATCGTTTAATTTCAACTTTGCATATTCTGTGATTAGACACCTCATGTTTCATTGTTTTTCTGAAGCTGAATATCATCTTCATCTTAATGGCACTTCACTTTAGCTTTCTACAATTCTAAATGTACGTTGCTAAATAATTTGTGCTAATAATGTGCATGTATACTTTGCCTAAGTGCTTCTTGTATTTTTATTAACAGCCTGCCTTCGTAGATTATGCAAAGAAAATAACTATTTGTTCGTGATGATCATATTACATATAAATTAAGAAGTCTGAGATTTGAATGGTTGGGGATTCATATGTAATAAAATATGTTTAACAAATGGATCAAAACATATAGTGCATCTATATAGTTAATTTTATATTTATATATAACTTTATGATGCTATAAATTACGTTTTATAAGTTATTAGTGGAAAATAGATGAAATCAAATCTAAAGAACATGTTTCATTGCTCTACTCACTTTTTCAAAGAATCAGAGACATTCATATATATTTAAATCTTCTGCTAGCGACTGCTACCAAGAACTAAAGAAATTTGAAACCCCAAATGAAACTCGAACGTATGAGGGGTATCACTCAAAGTAAAAGTGTGTTAAAAAATTATTTTAACCCTTTATATCATCGTGTTGCATACATGTAAATTATACAAAAGTCTTTGGCAATTCTCCTGAAAGCTTTATTAGCACGATATATCAGTATAATTTCCAAAGAATGGTATTACTAAGTTTACATTGCATACCAAAATTTCGTTCATTGCTTAATTACTTTCACATGATTAAATTAGAAATATAAATTTTTGAATATTTACCAGCAGAATGACCTGAACGTTTATTTCCACTATGAAGCTACATTGTGAAGCTTTTATTCTTACAACAGTTATGTAAGCTCAATGAAATTTTGGATTTTTTACTATGCATTTTAAATTCTTTAAATGAATAATAATTTCTCTAATGTTTTATAAATTAACGATTTCACCTAGGATATCTAAAGAAATCAGAATAACCTCATATAGATTTGGATTACTTTACCATATTTTTTACAATAGAATTGGAATAAGCTTAATAAATTTGGATTAAACTTTTGGCTGGCAGTAGATTTTGATTCGAAATATTTTGAAATGATTTTACATATCTTGTGAAAGGGGAAAAAGGGACAGATTTCGGAAGTTTAGTGGATATGTCGTTATAAAGCTAATTATGCATGATTATAAATATACTATTTTTCCCTATTCTTAATTTCGATCAAAGTGATTGTCGTTTTAGGTAGCTAAATTATCAATCTAGAATTAAAATTAAAATGTCCAGACATGTGCAGAAGTATTTTAACAAAATCAGGTAAAAAAAAATTCATAATTAAAATCCAATTTTGTGTTTTGAAATTTTAATATTTTATGTTGTAATGTTAATTTTTTTACATACTTGAAATGATGCATTCTAACATGTCAGTAAATATTTTTCAAATCGGAATTGTGGAAATACAAAATCTTAAGCAATTTTTCAGCTATTTTAATTACTTAAATTAAGAAGCTTCATATGAGTTTCAGGTGAGCAAATGTTTAATATTAATACAGATGTTTCATAAGTCTTTCCAGATGGACTTGAAGAGCATAATTTGGAATTATTTTGATGCAATCAAATAATATGAGTACTTTTCTTCGATGGCATATTTTAAGAACCTTACTGATAGTTAAAACTTTCAAACATACAAAATAGAGGTCATATTTAGGTCTTACAATCATTACCTTAATTAGGCATAAGGTACATCATCTGCAGCTAAACAAACCGTCAAAAATATGTGAATAAAATACATATGGCCAGGAGTAAAAAGATGGTAATACCTTTTCATGAATTATTACTTTTGCATAAGTACCACATTATACGAGGGTATGTAATTCAGAGGAAAATAAATCTCTAATTTCAATAAATTGTGTAAATGGATTATTACATTGCAGTTTTTCCATGTTTTTATTGTAACTTTTTGGTGGGTTAAATTGAACGATTTTTTATATAATTTAATTTATTTTGTGTCTATTTAACTATAATGATTATTTTTTGGATGTTAAATATATTGTTTAATTGATAAAATAAGCTATATATTTAACAGTTTCAAGTTAATTTCACGTGCTGATTATTAAGAAATTTTAAATACTTCCCTTAAATTCTTATTTTCTAATGCCATACCTGTGTATTTTATTTAAACAGTAAATAAAATACACAGAAAAAATAATAAGAATACAAGAATATATTTTGTAAATACATTCAAAACTTGATTTAATAATTCATGTTTTGAATATTGTAAGAAATTTTATAAAATTCCAGTCAAATAAAATCAGTGAAAAAAATATTTAGAATCAGTTTAAAACTTTTCTTTAATTTATAACGCGCTTTGATAATTTCCCTTTGTTCTACAGTTCAAAGAATCTAAAATATCTTTACTTGATAAGGACAGAACTATTTTAAAAATCGATGGCACGATTTCAAGTCTTTGATTTGTTTCTTTTGCCTGAAATAAATGAAGAATTCTGTTTAAATTAGCTCTGGTTTGTGTATTAAGTACAGTCTTATGATATCACCAAATTATAGAGGCTAAATGATAATTTCGCAAAACGTTTCAACATTACTAGTTCACTCGTTTAGTGGAACAAAAATTTTAACACTATGAACATGTGCTGCTATATTTAGATTCAAATCAACGTCCTTATTTAACCATTCCTTAACCTAATATTATTATGTCCTAAAGAACTATATAAATGAAAATTAACCTCCTGTACTGTGTTAATGGAGAAACCAATGATATTGCAGCTCAGACGAACATATATTAAATAAGTTAATATAAAAAAACAAATTAATGTTAACATATTATGGCAAAGCATAAAAAGTTTAAAAGGCAATTAACAGAGAATAGATTGCTTCCAATAATTTTAATGACTTTCCATGTCGAGTATTCTTTATTTTTTTTCGCTACAGTAATGGACAAGAATTTTTAAATTCCAAATGCGAAGGCTTTGTATTCACTCCGTACAGAAAAGTAAAATAAATGCTATGAGAAGGTATTTTAGCGACCTCTCACTCAGAAGATAAAAAAAAAGAGTGGCTGAAAAAAGGGAAGCAATCCAGTGTTCTTGGACTGGGCTGTAGAGATCGATGTACGACCGGAGTAAGATTTTTCTGGGGAAAAAGAAATCCCGGCCAGACGGGGGGAGAAGAAAACCGTCGATTTATTTGTTGGTTTTTCTCGAGTTCAGACGTTTTCTCATTATAAAACAAATAGTTGTGCTCCTTGAAGCGTGCTTAAATAGATGAATATTCCGACTAAACAAAAGACCGCTTTTAGGAAGAAGTCGAGGGTCTTCCTCTTGAAAAATGCGCGTCCCTGGAAATGAAAATTCGATTCGAGATGGGAGTTCGATTCGAAACATTGTAAATTTAGGGTTATAATTATAGCTGCGACTAGAAATTCAAACAGTAGTATTTTAGAATTTAGCTTAAATTTCCCGTTTAAAAATCTAGAACAGTGTGATCTCTGTAGATAAGACCATAAAGATCTTGACTATGATTTTTATGGCATTGAATAAATATTTCAGAGAAATATGTCATTCGGAGCATTGCCAATTTCGAGTAATAATTGAGTCGATCAGAAATAATGTTGTTTGAGATCATTTGTGTGATATTTTCAGTTATTTTGGAACCTTAGATGGAATAAATAATATTCTTTCTAGTTATTAAATAATATACCTTTTGCTAGAGTAACGCATGTCTTAAAATCACGACGGAGTGCAGAAACTCTCGAAATCTACAACAATCATAAATATGTGTTTGATAAAATTAAAAAAAATAAACAAGAAAATTATTTATTATCTTTTACAAATTTAAACTTTGGTTCATATTACTTAAAAATTTACTTAATTAAGTCCTTTTATAGGAAAAAAAGTCAATAATATCTTTTTCAGATGTCTATACAAGTGTTAAACAGAAGATGAAATCATTGCAAACGTACGAGGCGCATCCAGAAAGTAAGTTTCCCGTTGTTTTCCCCTTTAAAGTAAACTTAATTAGCCGTGTCAAATGCGCGTGCATAACAGATATATGATGTATAAATCATATGTCAGCTGGACAGGTTCCGACTTGCGTCAGTAGCGTGGTAGCAGTGGTCCGAAATGGAAACTCAAATTCCTTCTCCCGCCGCTTGAAAGGTTCGATCGGTGATCTTCAATGCACAAAGCATTGCGACAATTGAAATTCATTGTCAGCTCTATCAGGTTTGTGAGCCAAAACTGACGTCCGAACACAAAATTCAGCACTTAGAAACAGCTCTGACATTTCTGCTACTGTACCACGATGTGGAGACTAGTTCCTCGACAGGATCGTCACGTGCAATGAGACTTGGATTTCGCACTTTACCCCGGAAACCAAGTAGCAGTCAATGCATTGGCGTCATAGTGGATCTTAAGCCAGGACCAAATTCAAACAGACGCAGATGCACGGTGTTCTGGGACAGGAAGGATGGTTCCATTCACAGACGGCAGAGTTCTGCGACAAAGGAATACAATTGATCCCACAGTATGACAAGTGTCTCAATTCTGGTGTTAACTATGTTGAAAAATAGCTGAAACAGTGCTGTGCTTGTTGCCAATAAATATGTCCCTGAAAGTGTGAATTCTTTTTTATTTTAAATAGGGAGATTTACTTTCTGGATGCTCCTCGTATTTAGCACATTCTGATTTATAGTGTTTCTTAGAAATGTTTTTGTTCTTTGTAACGCTAAAAAATAGCATTGAGGTTATGATATAAATTCAATTAAAAGCATGAAGAAATTTATATCTGTATAATTACAATTTTCAAATACTTAAATTGACGGAATAAACACATTAAATACTATGAAGACGTTTCTAACTGAGCATAGAACTTTCTTACTTTGATGCACAGTACCGGTTTATGCATCTTATTGCGGCTAGAAAACGTTTGTGTTTGTATCGAGATACGTATACAAATGCTACTGTGCTAAATATAGTTCTACAAGTCTAAACTGCCCTCTATTGAGCGGTCACCAGATAGTGACGTTGTCTGGTGTGCAAATTACATTGTAAATTAAACTGTATTTTTGATTATTGATAATAAAATCACTTATTTCTAGCAAATATAAATAAATCAATAAATATCTTTTCTTATAGACAAATATTTGGGGTGCTGAATTTCCAAATTGCCTATATATGGGCATTCGCAATAGCAATAATTTTTATTTCTTTTTATTCAAATTTAATTAAGCCTAACAAATTTCAGCTTAATTTATGGAAAACATCAATTGTTTTTTGGATTTAACTACATAGGCTTCTGAATGCCTCAACATGAAATTCAAAACAACCATATTTTAAAATCTACTGTTTGAAATATTTCTCGATTATTGTTGTTCTGGAACAACACAATTGTAGACATAGCCATAATGTTTTCACTTGGGATTTTTATTGCAATGAATAAATCTTTGGACGAATTGTAACTTTTGATGTTTACAAAAAAATGTAAAATTCACTATTTAAATTCATCTTTCATTTTCTTCCTTTTGCTAGCTCCGAAGCGTATATGCCCCACGGGCATTTTCAAATCACTCTGTGGAATAGAGATGCGTTGGATTTATATGAATGTTTCTCCCATTCGTTTTCATTTTCAATCAGCGTTACAATACCAATGGGACATATGTGTTCCCCTGTGAACACCAATGGGGAGAATAAGTTATACAAACCTGTCTTCCCATTGGTGATTTTTAAAAAGATTTTCAGCATATTTCATATTTGTATTCTAGATGATACTCTATTTTTTTCCCAGAAAAAAATTTATCGTAAGTGTTAAAGAACAAAATCTGTCCATGCAAAGACATTTTACTCTGTTAAGATGAGGCCCACAGAGCGTCTAGGCCAGCCTACTCGCCAGTAGAGTACTCGAAAAAAATTATAAAATTGAAAAAAAAAATAATTCCCCCTGCTGAATTTTGTTTATTTTGAATATAAACAAAAGGTGTAAATAGGATATAAAATACTATTTAGGCCATCATGCCATAGGGACCACACTCGGTCGAAGATATGCCAAGCATGGCGTCTTGGTGAAAAAAGAAATGGTATAAAAGCTGGTGCAGAAGAAATTAAGCTCCACACTCCTTCTTCCTTACTCTCTCTCCGAGGGGGCCTGCAGATATCTCGAAAAAGTTCATTGGGCAGCTTTGCCCTGGCCGAAGAGGGCTACTCTGAGGTTAAAAACCCCTCTTGACCAATGGGGTCGAAGGAGGGTCACTCTCTTTGCTTTCGCTTCTAGGTCAGTTTCGAGCTGACATTGTTGAACTGTAATTCTTTCTTACATAGTCCTTTAAAACATAAGACGTGCTTACGGTTTTAACACATGTGTTGCTTTCATCATGTCTCAGTGTTTTTGCCTATTTATTAAAACCATAATGTAGATGAAAAATAAACGTTAAATAAAATTAACCTTTGTTTTTTTTTATCAAATACAATATTATGATTGTCCTTAAAATCTACATTTAAACGACTAGAGGGAAACGAGTGTTTAGGACATGCGAACCCTGGCAATCCAATATAGTAGGTACATTACCTCTACTTTGTAACTCTGGTTGAAGATCCGGACATACGAGTAAATAGTCTTTATTCATATCATCTATCTAAAGGCCCCTCCACACTATGGTCCACTGCAAGCCATTACCACCGTCTGGAGGGGATATGGCTTGCCTGGTCAATGGTGGAAGACGATAAAACAGCCTTGGTGGACGATGGCTTCGGAGGCGGTTTTTCTCCAAAGATCAAAGGCAGCCAAATGCGCAACTAAAGTGCGCAGTAGACCCTATGGACGAATCCACGAGCTCGGCTCATTTGTTCGCCCAGCGTGTGGATGCAACCCGTAAACCATCGTTCAAGGTCGCCATCAGGAAGTGGGAAACAGTTGGCCATAGTGTGGAGGCTACATTACAGGTGGGAAGAAACTATCAGTGAATATGCCTGAACTTCTTAAGTGTTCAACTAAGAATTCATTTCCATTCTACCTCGAAAATTAACCACAGCCTGTTTACGTTGTATGCAATTAAAATCTTTCCAGCCATTTTTAATATTCTCCCTTGGTTTATCCCTCGATTTAAAAACCATTGGGAAAAGGCCCTCTTTAATATACAATTTTGAACCTCACTTTGATAATAATTTTGCTCTTTCGTTACCATCTATGCCAACATGAGATGGTATTCACTGGAATTCTACTTCCATTCTACTGTTTTATCTTTCATTTTAAGTCCCCATTTTTTGTTTTATTTTAGTGAAGAGAGGATATTCTGAAAGAAGTTGGAGTACAATAATATTCTTAATACCTGATTTTGAATAGACAAAAAACACAGAATTCTCAAAAGATTCTATTCTGGGTTTCAGATTTAAATATTTTGGTATTTTAATATTAATTTTACTTTTGTTATTAAAGCGAGTGACTTTTTTTGTGGATTAAGTTCCTTCATTTGCTATATGTAACAACAACATATTAGGATTCCCCATTTTAATTGTTTGTTAAATATGCGGCAAACATGCATATATTTAGGATCTACCCTTGGAATGTTACTTATTTTATGTTCAGATATTCTTTAGTTATACTTCTTTATCGCTTCTATATTGTTAACAATTGATGGGCTAAAGTCCCAGAAGGACGTATTTGAGCCTAATAGGAGAACTAAACCTCTTCCCAGAGAATATGTATATTACATCTGTGTGTCTGACTGTACTCCAGCTAGGTGGTTGGTAGGTGGGAGAGAGCTATGAAATCGGAATTAAAAATACTCCATTCTGAAGATGATGAAGATTAATGGTATTCTCCATCATGGTTTAACAAACACCTTACATTAGGTAGGGTAAGCGGCCCAATTCTAGATACCATTATACAGACAACAACACATTGAGGGATTGTTCTCTTCAATTTTAAAGGTGTCCAGAACACAAACTCTAAAAATATCAATTTTTTATAATTTTTTAGCTTAAGTAATTTTTACAAAGCTCTACATGTTTCTACACTGTCTGCCAATAAGTATTTGGGCACCTGTGATAGAAAAGAAAATTAACTTTATTCAAAATCAATAGTTGGTAGAACCTCCACGAGAAGCAATTACAGCGTGAACCCTCCGGGGCATACTTTTTACAAGTCTTTGTATTATAGCTAGTGGTATTGTCTTTCATTCGGCTTGGAGTAGACATACAAGTTCCTTCACTGATTTTGGACGGGTAGTGCACCCCTTAATTCGGCTATCCAACTCGTCCCAGAGGTTCTCGATAGGGTTCAGGTCTGGGCTCTGGGCAGGCCAGTCTATTCTATGAACTCCATTGGAATTTATCTGGACAGCACTCGACGGTGTCTCTCTTCCAGTCTTCTTTCCTTGGTCTGTCTACTCGGGGCACATTCCGACAATCCCCGCTCATCTTCCACTTCTTAATCACATAGGCCACTGTCAATTTGGGGTACTTTAGATCGCTAGATATGTCCCTTAAGTATCGGCCACATTTGTGATACCCGGTAATTATACCTTTCTCGAAATCCGAACTGCGGGCCATCTTGTATGCGACTAATGCCGATGCTGTTTCCTACATGATGTATACCCACAGAGGCCTTGACGTATCTCAGGACCGCAGATATCGTCATTTGCATAGGTGGCCAAACTTTTATTGGCAGACAGTGTATTATTAATATATAAACAGATACTTTTGTGTACCATTTAATTCTTGTATTAGATCTTCTATCAACAACTTAAATTTATCTCCAATTAATTTTTATTACGAATTGCAAATTCAAAATTATGTATCTCATATTCTATTCGAAAATTAAGTACGATATTTATTACACGTGTTAGATCTATATTTAGTGAATACCCTCGTCGATGAAGCAAAATTTTTCGAATCCAAAAATAATGTATAGCTAATTAAAATTTTTGGGATGTTATAAAAAAGGAGTAAATATTATATACTGGATTTTTAAATGAACAGCAGGTTTACTAAAGGTTTTAATGAGTGATTTATGCCATGAAATAGCTGCGAAACTTTAATTAGAGATAATGAAGTTTGGTTTGGTTTGGTTTGGAGCGCTACGGTCTACTGTTTTGCACACGAGGGCTAATGAGACCGGGACCTACTGCTTAAACCCGATTTCAAACGGCTACGAACATCCATGCCTTAGTGGCATTCGAACCCACGAACTCTGGTACCACCGATCAGCGCCCTAACCAATCGGCCAGCGTTCGGCGATAATGAAGTTGTATTTACTTCTGAATCATCTCCAGATAAATACTTGAATTTTACTTTTGCTTCATCTTAAATCTTCACCCAAGAGTTCAAATTTTTCACAAAATTATTTGTCTGGGACTGAAAATTCGAAATTATTTATCTCAAATTCTAATTAAGTCAATATAGTATACATCAAATTTAAATTATATAGTTGAAATTTAACACAGGCATTCTTAAATATGCTTTGTTCGAATTGCCTGTAAAATTTTTAATTACATGGAAGATCATTAAAATTTTTTGCCTCTTTTTAAGAAAAAAATGACTATTTGAAAAGTATTTATTATCTTAATTCCATTATTATTAAATTTTTTACAAGGAATAACTTGAAAAATACCAAAGACAAATTAATATAAAATGATTTTTCTTACTTAAAAATGAATATTAAAAAACTATTAGTTGGAGACTTGCAATAAAATTTCAACCTGCTTTAATTTTGATTTTAAATTTCTTTTTTAAATGAAGCATAAAATATTTTAAAAACCATTTGTTGGGAAAAGTAATTTGCATACAAGCCTACATTTGAGAAAAACATTCATAATTAAGTGAGTTTAAGTTAAAGAATCACAATATTACATTTTAGATTCCTTAAAATAATCTGTAGTGAGTTAATGCATAATATTAAAATGTGTTGATTTAAAGCAAAACACAGTATTAGTCGTATCAAGCATATCAGTAACTATGCTGCAGAATCAACTGTTATAGCTTTTATCAAATGCTATACACATATTTAAATCCTACGGGTTCGAGAATTACAAGAGCAAACGATATAGAACGGGACAAAAGAAGGAACCATTTCCCGCACACAGACATACATCATCAAACATTCTGAAAGGTGAGGTATCAGTCTTCATATAATCGAATTTGCTGTATCTGCAAGGGGGAGCGTAAAGAATTACAATTACCAATCATTTTGTCATCTAAAGTCTTCTGCCTCGATACCATTCCTTTAAAGGCGATAAATTTATGGGATCTACTAACTATCCATCATATATTAGTTAGGAGAATAAACTTTAATATAATAGGAAATGCTGCATATATTATAAGTTGAGTTTATGTCTTTTATGTACGGATTAAAATAAACAAATGTTTTTTTAAATAAATGCAGTAGAGATTTATGTAGTTTTTATTTATTAATGACGGAACTATTTTTGCCAATAATATATTCATATGAAGCTTAAATCTAATTTATTACAAACATTACAGAACAAAACAAATATAAAATATAGTTAGCTTTTAATATTACGAAATATCCTCATTAGTAATTAACTGTCATTTTAAACAGCATAGAAAGACATTTATGTCAAACAAACAAAAAAAATTAGGATAAGAAATTTATTCGGTATTGTTGTGAAGAAGTACTGTAAAGTGTAATTATTAATGGATAAAGCTACAGATAAAGCTATTTGTTAGAATTTCTGTCTATGTACGTACTGAAAAATTATGTTTATTTGCAAGACTTAAAAAATCGTAAATTTTTAATCCAAACGACACAATTATAAAAAATAGCAAAAATTTCGAAATTTCCTTTTTCTATACATATATATATATATATATATATATATATATATATATATATATATATATATATATATATATATATATATATATATATATATATATATATATATATATATATATATATATATACATATATATATATACACACACACACATATATATATATATATATATATATATATATATATATATATATATATATATATATAAATAAATATAAATAAATATATATATATATATATATATATATATATATATATATATATATATATATTTCAAAATTTATCTTGCAGATAGGTAAATTTTTAATAATATAGTATTATTAAAGAACTTGTAAGACTAAAATAAAACGTTTTATTTTACGATGAATCAAAAAATGGTTTTCTGTAATGAAAATTTTAAGTCTCTATATTTCTGTAAATACCCAGTGATCCTTAGGAGCTAATTTGTTTTGTTTTTAATAAATCAAGTTGAAAAAATAATTATATACCTACAAACATATTTATGCAAAAGTGGTTAAAATTGCAGTTTAAAATATTAGCCTTTTGAATTATACTTTGAAATTTATCTTAAATCAAAATGCTCTATGCGCATCCTAGATACACTTTATGAAAATATACAAAGCATATAGAGAATGTACACGTGACTTAATGGTAACAGCACTCAGATGCATCTCAAATTTTTGAAGGCGAAACATTTGTTTGTTTCTTATTGCTTTCCTAAGGCTTGTGTTCTTTAACTATATATTATATTTACAAACATACACATTCTCTATACACAAAACATAATTGTCCTCTCTATTCAAAATCTCCCTGACACAGTGAGAGATGGAGTGTTGCCGTAGTACAGTTAGTGTTAAAATTAATTTTAGGGTAGATAATCCCATTCTAAAGAATTTAGGAAACAATATATTCTTGTCAGATTTATGCTTTCAAAGAGATAGTTGTAGTTAGCACTCGGATTTTTTTTATTAATATGAACATTCTCTGCACACAAGGCATACTCGTCTTAACTGTAGAAAATATCCCTGATAGCTTGTGCGACGGAATGTTGCCGTAGTATAGAACAACTGATAACGTAATGTCGAGACTTCTTATCTATCTTTCGAGATTTTTTTATGAATCTGCAAATCTTCTGCAGTTATATGAACACTACATTTATTAAAGCAAGTGCTTTTTCCTGAATATATATCGTTGAGTATTGTAAATCTGGGTTATTATGTGCTTCATAAGTAAAACAAATTGGAAATTAAACAACTTTGAGCTTGTTACTATTACAAATTATCCTAAAGATTTAATCAGCTGTGATTTTAAAGATCATATTATGCCAGTTATAAAAAAAACTTCATATCAAGCGACATATCTGGTATCATATTTAAACTAATTACTGTAAAATAAAGCTTTATAATAGATATAGAGAAGAATGCACGGACCGTTGCTTGTCCTTTTTGTCTGTAAAGGCAGTATAAACACTGAGATCTTTCATTACATTATTGTTGTACGGTATCTCGATTATGAATTATAGTCGAGTTATATATTCGAGTTTATCGAATTATAATTTTCATTAAAAGTGTCATAAATCTGTTTTCCGATAAATGTTTTTTTAAATAAGAGAATGGCAACAGGTTTATGGGCGAAGAAAAAAATAGGGATTCAAACGTTTTCGTACATTTATTTTAAATTTGAATTTAATTTAAATATATATTTGATAATGAATTTGTGAATTCTGGGATGATCTTTAAGACGGAATTTCTTGTTTTAGCCTGTTTTGATCACACATAAAGTTGAAAAATACAAAGTGAACTTCTTCAGTTTAATGCAAAATTTATCGCGTATTTCTGTTTGCTCTATTGTTATTGTAACAGAACTACGAAAACCTGATGTTTTTCCATTCACTTCGACTATTCGAAAGACAAATTCTTGAGACTTTAATATTATTTTAGAGCTAATATTTGGCACTTTTTGTTTATAATTCTGTCACTTTGACGTCGCTTTTCATATTGGCCAAACTAATTTATGGCAGCTGTCTCTTAAAAAAAGATTTTTTTTTATTTTCTGCCATACATCTGGTGTGACGTATATAAATGATGTTATGTGCTGCTTAGTGTGTTAATAAGTTTATGTAAGTTTTATTCGCAGTAAAATAAATATATTTTAATGCAGCCATTTTTTTTCTTTTTCAAAGTAGGAATTAATTTACTGGTGTCATTGAAATATAATTTAACTACGTAGTGAATAAATTGAGGGAATTTTCTTAAACGGTTTAACATACTAATCTTGTCATGTAGAGAAGTTGAAGCTTCCCTTGTTGTATATTCAATGGATTCCTGATCAAGAGTGCGTATGCGATATTGTATGTATACTTGGGATGGTATCACGTTCTTAATCCATTAATGCCTAAACTTTATATTATGACATCTTTTATGAATAATTTTTATTTTGTACTGAAGGTAAAAGGCTAATCTATAGTAATCCTCTTAATTTTCAAATATGTGTTGATAATTACAATTTCGTCATTTGGACAGCCAAAATGGCTTTTTGATGCCTCACTGATGAATTTACTTTTTTTTACTATACTAGAATATTTATTTTAAGAGAGACCATACAAGATAGTGAATACTGAGAAAAACTTCACTTTTTATTCTTGGTGGATGTAAGTTATACAGTTGTCCTTCCCAATCTATCAACATTTTAAAGATTTTATTACTTTAAACTGAAAAATTTCTCAAACTATATTTCTTTCAATAATGATTCAGTTGATTTACCGAAACATTTTAGACGAAACCGTACGACTGAAATAGATACTTTAGAATATTTTATTTTGTAACACGTAAGGGTATGCAATAGAAAAATTAAGAGTATATACTCGAAATGTTAAAAAAAAATGGGTCGTTCCGTTTGCAGTAGTTATTACACATAATTCAAAATAGAGTATTTCATAATTTCTATAAAAATTTCTTGTTAGAAATGACATCCTAGGCATATGATGGTTTCATAACCAGGGTGAACCAAGTTCATTTTTTTCTTTTACAAAATAAAATTATTTGCCTACGTTAATAAGTCTTATGTATCATATATATGCATATGTATATATTCTTCTCTGGCATTAAAGCCCAGGGTAGGCTTCAGTCTGCTTCACAATGTTTCTCTAGACAGCTATGCTACTTGGCCCTGCATTGTATTGGGTTGTCAGCTGAACCAGTGCCTGCCTCCGGTTTTGCTTCACCATGCGAGACAGTCTCCGACGACCTTTTTCTTTGATAGCGTGTGGACGTCCAACACCATGTCGTCTGCTGTTGGTATCACCGTCATTCTTCCACTTTGCATAAGTACTAACACCTGTAGATCGCGAACAACCCAGAGTCTTGCAGTTTCGGAAATACTTGTTCCGCGCCTTCGAGCCATTACAATCTGTCCTCTATCAAAATCGCTTAGATCCGCAGCCTTTCCTGTCACACACGGAAATAAGTGAAAGAATGATTCTTTAGACACTCCAGCAGCAGTTAAATACCCACTTCCACCTAATCACGTGCCTTCCACGTCATCCAGGCGAGTTCATTGCAAAATGTAGGGGTGGTCATAATGTTTTGGCTCTTGAGTGTATATACTTATCTTATATACTTATGTACATACTTTTGTAATTTATTATGTATTATGTACATATCTTAAAACATATCCCGGTTATTAAGCGCTATTTATAATAAACTTAAATTTCCAGGAATTAAGGTGCAAACTCTTTAGGACTCAATGTTTTTAAAATTAATACAAACAGACTTGGTTCACTTTGGTTATGAGTCACTCATGTAGGAGTACAAGAGAATAAATTCGGAGAGAAATCTCCTGATTTTTTCTAATGTCCTCAGTTATAACTAAAAGAAAATAGTATTTTTAAGATTACTGACTACCACCCATATAACTAAAACCTTGACTACCGACTCCATAACTGGATGCTTCTTAGAAATCACCCGTGCAGCTTTATGTTCTTCCTATCGTAATGTACGTTATTTGGGAGAACTGCTCCAGACAGCGCGATGTTAGTCATTAAACAAAATCCTCTTTCTTGATTTCCAGAATGGTCTGGGATATTAAGGTGACATGGACGACAATTCCATTATTTGTTCCTTAGTATTACCTCAATACTATTATCCGCCACTATGATACTTCGGACAATCTGTTCAGTCTCACGAGAAATGAGACACTTCGAATTTTATGGGATCGGTCTTATTCTTCTTTAAGAAAACTAAATTGCTATTCAACAGTCATTACCGAGGGTTTTTTGTTCGAAGAACTAAATATACGTCCTAATGTTTTTTAACGCATTATCTCAATTTATCGGAGGAAGCATTCATTGCCATCTTTTTAAAGGCGATGACGAAGTACATACACGAAATGTATATATTTATTCTTTTAAAGCACGGTGTGATGTTATAAATATTCGGCATTAAGGATTGACGCACCATTTTGAATGCTGAAAGGTCTACCTTATTTACAACATTATATACTTTACAAAATTACACATTTACAAAATCTGCATTTTTACAGAATCTTAAAAGAACAAGGGTTCACTAATTTCAGCTTTTAAAGGGACGTAGTACCTTTCGAGAATTAAAATCATCATTAAAATAGCTTTTTGAGATTCAGGATAAAATAAAATTTTCTGCTTCTGTCAGAATTAATTTTTACGAGTACTCTAATAAAACTCTAAATTAAGCAAAAATTAGTTTTGTAACTAAATAAAATAATTCAATTAATATATTTTTAAAATAACATAACAATAAATATCAAGCAAAAAAAAAAAAAAAGAAAATGACTTACCAGCAGCGAATATTTAAATAATTATCGTTATAATTAACGCCTAAAGACCGAATGGTTAAGGCGTTGTCCTGCGATGCCGGAGTGCGTTCGAATCCCACTGTAGCATAGATTTTCGTATCCGTTCGGAATCGGCTTTATGCAGTAGGTCTCGGTCTCATTAGCCATAGTGTAGCAAAAAACGTAGACAGTAATGTTCCAAGCTAAACCTAAATTGAAATAAAATTTTATTCTATAAATTATTTCTTTAGAAATTTATAATATTTTGAAGTAAAAAAATTAAAAACTACTAAGAAATTAACAATTAAGAAAGCATTTATTATAATATAGTTTGGTTTGGTTTGGAGCGCTACGGTCTACTGTTTTGCATACGGGGGCTAATGAGACCGGCACCTACAGCTTAAAGCCGATTCCGAACGGTTACAAACATCCATGCCCATAGCGCGATTCGAACCCGCGAACTCTGGTTCCGAAAAGCAGCGCTCTACCGTTCGGCCATCGTTCGGCTTATTATAATTTAAACTTTTTTTGGTAATAGTTTTTAATAATCATTTTATTTGAACAGAATCCTTTCTTTACGTATGCAAAGTTATCTGGACTTTTCAAGTTCAAACAGTAATGTATCTGAAATATTTTGAAACAACTAATATGATAAAAAGCATTAATCTTGAAAAGTAATATTCATAATTTAAAAAATAACGATTTATTAGAAAAATTAGGTATTGTTCGAGAAAAATAATTATTCAATTTGAAAAAAAATCATTTTATTATAAATATAGAGCTAGTTTCCCCTTTCATGTTCGAAATGAAAACAATACATTTATTTGTAGATAGCATTCATGTGTGTAACACCATCATTTTTTTAAACAAAAATGCGAAACACTGTATTTCGTGTATTACGCGCACCATCTTTCTTCCTGAATATATCTGATGTATAATGAACACCAAAATTTAAACATAAAAGTGACTTAGTTGTGAAACAGTTGCAACAGGAACCCAATGTAGCAAGCAGCAAATCTGATTCAAGGTTATTATAAATATGACTCCATTCCTAACGAGGTCCTTCTCTTTTTTATTATTGGTCGTTTTAAGTCAGCTGTAAGGTTATCATTCGATGACTAAGGTTTGTGAAACTATAGACCTTGCACACTACCCCCAGTTTCCAGAAATGCTATAAGATGGAGTGTATGTCCTTTATTCCTATCCGTTCTATATGAAAAGAACATTTTGCGACAACTTACGAGTAAGATAGAGAATAGATCTAGTTATACTGTAGCATCAACTTTACAAGTAGCTTAATATACAGCAAAAAATAAAAACAATCATTAGAAAATTTGCCTTTCAAGGTTAATGAAAAATGTTGGTAGCAGTGCTGTATAAAAGAAATTTAAAAGTAATGCAATATAGTTACATCAGTTCTTTAGAGTAATATTTTTACCTAATTTTAGACTTGAATTATAGGGTGATTGCAGGAAGTATTGCAGGAGTTATTTCTTAGTACTAACAGTATTAAGAGTTATTCTGTAGCACATCCCTAGAGTTTTTGCTCTAAAGTTTTGGAAAAAAATTGTGTCTTACACACAAGTAAATACAGCTTAAACTCGCTATAGAAAACTTGACGAATGATAAACTCTTGGATACAAAAAACTAAAATTTTGTTCTGCTCATTTTACCATGGTTTTTCCTGCTAATTTGTCTTTTTATATAGGATTTTTAATATCTTAGAAATCAGATATAACGAATCTTTTTAGTCATCTACTGATTTTTTTCCACTTTTTGTTGAAACCATTCAACAGTTGTGAAAATAGTATTGTTTTTTCTAATTTCATAACATGATTTTGTCCACTCAAGCAATAAAAATATTATAGAAATCTGATGTTCTATTGGAAAAAAGAATATCATAATATTTTCTTGGAATCGCAATATGATTAATTGTTTCTGTATCCAAACTGAGGGTAGCAGTTAATAGTAATTTCTTCTTTAACCTTTATTTTTAGCCAATTTCATGGTGTTAATTTAATGTGAGCGAATAGCGAAGCTTGCCTATAAAATTTTAACTGACTAAAATTTAATCAATTATTAAAATTAAATTGACTAAAATTTAATAGATTTTAATCAACTTACTTAATTAAAGATCTCAATAGATTTTATCTATCTTTTAAGTACTCCCTATTAAATATACTTAGCAATTCATGAATTATACATTTTATTAGGTCTAATATTTTTCATAACAGTTTGGATATAACGAACAGAATCTTTCATCTCTTCAAGTTCATTATTACGATGTTCGATTGTATGGTATTTTTAATTTAAATCTATTATTTTGAAGGCTATTATTGCCCCGTTAAGTTATCTTTCATCATGGATACGTGTACATGTATCGTATACATTTACACCGGCAGTCACATGTATATTGCATCACAAAATGGCCAACTCTATGGCTTCTATTTACCTTCTTCAATTTTCTAATAATAGCGTTAGAGAATTATTCAATCCCTTTTATTGCTCATACACCCTTAATGTAGAACCTATCACGTGCTTGCAAATTTGCATGCAAATAAAGTCTGGCATTCTTTGGTGGGGTCGAAATGTTTGGAAAATAACCAGCTCCGAATAAATTATGCCAAGTAAGAAAATTTGGGATATTCAAAGCGTTGAAAGGTACGAAAATTTCTAGTTTAGTTCCGATATTCAAGAGTTAAAAAGTATATTTTATAGAATCGAAATGATATATATTTGATAGAAGCATATTTTGGGCACATTAAAGTTGAGATTTTGAACTATTATCTAAAGCAATTCTTTTTATCAATAAACATGTGATTGATATTTATTGTTTAATATAAAAATGAATAAATACACATTTTATTCAAATATTCCTGCATTGGTTTTATAACTTTCTAACTCAGTTATTATATGAAGATGAAAAAACTATTATTTTGTGTACTGATATACTTTAAAAAGTATATTACATTAACTGAATTTCATATATATGTAGTTTTGAGAAAAGGCTGTAAATTATTATTTGTTCAACAGTATATTAGATATATATTTGATATATCAAATCACATCCTATATATTTGATAGAAGCATATTTTGAGAAAGTTACAATTGAGATTTTGAATTATTATCTAAAGCAATTTTTTTTTATCAATGAACATGTGATTGATATTTATTGCTTAATATAAAATGAATAAATACACATTTTAGTCAAATATTCCTGCATTGGTTTTATTTTAAACTTTCTCACTGAGTTATTATAGGAAGATAAAAAAACTATTATTTTGTGTACTCATATACTTTGAAAAGTATACTAGATTAACTGAATTTCATATATATGTACGACTGTAAATTATTATTTGTTCAACAATATATTAGTCCTTAGTCTTTTAAAAAAAAGTTTTGCCCATATTTTCTTGCATTGAGTGTATAAATATTTATGCAAAAGCAGTTTTACTTTTTTTTCCTTTTAGTCTTAACAATTCATCGGAGCATATTACTGTAGACGTATTCAAAAATGAATCTCATTTGAAATTCTGATTTTTGTTTCATATTTGAAATTTTTAAAAGCACTGTAAAGAAAATAGATATCTCTATAATGCAGTGCAAACAAATCTCTCTGTGAAATAATTTTGATTTTAATCAAGCTATAAAAATGGTGAAAACACTATCCAACTAAATATATTCCATATTTCCCATCATTTATAAAATCTTGTCTTTTATGCAGGACGTGAAAAGTTTTGTTTTTAAGATTTTGAACATTCTTTGGAAATTATATAAAATAAAAAATATCTATGCAAAACGTTCTATGAGAGATACGTGTAAAATTCTGATTTCCTTTCATTTCGTGCACTTCAAATTTCAAAAAGTGAAGTCATATTTTAAAGTAATTATGTTGTTTGAGAAAAATTGAGCTCAATGTTTCAACACTTTTAGGAAGTAAAAGTATGTTTATAGTGTAAACATATACCTCATTTTGAAATTAATTTTATAGTATGGAAAAATATTCTGTTAAAATCCATGAAAAAATAAAAATATATTTTTTAATACAATGCAATAGCTCATTGTATAAGCTTAACCACTATTTTGTATATAACAACTTTAAAGACCTTCCTTCAAGATCTAGCAAAATAAGACAAAAGGCCTGATTAGAAACATTTTTCTCTATTTTACATATAACAGTTTAGCTTAAACATATATATATATATATATATATATATATATATATATCCAGCGAGAGAGATACAAAAAAGCATTATTTTATACATCTTACAAGATATCGGTGCAAAATGATGTACAAATAAAACAAAAATTTACAATCGGAAATTTAGTAGCCTAAATTATTGCAGTTTTATTTAAAAATAAAAAATTTTTAAGTTTTTAAAGATATTATTACATGTATATATATTCTATGTAATATATTAGAAATAGAGTAGTAAATAAATTTTAAAATGAAAGAATTAACATAAGCTGAGAAAAATTACATCTTTTTTGCATATGTTGAATCCTAATTCTAACATTTGTCTGTATGCATGTAGGCGCCACTTTTGAAATGTCGTCATACATACTGCTTGCCCGTGGGTATTAAGTGTAGCAAAATGAATAACAATGATTGTTTTTTTCAGTAGTGTTTAGACAAAAAATCAAGTTTGAAGTTCTTCAATAGTCCTGCATGTCTTTAAAGAAAGGTGAAATAACATAATGACTTTCTTCTTCATCATCGACCTCATTATTAGCTGACATTTATGCTCTATTAATCTGTTAATTGTTCATAATTCAGAAGTAATGATAATGGTGCCACAGTTCTCATGCTCATCGAAACTGATATCTACTCTTAGTATACTGGAATCTTCCTTATCCATATCAATAATGACCAAAGACAAAAATACACGTCAGAACTGTCGGAAATGTCGTATGTACAACGTATTTTAATCGGTTAAGTGAAAACGTCATGATATTTTTTTACTGGCAAACGTTTTGTGCACACTGACCCTTATGGAAGTAGTTATTAGGATTTGGATTTATTCATAGAGTCATACATGCTGCTTGCCCGTGGGTATTAAGTGTAGCAAAATGAATAACAAAGATTGTTTTTTTCAAAAAATCAAGTTTGAAGTTCTTCAAAAGTCCCGCTTGTCTTTAAAGAAAGGTGAAATAAGAGTGGGCGGCCCTTGAGGGGTATCGGGCCAACTGGCCAACTGGTCATAATTGTCTAAAGTTTTAATATTACCATCGAAAGTAATTACCTGATACAGCAAGACAGACCTGATAGAGTATTTTTCTTTTTACTTTAAGATCTATGTTCTAAATTATAGGTTACTAAAATATGCTAAGAATAAAGTACTAGATTGTATTATCGCTAACACGATAGTTAATACGTCGATTACATTTTCTCTTTAGTTTTATGAAAAAAATCTTTAACATAATCTAACGTTTTTTTATCTTATTGTCTACAAGATGATCAGTTTTTTCCCATTTTTTAAAGAAAATAAGTTTTAACATTTTAAATTTTTATTATTTTGCTATAGTAACGGTTCAATGTAAAAGTTAAAGAAAAAGCTTAAGAGGACTGTTACCATTCGATCTGAAAATTCTCCCTCATAATAGCCTATTTTCGATGAAATATCAAATAAAATTATCTGTTCCTTTTTAGTATAAACTGTTTCCTAGATCATCAATAAATTTCCATATTGATAAAAAGAATGCTTAGTATCGTTATGTGAAAAAACACATTAATAAATAAAAAACATAAATTATATATACCAGGTGATAAAAGTCGAAACACCAGTATAAGTTGCTGAATTTGTAAAATAGAAACACATTTTTTCTATCCAAAAGAAACGAAATATTTTCTATTCTGTGAACCACAATTATGTTACTACGAGTAATATATATTATTTTATATCATAATAAAATCTTATTTTTTCACATAATTTTACATTTTTAAATTTTCAAGACCTTATTATGTTTTAAATTTTAAAATGTCTTATATCTGTAAGTATGTAGGTTTAAATAAAGCACAAAATTTTATTTATATTTGAAATAAACATTAATTTTTGTTATACATATTTTAAGACTTGTGTATGGGTTAGTTTTCTCAGTATACATTTTTTTATGTTATTTTGAAAATCCTATTACTTGAAATGCCAAAACTACATAACGTTTGAAAACTAGAGTGTTATTGAAAAAAAGTAAATTTATTCCAAAAGAAGCAGAATTTTTTGTTTTATGATGATTTGAATAAAGGCTGTTATAATGAAGATATTAAGTTTTAAAAGGTACTATGCTTTTTTAACTGCTAAAAGCAGATTCAGCCCCTTACACCCATTCACACTTTCTCCACAGGTTTAAACTACATATAAATGAGAAGCGTATAAACGGTGTTTTATTGCACACAAACCGTAATAGTGACGTAGTTTGATAACTCCTTCATTATAAGAGTACGAAACATACAACAGTTGCTTATTTCAGCTCTCCAAATTGTTGAGTAAGTAATGATCCATCCCTCTTTAAATGCGAGTGAAAGTTGCTTATCTTCGACCTGTCTTAGGAACCTCTCTTCACCTTCCCCCATCTCCAACTCCCCCATCTTCCCGTTTTCCACAATTCACCGACAAGGAATTAGAGAGCTCCTCCTAAAGAGCGCGAGGACTCGTAAATTTGCATGCAAATAAAGTCTGCATTCTTCAGTTATAAAACTTTCCAGGAATTCGAATAAATTATTGAGGAAATAAAGTTTTGCGGCTTAGATCCTGTACGGAGGAAAATGGTTTACGAAAACCATCTTAATTTTAAATTAAAATGGCAAAAAAAATGAATAAAAAAAAGTTTGGATGGTTAATAGATAAGGCTTAAAGTTTTTTTTTCTTTTTAAATTATTTTCAGGTGTGTTTTGATCATTGATCGAACATGTTCTCTAGCTTATAAAAAGGAATAAAAAAGACGTTCCTTAGTTATTATAAAATCCTGTTATATTCATTTGCATTCATATTTTATAGCATCAGTACTTTCTACAATTATTAGCAAAGTAAGGTGTGTTATAATCATTGATCGTACATGTTCTCTAGCCTATGAAAATGAATAAAAAAGGCGTTTTTTAGTTATTATAAAATCCTGTTATATTCATTTGCATTTATACTGTATAGCATCAGTACTTTCTACAATTATTAGCAAAGTAAGGTGTGTTATGATCATTGATCGTACATGTTCTCTAGCCTATGAAAATGAATAAAAAAGGCGTTTTTTAGCTATTATAAAATCCTGTTATATTCATTTGCATTTATACTGTATAGCATCAGTACTTTCTACATTTATTACCATAGCAAGAAAAACTAATTTAACCTCCTGTTTTAATTAAAATGATATAGGAACTTAGATGATATTGAATCCTATAAATAGAGTATTGAATACAATGTGTAGTAAATAAACTTCAGTAGTAATTTTGAATCGATAATTGGCTATTAGCATTCCTCTATGGTTTATTTTATCTTCTCACATGCTGACCATTAAAATAAATTTATGCTGTTTTATGTCACCATTATGTTATTATTCATAGTTTAATTTATAAAGCATTTGACACTTTATTGAAATCGATTAGTTGTATTTGCAGAGAATATGTTGGGGCATCTCATAACACTGCTCAACCCTGAAAATGGTTTAGAGACAAAAGTTGTTATTACCGAAGTACTTTGCTAGCTAAACACGAAAATAACCTAATAAGAGTTTGGATAAATCTAATTTTCAACGTGTAGAACCTATTTTGGTAACAAAATCCCTCTAAGGCTGGTTTGGGAGAAACTGAATGTTTGAGGGTCAGTTCTCTTTATGGCTAATATGCTCCCCGATTTGATTCTCTCTTTGATATTTGGAATGAAGTTTCAAATGTACTTATGTTTATCCGAATAAACCACTTAAAACATCATATCAGAATACTATGGAAGTTCCTAGTACAGTTGAGGATTTTAGTTAATTATTAGGTTAAATGCCTTTTTCAGCCTTGATTTACCCAGTTCTCAAGACATCTTACTTTTTAATACTTAGGATAACAAAATAAGCAGGAGGACTCGTTTGTTTGTTGTAACTGTTTCCCAGCAAGACTGTTAAAGGGGCTGAGTGCGAAAAATAAGGAATGAAGTTTGCTGTATACATCATTTGAAATAAGCCAACAAACCTTGCAGATAATTCTTGTTTCTGCTTGACGCCTTCTTTGAAACAAGGTTGGTAACCAAAGAAAAAAAGCAATAGTAAATTATCCCAGTTTTTCATCATTAATTTAATCAGCTCCTAATTTAGCTGATCTACCTTAACCAAAAAAAATTATGATATTGAAAAGAAAGATTCTAAAGGAGATGATCTACCTTTTGAGAAATAAAAAAATTTTAGGCCTGGAACTTTCCATAACCCCCATTTCGAGATAGAAGGCGCCGATGAGGGGAGGATTGCAAGAAGGAAATACTTGCGTGTCCTCAAATACACGACAGGTTGAAAGCCTCTGCTTTTAATGAAATATTGTAATTGAAAGAGGGAGCATCCTGAAAACTTATAGAGGTGTGAGATGAAGATTTCTAAGTAACAGTACAGACCGTTTCATACTGGTGAAGGAATTTCTACAAAAGTACCTCGTTTTTGTATACGAAACGTCTCGGAACTTTGGAAGGAGCTACAAAACGTATAATAATTTATTATTTTCTCCACTTCAATCTTGTTTTTTCCCTGATTACTGTGGAGCTGAAGATTTCAAGGCAATAGGAAAGACTTTTATACATTGATGTAAAAATTCCTACAAAAATACCTCTTTTTAAGTACAAAACGTCTCGTAATTTTTGTAGGAACTACAAAACGTTTACTATTTCAATTCCTTCACTACCATCTTGACTTTTTTCTTGAAAACTGTGGAGCTGTAAGGAATGACCACGGTGAAACGTTCCACCAAAATATTTTTTTAGTGGAGTTCAGACATCCTGGTTGGTAGGATTAGTTAGTCCCCAAATTCTACCAAACAGTTACAATAGGTGGTCCGGTAAGCAACAATTTAAAAGAAAATATCCTCATGAATAGGTTAATAATTATCATTTTCTTTTCTTATATAGCAGAAAAGGGAACATTATTTGATAAAAATGAACTATTGCATAATATTTATTACACCGAACACTTTTTTCTTCATCAATTTGCTTTAAATTGATGCCTCCAGTGAACGTTTGTGTACTTTGAAAACAAGAGGTAATAAAAATTTTCTACTCTAAATTCGATATTCTCATCCCCAAATTGGAAAGGTTTGATTATTTAGAACCAAGAAACAGACAAAAAAATTTGTTGCCTAGTGAATCATAAAGTAAAAGAAAAATTCTGCAGTAAACTGACACACACTTTATTTAAATTAAGCTATGTTGCCAGTACAAAAAGAGGGGAAACTGATAAGTGAAGCTAATTATTAGAATAAAATATTTAACTTATTCTAAAATTAATAATTTTAATGAAGGTAAAATTCGTTTAAGTACTCCTTATTTCATGATAAATTAAATTATTTCTTACTTTGATGGCATAAATTAAAATTTAAAGGATGCTTTTTATTTTCTAAAAAATATATTTTATTAAAAGTTACCGTGTAGTATCATAAAACAAAGATAAGAATTAATAAAACATATCACAACTTTAAATAATTATTTTTTTAAAATTCCTTTGACGTAAGTGAAAACCGATTTCCAAATTTGTTTCTATATATATGTTAAAAACTGTAATTCCTGGTTAATTAATAAAATCAAATGTAAACTAACAGATCCAAGTACAAGAAAATATATAGCTTTTTTAGCTTTTCTCAAAATGTGTTTTTCAATACTTAAATATTCTTAAAAAGAAATATGTTTATCTGAAAGAAATGAAATTTTATTTGCATAATTCCATGATAATACTTCACTCAATATATTTTATTTCTATCATAAACATTATTTTTCGTTCATCATTCTTTTTATTAAAATAAGCCTTTTTATGCGATTTAAAGGTTTATAAAATAAATTAATTTCTAAAATTCTAATATTTAAGTAATTAAGATAAAAAATTGTTTACTTAAACACATAACATATATATATATATATGTATATATATATATATATATATATATATATATATATATATATATATATATGTATATATATATATATATATGTATATATATATGTATATATATATATATATATATATGTATATATATATGTATGTATATATATATATATATATATATATAATATATATATATATATATATGTTATGTGTTAATTTATATATATTATGTATATATATATATATATATATATATATATATATATATATATGTTATGTGTTAATTTATATATATATGTATATACACACACACACACACATATATATATATATATATATATATATATATATATATATATATATATATGTATATGTATATGTATCACTAATAAAGTAAAGCATGCAGTATAGTTTTATGAGGAATAGAATTATTTAAGGTATAGCTACGCATCAACTTGTATTATAAAACCATTTATGAAAATTACTTATTCATTTTTTTGTATTTAATAAAATAATAGGTATAAGATTTTAATTATAATGTAAAGAAAATGCAAATCTTTTATGTGAACGTAATTTCGTAGTTGAAAATTTTTTTTTATAAATAATGATGTTTTTTGTATTTATAATTTTTCCTATTCTGTTTTTTTAACCCCTTCCAGGTTCATTTTATTTTGGGATTATAGGTAAAAAAAATGTCAATTTTTTATGCTTATTTTTATACATAAATAAACATAACAGCATTATTCGCATACAAAAATTCCTAAAAATTAATGTAAAAAAATCAATTTAAGTAAATGAGTAATTTACATGTATAATTGGCTTTCTGTGGGTCAGAAATCATTAGACTTTGGAGTCAATTCACACTATCTATAAATAAAAAGCTTAGAATACCTAGCTTTTATCTTGAATTAATTCTTATTTATATCCTATACATTTACATAAATGATTATGAAATTATTAATCAAAATTTGGTCGTGTACGATACAATCGAAAACACGGTACTGCACAGAGTCCAACATCGCAATCTGGACAGTAGAACCTTTTTTTCTCTCATTACCTTCTTCCCTTTACTGTTTCTCTTTGAGCAGCAAATAATCTAGTAGCCAGAAATGTAAACAAAAGCATTCGAAACCATAAAAAGCACATGTGAAATAATTTGGAAAAGACTGATTATACAGTGTAAAATTTCACAGTGCCCCAGATACACTAGGGATGAGCCAGGATGGTACATTTCGCCTGCCGGAGTTCAGCTAGGGAAAAACCGGGAAGGGGTTAAATATGTTTTGGCCTCCTAGAATCAGATAGGAGATACTTTGATAAGTAAAGTGCTCGTAATACTACAACCTAACTCCACATATGAGTTTTAGTTTAAGGACTTTTAACGTTAATACATTTGTGACTGACAAATATTTAAGTTTTTAATATCGAGTACAGTCTAAAATAGGGAGATTTTGTAGTTGGTTTCCACAAATTTATATCATTAAAAGAAGGATGGTAACTGGTAACAAATGGTAACAAATTCTAATAGGAAAGCATTCTTATCAAAATGCAACCTAAATAAAACAATAATGAATTTTATTACTCTCGCATTTCTGCTTTCTAATGATAACACAGACATGAGTATTGTTGCAGCATGCTGAAGCAGAAACGGCAGAACTCGGATTTGCGTCAGCGGCAACCAGAAAAAGTACTTAAAGGTACGTGAATTCATATCAGCGGTCAAGAATGTGTGAAGATCAGCTGTGTTTTAATAATTAGTTCTTAATTGGATGAGAACCTACTCAGAGATCTTCGGGCCAAAGGTGACGACCAGGGTCCGAATGGGTAGGATGTTACCTTTTGGTAACCGAGTTCGAGGGTTCGAACCTAACTGTTGGATTGGATATGCATAACCATTCACAATCTATTTAAAGCATAAGGTCTCGGTTCCATTAGATATTGTGTAACATAAGTGTAAACCCCAACTCTTCAAACCAAACCAAATTCAACATTTGACTAAGGGGATTGTAGATTAGCGAGTTAAGTCGATAGTTATCAAATAAGGGAAGTGGTTTCGCTAAGATATATTGACTTCCCGATGAATTGAAAGGTCAAGCTGCATAGCTTCCGTGGTTTATACTTGGTTTCGTAACATAACAAAAGCAACATTAAGATGATTTCATTTGAATCTTATCACAACTCCCATAACGTTTAAAATTAGGTGTTCTCCTCTAATGAAAAAGGAATATCATTATTAAACTTGTTTGACCTTTATATTTATTTTATTCTTAACTAATCATGCAAATAAAATGAAACTGGATGCATGTGAAAAATACTTTTTAATTTTGATTAACTCGAAAGTTATATGTAACTTTAGATACAGGAAATTTTATTTTGAAATTTGAATTGAAATGTGATATTTAATGAGGATTATATATCATATTAATAAACGATAATAAACAATAACAGAAAGTAAATTAGTATTTTTTTTCAGTACGAAACATTTCAAAGCATTTTTGGATAGGTAGACGAACTGACATTTTTTACCCTTCTTTGTTGTTTCAATTATTATATCATTTTTTAAGGACACATGACATCTTGCAATTCTAATGAAAATAGAATTAAAGCAAGAGTTAAATAATTATATGATTTCTTATTATGCTGCACGTCAGTGTCTACATTGGAACATGAAATGACTAGAGTCTCACAGACCCCATTGTTTGTAAAGGGTCTAAAAATAATGTTACGTTGGCCTAGTGTTTGAGAAAAACTCATTAAAAAACACATGTAACATGACAAATATGTTTTGATTAAATAATTTTATACAATTAAATGCCTAAGGAATGCAGCTGGAATCAATTTATCCTTTGTAGATATCAAAGACTACTCTCGAGTCGGCGGCGGCTAAAAAACAATATGGCGTTCATTTTCCTATTTCTCGTGTAGCTCCAAAATTGTCTATCCCTCAAGCAGCGGATACCAGCAGCGTTTACCCTCTTCTCTCCTCTGGTAACAACCTTGTCCTCTAAAAGAAATCAGACTGCCGAGCGGAGAAAAAAACAGGGGTCCATTTCAAGAACGGAGGAATCAGAAAGTCCCCAAACCAACGGGCCCTTCTATTGGTTGGGAGAAGTCCGAAGTTTTAGTTCAAACCGGTCCTGTACTGTATGTTATTGACAATAGCTCACGAGAAGGGGTAAAAAAAAAGCTGAATCGAATGTAACTTATTATTACAAAGGGTTAAAGTTTTCATTATAAGGTAGCTTTAAAATATTCATATATATATATATATATATATATATATATATAGATTCAGCAAAAATGATATCGGCCCATAAACGTTAATTTAGGAAATGTCTCCAATAAAAGTAAAAATGTCTAATTGTTATACAGATACAAAATTAAGTCACTTTAAATCATGCTTCATCTGCAATAAACCTATTCCTAACACAATATTTGTACGCTTTTTATATTTGTTTATATTTATATTGTCGAATTGTCCATAGTAATTTTCCTTCGATAAATCAATTTTTTGTTGGTTTTATGGATATTCCTGCTACATTACAACCTTTTTTTAGTTTAATCGATTGATTAATTAAGAGGAAACTCAAGGGATTACTTGGTTTCGACAAATGGACGTCGTTGAAGGTGGGCAGATTTTAGTGAATGACATTTTAGTTTGATAAACGTGGAAAAGTGTTTAAATGTAGACAGCAAAATGCTCATACCTCCATTACAGGATTTGACAATCAATCGTTACCTTCGACACGAAATTTCGTAGCCTCATATGTCAAAGTTAACCTTTTGGCACATAAATCGATACCTCCGTAGTTTCTGCATTTCAGAATCGCATAAATATCCTATTTTCAGACTTATATCATATTTTCATCTGCAATTCTATCTCTATATTGCGGTTCTCGACTGCCTATCACAGGAAATGAATTATTTTTGATCCAGAACATATACAATTAAGGGGGCATTAGACTTTCAAAAATATTATTTAGTATATTATTTAGTTTTGAAAATTGTAATATGATATTAGTAATATATTTATGTGAATGTGCTTACAATTTTCTGACAAATAAGGCTGTCTATGGGTGAACACGTTAATTACAACGAGGTTTCACCGATGACCGGTTCTCGACTTGGCTACAGCGCCTGAGGGTCACCGGTACCGGAGACGCAGCACATAATAAAAGTACATAATTATATAAAATATGGATAATGATAAATTTTTCAATAATACCATTTTATTATAATGGTTTGAAGAAATTATAAATATAGACCATACAAAAATAATTTTGTTAGTACATGAAAAATATACATTTTATCAGTGTATATTCCGATGAGTCAGATTGAAATATTCAAGACAAAGAAAAGATGAATAAACGCAATCGGAACAATATATCACCAATTTTTTAGTTAAATTCTTTGCTCTAGTTCTTCCTAGCTGCTTCGAATGCTAAATAATGAGATTAATCCCTTAGCAATCGAAGCACGATTGCTTGAAAAAAAAGGACAATCGTAACAATTGCATACCCAACAATTGCATTGAGAGTCACTGGTGACCCTCACCATGAAAACGACTTCAAACATGGTTTTATAACTCCTTTTATCTGCTGCAAATAATATATCAGCATATACATCTCATAATGAAAAGTTCACGTCGGCGTCTTGGACAAACCATCGAAAATGCGTCTGGCACTCAATGTGTTAAATAAAGATTCAGTACTAGAAAAACAAAGTTTTTAATTTACAAAATCTAATCAGTCAGCCTCGATAGATGATTCCAGAACTTTGACAGTGACAAAACTGGAGAAATACAATTGCTATTTTGAAAGAAAGATTCTCCGGAGTATATTTGCTAATATAAATGAAAATAATAGTTGGAGAAGAATATTCAGTTTAGAACTAGAGAGGATATATAAAAAACTTGACATTATTAAATACATAAAATTAAATAGAATGAACTGGATGGTTCACGGGATTCAAATACGTGACGACAACAAAATAAGAAAAGGTATTGTATTTTATACCCACTGGTACCAAAAGGCGGGGAAGACCACGACTGAGATGGGCTGATTCGGTGGAATATGATTTTCTCGCAATTAGTGAAAAGAGCAGAAAACCAAACATCATTTGGAGTCGTTATGGAGAAATCTTCACAGGAAGGCACTGGCCCATAATTGGGTTGCCTAGCCATCTATTATGATGAAACCATGGTATCTTATTGTTAAAATATTGTGTATTTCTGAAAAAACATACTATTCGTATGAACTTTCATTGTAAAATATCCAGAATTCGAGCAAGAGATTCGGGTAGTTTTGGATATTTAGAATAGGAAGTATTAGGGTTTTACCTTATCATTCACTGATTATGTAAATATGAAGGAAAAAAAATTCTGAAATTAGATGCTTAAAAATGGCACTTTATATTATGTACAAATAGTTTGTTCAGCATAATACTACAAGATAAAATTCATGATATCGCTTAAAGATGTCGAATATGTGCAGAGGGGGAGGGGGAAGCTGAAAAGTAAATAAAACGGTGAGAGGTAAGGCACCAGTTGATTTTCTGTCTAAATCACTAATAGCTATAAATGTGTTTTAAGCAAAAACTATTCTTCATTTACATTTTCAGTCCTCATATCGCTAAAAGTTTATTCGTTATTTGCTTTATAGCTATAAAATGTAAATACGTTTTAATTCATACGCTATGAAAAGTATAATCTACTAGTTCTGTACTTAAAAGGACTATTAAAAACAGGAATAAAATACGTATTTACACTACTTTTCTCACAATTTTTAATGAATGCTAAACATAATCACAAAGTTTTATTCTAATGTCTTTTTCACCCATCATTATGTACAATTTCAAAAAGCAATAGAAATAAGCAATAGAATTGTTAACAATTTCTTTTCTCAATTAATAATTTGCGGATTTCTTGTGTGAGAGCCAAAATATTTCACCCGATTTATTTTGGTTCAAGTTGATTATACAACTTTCACCAGTTGTATAATGAAAGAGACATCGCATTCTTAATCGGGAAAGGAATCTTATGTTTTCTCATCTCGTACAGGTTGACATCTGATAAGGCCTTAAGGTAGGAAAAGCGTATTATGTATTTTTTTTAATTATCCTTTACGTGTAACGGAATACCCACATAGCATTTTGAACTAAGCTACTTCTGAAATAATTAACAACTTCTAACATAATTAAAATTTACTACAAAATTTGAATCATTTTTACATAAATCCGTTGCTAATGACGTATTGAATTTTCAGACGGTTTGATTAGAAACAAAAAAATTAGTTTGAGAAATGCATTGCCGCCTCAAGCACTTGTTTCCATAATAGCAAATGTGTCTTAAGGCAAGTATCGTATGTGCCTTCTTATATAAAATGTATCTCATTTTCCGCATTAAATTTTGAACTAAAATATTTTCAGTGCCTACTCAGTTACTTTCTTAATCCTCTTGCCCACCTGAATAATGGAGATTCTAAGTTAAATTTTAAAAGTAGCTTTAAATAATTTTTCAAGAAACTTTAAACTTTAGTCCTCCGATACATTTCAGCCTCTTATGCAACTTCGAATTTCTCAATATTTGTATTTTGTATTTTTAATCCAGGGTAAAGCTGGAAATAATGAAATTATGAAACCGGTTGCCACAAATTTTCGTTAAAGCAAGAATAAAAATTGAATAGTAACACACTCAAAGACCAATCAAAATAAAATAAGAGAATTTTTTTTTTTGGTTTTCTGTTTTATGATAACACATGTAATAACATTTTCAAAATTAATATTTCTTTGAATTTTATAAAAATGAGAGGTAGGATTTTGGTTGGATCGCTATGAAGTCTATGGAAGTCTATGAAGAAAAAGCTATTGAGATCGGATCCTACTGCTTAAAGATAATTCTAAAGGGCAAAAAATACTCATGGCATTAGCGGGATTCGAACCCGCAGACTCTGGTACTGAGGAGCAGAACCCTACCATTTGGTCGTCGCCCATCAGCGAGAGTAGTAATTAATATTTAATCCATTGTTAAAAGACGATGATTCAACACTAGACTAACCGGGACACTCAAAATGACTGGTTCGGTAAAACTGAAATTGATATGCCAGTAAATAAAAATGTTCATTCATATTAATGTACATCTATGTCATAGCTATTGTAAACACTTTCCATTATGACAAATTTACTTTATGATAAGTTAAAAAATTAATTGTTGTATTGATTTCAATTGTAGAAGGGATCTTCAAATTACAAACTTCGACCCAGAATAAGAATTTTTTATGTTAAAAATGACCTAAGTATAATTCTCACAATGAAGGAAATATTTACCAAAGGAATGATTACTTAGAAATTGTGTTAATGTTTATTAGAATCGGAGGTTCAGATCTCATGTTTAAGTATATTAAATTTAAAGGAAATGCAGTCTAAAATATGAATGGAGTTTAATCTGCATACAAGGAAATCACGTAGTGTCAAGTCCGATTTCCTGTTAACACTAGATTTACGAATGTTGATCATATACCTATTTTTACTGAAGTGAGCCAATTTAACTCATACAAGAAAATTGAAGTTTTTTGCAAAGAAAATAATTTAAATAAAATGTTTATTATAAAAAAAAATCGTGGAAAACATTTTTACATATAAAATCTGCTTTTTAAACACACTTTCCGCACACATTCCTATTAGATTTAGCACAATGGTCTATACATCTGTTTCTTTTGCATGATTGTTGAACTTGACGATTCTTCTGCGCGTCAGTAGCATGAATTTCTTTCATTGGAATGGAAGTGGTCTGGACTTTTTCTCTATATTTACTTTATACTATACTTTATATACTTTATACTTTATATTTACTTTATATTATATTTATTACTATATTTATTTATTTTCATATACATTCTACGAGTCAAATTGGCTCACAACCATGAAAATAGGTATACCACATTTGATAATGCGAAATGAAGGGGTCTGCGGGGAAGAGGAATGAAAGTTTACATATATTTTATCACTTAACTAAAAACCAACGTATGTTTTTGAAAAGTGATATTAAAGTTTTGTATATATATATATATATATATATATATATATATATATATATATATATATATATATATATATATAGTGATCAAATATTTAATGAGTTAAATTGGACCGGTCTGCAAATCTAGTGTTAATTGTGTTTAACGTAAGTGAAAGTTGATATTCAGTTTTGTTTCTATATAATTGCTAAATATTCAGGAAAATCTAAGGAAATGGCTAATATGGCTACTATGCACTAGAAATTTTAATGAATGTTATTAAAAAGCTCAAGAAATGCTATGATTTTTAATAAAAACTATTTTCTTGTAGATTTTAGTGTCTTATCTGTTTTGAGTACCACCATTATTTTTGGCCCGTATTACGTGAGACAAAAGTACGCACTGAGAACTGTTGCGGGAAAAATAATTCATCATACATAGGTTTACTCCTGATTGCAGCATGTTGTCGCGTTAAATAGTGTGTAAGTGAGTAGCTTTGTTTGATGTGATACTGGTGTTAGGATACAAATAAAATTTGATTATTTTATAAAATAAGGTTTAAGATCATTCGTGCCCTTGAAATAGAATGGAACAAAGTGTTAACACCAAAACAAAATATCCAGCGTAAAAAAAAAAAAAAATTCAACCCATTTACGGCCTTATCATACGTTTACCTGAAACAAAATAAATCGGTTGAAGTTTGTTAGTTGTAATGCAAGAAACATCCCAAATATTCACTCGGAAAAGGAGCCACAAATTGAATTCATTGATTTTTTTTTAAATACGTACACGATGTGTGATAAAGCTTCAATATTCTTCGTTATTTATTAATTTAAATTTACTTTTTCAGTGTATTTGTAATAGTTTTCTTTATTTAAAGTTTATTCCCACAAACTATTTAAGAATAATATCACAATACTAAATATGTCTTTTTATTTCTTTTACAGGTATGTGGTGAAATAAATCTTTTATGATTTTACTTCGGAAGACTCTCAACAAGTTGGTGGATATATTACTCTCTTTGTCAATCACTTTTGGTATGTTAAGGAGAACTTTATATTACCAGTACTGATCAGTTTTGGGTTGGTGGAAATAGATATTAATATATACACCAATTCTTTTCACAGTTACCGAAACAAAGGTCTATAATATAACCTACCAGACATTAAAGTTTATACAGCCATTTATTTCTATGTTTACATAAATTCAAACCTATACATATTATTACTGACCTTTAGAACGATTTACAATACATAATATTTTGAAAGGCAAAAGAATATTGATAATAAATGCTCTACAGTTAGGAGACGCATTATTTCACCAGACATAGTACCTAGTTGGGACCTTTTGGTTTTATTATATCCGATGTACAGGAGAATCCAAACCTGTACTTGTAATAAAACAATATGACAATATAATTGACTTTTATAACGATTTTATTACATAATACAGTACGCAATGGAATATTCATAATAATGCTGCAAAATATATCTTTAGGGACATACAGTATAGTAGCAATTCCCAAGCACTAGCTAAAATTGTATTTGATGGTGTTAAGCTGAGAAAACTCTTGTAGTCTAAATCCGTCATTATCTCCTTTCAACCGTCCGAAAGATGAATTTCATAAACCGATTTACCTCTTCATTATTTGAATACTTCATTTTATAACTACAAAACTGAGGAAATAGGATACAAGTCCAGATACTTCTGATACACGCTCAGATAATCAGAGTTTTAAGCAAACCGATAAGCGTTTGGTTCCACAGAGCGAGACAAATGCAGTTTTCCCAGATGAATTCGTAAATTTAGCTATTCTGTAGTCTGTTAACTAATGCAAATGGTTACCTAATTTTGCTTGGTCAAGGCTCAAGATTCCATTGAATCATGCAGATTTTATAAAAACCATATGGACGGAGAGTAAAATATGCAAGATAGACATGTTTCTCTTATTTTATGGTATTATGTAAGTAATTGCTGTCTTGGATTAAGGTTGTGCTCTTCGTCAAAATATAGAACGAAAGGTGAGAAAAACAATTTTGTTACGTTAAGTCAAATTTTTAATAAATTATATATATGCATACAAATATCTATTCATATACATATCTATGTTTGTAAATAGTTTGTAGACATATGTGTGTATGTGTATATATACACACACATATGTATTCATATATAAGCATACACACATATGTATGTGTGTGTGTTTATTAGAGAGGTAGAGACAGACGGGATTTTTTTTCTTGTAAAGTATTCTTTGATTATGGGGTTAGCCATTTCATATTCATTGAATACCACAATATTTTTACTGCTTAGTTTTTCCCGTTTTCACATAAAAAATTCTCTACAGGTGGTTCTATTTTTAACAAGAGTCATTAATAAACCTTTATCCAAATTTACCAATCTTGAGTTTTTTATTCTGTTTTCAGCTCCGTTAGCCCAAATATCTCCACAAGAGCATCGGTAAACCCGGTGTTTACTTTAAGAGTCATTGTTTTAATAAATTTTAAATATTTTTTAGTATTTTACGGAGTTTCTGGGAAGATGTTACGGCTTCATGTTGAATCCCCGTACTATACAATGCTATAGACTTTTAGAGAATTACATTGTATATATATCTCGTCATTTTTATTCTTTTTGAGCACCGTTAATGTTTTATTGATATATCTCTCCAATTCTTGTTCTTTCATGATATCTGCCCTACACGTGAGTCGGAATCAATCTTTATCCCAGATCTTCAAAAACACCTGAAATTACATATTTATTGAGTTTAATGGCGGGCGCGTATCATTTCTCACAAGGATTTACGGCGACGTCAGATTTGTAAGAAAAATGTTATACGCTCTGACAGGACATTTGTCAGTAGAGCCACCTCCCACTTCTTCGCGCTATTTCGAGGGCAGCTTCACGTCTCTATTACTGGCATCAGGACACAAAATGGATGGCGAATTCTTCATTAACTGCGGCGTAAATACGCGCTTATAAATGGCGGAAATGTCGTTGCAGGAGGACATATTGAGCGCGTCGTTTATATTTTGCTACATGAAGTTCGGATTTAATAGTTTATTTTCAAAATATAAGTAATTCATTCTACACAATACAATACGCAATATAAAGAAGCCAGGCAGGATATTCAGAATGGTTGTAGTACAGAATTAAGATGTTTTGTGAGCTCTTTTAATTTTAGCTAACGTACATGTACGTTTGAATCAATACCCTGTATTATTGATTGAATGATTTGAAATAGAAATGTATTGAAACTGAATATAATATTCATAGTGGGTGTTGATAACCCTATAATTCTATCCTATATTTGTTGAACGTCGTTTCTATCGTTGCATAAGCAAGAAGGCATATAAAAAATTATATTAAAGGTGAGGAAGACTAAGGAAAGACGAGTAATACATACGTTTTCATGTAAAAAAATATATTTTGCACATTGAACATCTTTCTAATTGAACATATTTTATATACAGAAGACAGGCAGGATATTCAGAATGGTGTAGTAAAGAATTAAGATGTTTTGTGAGCTCTTTTAGTTTTAGTTTAATTGTACGTTTGAATCAATACACTATATTATTGATTGAAGGATTTGAAATAGAAATATATTTAAACGGAATGTAAAATTCATAGTGAGTGTTAATAAACTATAGAATTCTATACTATATTTCTTGAACGTCGTTACTATCGTTACATATGCAAGACGACTTATAAAAAAATTATTTTAAAGCTGAGAAAGATGAGAGAAAGAGATGTAATACATACGTTTTTATATAAAAATATATTTTGCCCATTAAACTTATTTTTAGGTTTTAACAGTGTTAAAAAAACGTCTCCAGATGTAAGGATTGCGTTTTAGGGTCAAATACAGGAACAGACTTTTTTGACACTATTATATAAGCATTCCGGAAATGCAGCACTTACTGTCTATGTCAAAATAAAAGCATATTTATTTATATTTATTTGTAAGCATTGATTTTATCATCAGCAATAAAAGTGATATGCTGTAAGCTAACACAAACAGGCGTCACTAAACGGCGCCAGCTATGTGGAGGTTTATTCAGACTTGGAGTACCGTGTTTATTACTGTGTCATAGCTAACATTATATTTATGTGCGCAAACATTTTGAGTCGGTGTGAGATTTATGTGCTTTTTCTCAGTTTGTACCATGTATTTATCTTTGATGAAAAAGTCAAATTTACAGACATCTAATAACAGCGCAGTGATAAATAAACGTATGAATAAATAACTCCCATCTAGAGAGGGTTTAAAACCAACTTCACTTAGATCCTGATCGTTTACAAATATTTTATTTTAAAATTATAATATAATTAAATATACACTTACAACCTCAACAGTATAAATTAAAGACCATATAATGTTAGTCATACGAAAGGTGGTTGGCAGGCGACGTTATCAAGCAATAACAAAAATGAAAGCAAAAGATTAACCTTAATGTAAAGGGCATGAAAACTACAACGCTTAGTAACCACAAGTTTAAAAAGCGCAAATATTTGCTATATTTGCATTTAGCATTCGGTTAACAGTCACAGTCAAATATATCCGGGATTAAAATTAACACATAGGATGAATTGCTCAATTGATTATTGCTCTTTATCTCTCTCTCTTCTCTCTCTTTCTCTCTTTCACACACACAGACACACACACACTAAAAAAACCTAAACTCCCCGGTACAATAGTACACAATAGCAGAACTAGCGGAACATGGTACATGGTACCAATTTCCATTTTCGACACCAAAAGCCCTGGGTTTCAGAACATATATCCCGGTATTTTAAGGCAAACCGTACAAGAAACAGATGGTGTTTGTTCTCAAGCATGCTTGGTCTACAGTTTGTCTCCCCATTGAAAGGATAAAAGACTGATTCAACCTTGCCCGGCCCAAGGATCGAACCACGAACATGTGACTGGGGAGTGTGTATATTAGCTATCCAACAATACACACACATATTTATATGTATATATATAATATATACACAGCACGCACACACACGCATACACACACACACACACACACACACATATATATATATATATATATATATATATATATATATATATATATATATATATATATATACAGGCACATACACACTAAATATATAAATGTATACATAGGTACACATATACATATACTATATGCATATACACACAGATACATGCACACACACATATATATATGTATACATTTACACACATATGTATGTATACACACATATAAGCACAAATATACAAATATCTAATATATCAAAATATTACCTCTAAAAGAGATATCTAATATTCTCCCTTTTTCATTTCTTAACGCCTGATTCCACAGCCGTAAAATGCCAGAAAATGAGTGTTCGCCGATTTAAATTATTTTTACCCGTCTCTTAAAACTAACCTTGGAAAAAATTTAGTATAAAAATATGGCCAGTGAATAGGAAATTAACATAAATGGTAAGTTTCTATTCGCTGGCCATATTTTACAGCTGTTCCAGGAAAATTATTTTGCTTCTGCAATCCCTAAATTGCAGAACTGTGCGTCTTTTGATCTAGATTAGAGGATAAAAGTTCTTGTCGCTCAAAAATTGCTGAACAGTCTCTATTCTCATGGGAATAAAATCACTTGATTCTCACTCTTAGGTTCAATATTTATGAAAAAATATATTCTTGTAGCATTCGATTCTGAGGTGTACTGTTTAGACTGTCAGTTGACCATTATTTTTCGATCTTTGATAAATATTAATTCCACAACATTGGATTTGTGTTTTAGATGATGTCATAACTGCATTTAGATTAGGAGTTCTTTTCGCCCGATAAGTCTGAGCTATCTAAATAATTTTCACTTATCTTCATTGTAATTCTTGAAAGACATTTTTTGGTTACACACATACACACATAAATTCCTATCGTCATATCGTGACATTTACGTTGTTCAGTGTTATCTTCTTATAAGTAACTGTGTTAAATAAGTTAGTATAGTTTAATAAAGTTTAGCAGGGAAATTAAATCTAAAATATAATATCGACACATATGCAGAGCGGTAACGTAAACCACGGTACCGCTCTGCCGGTTTACTTAACCGCTGGTTTTAACACTAGATTGCCTAAGTCATTTTGCCTGCTTTTCAATTTCAATTAGAAAAACAATTGTGAATATAATGACACAGCTTCTTAGAATTATGTGACTTTTTGTACAACA
Source organism: Pardosa pseudoannulata (assembly GCA_032207245.1). Classification (NCBI taxonomy): domain Eukaryota; kingdom Metazoa; phylum Arthropoda; class Arachnida; order Araneae; family Lycosidae; genus Pardosa; species Pardosa pseudoannulata. The sequence continues at coordinate 2,241,571 of CM063506.1, forward strand.
TAAATGCGTTTATTAATTATTGTAGTTGCCTTCTTCCCTCTTTCATTTCCGGTATATGTGTTATACCTATGTTGTCCAAAAGCAGTCATTTTGACTACTTGGAAAATTTTAAATAATCAGATGACTTTTATTATTGAAGGGAGTAAATTTCTTATATAACCATATCGATTCAGAATTCACATAACACTTTATTTTTTGATTACCGTCACAACGAAAACAGTTCTTGTTTCAATTAGCAGAACAGCTTTCCACCGATTACAGAGCGGCAAGACAGAGCAAGTCATCAGAAAGTGAAGACACACAAACATGATATACAACATATTTTAACAAACGAAAAATTTGTCAAGTAAGACGTTGCCACAATAACAAAACAAGTAATATATGTGAAAAAGGGGAAAAGTATATATGGGGAAGATGTACACATAAAAAGATTTCCACCTTCATTTGCTTAAAATGTATAAATAATGCATAAATTATTTTTATCCAAGTAATGCAAATTTTTTTATTGTTAATACTTTCTAATAACTTGTTGTATGACTGCAAATAATATAAGAAATATTTAAAATTAATTCTTTACACATTAGATATTCTTTCACAATGCAGTCATTTTGACTACTTTGGGGCAATGTAGGTATATACTAAATTTCAGTCTTACTAGTGTTAAGAAAAATTTGTTGAACCTTTCATGTGACCAAGTATTTAAACAAATGAATTCAGCAGTAAATACGGAAGACCAACTGCATAAAATGCACAAATTAAATAAAGTGAAGCAGACAACTTGTGGAAGCTTTAAGATGTTTCCTCGGTGTGAAGAAACTACGAAACTGCAATGAACTCAGAAACGAGATTCTGCAGCTTTCGAACAGTTGTTTGCTTTGCTTTCTTTATTTTGTTTAAGTATTTAACTCGTTCGTGTCTCTCTTTTACTACTTTTGCTCGAAGTTTCTTAAATTATGTTGGAAAATTAATGCTATGGCTACAATTTGTGTTAGAGCGAGAACAAGTAGAATTAGTCTTAGTGAGAGTGTATTTATTACGTAGTTCTAGTCTGTGACATATAGTGGGACCTTAGTTATACGAAGGGAAATAGGTAGTTCTTCGTGTAAGTGGATACTTTGAATTTGTAAATAGAAGACTTTGTTTCTATGAAATAAAAAAACAATACAGCGCTGTACCAGGACGAAGCTAGAAGTTGTACAATGCTTGTATGCATACAGGCTGTCACATATCTAAGGTGGCGCAATATATATAAAGTATTTACATTGATAGAAACAGTTAAATTAAAGATGTAAAAATTAACCAACGTAATTATGTCTATCTTGAATTAATTTTTGGTTGTTGGACAATTTTGTGTTATAATTGTGTTTCTACAGCATGAGATACTAATTAAAGTGATATTGATGTTGAAACTTAAAATTTACTACGTCTGATAAGAGATATTTTATTAACACATTGTGTGCGGGTACATTTCGCAGTGGAATTGTACCGGGGGCGGGCGTTTTGAGCGTAAATTTAGTTATTCAGTTAAATATCAATAGATAGAAAGTTATTTAAATTTTTAACCAACTTTTCATATTTTAGATTGAAATATATAAAAAAAATATATAAACAACAACATAAGATTTTTGTAAACAAAAAATATATTTTAGTGGATAAATTTATAATAGTATCTTAAATATGAAAAATCAAATACAATTAGTGGTATATATTTTAAATTTTTTCAAATTATGTTATATATAAGCATTTTTACATTATAAAAAATGAAAAGAGTAATCATAAATCTAATAATGTTCCTGTATATGCCGTTATTTTTGTATCCACAAACAAACCATGTTGTTATTCTAACCCGTACTAGTATGTAACCCACTCTCAAGTGTCAATCCTCAGAAAACGTACTAGTACTTGTCCCGCATACAATGTTAATTGTAGAATAACAAGGTTTTAAAAGATATTGTTTTCATAAATAAGAAGAACTTTAGAGAAATAATATGAAAAATGTTTTTCTACAAATATGATAAATAATATGTTAATAAGAGTATTTGAATCAAGACATGTTTGAATATAAATAATAACTTTGAGTAGAGAAAAAGAACGAATAAATAAAAGTGAATTACAGGTAGAACTATATTGAAAAAATACGTTGCAACGTTAACCATAGATAAAACAAGCTAAAGACTCAACTTCATAATATTACTCTTACTGAACTCCAATTTCCACGGATATCATCAGAACCTATGAATTCTCATGAAAGAATGAAAACTTACTGATTTTTTATATCAGAAATAAATCTAATAACGTCAAATTTATTACGCATATCAACAGCTGTTCTTTATTTTGTTTTGTAGTGAATCTTCTTTTCAGTTGTTCATTTATTTATTAAATCAGCTATTAATATGTAGACACATTATACTAGAATATTAATAACAAGACATCTTTTCATCTGTAATTTTTCCTTTATTTATTTTACCGTTGCTTTGTTATTATTTTATATACTGTTTGAAATATTTGAAAATATTGGTGTATAAATTTTATAAAGTTGTATGTGCCAGACCAATACAAAATTTAACTTTCCGCTAACAAAACTTTTCTGTTCGGACTATCTTGGTGTCAAGGGCCCCGACGTTAAGCTTTTCCAGATGGGGGACAATCTGTAATGATAATCTTATCTTTAAAATTAACCAACTCAATTATGTTTATCTTTAGTTAATTTTCGATTTTGATTCTACCTTTTCTGGCATCCTTTTCTACCAACTTTAGCGAATATCATTATTTCCTTTGCAGATTCCTTCTAGCTTCATAAGTTACTAAAATAGATTTTGATGCTTAAACTATGTCATCGGCGTCACCCACGTGACTTGTAAGTAATTTCTGATTGGTTGGCAGAGACAACTATTTAACAATAATGTACAGGTTTAGCGAACAGTTGTTAGTGAGAATTCTTGCCTGAATAAACTATGTCAGTTTGATCAAAGCATTCCATTTCATTTTCATTTAATAAGATTTGTGTCCGAAAATTTATGTAGAGCATTGAATATCCCTTAGTATAACAGAATATTTTCTATAACAGAATATTCTTGAGTAATTTATTACATTGACCTTTTAGGAGATTTTAAGTGGAATGTGATTATTTCGTATAAATGAAATTCGTATAAATAAGTCTCTACTGTATATAAAATTTAAAGTTGACATAGAATATTGTAGCATCTGTAAAATAATGAGATATATTTATTTGTACTCAATTGTATAGTATTTAATAATATGGTATATTAGATAATTGTACTTTATTTGCAAATAACAAATATTTAAAAATTTTGAAATATTATTATATTATAGATAACTTAGTTTTAAGGATGATATCATACTATGAAGAGTAATTAAAGGCTAGATAAATACTGTTAAAAATATATAGAAACTTAAACGAATTTCTAAGTAAATGTGATTCTTTTTATATAATGTTTGGTTTTTCCTACCCTGACCAAAAGAAACATGTAGTAAAAAGCACCGATATAGTTTAAAATAATATTAATAGTTTATCTTACAATATTCCAAACTACCACCTTACAAAATGCATACCGTAATTACGTATTTCATATTAAAGACATAAATAAGGATTCCAAACATTTAAGAATTCCAGTCATTTTCAACAGCAGTTTAAAATAAATTCCAAAATAATGTGATTAAATACAATCTAATCACTTACCTCTTTTATATTTACGATCTTCTCCATAACACATTCTCTCAATAAATACTGTCTACCATTTATTAAAACTAATGCTTAAATATCCGCGTCGCGTCCATTTTGAAAACTGTAGATCATGTTCCATGAAAGGAATTTGCATTAATGATAGCTTAAGCTGTGTTAGTAAAAGCGACGTTCAATCTGGTGCAAGGAAGATGCCAGAATAACGGTAGTTAATTCCTAATTAACAATTTGGTCCATTTTTAATCCCGTCTCAAAGTTGTTAAGAAATGGCTATTATTTTAGCTCAATTATGTGTGTTAGTATGATGGTTATTTATAATGTGTTCTTCAAGCGAAACAAAAGGTTTTAAGAGAACGCACATCTTCATAACGAAAATATAGATATCTTAGTGGCATGTGTTCGAACAAATATTTTAAGATGGGAAAAATATTAAACCAATTATAAAATATATTTTTCGCGTATTATGCATATAAAAAAATCAGGTTTTATTTGGTTTAGAGCGCTATGGTCTTAGTACCTATTGCTTAAAACCGATTCTGAACAATTCTAAACATCTATTCTAAATCCAAAGTAAGATAAAATTTGAATTTTATTATTAAAAAACAAATAAATATTAATAATATTCAGTTTGAAGCCAGTGTATAGAAATAAATCCACGTTTTTGTGACATAAACAAAAAAAATCCTTGACTAGTTTTTTTAATTCTTTTACTTGTAGATAGCGTTACTGCTTTTCTGCCATCTTATTGTTCAATGCAGTAGGTTCTTTAACCCTTTCGTGGGCCGTGGGATGTTTACTTCCCACCTACATGATTTTACAAAACACACCTCTGGGAAGCGCAAAACCCATTCTAATATATTGGTCTTGTTATTGAAACGACGGGAAGACTGATTCCCGCTTCGGTTTTGCACTGTCATCAATTATTCGATCGGTTGAATAAAATTAGCAGCTCTGTTTTGAAGGTTTGAAAAAGTGAAGAGAGAAAAAATGGCCCACGAAAGGGTTAAAACTGCATCGGCATTACTTCCTGGTAGTCGAAATTTCATGCTTAAAACTAATGTCCTTCAAGAAAAAAGCCACTCTTAGTTAAAACAGTTCATTAAAAATGTGAACAGTACAGGAACCATTCACTAAAATATTGAGACGATTTTAGTTACCTGCTCTTTGGTTACCTTACTTTTAAGATACGTTGTTTCTCTACTATATGCGTCTACCATACTGAAACAAATGTTTCTAATGGACTAATCACACGAGATGCGGATATAACAACTGTTTCGCACAACTATTTAGTGCTGCAGGTAAGTAAAAATCTAAGTGAGGTTCCATAATTTCAAATTTTTCCGTGACATTTTACATAGTAATGTCTACAAAATCTTAGTTGATATTCAATTATTTTGTTCGTTCTGAAATGCAAAGAAGACTACTTCACGCTGCAACTTCGACCACTTTCGCAGGATATATTGCCACTATTCTGTCAAAGTTGTCGATCCAAATTTACCTATCCTCATTGGCGTGGAATCCCCTACTAGCGTAGGCGGTAATACGAATACTACCTGAAAGAAAAGACAGTGGGAGGAACTGACATTTGTGGCCTTTTTATCTACAGGAATATTATATACCAACCCAATATTTGTGCCCCTTACATTACACGTTATTTTTTCAGTACTTCTGAATTAAAAATTATCTTCAACACGGTGCATTCCTCCATCATATGTGATACAGCGGCCATCTTTAAATCTGCCCTCTCACGATTCTCGTCTCTGATTGGTAGATTTGTTCAAACTAGTTTGACTTTTCCCATTCGTCATGGTAAAAATCAAACTTGAAAGTCTTTATTTCACATGTATTTCACCATATTGTAGCTTAATATTCGCGTGAAATGGTTATTAATACGAACACAATAGCCATATAAGATCATAATGTGTAAAAAATGAAAATGAGGTTTGTAATTTATTTCTCAATTTTTCCTTTAACTTGTGTCACGTGACACGAAGATTAACATTGACAATGGTTTAGCATTGATCGATTAATTCCTTTTGCAATTTGTAGTATTCAAAAAGAGTAATATAAAAATGTAAAATCCTAACACCAGATAAAAGCATTAAATTTTTTAAATTGTTATAGGTCCAAATAGGCGGTGGCCTTATAGCTTAGATCAAATACTTACCATCAAACGAGGTAGTGTAGAATATCTAATTTATTTTAAGTCATACGCTCAATAAGTTTCTTTTCTGAAATCAATTTTACTCTAAAAATATTCTAAAATATTACTAGAAATAAATGGTCCGTTTAAAGGTTAAAATATGTAATATAATATAAAAGCAATTATATCTTCTTTCATTACGATAAAGCGACATTGGGCTTTCAGTTGGTCAACATTTTACTGAAAGTTTAAGAATTCTAACTCAATGAATTGTAAAAGATAACAATTGTATAGCAATAATAATAATAACTGTAAAATATAAAAGAGTGAAAAGATCTTTATTATGGCTTGCATTGTGCAATAAATAGAATTATTGCCACAAAAGGAAGCACAAATTTTAGTAATTATGATTTTAAATATTTAGATACATTTTTCTATTATATGAACATTTGAGACTCCATTCAACTATTAATGTTCCTTACCTTCTGAAACTTAAAATTTCCTTTTTTAATAACATATAAAGTGAAATTTAACTAAAATTTGTACTAGTCAAAATAAATTAGCTCTGCAGGTAAATGAACATTTCTAGACCTTTTAAACACGAAAAAACAAACGTTTTTCCTACTGTTTTCTTTTAATATATTACATTAAATGTTACAAAAACAATAAATTTTTTATAGTTTAAACCAAAACATATAAATAAAAGTGTCGAAATTATTCGTAAAACTTATGAGCATGGCACAGCTTTAATAAGTTACTTTTTGAACAGTTAATAATTTAGTGTTTACAAAATTATTAACGATTTCTCTTGAGATTTACATGCATATATTACTAATAGCGTACTAAATTGTTAAACAGAAGGATTAAAAACAAATTAGTTTTAAAAGTCCAAAATCACCTTAAGAACGGGAAAAAATTTTTCCCTATGAGTCGATTAAAAACCTCGACAGAGTGACTGTTTACGATTCCCATCTAAGTCGGTAAAAATCCTCTTAATGTTCCCTCGACAATGAAGCTAGGTTCAGAGGTTTATTAACAATCAGCTGACTGCAAAGGTAAAGTAAATCATTACTCTCTGGGACTTCTCGCTTATATTTGATGTGTAATATATCTGTGAAAAAAAAACTATTTGTTTTGACAGGGCATTCATCAAGAGTTCGAGAGTTGTTTTATTTCTTTTGCTGCACGGAAGTCTTGTTGCTGTGTTCTTATTGTTTCTTAGAGATGAACGAGGAAAGGTTTATTAACCAGACCTTAATTTCTGATTCTAGTATATGATAAGGGATGTTTTTACGCAATACGCAAAATGGATTTTGAGATGTATTTTTTAAAGCACTTGTTTTATGCTGTTTATTATTTTAATTACTCTGAAATGAAAAAAATATCGTATATTATTATAATACATTATAGTATACGTTTAAAAATAATTAAAAGACTTTAAAACAAAACTTTATTGGCTAAATATATTTTTATATGGTACTAAAATATCCGACAGACGTGGTCCTGATTAACGCTGTAAATCCAAAAATTGTAAAGTGTTTTTAAATAAATTATAAATTGGACCGTTTTGATGAAAAAGTAAGAAAAAAAATTATTTTAAAAATACTTGATGCCACCACGCGTACAGTCATCATAAATGTAATTACATTAAATTAAAATTCCACATTGCCTGTTAGGGAATTCGATCCTGGAACTTCTCGTGTTGATGCCCGTAGCGCTGATCACTGCTCCACAAATACGTTGGCAGTGAAAGGTTTCAAGAGGCATTATAATAATTTCAATAACCGCGTAATTCTGGATTTTTAATAAGAAAAAAGTCATTTTCAAGTTGGAAATCTAAATCATTCTCGAATTAACTTAATTACATAAACAAAATTTCATTTAAATCAGTCCAGCCGTTTAGGAAGAGTTCTATTACAAACACATGGACAGAAGAATTTTATATATACAGATAGATAATTATTATTTGTAAATCATTTAAATTATTTTGCATAAAAGTATATTTGCATGCAGAATTTAAAACTCCTTTTGTGGTAAGTCTACTTCTACCTTTACAGCATTCTTACTTCCTTGCACAAAATAAAGGAATTATTAAAAATGCGAAAAATTTCGGTTTTCGTATTTTAATTGAAATATTTATTTTGATCATGCCTGAATCAATTTTGACCAGTTTCATCTTTACGTAAGTTGAAAAAATTTTTATGAAACTTTAACTATGAATTTAGATTCTCTATGAATTAATTTTGGCTAATTTCATCGTGATGCAGGTTTGTATCACGCAAAATTTTAAAACAATTTGCCGTAGAAAGTTAAAATTTCATTTTAAAGAACATTGTAACATTAAGTTGTGCATTTACAGACTTTATTGTAATCCGGACTTTATATAATGAAAATCTGTGTATAACGGTTACCAATCTTCGCCAAATGATTAGAGCTCAGTACTGAAGCTCAGCTCGATTTTAAACTAGTATATAGAACTTTCTGAATACAATTCTACTCCTTGTTGAATTAATATTGAACTAATGAAGTATCTTTTTTATTTTATTGAAAAGTATGATTTTAGAAGTTGTTTTGGTTTGGTTTGGTTTGGAGTGCTACTGTCTACTTTTTGCAACACGAGGGCTAATGAGACCGGGACCTAATGCTTAAAGCCGATTCCGAACGGATACGAACGTCCATGCCTCTGTGGGATTCGAACCCACGAACTCCGGATCCGAAGGCCAGCACCCTAACTATTCGGCCATCGTTCGGCTATTTAGAAGTTGTAAATGTCTGCTTTGTTTAAGAATTGGAGGCAGCAGAGGAGAGCTGGAAGCTTCTTTTTTAAAGCTTAGAACATCGGAAGTTTGTTTCAGTAATAACATGCTTCTAATTAAGCAAAAAATTAAACTCTCTGTGTAAAGTAAACATAGTTTACCCTTTAAAAGAATCTGGAAACAAACTATGTAAACAATGGCGTTGCAGGATAGCAGTGATCATCAAACCATTTTTTTAAGTGTGTGTTGGAGATATATGATACCCGGGGTTAAAGCTTAAAAAATATTTTTTAAAGTTGTTTATGTGAATATAAATTGGTTGTAGTCCTGTTTAAACTGAAAAAATATAAATATAGAGGAAAATCAGATATTCCCGTTCAAAAATTCATATAAGGCTACATTCGTCATTCACCTTTTTTTTATTTTCCTCTAATTTTTATTCCATATCTAAATTACGAAATGTACTATAAACTGATATTTCAATTTTAAATTCAAAAGTAAAATGCTAAATTGATCTTTTAAAATCTTCTCTTCAAAAGTTTATGCTTTATTTTTCCTAGACAATAATTTTAATTTGCAGTTCAAATGAAATATCTCAGAACAGAACAAAATAAAACAAGAAAGATGTCTTTTTTTTTGTAATTTGAAGCTAATACTAATTTAGAATTTCTATGGTATCCAATACGTTAAAGGCTATCCCATTATAAAATGTTACTAGACTACCAAGAATAATTCATAATGTCTCAGGGTTAAAATACGTACAAATGAAGAAAGTGTTTATAAAATATTAACTAAATCGATAATTGCGTTGTTAATATTCATAAATTTGGATTCAACAACTATGAACAATTATCTTGAGACATTTTTTACTCTCGCACCTTAACTGCGTATCATTGTAACAACGAGGGAATGTTGATGTATCGATTGTATAGATTCGTATTACATTGATGGTGTAGCTATAAGTTACTCACACAGAACCAGGCTTTGAAAAGCTAAGGTTAATCATAATGCTGTTCAAATTTAGTTTTTGGTAGTATAAGGTAGTAGCCGGAAGGCCAGGGGCGTTGGGGTAGCGCTTCGCGCTCCCACGATACAGGCCCGAGGTTTGATCCTCGGGCTGAGCAAGGTTGACTCAGCCTTTCATCCCTTCAGTGGGTAGATGAACTGAGGATCAAACGTGCTTGGGAACTAAACTCTGGGGGTTCCGCGTAAGATTGACCACCTAACCGGAACATATATGCTTCGCACCCCGGGGCCCTTGGTCACGTAAGCGGAGATTGGCACCGTAGGCCCTGGCCCCCTAGGGGTAGTTGCGCCGCGGTGTTTAGTGTTAAGACAGAAACCACAATGTCTTGAAATTTGAGGGTTGAAACATTGCAAATATTACTGCTTGATAAAAAAAATTAGGTTTTCCCTTATTTTATTTGCTTAAAACTTTTTTTCATAAATACTTACATTAGCAGCTAAGATTTACTGTTAGGTCTTAAAAGTGTCTTACATATAAAATGAATTTATTTTGTGTTCAATTAATGCATTTGTATCGTTATTGATAATATACGTTTCCAACAATAATTGATTCAAAAATATATTATCAATATACTTTTCAAAAGTATGTTCAAAAGTATATTATCAAAGTATATTATAATTGTATTCAAAAGTATAAAGTTTAAAACAAGTATTTTAGTTAACTTTTAACACATTCTCATACATATGTACTTAATATGATGAAATTTGAAATGGGTTGATAAAACACTATACATTAGTTTTGAAAGTTTCTATCCCTTTACGCTCCAAACGAAACAGATTTCTAAAAATTTCATTTTGGATCAGGAGTACAATTTGTGTTTTCCAGTGAGTTATAGAATTTTTTTAAACTTCTCAGGCGTAAATGACTCACTCGTGTCTAAATCAGGGAGATGAAGCTTTCTCAACTTATAAATTTCTCTTCTCAAACTTATTCTTTTCTATTACTTCTATCATCTCAAGTTTTTGAACCTGAAAGAGAACTCGTCTATTAGGATCATTGAGGTAAAATTTTTTCCTGTATTTTTGAAAGGTTTTTCAACCATTTAATAAAGGTAAATGATAATACCATACACAATCCTTGCCAATATATATATACGAAGAACATGCCATTATAATAAATCATCATTTGGATCGAAAATTTCATATTCTCCCCCACATGGGATAATCGGTCTGCCTCGATTCCAAGGAAATACGAAATCGTCGCCCGGTTCTTTACCTTAGTTATTTTAGGTGTGTATGGAATATTTTTCAAACAGTTTGCAAATTTTTATAACAATTTATAAAACACCCAAATTATTTACATGAAGCAGTGATTTTTCAATTGCTAAATATTACCGACAATTCTTAGGAACGTTAATCCTAGAATTCTATCCCAATTTTCTTTTCTAGACAACATTTTAAGAATTTGTTTTAATAGAAGTAATACGAACTCCTTCATTTATCAGAATGATTTATTGAACAGTAAATTATTTTTAGCTTTCAAGTTTATTTATGTAATTACAATTTGTCTTCGAAAAACAATAATACTGTTCTAGTTTCTCTATATGAAGTTAGGTTGGTTGGTTAGTTACTTGGTTAGTTAAATTTTTACTGCGCAAGGTCCTATTTAGGACATAAGCGCCAAGTACAAGGTGTTTTTATAATAATTCATAAAACAACCAAATTATTTACATGGAGCCGTGATTATTCAATTGCTAAATATTACCGACAATTCTTAGTAGTGTTAATCCTAGAATGCTATTCCAATTCTCTTCTACTAGACAACTTTTTAAGGATTTATTTTAAAGCAAGAAAATAGAAGTAATACGAACTACTTCATTTATCAGAATGATTTATTGAACAGTAAAGTTATTTTTAGCTTTCAAGTTTATTACTGTAATTACAATTTGTCTCCGAAACACAATAATACTGTTCTTGTTTCTCTATATGAAGTTAGGTAAAAATCAGTTTGTAAATTTTTTTCATGTATTCTTGAATGGTTTTCCCCTCATTTATTAAAGGTAAATGATAATCTCATACACAATCCTTGCCAATATATACGAAGAACATGCTATTATAATAAATCACCATTTGGATGTATTACTGTAATTACAATTTGTCTCCGAAACACAATAATACTGTTCTAGTTTCTCTATATGAATTTAGGTTGGTTGGTTAGTTACTTGGTTAGTTAAAGTTTTACGGCGCGAGGTCCTATCTAGGACATAAACGCCAAGCACAAAGGGGTTTTTTTTGTAAATATAACAAGACATAACAGATAAAAGTGCTCTAATTCGGAAACAGAACAGACTAAAATCAGTAAAGGTAAAATTGTACCAATTTTAAAAAAAATATAGAAATGTCTACTGTATATAAACTCAAGTACTAAAAACTGTAGATTTTTTTCATGTATTCTTGAATGGTTTTTACCCCATTTAGTAAAGGTAAATGATAATCCCATACAAAATCCTTCCCAGTATATATATGAAGATCATGCTATTATTTATAATTCATCGTTTGGATCGAAATTTTAGGATTTTTCGAGCCTTGAACTTTTATTTCTAAAGCAGGCACATAGATTGAAATCGTGACATACGCTCGTGTGTGTTTTATATGTGTGACACGAGTGAAAACATCTTTCATCGATAACACGGGAAATTAGCCTCCATTATGTGAATTTCCCGGGCTTACTGACCAGTAAGTCTTAAGTTATTTGCAGTCAATTAGGATTAAGTTATTGCAAATTACTTAGGAGTATTCCTTTAATCATTGCATCTGCAATAACTAAGTAGTAATTTGCAGTCATACATCCATTAAAGAAAGTTTAACTTTGTGAAAATTTAAATTTAATAAGGATAAAAATGAATAGGTCAACTGTCCAACTTTACAAGGGTAGAGCCTTCTACCCGATGCTCCATGAAACGTACATATCTCAATGATTTTCGAACCCCAGAGATTGAGATGGGATTTGTTCCTCCGAGACCTACAGATTATTAAAAATTTTTTTGGAGCAAACGAGTTTTAAACTTAATCGTCAGATTTAACTTTAAGTTGCAAATTATTAATACAGTGCACTCCGTTTCATTTGATCGCGGTTAATGTTATCAATTGTTTATTGTTATCGAAATCACTTGGTCCAGATTTTCTCTATTCATTTGCATTTTAAAATTATCGCTTTATGTGATCGTTACATCGGGTAATGTTATCGAACCTCATTTTAACTGGCAAAGGAGTTTGGTTTTGGTTTTTGAGCGCTACGGTCTACTTTTTGCAACGTGAGGGCTAATGAGACCGGGACCTACTGCTTAAAGCCGATTCCGAACGGCTACGAACATCCATGCCATAGTGGGATTCGAACCCACGAACTCCGGTTCCGAAGGCCAGCACCCTAACCATTCGGCCATCGTTCGGCTAACTGGCAAAGGAATATTCACAATATATATTCAGAAGGAACTCATTTTTTTCTTTACCTTTGCTGTTGTTTGAATCTCTGAGAATTCCTCCTCGTCTACCTACGGAAATGGGGGATGAACAAAGGAGTGGGGTATTACACGTTCCTGGAATTTTTCAGAAATACACACACCCTGCTGGTGATCAATAGATGTCAGCTAAGCAAAAGGCAACACGTTCTAATCGGAATTGAGAAGGAGCGTATTCACATTTTGTGCCTTGCTCGCTTACATGCAGCTTGTCTATGTGGAAGTCAGAAGCGGATTAACATTAAAACAAAAGATCGAGCTTCCACATTAAAAGAATCTGAAGTCTGTGAGATTGTCATGGGAAAACAGAGGAATGACGGAATTGGTGGAACTTATGAGTCAGATGAAGAATAACTTGATATTCTCTGAATCTCTTGATTTCTTGAGCCACCTCCTACAAGTGCTGAAATGAGAAATACTTTGAAAGTGTTGAAACGTGGAGTAAAATACCGCTCCGATTACTTTAACAAACATTATGATTACAAGCAATTTAGCAATGAGCTTCTTAAAAATAATTGTAGACAGTCAACAATTGATCAGTTTTTTGAATTATGTATACAATTCTTCAGTACATAAATATAAGGCGAGTTTTTTCATTTTATTTAGTACGTGTGAATTAAAGGGGGAGGGGTAAAATTTATCTAATTTTGCATGTTGTTTATTGTTATCAATCGGTTATTGTTATGAAAATCATGGTGTCCCAAACTGATCACATTAAGAGGAGTCCACTGTAGTTACATTGCTATACAAGAAGGAATTGGCTCATTCTGCATCTAAACTTACTAAGTTCTTTTCGTATAGAGAATGTCAGAACAGTAAAACAGTTTTTTCAGCCTTTTTTAACAATTTTAATCAGCGTATTACGCGTTTTTTGCTGCATAATTTTACTTTTAATTATACTCACTAAAGTTTCTTTGATACACTAAACTTGTCAAATATTAAAAATTGGATTAAAAAGTTGGATTTAAAATTTTTTAAATTTAACTTTAAAATTATTCTCTATGTACATTTCACTCTTTAATATTTAATTATTACACTAATGAAATAAGCCATTAATACACTTAAATTAACATTTAATACACAATATTGCTTTAAAAAGCTCTATTAGGAAGAACAATTGCAATCTACAGTTTTTAAAACAAGCTCTATTTATGTTATTATAATCGTTGTAATCCTATTAAGGTTTGCTTAATACTATTAAATATTTCCTTATGATATTAGCATATCTGAAGTCTATCTGAATATCGATGCTAATAATAATGCTAACGGAATGAATATTTACGATAGTATCGTCTGGTAATCTATGAAGTCAAATTTTAATTATCTGACAAGGGAGACTGCATGACTGATATACTAATGTCTCTTGAGACTAGTACTAGTTTAAAAGCAAGAAAATATATTGAGTTGTTCTTGCACCGGTGGAAAACACTTAAACAGGATTTTCTTAGTACGAATAATTAAAGGGTAAATAGCTTACATTCTCGTGGGGTATTTTTTAACTAAGAAACATGAATGTATGTTACAGAATGAATCTATTATATTAAATATATCAATATAGTTCTTTAGTATTCATCACAATTAAATATTTTAAGTAACCGCTGCTCCATTGTGATCTGATCTTTTTGAGATTTAATTTTTCAAAGTTTTAACTTCACTGAATGCTTTCTAGGAATAAATCTTCAAATAAATGGTTTGTTACCTTTCCAGTCTGCATTTGAGCAGAATGTTTTAGTACAAATGTATCTTAGATAAAGCATGAATAAATGTAGAAATAATAAATGATTGTTGGCAAAAGGCAGTGTAGTCGGAGGACAATGGGATCGAGGTGGCCAAAAATCCGACGTGTTCATTGCCTTATTGGGACAATAGCGTAAATTTCGTTATACTGAGATTCTTAGTTATATAGAAAGCAATAAAAATAGATGTGTACAACCCAGTGTTTACATGCGTTTACATGCCTTTAGTCCTAAATATAAAATTTCAACTTTCTCTGATTAATGGTTTTGGAGTTTAGAGAGATATATATTTGCTTACATAAGTATGACAGACTTAAAAACAAAATCAATCAAAAGTTATTCCTTCAGGGTCAAAGTGATTATTTCAGTTGAAGTCTGAATTCCAAATATTTTTGCTATTACAAAGTAAAAATAAAGAAACAACCCAGGATTAAAATGTTTTTATATTATTTGTAAACGTAATATTAAAAAGAGAATTTTTTTATTAGATATAGCCATTAATCACAGTTTCAGTTGATGCAACTTTTATAAAAATAAATTCCAATGAAGCAAGTGAAACAATTCGAAAAATTCTAAAATTCAATAAAAAAATATCAATAATAGTAGGTACTATACGTTGTTTGTTTATAAGATTTCTGAAAAGGAAAAAAAAATCTAAGAAAATTTAAACATATAAATTTCAGACGCGGGGGTATTTGCCTTTATTAACATTGACCACTCATGAAACATTGGTCGATAGTTAAACCATTTCTTCGATATCTAACAGCATGAAGAGGACAGAATAATGACATCCTAAATAGTACAAATATCTGTAAAATTTGCATTCGGTAACAGTCAAGATCAAATATATCCGCGAATAAAGTTGTCATAAGGATGAATTGCATCGTATAACGTCTTTGAATAGTAATGACGTCATAGAGAATTTAAAATCTTAGTTTTCCAACAACTACTATAAAGTCACAGATTTTACTAACCATCTTATTGTGAGAGCCCCATATATAGACCAACAATATTCTTTATGATGGGACATCACTTATATATTCTTGCTTTACTCGGGTATTGAACACAAGCTCACCGTGTCAGAGCATAAAATGTTAAATGCTGAATAATCTAAGCTTCAGAACTTAACTATAATTTATATGAAATATACATTTACCGCAGCATTTCGAAGTATAAAATAAACTAATGTATACGATAATAGTAGTAATAGAACAGATGGCTGGCACGACTCACTATCAAGCAAAAGCTTAACTAAAGAGCACAGAATAATCACATCGTTAAATGACTCAAATATCTAAAAAATTTGAATTCAGTTAACAATCAAGACCATATATCCGTGAATAAAGTTGACATATAGGATGAATTGCATCGCACAACGTCATTGATTAGTAATAACTTCTTAGAAAAGAATTTAAAATTTTAGTTTTCCAACAACTACTATAAAGTCACAGATTACAAACCATTTTATTGTGAGAACCCCATATACAGGCCAACATTATTCTGTATAAGGGGACATCACTTATACATTCTTGTCTTACTCAGGTATTGATCCCAAGCTTAACGGGTCGGAGCATAAAATGTTAAATATTGAATAATCTAAGTGGCAGAACCCTAACCTTCTACAAACTATTTATTAAATATCCCCGAATTGTACGCTAGTCACTAATAATAATCTGTTAAACTCAATGTACTCTAGTTAAAAATTTTATAAAAAGTATCGGATATTTTCAAGTACCTGCCATCATTTCTAGTTTTGTGATTCGGACCGATGTGTTTTGACAATAGGTGCTAAGGGTTTAAAATCCCCACCGCCCACTGCGGATTTATTTCTCAGAGTGTTTCGGCTAAAGCTTCCGAACAACAATCAGTCCGTCAGCTTCCCAAGGAATGCCCGAGCTATCGACAAAGTGAAAAGAATGTGGAGTGTCTGACTTCCGAATCGATTAGCACTTGACTAACCCCTCAAAGCTGTCCATTCTCTTTCCCCTTTTTCGTTTTCTCCCTTTACCGACTGGAAAAGAGGCGCCTCGAACTGTTGGCAGAGGTATCTGCTGGCTACAAGAAGTGAGCCATCACATCGTTTTGTGGATATAAAAAAAGGAACCTCTTTCTGGATTTCGAGAGTTAATTACATAGGTTTGGGAAGAAAGGGAGGCCAAAGAATGAAATAAAGAGGAGATTAAGTTATTGCCTTATTGTCTTAAGTTGTGGATCTTTCTGTATTTTTTTCATTTTTTGTGTCTATAGTTGTAGAAAATCAACATTTATGTATATGCTATATACTAATGCATATTCATTATTTATTTAAAGATTGTATCAGGTTAAGAGAAAACGGACCTTTAGGTCTAATAGTCCGATTTAACTACTTACTTCTAGCATATTTATTAAAGGAAAGTAAAATATAATTTACTCTTATAACTCTTATAACTGATTTTTTTCAAATTTTACAAAGAGCATCTTATGATGTTTAAGCTGAAATATGACTATACTTGAAAGGATATTACAATATTTAAATTTTTAAAACTTCTTATTTGTTTCATTCTGCGCAGTCCGTAACATTTTGTATTTAATATATTCATAAATATTATTCATAAGTATACGTATTTGGCAGAAAAGACTCGGACATTAATAAAGTGATATCACTAAAACCTCAAACCTTAGTCACTAGATTTGGACTTAGCAAAATTTTATAGCATCTTATAAGAGGGGGGGGGCAAAATAAACTTAAAAGTGATCCCCGTTAGAAGTGGAATAAAATTAGTATTTAATATTTCGAACTTTCAGTAGATCTATTCCAGTAAGAGGGATATCCATCAGATTTGATTTGAAACTTTTCAGTCTACTCGTTTGCAACACGAGAGGTATTAAGACAGGGACTTACTGCTGAAAGCTGATTCCGAACTGCTGCGAACATCCATGACACGGTGGGATTCGAACCCACGAACTCAATTGTCAAACATCAGTGCCCTAAATGTTCGACCATTGTTCAGAAGGATACAAATCAGAGAACTAAACTAAAGTTATGTTTTGTGCCTTTTAAATTTAAGATTTTGTAGAGTGTATGATTTTTACTTTGAAACTCTTAATTCTATATCTATATAACTACTATATTTACTACATTGTTTGAATAATGGGTCGAAGCTCAAGCTGTATGTGTAAAAAATATTGAAATCTTTATTTTTTATTGAAAAATTAATGTATAAACGTTTTGAGATTAAAAATATCAAATTGGTCAGAAAACTCAAAATAAATATTTTATGTCCTTTCTTCCAATCCTAGTTAACAGAGGCACTCAACAAGCAAATATGTTGCTTTTTATAAGTCATGGCACTGTATTCAATAAGATTATAGAAGTAAAAAAAAAACCTAGTGTTTAGAACTTTATGAGCAAATTATCTGGCAGGAGATTGGATTGTCATGAATCTCGGGACCTCCGCTTTGTCTAGGTGATAATTAATGTCTTCTTCGACAAAAGAAAATTTTGTCTGGATATTTTCGTAGGGAAGACATTAGTGTGTTTCTTTTTCCACGTGCATACATAATTAAAATAATGAAATAATGGTAGCAACATTTTGTCATTAAGTCCCACTAGACGTCCAAAGCAGTGTTTAGTATCAAAACAATTATTTTTCTGCTAACATGAGAACTATAATGATGTCTTTTAAATGTTTGGAAGTCTAGTCAAATAGTCAGAATTATCAACAATGAATAATCTTTAATAGCTAGCTAAATAATTTATTAAAATAAGAATAGGAAATATTCTGTGAAATTTTCAACAACAGTAATTTTCCTCACACATTTATTTGAATATATGCCTTTTACTTTGAAATCTAAACATCTATTCTGTTCTAAATGGCCTAACTTCTCTGATATAAAGATCTTAATATTTTAAGATAGACGAATTTAGATATGTGTATGTACAGTTAACTTTCAATTACTCTAGAGACAATTATGTAAATTTTCCGGTAAATATATGTAATATTAAAATCCCTTATTTACATATTTTAATATTAATTTAATAACTTTTGTTCATAAAGTACATTGGGGGTTTGTGCTGTAATTCTGATTTTTCCCTCCAAACACGCTATAGACTTAATTCAGTCTCTGTCTGTACTACTTTAGCCAATAGTTGGCACTTTCTCTTTAAACATGGGTATTTTTATCACGTGATCAATTGTGCTTATTGATTATTCGCAGTGTTTTTACCTGAGAAATCCCTACTTGAAAAGTGTGTGTGTGCAGAATCACATTGTCTGGGTGCACGATGATGTAAAAGTTTTTGCCTGTTGTATCGATTTCGTGTATCTAACCAGAAATAAAATGTGTTGTGCTTTTGAATGAGTCTCGCCCATATTACATATATACATATTATTTTTATTTCTTTGATAAAAGGATAAAATATTTAATAAAAACAAATGTTTTCCAATATGATAAATTTTAAAATTATTATTACCACGTATGTTTTAATAAAAGTGTTTTTATTTTCACAAATGATACAAAACTTGCAAACTATATTACTGTAATTTGCTTCTTGCTAAAACTATTCCACATTTCTTTTATAAATTTGTTTTAAATAAATTGAATATATATATTTCCTTACTAACATATATTCTTACACCTCAGAGACGTCATGTCATTTAAGTAATGTACTTTTAAAAGCTGAAAAAATTTATATGTGCAATAAATCATTTTTAAATATGAAAGCATAGGTATTACTTGCATTTCCTGTCTTAAAAAAAAACTTTTAAAAGTTGTCTTGCAGAAGCACCGAGAATTACAAACGTTCGACAAGTACAGGGTAGCAAATACTCATCATGCAATTGAGGAGTTTTATACCATTACACTTGCTTTTGGTATGTCCTTTTATAGCTCTTCTGAACCTGCTTTAAATGGTAATACTAATCTAATTAGCTTTCGTTAAAATATACCATAACGCTCCAGAATTAAACCATTACACTACTTAAAAATTTTTAATCCACCCTTTTCAATGAGAATGTTGCTTTATTGCATGTTCTAATACTTTGCATTTTTTCCTTATATTAGTATATTCAAGTCTATATTTTGAGTAAAACTGATTACCTTTCAGCACCTATTATTTAATTCTATTAAATGTCTGAAGAGGTTGAAACATTCCTATTATTACTTTAAATGCTATTAAATTATATTGTTTATTGTATCTGTGTTATATAAAATCTTGCCGAACGATGGCTGAATGGTTAGAGCGTTAATCTGTAGTGTTAGAATTTATGGGTTCGAATCACCTGTGGCGAGGATGTTCCTAGCCGTTTGGGATCGGATTTAAGCAGAAAGTCCTGGTCTCATTAACCCTCGTGTACTTTAGAGTTCCATACCAAAACTTATGTTATGTATGAAAATGTTCACGCTACGTGCTGCATTTCCGTTGAGAGTAATTGAGGACAAAAGAGTTTATGTTTTCTAAAAATTGATATTATTTTTTATATTAAGCCACTAATATAAACAATTTTGAAAATATTTACCAACTTAATATACTAAAAAAAACACTTTATTTTAAATTTTTAATAAACTTATGAAACAATTAAATTTAGACATATATTTTTTTGGAAATTTCTTAAATTGATCCGAGGTACCAGTTAAAATATTAAAGATCAATCTCATTAAACTCGATTTGAAGTAACCAGATATGCTAAGGTATATTACCTTTATAAGTGATGTATGATTATTTCTAGCCGATTGTGGAAATATCGCAACTAAGCACGTAATATAAAAAAATGTTAAATATTTTTAAGAAAGAAAAAACAATCATTCTGTTACTCTCAGAACCAGAATAGATTTGGCATATGAAAAAATGGCAAAATTAAAGATAAAAAAATAAAACTTTCCAAATAAAAATTAGTTAAATAAATTAAATTTAGTCAAAAAGCTCGATAACCCCACCTTTGAATGCTATCACATGAGTTATGCTACTTCAAAGATTTTAATTATTTTTACATTTATTTTAATGAGAAATGTATATAAAAACGCATTATCACATAGTCTTCAAACTAATGGCAAGAAGAAGTAAAAAAAGCCCTAGATAAGGTGTCATAAGAAACTCAAAAATTTTATTCCAAAATTTTCGAGTCTTCTTTTTCCTATCCTAATGATTACTTTTCTAGCCTAATGACTATATACAGCATGAATACCATTTTTTATTTGTGATTGGTCTAACATCCATCGCATGCATACATACAAAATATATAATACATATAACATATATATATGTGTGTGTGTGTGTGTGCATATATATATGCATATATATATATAAAATTTTATATATATATATTTATATATTTATATATATTTATATATATATATATATATATATATATGTATATATATATATATACATATATATATATATATTATATATACATATACATACATACATATAGTTATATATATATATATATATATATATATATATATTGCATATCACTTTGAACTGTGTATTAGTACGTTTCTAAAGATACCAGATATAACATACTTTTAAAATAAAAATACGTTATAAAATAATGGAAGTCATAGACATGCTGATCTTAGTGGTTCTATTTCTAAGCATTCTAATGTAAATGTTCCAAAAAAATGTGAAACCATATGTCACACGATATGGTAGAGGAGTTAGACGTACTGTAAGATGTAGTGTTGCATCGATGTAAAAAACTTTTGTAAAAGGGAAGGTGTTGTATATAACTGTGTACTTCTGTTTTCATTGTAACTGTAACTGTGTGTTAGTACGTTAATAAAGATACAATATATATATATATATATATATATATATATATATATATATATATATATATATATATATATATATATATATATATATGTATATACGGTATATATATATATACATGTATGTATATGTATATATATATATGTATATGTATATATATGTGTGTGTGTGTGTGTGTGTGTGTGTATACATATATATGAATACCCCGTTTGACATACGTAAAAGGGGAAAAATAGTTATGCTTTATAATTCATGAGTGGAATTTGAAATAGAGTAATAGGGATTTAAAATTCTCGTTCACCTGAAATTTAATGAAGCTACTAATTAAATGAGGGTAAGTATTATTTCAGTCCTATCTATTTTAACCTATTAATGCCCGAATAATTGCTTCTGAATATGCAGTGCTAATCATAATTCCCTAAGGAGTTTCAAAGGCTACATTAAAAAAAACCCGATGTATATAGAAAAACACTGATATCGTACAAAATACAGGAGGAATTGAAATTTTATTGACTAGTATTCTAATTACAAACCCTTCGTCAGACTACAAACATTAATGTGATAGTCCAGTTCCTGCCAGACTCTGATAAACATGGTATCTTCAACGACACTATTCACACCACGTGTAATTCTTTTATGCAATTCTGCTAAAGAACGTAGCAAAGAAATTTAAAAAATGAAGATACTATAACGTAGTTCCACATGAAAAATTAACACTGTTTGATCTGGTGATCTTGGGGAACATGGAAATGTGTTACGTCATCTTGAGAAGATACCTCATTCCAGATGAGTATTATAAAAACTTTAATAAAAATCTTTCTATCTAGTTCCAACAGCAATTCTGCTTCTGTATTTAAAGTAATGTTCTTTAATGCTATATTCGTCTTAGTATTTTACTATATCGTTTTCAAATACGGAGAAAATTATAAATACACTTAATGAAAGTTATTATGGACTACCTTAAGTTATAAAAGAATGAAATTTATATACCTCATACAATTACTTTTCAATTTTATTATATGTCCTTTTAGGAATAAACTTTAAACATTTTGGTATTCGGTTATGGCAAAGAACTCCATGTTAGGAGATTTGGTTATGTACAATACTGTAAAGTGAGGTTTTGTAGAATATATAACCATTCATCATGATTTTACTCAGTGTTCCTGTTGAAAAAGTAAATCAGAGTTCAAGGCTAGAAAAACCACAATATGACCGGTCAAATGATGAATTTATATATAATAGTAGATATTTGAAAATTTGAGGGCTTTATTTTATAGGATTGCTATCTATCTTTACTAAAATGAGAAAATAATTCCAAGATAATAGTAATTCTTTAGACTACATTTAACTGTCCACAAATAGTGACGCTAGGTATTAATTGGATAGACATAGTTATATAGTGAGAAACTCAGAAAGGAGAAGTCATTAGATGAGCCTGCAATTACCTTGGAGTACGTGTCAACACGAGAACGAAACAAATACTTATCGTGTAACTCAAGGAAGGGAGGAAGTGTTTAGGTAGACAATCTCTATATATTTTCATCAAAGAGATTTATTGTTTTACGTCCCATTCCCTGCTTAAAGGATAAAATAGTTTCGAACGAGTAAAGATTTTTACATGCTAGGAGTCGGATTCCTGTTGAATTTTCTGGATCCTTGTAAGTCTAACTCAATATAGCTGACCACTTTTAAAACCAATGTTTTAAAATAAAGACTCATTTATTGGAAACCAGATTCACTATAATGAGGCTTGACTGTACTCATTTTCATTCAGTTTATTGACACTATTTTTTTTTCTTTGTGAGATTTTTATTCTGAATCTGTTACAAGTACATAGAATACACAAGGTGCTCTTATGCTTAAAATCTTCATTTTAGCAGCCTATTTACGATTTATAATAAGTTTTATCATTTCATGCAGATTTTATAAATAACATAAGAGACATAAAACAACTGAAAAATGTGAAATTGATATAACTGCAAAATAATCTTTGAAATAACAATATTAGACATTAAATTATTGTTCAAGATAAATATCTTATTCGTTATGTAATGCTTTAAAGATATCTGAGATTGAAAATATTTTAAAATGTTGAGAAACTGAAAATTAAAAAACAATAAATTGCATGTAATGATATGATTGAATTTCACAAAACAAAAACAAAAAATTAACATCTATTGATTAGTTTCTAATTTATAGATTTCAAAAAAAAAAATTCTGACTGAGTAAATTTTTATTTTCTTACTTAGTGTAAATTTTTTTCTTAAATGTATTGCTTCATATAAAAATACTTTTTAATATTTTTATAAAGTTAGAATCATCATAAAAATCTAGTAAAAACTTTTTAACAAAATTGATCAGAACTTTCATTTTATATCGAATTGAAAATAAACTATAATAATGAAAACTTTTTTCTCTTTTCTTAAATGAACGGTGGTTATAGTGATTTTGGTTTTGGTTTGAAGAACTACGGTCCATTTTTTGCAACTCTAAGACAACTGCTTAAAGCTGATTCCACTGTGAACATCCATGCCATAGTGAGATTCAAACCCACGAACTTAGGTATAGAAGATCAGCGCCCTAATCACTCAAATAATCTGTGAGGTTCTTACATAATTTAACCTTTAAAATGTTTATTCTTTTAGATTTCATCATTTTTGGTTTATTCTTAGATGGTATTACAAGATATATTAGAAACTAATCCGAATAATTTAATAAACTTTCATGTACTGCTGCAAAAGCATATATATTAAGAATTATACATCAAATACTTTACTCACTCTCAAATTTTTAAATTTCTATTTTAGAAATTAAGAATTATATTTGCTTAATTTCTAGTATAATTTACACAAAAATTAATCATATCGTATCTCACGTAGTACTAATAGTACATCCCAATTTATCACACTATATTAAAATATTTTTACAAATTGCTTCTTGAGTTTCTCGAGTTATATTTAAGCGTTTCATTTAAAACACGTATTTCATGAATTTCCTAAAAGACTTGTCTGAAACTTCTCATCTAAGAGGGATTTATCTTCCATGTAAGATTCCAAAAGGAAAGTCATTTTTGCTTACTTAATTTTAATATTATAAGTATTATGTTCTTTAAAAATACTGACTGTCAGAGCAGTAATTTAGATACAGTTTCCAGCTTTTATCTTAAATTTTAATTTTTATCTTAAAAATTACATGTGTGGTTAAGGGTACATAAGACATTGTATCTCAGCTTTTAACTGTTAATTTTTAACAATATTCTTATAACGAAGTATATAATTTGTTACATGAAACATATAATACATTGAAACATCTTAGAATTAAATATTTTTTGACTATTTCAAAAATTATGTCATCTAAAAACATTCCTTAAAAATGTTTCTAGAGAAGAGCATATTAATTTATTTTTTAAAAAAATTATCTTTACCATTCCTTTAGAAACAAAACTGTGTGTAAATTTTTATTGGTTTTAAGCATTATATGACTCATTCTTTTCAAATTTTACAATATTTTAGCCTGTTTTTTGCCCTTTTATTGTAGTATATCTTTTGTAAATCTTAAAAATACATTGCGATTTTCAAATGCTTGCCCATTTTTATAACAAAACACATTAATAGACAATCTCAAAAAAAAAAAAATTTACTTAAAAATAATGCATCCGAAATATTTTTTTAATTACTATTTGAATTAAAAAGTTGTCAAACTCAAAAATATTTAAAATAAGTTTAAAATAAGGATGTAGGTCAGGATGCAGTGTAGTAAAATAATTCTACTATTCGGATTATATTTCTGATAATGAAGCTTATACCTAACTTATTTTTCAAAAAAAGGTTTCAGTGCAGTAAAATAATTCTGCTATTTGAAAAATGTCTCTGATAATGAAGCGTATACCTAACTTCTTGTTGTAGAACAAAAATAGAGTTATTAGTGCAGTAAAATAATTCTGCTATTCGAAATATGTCTCTGATAATGAAGCGTATATCTAACTTGGATTTTGCAGAACAAAAAATCATTTTATATTTTTGGTCAGTTTGAAAGTTATTTTTCCCCTTAAGGAATATTGAATGTGTATTTTAAGACCAAACTGTTTGTCGGAATTTATTAAAACATGTCTAAATATTATAAAAGAAGATAAACTGTTGAATAAATTAAAATGTGTGCTTAACTAAAACCAAAATTTTAAACTGAAAGGTTTGAATGATTTTATAAATAATGTAAACTGTAAAGATGCACTATCAATTATATTTGGGAAAAAAATTTCATTGAGATTGAAAAATATTTTTTTTATTTTGATTCCAACAGTTTTACTTTTTAATACAGAGGGTAAAAAATCTCATTATAATTTTTTATAAAATCAGCATAAAATAAGTAGTAAAATACCAGTTCTATTGAATATCAAACATGTTTAAAAAATTGCATGAAAAGTAAATTTCCAATCATTTTTCGGCACATTAATAGCCTTTATATATCCTTGAAAAGAGGAAATTTAAGATAATAAGTTAAACATATTAATTTTAGTTCATTTTATTTTATGTTGAAAAAAAATAAAGTAAACATAAATTTTAAAAAGTAACTGGAAATTTAAAAAGTAACTTTTCTTATCCGAAAAAGTTTGAAACGATATAAAATTTCAAAAAATTACGGTCATACATTCGATTTTGCTTTCCTTAATACATTGCTCCCATCAAAAACTATATTTCATCCAGACTAAAAAAAATAAGCTGTAATCTATGACCAAAAGAAATGCATATGCATATATATATATATATATATATATATATATATATATATATATATATATATATATATATATATATATATATATATATATATATATATATATATATATATATATATGTGTGTGTGTGTGTGTGTCTCTGTGTGTGTGTGTGTTGTGTTCGATATACAATATCTAACTAAAAGGCTTCCTTCTATAATGTGATTTAAAAATACTGGCTGTATGAGCTTTACTTCAGATACAGTTTACAGTTTTTATCTTAAAATTAACTATATCTGTGGTTTAACTATATTTTAATATGTATCAAAATCCAAACACTTTGTTAGAATTGACTAAAACCTGATATAAGCATTTTTATAAAAGTTACATAGGTGTTTTTATTTATCCAAAATGTTTAACTAAAATCAAAATTTGAGCTTTAATTAAGGTAAACTGTATAAAAGCCATTTTAATTATACTCGTGCAGTGTTTCAATTATTGCATTGAGAATATAATATTTGTCTGCAAAGCAATTTCCAGTTTTGCATTCATATGTAGATCGTAAAAAATCTCATAAAATTATTTTTTCAAGTAATGAATTCAGATATCTGCATAACATATAGTAGCAAAAATGTAGAAATAAATAAATTGCAATCTTAAAAATGCTTAAAAGATTGCTGTAAAAACCTAATTTTTAATCATTTTTAGGGATATCAACAGCTTTTAGACGTCCTTGAAAAAATCAAATTAAATATCCCAAGTGGCACATAATAGTTTCAGTTACATTCTTTTATTACACTAAAAAAATAGGTAAACCGACAGTAAAAAAGTAATTGGAAATTTAAAAAAAAATTTTCTATCATAATAAGTTTGAAAAATATAACGAGTCAGAAAATTACGGTCTTATATTCAATTTTACGTGCATGCCTATTTTACTCCCATCAATAAATATACTGCAACTAAGATAAAAAAAATAACCTTTGATCATTAGCCGAAAAAAATTCTGCATATATATTTATATATAATATCTAACTAAAATGCTTTATTGTAAAGAAGCAACATTAATTTGTTGGGGAAAAGCCTGTTTCAAGAAAAAAAAATCTGTATCCCTCGTCATTTTTCATCTTTAAAAATCCATTTATCATGGTTAACTGATCTTTCACAAGCCCGCAATTTGAAAATTTAAAATAATAAAATGAACGCAATTAAAGTGAAGGGAAAAAGTTTGACAGGCAGTTTAAGAGTAGAGCAATTTTAAAAAAATCTCAAGGCGTGCTCATTCTGTATACTGTCTAAAAAAAGTGTTCCGACATTTGATTCCTATGTTTTTACTGTTCCTTTGTATGTTATGGTTCAATCGGCAGTACCTTTGGGTGCAGAAATCTATGTATTGACAATACCAGTTATTTTAGTTGGATTGCTGGCCAAATGGGTAAAGTGTTCTTAAGATCATAGTTAAGGGTTTTGAATATCACTTCTGGCATGTAGTATGTTCGTAGCCGTTCGGAATGGACTATAATCAGTAGGTCTGGACCTCATTAACGCTCATGGAGAAAAAAAAAATGACAGCAGCACTCCAAATCACACTAAATCCTTATCCGCAGCTAATTAGATGGTCATAGGTCTTTGTAGAAGGTGGTAGGTCTGTTTTAATTGTAAAAGGCATAGTATTGGTATTCTTTATTTCTCTGTCAAATTTAGTTGCTAATTTTAGATTTCTTTTGAAGAAACAAAATTTTTTCAATAGAAAGGAACAAAATACATATTTTTTAAGTATGCCTTTCTTTTTTGTTTACTTTTCTTTTAAAGTAACCTAGTCAATTACAAACTTGAAGTCTTGATGTACAATGGAATTTCCCTAATAACGAAGAGATCAGAGAGACGTATATGCATATTATTACCGATGCGGTCTACTTTAAGTGATGGTTAATGGCATTTAAACAGTGAAAACGCAACAAGGGAAGAATCTGATGTTGTAAGGACTATGAGTCCGGTAGTTGAAGATCTCCTAACTGTATTAGTCCAAAATTTATTTTGTAAAGATGGTGGTGAAATGATTTCCACTGTCATGCTTCGTTAACGTTCATTTTATTATGTTTTATGTCATCTGGGTAAGCTAGAATATACAATACAAAGTTTATAAAATCGCATAAATCGGATTCTAGAATCAAGATACTTATTTCAACAGAGATACTATATCAAGAATCTTCGACAAACTGAAGATCATTGGTGACCGAATAGATGCTGTTGATGCCGGAGTTTGTAGTTTCGAATTGCCCAACTAGCCTGCATGTTTGGAGCCATTCAAAATTGGACTTTTTTTAATAGCCAAGAAACACTTTCCTGTTAAGCTTTAGTCCATAAAACACTGCGAATGTTATTGACCATTTTATTATAGTAGCAATCTGTAGGTTTCTAACATTACTTCTAGGGACAACACAAACAACAAGGGTGTTCTCTTAATTTAGAAGCAGGGAAAAATCAGAAGACCTCCCCCGGGCTTATCCTCCAGGTATCATTTGGAAATTCGCAGAACAATTGACTTTTCTTAAAGAGCTCGGGGGATCTTTTGACGGCTGGAACCTCGATCCAACAACCCATCGGTTAGGAGATAGATGCCTTTACGGACATAGCTACTGCGGCTCAAATAGGCTTTAAGCAGTGGTTTCTGATTTCATTAAATTTCGTGTGTCAGAAATGGTGACACCATACTGCTGTAAAAGAAAATAAACAATTAACCAATTGGGGCAAGTGAGAGTCCATTCTACAGATATGCCAACTACTCCAGATTCTCCGGAGCAGCTCTGGAGAAATGACAAAATTTGGTAACTACGGAAACTTCACATTTCTCCGGAAAGTAACAAAACTTTTGAACAGCTAAAATATTACAATTCAGCAAATAAATACAAAGTTTTGAGAAAATTAATGATGTATATTACTTTATTCATACAGTAATGCTATATGTTAAAAGTTTTCAGTATTGTGCTGAAAAATCAAACTGAATTTATGTCAAATTTGAGTAGGCAAACTGTAGAATTCCTGATGATAGAAAAGGAGAAATATTTGAATGAGGGTCAATGTAGCTATAAGAAACACTGTTTTTTAAAATAAATTGTTAAATCTAAAAAAGCTACTCATAATTATTTAAATGCATAAATTTTAATTTATCTTCTACAGTTTGCTGCCGTGTAAATATTTTAAATTTAATTTTAATTTAGAAACCAATAAAATATGTACTTATGTATAATCTGTAATTAGTATGTTAAAATTTCAAACCACGCCGTTGTTCCGGAAACAAGTGCCTGAATGTTTGCATGTCTGATTCTACTTCTGAGTCTTTGAGCTGACTTCTGAATTTTTTGTTTAAAAGTAATTTCCTTTGAGTGTCAGGGATCTTATGTTCTAGTGATCTCTCTATGACAGTAATTAAACCAAAATTAAATGTAATTTTTCTTTTCCTGTACTCTGTAGATATAGTAACTTTTTAACTTTGTAGCGAACTTTACAGCTTCCTAAATTTTCTGCAACTACTAGTTTATTGTAATATCTAAATTATGTTTTTTCTGATAACAAAAATAAATTAAAAAGGAAGGCAAATTTGAATTTAAATAATCTAGAAAACAATTGATCTGCTGGAACCAGTAAAGGCTGTAATCGATCTCAATTTTAATAAGTGAATCACGATCGATCATAAATTCCATTAGTCAGCTTTAGTGACTATTCGGGAGTAAGAGTCGTTAGATGGAATTTCCAAATTTAGAGAGAATAATCAATACATACTCAAAATAATTAAATCATACAATGTATAAGTTAAATTATTGTGCTGCAGACTACTTGTAATTATAATAGCTACTTTTTCGTGCAAAATTAAATTGTATTAAGGGGAAATAAACACTTTCAATACTTAAAATTTTCTTGTAACAGCTTTTATCATTTAACCATAAAACAAAAATTTCTG
Organism: Pardosa pseudoannulata; assembly: GCA_032207245.1. Lineage (NCBI taxonomy): Eukaryota > Metazoa > Arthropoda > Arachnida > Araneae > Lycosidae > Pardosa > Pardosa pseudoannulata. The sequence continues at coordinate 2,271,819 of CM063506.1, forward strand.
CTTCTTATAAAAATAAATTTTTAAAAGTATTAAAAATAAGTTTTTTGAAAAAATATTTCTTTTAATTATTTATTTTTTCCCCTTCAAACAGAATATTTTTAATTAATTATTTCCATTCGATAATACTAATTTGGAAATTTCATATATAAGATATATATTTTTTCATATATAATGTCATATATTCTTCGCATGCACTGAACTTTGTAAAACAGGAAAAATTAGGCATTGCCATTCGACATTTTCGAGTTTCTGTAACTGTAACTATAACTGTAAGCACAACTATGTTGCCATTCATATAATCCTGAGTGCGTACCACCGAATAACTATATTTGCAATCTCATCTCGATCGGTTGATCGGAACGAACGCTAGAAGCGCAGATGTTGCCAAAGTTTCTTTATGGTCACCCTGTACATGATATCCCTGCAATTTAGACACGTAATATGAATAAACAGCCTTTATTTGATTTGCTGTGAGCAACTTATTTACTCATCAATTAATCCATCGTCAAACTCAAACTCAAACTCAAAAAAAAAAAAAAAAAAAAATCAAAAATTAGTTATAACGAGAAATTTATTCTACGATTCTTTATTATTCAAGCTTTGACATCCTTACGGTACTGCCCGCATTCCGTTAACCTAAAAATCTGCCAAATGAATGACGTCAGACTATGACAACCAAAAATGACCATAGTATCATTTATGTGGCTCTTAACTTAGTATTGGAGGAAGAGACTGATAACTTTCCCCTTCATATCATTGACTGAATAGTCCATTGTTTTTATGCATCAAAATTCAATGCTTTAAAATGCGTGCAAATACATATATTTGAGCGAGTTCAGATAAGAATGCTTGTGTAACATTATAAAAATTTCCCCTTCATTTTGAAAGAAGCAACTTTTCTCTCCTATTCAAGGCATTATGTGGAGCAGCAGGGTGTCTCCCAGGCACCCTGCCACCTTCACTTAATAAATAATAACAGCGACACTACCTGTCTATCAAACCCTATGACGGTACACTCCCGGCTCTATAAAGTGGTCACTTCGACCTAATGAAATAAGAACGATCTACAGAAACTTTTGTGGTGCGATAAAGTTAATTTTTTCTTTTCAGGTAGTAAGTAATACGAAAAATACTTAGATATATTTAATTTTGCTCAACAATTGTAAAGTTTTCGAGCACTGCGGTCTAATTTTTGTTATACTCACATATGTTCGGGAGTTTGTTTGTATATGTCCATACATATATGCATATATAAATGCATATATATATATATATATATATATATATATATATATATATATATATAATTCTTCTGTGTGTTTGTAATAGAACTCCTCCTGAATGGCTGGTCTGATTTTGATGAAGTTTTGTGTATGTAATTAAGTTTAGTCGAGAATGGTTTAGATTCACAATTTGATCCGATAGAAAATGTTTTTTCTAATTAAAAATCCAGAATTTATCGCTTATTGAGATTATTATAATGCCGTTTTAAACCTTTTACTGTCAACGTATCTGTGAAGCAGTGGTCAGCTTAACGGGCTTCAGTACCACAAATACCAGCATCGAATCCCCGTACAGAACGCATGGAAATTTTAATTTAATCTAATTTCGTTTGTGATGACTGTGCACGTGGTGGTATCAAGTATTTTTAAAATAATTTTTTCCTTACCTTTCCATCATAACGGTCCAATTTATAATTTATCTATAAACATTTTACAATATTTGGATTTACAGCGTTAAATCAGGACAACGTCTATCGGGCCGTCTAGTATATATGTATATATATAATACAGGGTGTCTATAAAAGAACTCCGGGGTTTTAAAAATTCATATCTCACTAACTATAAAAGATAGCAAAATTTAGTCGATTTCTCTGAAAAGAGTAGCTCAAAAAGTTTTACTCATATCATTTGGGAATGTTTGTATCAACTATTGGCTGCGCTGCAGGGCGTTGACCTTGAAATGACGTCGCGAAATTTGAAATGATGGCGACTCCGCAACAAAAGGCTCAATGTGTTATTTGGCTCATAGAAACGAAGTCTGTAGTTACCGTACAAAGAAACTTTCGACGTAACTATGGTGTTAACCCGCCTTCTGACAAAACCATTCGTCAATGGTTCAGTGCATTTAAGGAAACAGGGAATGTTTTGAAGCAAAAGTCGCCGGGTAGGCCGAGTGTGTCTCAAGAGAAAGTGGACAGAACTCCGTTGGATTTTTTCTTCTGGGGGCATATCAAGAATCTTGTGTATGCAGAGAAAATTCGTGATGTTCAACATCTCAGGGAACGAATAGTCAATTGTGTGGCAACCGTCCCCCCAGACATGCTCGCCAGGACATGGGAAGAGGTAGAATACCGTTTAGACTTCTGCCGTGCCACTAACGGGGCTCATATAGAACTTTACTAAGTGTTAAAAAAAACTTGAAAATGTAAGCTTGCCAGTCATGTATAAAACATGTATGTATGTTTTTTATTTCATTAAAATATTTTGCCTCAAAACCCCGGAGTTCTTTTATAGACACCCTGTATAGTAAAACAGATCGAGGAATAAGACCCTCTAAATGTGCGAAGTAAGCAACTTCAACAAACAGACTGTAGCTAACACACATGTAAGCCACCTTTGGAACCATAAAAACGAAATCTTAATCCCAATTTGACGTTACAGAAGTCGTAAGTTAAACCAGTTAATCCCACTTGGACACTACACAGTCATATAACTTTCAGTCCCCCAACATCTGTGGTTTGACTTACACTTAACCAAAGCACCTGCAGCCACAAAAACGGCGTCTCCTACGCTATCTGTCGGCCAGACAAAAAACAAAACAAAAAGTGCAAAGGCCAATAAAAAGATTCAAGAACGCCCAAAACACGCACTCGAAAAGTGTATATGGTCAGACAAAAAAAACCCAAAAAACCCCTTAGATAAGATTTTATATTTTAAGTAAGAATTTCACACTCGCTAGTCTGCCAGCACTTCGAATGGACCTAAGTAAGGACGAAGTAAAGACAATGGAATTTTTAGATGAAACTGACATAGTTTATTGAGACATTCACCAAGAAATTCACCAAGGTAGCTAGAAAAGGATGGCATAATAAGATAGACATAATTACGTTAGTTAATTTTAAGATAAAAATATCATTACTTACACACACACACACACACACACACACACACACATATATATATATATATATATATATATATATATATATATATATATATATATATATATATATATATGTATGTATGTATATATATATATATATATGGCACGTTGCGGAATGTAGAGAATTTGGAAAATGTGGCAGAACAGATTAAGAATAGATTTTAATAATTTATCAATTTGATCAGTAGTGATCTTTCTTGTCGTGGTTGGTTGTCATGGTCTTGTTGGTCTCCTGATATGGCTTCGGCTTGGATAGAGTTGTAATTCCCTTGTCGTGGTTGTGGTCTTGATGAGTAGACCACTAGCCATATTTTGTGTATGATTGTGAGTTTTCCTCTTCATAGATTTTAACAGCTTGGTCGCCAGCTTTCTCAACCAGTTGTAGAATATTCTCGTCAGTTATCTGCTGATTTTTACATTGGCCACAGACCTCTTTTCTTACATGCTGTTGAAGCTGTGTAATCTTGGGTAAGGATACAATGGGACCCCAAGCGCTAGGTGGCAGTACCTATTTCTTGTTATCTTGATGGAGATTTCCTTCATTTATTCGATCAACTCTGTAGAAAACTTTTATATATGATGGTATGAAACTGCTTTATGAAGTTTTTGTGAAATTCGATTCTAAAAGAGTGATAATATGTCGAAAAGTCATTCTTTTTCAGTTACATGGTAAATGAGTAACTAAAAATATGTAAAACCTCGCTTACGTGATTAAATTTAGACATATATTCATTATAAAAGCATTAAAGTAAAATAATTACAATATTGCAAAGTACGGTAGTGATGCGACCTTTCTAGTTATTTAGAAGAAAAATGAAAAAAAGTAATTAATCAGTAATTTTGTTACAAACTTTGATGTAAATTTATCGATGCATCAGTTTGCTCTGAAGTTTAATTTAAAATGTAAAACCGAAAGTAATAGTTAAATTTTGATTGATTTTGGGGGAAAAGTACAAGTTATATTCATTTGCGTTTATAGACAGGTTTAAAATATTTCACCTCAGTACTGAAATTGTACTATTTCCTATATTTTGTTTTACTAAAAGTCGCCTATTGGGCAAAATTTGCAAAATATCTTTAGCTTTAATGGTTGTCTATAATTCTATTGCACTAGAATAAATAACAACTTTTAAGCTATAACTGTAAAATCTTTTACAATAAAAAATAATTTTGATTCTAATATTCGGTATATATTTACAAATTCAATTCGATTAAAATACCAAATTGTGTCGTTTTATTATGCAGTAATCATCACCATACCGTAAATGTAATTTTAGAACTGTTCTAGTTTTCATTTAGGTCGCTATATTATCTAAAATATATTCCAAATTTGATGTATTCATAAACTTTTAAACTAACATTTGACATAAAAGTTTATAAATATTAACAGAGAGAATTTTCCCACTAAATTCTGGAATGGTAGCCGAATAGGTACAGCGCAGCTCTTTGGTACCGGAGACCGGGATTTCGAATTATATTGCTGATATAGATCTTTTAAACTAACGTTTGATCTAAAAGTTTATAAATATTAACAGAGAGATTTTTCCCACTAAATTCTGGAACGGTAACCGAATAGGTACAGCGCTTCTCTTTGGTGCCGGAGACCGTGATTTCGAATTCCACTGCTGATTTAGAACTTTTAAACTAACATTTGATCTAAAAGTTTATAAATATTAACAGAGAGAATTTTCCCACTAAATTCTGGAATGGTAGCCGAATAGGTATAGCGCTGCTCTTTGGTACCGGAGACCGTGATTTCGAATTCCACTGCTGATATAGATTCTCGTAGCCGATTAGAATCGTCTTTAATCAGTAAGTAATGTTCTCATTAGACATCATAAAGCGAAAACATAGATGGTAGTGCTCCAAACCAGCCCATGAACGAACCTCTACGTATTAAAATTGAATATGGTATTTTTAGAAGAAAAATTTTGTAATGTATTATGGATTATAAATCTCTTTTATAAATAGTATAAGCTCCTCTATACATTTTTATGAAAGAAAGACTCATATTTCCACTGAAGATACAATGTCACATTCTTCCGAAAACTAAGGTCGATAACTCGGAAAAGCGTTTCTATTTAAATACATGAATCAAATGTCATGAAAGTTTCCCTTTTCAATAATTATTTCAGTATTTATAGAATTGAAATGCTATTTCTAGAACTCGCGTTGAAAAATTACAAAAAATAGGGGTTATTTTTTTTTATAAAAATGATCCCTTGACGCTTGCTTTTAAAATAGGTAGATATTTACATGACAAAAAAGGCAAGAAAAACTCTCTTTAATCAATTGTTTAATACACTGTTTTTTGTTTTATTTTCAAAAATCCCCAATTACTAACTCCTCGGGGCTTGGAAATCGTTGGTGTTCTCTTTCCAAATGCACATTTAATGGATTTGGCATTTAGCGAACTTCCAAGATCACCTGAGCTTTAAAAAATGCCGGATAATGAACCTAAGTTTAGATTCTGGGAGATTATATTTTATTCTAGTATAATGATATGGTAAATATAGGAATCGTAGTATAATACCATAAAGAAATTAATATTCTTCGTAGATAAATTTTAATCCGTCTTTTTTTTTAAGTTTAAACTGATTCGTTTTTAAGTTTTGCCTTGTTTAAGAATTATAAGAGAGCGGTTTTAAAGGAACATACACATGCATATTTTCAATTTTCCAAGTGCTATAGATAAACTTCACTATGAAATAATCTAGGGGGCACTCGTTCGTTTTAAAAGCACATTGTATATTTATATCATATATGCGTACTTCTGAATTTAAGTTTTATCAAAATAACAAAACAATTTCTTGTAAAATCAATCTATTAAAGCATTGTTCTTCTTTTTCAAGCATGTTTTATAATTTACTCGGTGATGGGCGTCTAGGAGTTGGACAAAATTCCTGCAATATCCAGAATGTTTTTTATGCTCTATATGTAAAAGAAGCTTTTTAAACTACTATATCATATAAAATAAAAGTAATCATTAAGATGTAATGATTTCCACATACATTTTTGTCACTCATATTTTTAACACACGTGAGTCAATTAAAAGGGTATAGTCAATATATATATAAATAATATTAAAATCCCTTACTTACATATTTAGTATTAATTTAATAAATTTAATTCATAAAGTACGTTAGGGGTTTGCGCGGTAATTCTGATGTTTCTCTCCATTCCGCTAGTGAGTCAGCCAACGAATATGTTAATATTAATCACATGATGAAGCTTAAGAATTGAAACTAAGTTACGTGAAGGAGTTACACAAAAATAGTTGAGTTAAGCAAGAATTAGTTTTGGTACTCGCGAAGTCGCCAACGTTTACCATAGTTACAGGGGAAACAAAGAAATTACTCACAAAATTAGAAATGTTAACAATTGTATTTAAAAATGAAATTAGGAGAATACCTTACTATTAGGAATAAAGATGTGGCAAGTAATGAGAACTGAGATTAGAAGAATTTGAAATAGTTAAAAATCCGAAATTGTACTGAAACTATGCATTTATTAAGACATTTTTATGTGTGTCTTATGTGTACTGCCTACATCACTCGTTTAATATATAGTGAAAAGGGAACTTAGATTAAGGTTGACGAACAGAGGCAGGGTAAATAACAACAAGTGAGTACTGTGCCTTACACGCTGAAGAATAAAGTATAATCCCGAATAAAACACGAATCCATTCAGAGCTATTTCCGTAAGTGAATATCAGTACCGTTCCCTTACACAACTTATTGTCCTTTATATGCAAATTCAAAAGCTGATATCCATTAAAAGACGGACAAAACTGCCTTAAATATATTCACCACGGAAGATTATTTATCTTAATTTGAAACGAAGAGACGCGACCGACCTAGATTTTAGTTTTAAATTTCACAGAAAATGGGAAAGAGATGGACTCGAGATAAATAATGAAAATAAATTAACTAAGATTACGGAGGGAGAACAAAAACATTAAATGGAATCTGTTCAGCTAATCTAATCGGAACAGAGAAGAAAGAATGAACATTTCGCCATGTAATTTGAAAGAGAAGTTAATGAAATGGATTCAAAACCTTTTAAAATTTTTCGAGCAATATGTATGGTGCAATAATATTTACATTTCCTTTGCTTGTTCCGCTAAACAACAACTTAAGGCACGAAATTACTTGGATCGTTCACTCAGAAACTTGGACGAAATTTTTAACCTTGGAAAGCCTTTTCTGTGATGGGAAATTTGAAACAAAATTGTCTCCATATTTTAAAGTTAATTAACATGAAAATCAATGAATTGAAAGAAAAATGCACACTGGAGCGCATGGGTTTTTATGTTATATATCTGCCTTAAGAATATCTTAAGCTATTTTAATACCGTCCCTTGAATTCCTGGTCTGTTGACTCAGCATTTTTTCATTAAAATAATACCAATAAGGATTTAATTCCAATCTTAAGTTTACAAAACCTAGTTTCAGAGGTATAATCATCAATCTTACTTTCCATCTCTGATTGCTAAGGCATTTATTTCCTCATTAATTTTGCTGCGTTTTTAAAATTATTATAACACAAGAGATTTTCACATAATATTTTTTTTCTGTTAGCTGGGAAACTTTCAAAGTTTCGTTTGTCACAGGTATCTAGCACAAAGTAAAACTAAATTATACTTAATTTAGGGAAAATATTTGATTCGACAATTCACTATAGGAAACTGCCTCTGACGTGTGTAAGTTATTTATACCCACCTAAGAATCTCCTTCGTTTTTATTTTAATGAGGAAAATTTTTGTTACGTACAGGCTGATCCTGGGCAGAAATTCTCTATAGGTTTGAAATTGATAAACTGAAATTCCAACGTAGAATATTCACCACTAGGACATCTAGAAATTTAGAACAAAGAACTCTAGAGGATGTCTATGCATTCAAAACTTAAACGTGCATCGGAAAATGTAGGAAAAACTAACTCACGCTGTTTTCCAAATACCGCAGAATCTCTTTTTAACCCTTTAAAGGTCACAAAAATAAATTCATGGGAATTTAATGTAATTTGTTTATAAATGTTATCTATAAGCCTTGTATATGTAAAATATATAAATTTTCTTAGAAGGATTTGCCTTAGAGGATACCAAATTAGGGATTGAGAAGTAGTTTAACTGATTAACCCCTACCCTTGTACAGCTTGAACTTTATGCCTTTTTAAAAGTTTTACTATACTGGAAGAACAATAAATGGTGATCCTTAAACTGGTATAATAGATAAACAGCTTAACAACTTAAAAGTGTTGTTTGTATAGATACTTTTATTTGAGATCATAAGTAAGATAAATTGAATCTGACTTCTCAAGTTCAAAAAGTTTAAATACATATATTTCAATGGAAAAAGAAATAAATAATTTAAACATAGAACTATCATCTGTTATATATTTAAAATATCAAAAATATAATATGTATAAAATGTATAACATGTATATATAAAATGTATAAAATATGTAAAATATATAAAATATATAATGTATTTTCAATATATAAAATGTATAATATGTATATATATATATATATATATATATACATATATATATATATATATACATACACACACACTATATATATATATATATATATATATATATATATATATATATATACATATATATATATCTATGCATATAATAGAAAACTCATCCATATCTCCAAAAAGTTTTTTTTTAATTGAAAAAGCTTTTGATTCTACATTATTGGCTTCCATATATCACAGATGTATGAGATTGGATCAGTAAATAATTATAAAAAGATAAAGTAAAGTACTCCAAAAAGTAAAGTTTAAAAAAAAGATGTTTAATAGGTGGTTTTGCTACGAAACCACTGTTAAAGGGTTAACGACCCCACGATACAATGACCCCTTTGTTAGAACGACCATCTTAAAAAGTCCCAATTATTTTACCATATGAATAATGTTAATCTTGAATCATTACAACGACCCCAAGCGTATTATTTTTCGTTAGAGCAACCGCCAATGTCTGCAGAACTCATTAACAAGTGGAATATTTCAAAATTATTGTACTGTGGTGCAACTTCAAGAAACCTGTACTCCACTCTTTGTGTTTGTTTAAAGAGAGCCCCCTTAAATTTCCTAATCTTCAATTATCTCTTGATGAGTTTTGAGAAGAAACTTTATAGTGATGTTAAGAAAATTTAAATGAGAACGATTTTATTGGCCGTATTACCGAAAATGAAAAAATCTGCGATTCCGACGACGGAGAAGAAATCGTCCAAGCTTTTGAAAAAGCGAATGGAAAAGAAGCCTCCAATGCAATCAATGCCTTGCGTCAATAATTTGAAGGACAATTTAATTCTGAAGATATCCTTCAAAATCTAACTGATATGGAATTAGTGATAATGAAAAATTCCCAAATGAACTTAAAACAGCCGTCAATCAAAGACTTTTTTTCAAAAGTTCAGTAATGGAAATACAAATAAATAGAAATGTATGTACTGCTGCATCATTTTTTTTTTTTTGCTCAATTTTTTTTATTATTTTTTTCAGTTCGGCACAGCAAACTTTCGTTACAGCGACCATATGATGTTGGTCTCAAAGGGGGTCATTGTACCGAGGTTCTACTGTATATACCCTCATCGACAAAGCCATTACTAAATAAGCTACAGTTTAACAAACTAGAAGTGATATTGGTTCAACAAGTGTTCTATACAGTTGGGTATTTCTCAATTTCTATGTACTTATTTAATCTGTGTTTTTTAAATTTTAAGGTAAAATTAGTTTGCTGGAATTCATAATAATATTTCAAATAAATTGTGACATTCAGGTAAAGCATTTTTGTGTTCAATTAGCATTCTGATTTGTGAATATTGTAATGTACGACAACGTATTTTAAGAGATTTTGTCCTAGAATTATTTTAATGAAGACCATCTTAAGACATTTGAATATTTAATAATGATGATGATGATGATGATAATAATAATAACCTTTGACAGTAATGCATTAGACCTTATCAATTCTAACTCCCTTTAAACATTATTGAACTTAGCTGAATCAAATCCCAGAAGTTGTTGATTACTAATCAAATTATTTTCAAGAGATCCATGGAAACTAAACTATTCACAACCTCAAGTCTGATGCTATTAAAATAGGGAGCGAAGTTTTATGAAATTTATTAGATGCATAAATTTCGGGAGCCGAAGTTTTAATTTAAAGGAAATCTTCAAGCATAAATTATGTAGCATCGCTTTGTATCCGCTTTATTTAATCGATTATATAAAAGAACACTACAACATTATCTAATATTGCAGTGCTCATTGCCTCAAAGTAAGTGTATCTTAAATCTCGGTTTTCCTTTGCCACTACGTGGGAATAAAACAGCGTTTCTCTTGCTGTATAAACAGCGTTTTCTCCCTTGTATTATATATCACCTCGAAACAGTTTCTCATTTAAATAGACACATATTTTATTCCAGGAGTTTAAGCGTCGGGGGTGCGTATTGAATTGCATTCTACTTTGGTTTAAGATTTTTATTTTCTTTAAATGAAATCGCGTTTTTGTGTCGCTTTCATTGAAGGGCGATCTTTTTTCTCGGGTTTATTTCTTTGAGAGGATTTTCTTAAACATCGTTTCATTTCTGCTTTGATTGTAGCATTGAAGACGTGAAATATGTCTTCTTTTCTTTCGGTAACGCGATGCGAATGGAATGCATTCCTAATTACGGTAATGGAATGCAGTCATATATAAACATCAGACATAAATATTTCCTTCCCAAGTAAGTAAAAAAAGGGCTTCATTTGACTTTATTAGTGTGTAATCAGCAACAGAAAATGTGAATTAAAAGCTATTTAATAATATACAAATTTAAAGACCTGATGTGGACACCACATGACTTCCTTGCACTCATTTTTGCTAAATTTTATTTAAATTTATTTTAACTTAATGTATGTATACACTGATGGCTGCTTGATGGATGGTGGTATTAGCCAAGGATCTGGTAATTTCTCCTTTTATAGGGCTGTTCAAACTTAAGCAGGTCTCGTCACTTTGTGAAGTGCATCTTCAGTGGATTCCTTCGCATGTTGATGTAAGGGGGAATGAGATGGCTGATGTTCTAGCGAAGGAGGGCTCTGAAGAACCATTACCAATCACCAATTCACTGACATATCTTGAACTGTATTCCTTCAGAAGACATGCGGACAGGCAGATTTGACTAGTTCCCCCGAGTCATCCCTGTTATCAAGCAGATTGTTCTGGAGGATACCTTGCTATAGATTGCGATAGATATGTTCAGACAATACTTTCCCGATTCCTCAGAGGACACCTGAAGTGTCTTACTTTCGAGAGAGGTCTCAAGATGCACCCAAATTGTCTTAAATGTCAAAATGAACCGGCATAATAGCATATATCCTTGAGTGCCTGGGGTTGCCTTTTGAGGACCTATACAGGTTTCCCATGCTAGTTTTTAATTTTCTGAAGGTAAATGGACTTGTGGACCTCGTCTAGTAAATTCCTAGACATGGAGATTAGAAAGAGAGGCAGAGCTTTTTGTGGCAATACACCTAGATTTCATGGAGCCTAGAACACAAATTTCTAACAAAGTTTTTATTATTTTTTTTAGTAAAGTGTGACTCAAAACGTATCTAGACAAGTCCTTCACTCTTAAATTCCATGACTGGTTCCACTGCCTTGTTGTGGAATCCTTCTTAATGTAGTGAGGATGGTAACGATAGGACTGACTTCTTGGCAAATAAAGCTACTAGCATTCTCCAAAAGTCAAAGTTGTTGTTGATCTTACATTCTGCAAAATGCATTACAAATCTCGAATTAATAAAAGACACAATCTAAACCTGGGAGGGCCTGGCTTCCCCTATCTCGAGTTTTCCCTTGTGTTCCTGCTGTTGTAATGTTTCGTCTTCTTAATGGGCACGACTGCCTTAGTGCTCATTTGTTTAGGATTGGACTTAATAACTCTCGTAATTGTAGTTTATATAAATGTTAAATGAAAAAATTAGACATTTGTTACTATTTTCTATAATTTTACTTCCGTTGTTCAAAAGTATTGGGGAACTAGAAGACTAATAGCTTTCTTATCAAATGCCTGTCATTTGTAGATAATATTAATTTTATTTTAGTGTAAAATATATTCATCGAATTATTTGAAGGAAAAGTACAATTATGCAATTTCTAAAACATTAGTTTTTAATAACGTTAAAATTTAATTCATTATTATTTCAATAAAGAACAGCATATATTACTTCAACAATGAGTTCTGCCAATAAATGGAGGTCGGTAGCTTTAATATCTGTTAGATTAAGATTTTACTGGTATGAATTGCAATAAAAAAATTGAAGGGATTAACTCCTTGATATACAAATAAAACCAAATTTAATGCACTCCAAACTATTATTTAATTCGGATCAGCCCAAAAGATTTATGGAAGCTTAGAGAGAGCCTTTTATTTTGAAATTTGCACTGTTATCTAAAATTTAATGAGGTTCATATATGATGTTAATAGACAATAATTAAGTAATAACATAAAATAAATTATTATTTCTGTAAAATATGAAATTAGAATAATTTAGAATAGGTAGAGGAACTGACATTTTATACACTTCAATGTTATTAATATGCTTCTTATATTATTTTTAAGTGCATGTAACATCTTTAACATTCCAATGAAAACAGAATCGAAGCACAAGTTAAATAATTAAATAATTTGATATCACGCTGTACGACGTTTACCGGAGAACGTCAAAATCTACATTTCCATATAAAATGACTGATATCTCCCAGATGTCATTATATTTCAAGGGGTTAACTAGATATTACAACAGTCCTAATTACAAAATTTTATCTTCCTACAGCTATTCGTTTTTGAGTTTTTCTCAGCATGGTTAATATCTATTATATCAGTATTTTTATTTATATGGTATTCAGATAACAATAAGAAGTAAAGACAACTAGAACAACTAGATGTTATTGTTGAAATATGTAACAGCACTTATACTTGGCGACTTGGTGTTTTGGCTACTAAATATTATTTAAGTAATAGCTGTCTAGGGCGTACGAGGTTTTCTTCAGTTTATCCTTATGTGTTTTATTGGTTGTGTTTGATTAGTTTTGTCTTGTTCCTGTAGTTTGATTGGCTGGGCTCAGGATCTTTATAAAACTATAAAAACCCAATCTACCTCGAATTTTTTTCTTTTATTATTATTATTATTATTATTATTATTATTATTATTATTATTATTATTATTATTATTATTATTATTTTGGTGTCTTTAATAAAAGGTGTCTTGCGATCTGTGGCACTTCATTATGCTTCAACAGTTATAACAATCCTAAATACAAAATGTCAACTTTCAACGTACTGTTCTTTTTAAGTTCTGTAAGATATACGCGTACGTACAGACATCAATGACCAATATGCATTCAAGGGTATTCAAAAATGGTTTTTCAAAATTTCAAAGATACATTTTCCTTGTATGTATTGACGACATACGTAAAGATGAAACTAGTCGGAATTAATGACTTATTGAGTTCTTCATTGAAATATAAAGTCCGAAATTTTTTCGTTTACAATACAGAATTTAAATAAGCAAAAATATTATAAGCATATAGACATAAATTTACGTTTGTCTTTCAACTTTTACTTCAATTCTGAAGTTAAAACAATCTAATAATCTTAAAGAACTAATTAAATAAGCATAAAAAATTACCATTTTATTTTCATTCACTTATGATGTGATTTTATTATGGTTATCTCAAATAAAGAATTATTAGCCGTAGTTAGCTGGAAGGAAATTTTGAAAGTTTAACGAGGATATTCAGACAATGGGTTTCATTTTTCATTTTCCAAGTGTTTAAACTCCTTATTTTGTAGAAAAAAAATAGCCTGATGAACATTGTATTTTCTGAATGTTTAGAATTATTTTTTCCTACTTCATCAGAATGAGACGGTATGAGTCTCACAAGATTAGAATGCAGAGATCACGTAGCTCTACTTTTGCATTATCTATATGCCATATGACACTAAGATATTTTAGAGGGTAATATATATCTAAGTTCTATGTTTACTTTCATACATGCAATAATAACCCTAACAGTTAATTCATCGTTATAATATAAGTCAGCGAATTAGTGCTTTAGTGTTTAAACTCTTTATATTCTTGGAAAAATGACCCAATATACAGATTATTATCTGAATGTTTAGGATCCTTTTTTCTCTACTTCATCAGTGGTACATTGTTTATATCGCATAAGGTTAGGATGAATAGATCACTTGGTTTTATTTTTGTATGATAATTGTATATTATGCTAAGAAGTACAGATGAGTCTCACAAGATTAGAGTGCACAGATCACTTAACTCTACTTTTGCGTGATCTATATGCCATATGAAAGCTAAGATATTTTAGAGGGTAATATATATCTAGGCTCTATGTTTACTTTCATACATGCAGTAATAACCATAACCGTTGATTCTTCGCTATACTATAAGAACAGGTTGACGAATTTTTGCTTTAATGTTTTAACTCTTTATTTTCTTGGAAAAATGGCCCGATATACAATTTATTAGCTGAATGCTTAGTATACTTTTTTCCTCTACTTCATTAGTGTTACATTGTATATATTGCATAAGGTTAGAATGTCTAGATCACTTAGTTTTATTATGATAATTGTATATCATGGATACGCTAAGTTTTAGAGGATAATATATATGCAAGCTCTATGTTTACTTTCATACATACAGTATTAACCAACACAGCTGATTCTTCATTGTTAGAACTGATCAGCGAATTATTGCTTTAATGAAATATCATTAATATTGATATCATTATACAGTCCTCTTTATCCCACAGTTAAAATTATAAAAAACTGCATTTTGAATTTATTCTGGAGTGTTTAGATTGCAAGAGTGAGGGAGTAGTAGAAATTATTTATCTTA
This sequence comes from Pardosa pseudoannulata, assembly GCA_032207245.1. Classification (NCBI taxonomy): domain Eukaryota; kingdom Metazoa; phylum Arthropoda; class Arachnida; order Araneae; family Lycosidae; genus Pardosa; species Pardosa pseudoannulata. The sequence goes on from CM063506.1 coordinate 2,286,902, forward strand.
AAACTTAATTTTGTATGGTCATATTCATTAGGATCATCTTCGTTAAGTATTAAGCTCATGAAATATGCTGTAAAAATAGTATTTATTACTGTCCAAACTAGTATTATTTTAATACCAGTATTAAAAAGATACTACTGTTTGAAATTTTGTAACTGAGAAAGAAAGTAAGTTTCAACCTGAGGTTATCAAGGATTATAAACAAAAGCTACCACGATGAATCGAATTCATCGATTTTAAGTTCTTTTTGAACTATATTTTAAAGCACAATACATCATCATTATCAGTAAAAAATACTTATGAGCAAAATCCGATAAAACTCCTAACATATTGCTGTGGGTTCTTTTTTATTTTTATATTGGATGGTTTTCATCTCCAATAAATAACTATTTTTTTCAGTTTTAAATTGGAGAATACTACCATATTATGTTTATTTTATATATATATATATATATATATATATATATATATATATATATATATATATATATATATATATATATATATATATATATATATATATATATATATATATATATATATATATATATATATATATATTAGTTTAAAGTATAATAGTTATAAAAAATGATTTGATTATTCTAGAGAAGAAATCAGATAATGAAAATAAACTAAAAATAAATATTGGTTATGTAATGTTGTTTATTACCACGATAACGAAATACATTACATAACAAAAAATAATATTTTAAATTTTCCTTCTTCAAGAAATATTAGAAATTATTTCAAATATTTTATTAAGCTAAAATGAAACCATATGTTTATTCTAAGCAAAATCGTGAGGTTTAATCAAATATATTTTTTGACTAGCTGAAATACTTATTACTATGGAAAATCATATTTTATGTATAAACTAGCTTTATTACCTTGAATCGTCCAAGTAGATATGAAATTTTACATACACTCTATTACATTAATTAAAAGCTGTGCTGTTGCCGCAGAATTGAAAATTATTGTAAAATTAATAATTTTAAACTTTTTTATGGTAATAATACTAACATAATTTTATGATTAGGGTAAGAAAGTAATGTTGTCCAAATTAATTCTTTTTAAATAAAGATAAACATCTTTAGACAAAGTAAATTATTCGTAGTTTACCTTGCATTATAATAGTACTGACCGCTGTACCATTATCCCATGATTTTCTATTTTTTAAAAGATTAGTAATTGTGTGTAGTTGCTTCGAGTTTTCTGTGCAATACCTGAAAAGATATAAGAATTTTTAAATTATAATATGCATATTAGATGGATTTTCATTTCTATGATTTTGTGTGAATTTTGAAATTTTTATTTTAAGTGAACTAAAAATGCTTAGAAAGATGATTTCCTTTCAAGTGTTATGCATTCACTTGTAGTTCAATGCCCTATTAACAACCTAATTTTCCCATCCCGATTTTTAAAGTAACTTCTATAAAGTAATATGTATTTAATGAATATGGATTAAAAAAAATTTCCATTTTAAGTGAAGATTGATATCATCAGAATGAATATTTTATTTCTAGCATGCTTTCAAGTGTCATCGTCAGAAACTGTGCTCATAAAAGGCAAAAATCGCCAAGAAGTAAAATATCTACTTGAGAGTACGAGAAAAAAAAGTATCCAAAACTGCGGTAAATTTCGCGAATTCTCAACCATCCCAACGCGTCCTCCGCTTTAGCATTCCGGAGAGATACCAGGAAGAGCAAAAAGGAATAAATATTTCGATTTTTAAAACAGTGGAGCGAGCAAATAAAGAAAATCGGAAGCCATTCAATACATGTGTCCTACATAAAAACAAAAATTCAGGTCCGAAAAATACGGCTATTCAGATGAGGGAACTCCATTCTTGGTGATATATAATACACAAAGAAAATACTGAGATGGGAAGGGGGAACGGAGAATTCCCACATAAATTGAGTACGTAACGGCAAGGGGGAAATAGAGTGGGATTTGAAATATACATGGTTTGAGGCAGTGAGATGAACGGATGGTTCCGAAATTGAATGAGAAAAAAAAAAGAAGACGCGTTGAAACTTATTTATGAACGATAAATGTTTTTGGAGGAATAAAGATCTAGAATCTTTTTATAGAGTTAGAGAGCTCCTGTAATATACTTGTAATATTCGATGGCTTTTTCCTCTTCTATTAACCACTAAGACTTATGTTTCTATCTCTAAACTTGTTTTAATTTTCGGAATGTTGTTTTGAATCTTGAATCGAAACATTGAGAAAAATATTTGTTTGTATTCAACCTTTGGAAAGGGGCTTTCTGAAGAACTAATGCATTTGCGGGACACATGCTGTCCCAGCCCCTCTAAAAAGGTTAAGATTTTGGAACCAGGGGCCTAAGCAAGAGGGGTGTTTAGGGGTTTAAACACTCTCTTTGAGGTCACAAGAAATGGCAAAAATAAAAATTTTAGTTCAAATTATGTGGGCTATTATTTTTTAGAATTATGAACCCCCCTTGAAAATTACGAACACCCCCGTTGAAAACATTCTGCGTACACCACTGTTTGGAACTATTGTGTTGTTAAGGAAAACAAGAAATACAAGATAATTTTCTTTCTGTTAAAACTATTATCTCTTATTATTAATTCTCAATCCATTCGTTTCCTTTGACTATACCTAATATTTCTAAACGATAAACTGAAAATTATTAAACTGTCATATACTATTAATACCACATTAAATTTCTCATAAAAAGGAAACTCTTTTATAATGCTGTGCTATATTCTAACTCAATTTTTTCCAGAACTGTTATGTAAGAATCTCATGTGATAATATGTAAGATAAATACAAATTTTCTTTATTATATTTATTAACTTTTACATCATAAAGTTGCAGCTAATGAAATAATTAAAAAATTATCATTACACTTTCGTTTCTTATATGGGATGAATCTTTTTGCAATGTTTACTAGTATTTAATCTAGCGCTTCGTTGTTGATAAACGGATAGTATTTGGATTTGCTACAGTATATGTTTTCAAACACATTATGGGCAAGCAATTAAAATTCGAAATAGCATACATCACTCTCTAACCAATGGCACGACTAATCTGCATAGTGCTATGCAATTAATTAGATAATCATTACGCATGAGAAAGGATGCAAAACTAGGAAATAATTTGGTCTATTACAATAGTTATCCTCCTTACAAATGCCGCGACAGTTAGAATATAACGCAGCATTATAAAAGAGTTACCTTTTATGAGAAATTTAATGTGTTATTAATAGTATATGACAGTTTAATGATTTGCAGTTCATCGTTTAGAAATATTATGTATAGTGAAAGGAAACGAATGGAATGAGGATTAAGAATAAGAGATAATAGTTTTAACAGAAAGAAAACTATTTTGTATTCCTTGTGTTCCTTAACAACACAATAGTTCCAAAATCTTAAATACAAGCAAATATTTTTCTCAATGTTTGGACTGCAGATTCGAACCAACATTTAGAAAATTAAAACAAGTCTAGAGATAGATTGGTTTGGTTTGGAGCGCTACGGTCTACTTTTTGCAATACGAGGGCTAATGAGACCGGGACCTTCTGCTAAAGCCGATTCCGAACGGCTTCAAACATCCATGCCATAGTGGGACTCGAACCCACAAACTCCGGTTCCGAAGGCCAGTACCCTAACCATTCGGCCATCGTTCGGCGTCTAGCGATAGAACCACAAGTCTTAGTAGTTAATAGAAGAGGACCAACCCATCAAATATTACAAGCATATTACTAGAGCTCTCTAACTTTATAAAAGAAATCCTAGATCTTTATTCCTCCGAAAAATATTTATCGTTCATAAATAAGTTTCAACGAGTCTTCTTTTTTTTTCTCATTCAATTTAGTTTCTCATGCTGTGGTAACCCAAATTGCAACCAAAAACTTATTTTAGTTTATATTTCATAAATTTATTTCAGTTTCACTGTAATTTTCTTGTTACTATGAATCTTAATGTATATATATGATAATCAGAATGTGTTTTCATGTTCACAAATTGAACATAATTAAAGTATAATGACTTATCGTAAAGCAATATGCAATTTGAATATTAATATTTATTTCTAATTACAAATAAATAAAGTTTTATCTTGGCCATAGTGTGGTGTGGCTAACAATCTTAATGCAAGAACAGCAACTTACATTGCTACTGTTGTAATGTACTTACAGCACAAACACCAGTGTTTGTTCTCAAAGGTGAAACACAGCAAAAATATAATACCCTATATTTGAACAAAACATTTTTATGTACACTAATTATTTATAGATATTATTTCTGGATTAATATATATAACATTCATTACTCAACATTTATCAATGTCCAACAATTCATTACAATTTTCTTTTTGATTTTATACGTTATTCCTAAATCAAAAAATTATGAGACCCAAGGTAATAATTATGAATATTATTAAGTTTATCTCCAGTAATTACAGATGAGCAGGCTGGGGCTATCAACCGGCTTGATGTGGATGCGGGTTTGCGGACACGGGATTTCGATGTAAAGCAACACTTGAATCCCGACTTTGACTCTTTTCCCAACTTTCTTTAACACATTTTCACCTCGGTTTAACGCCCCTTTTTGTTTCTGTCTCAATCATTTGTTGGTGAAATTTTTCCATATCTGCACCTCCTTAGAGCGTGCAGGTGGGCTCATTGAAATAACCCCATTTTTGAAATCTGACATTATTTTTTTGCCCCTACCCCATAACTTACGGTTACATCTCTGTCTGGGCTTGACCATTACGCTTGTGCCATTCTATGGTCTATAACTGCTCTGCAGGGGTCCCCACTAAAATTTGAAGTCAATAGCTGCACTATATTCTTCTTGGAAATTTATTCCCCAGCTGTGTATGCAAGTGCTGACCATCGTGGGAAAATACATCGGTACAGCTACATTGTGCAACAGTATACGTAAAAAGTTAACGTCATTCCAAAGATCACATCCTCCTCACCAAATTGAAAATTGACGGGGCAGTCTAAGCAAAAGCACACTGAAGATCATCTTCCCTAAAAAAATCTACTTCTGTATTTAGATTTGATAAAAAATGAGTTGGGAAGCCCTGTGTGGTGTTGGAAGCAGAAGACGACGCAACAGTCTGTCTTTCAGTGGTCTAGGACGATTCCCGTGAAAAGGGCTTTTGAACCCTTTGTTGAGAACTGCTGCTTTAGTCTAAATACCGACACGGTGCAAGTAATACTTTTTTGTAGTATTTACCATTGCTTCTATGTTTCTGATACGGTGTAGGTATTTTGTGGAATAATTTTTTGTAGTATTTACCTTTACTTCTATGTCTTTTAATATCGTCTTCTAACAAGTGGATCAAACACAATGGAGGAAGTAAAATTTCGTTTTAATCCACAATCCATAAAAACTGCTTTATTATTAATGTTATTTGTTGCCAATTATTACAGCTTATTTGGAGAATAATATGCAGAATCATATGTGGCACGGATAGTTAATTGTCACACTTTTGTAGTATGGACTTGATTATATGTTTGTTTTGAAATTTAACAAACACTGCAACCAAATTCTAACCCTCAACTAAAATATACCCCACTTCTCGTGCAAGCCTTGTAAACTAATGGTGACCAAGTCACTTTAAGCAATCTAAATTTAGTTTATCTTCTTTAATACGGTTCAAACCACTAAAATCAAACTAGGACATTCTAAAATAGAAATTCAGTATTTCATTAATCATTGTTTTCATTATCTAACTCATTATTTTAATCAAATATATTAACGTGTAATTATAAGAAAATTATTTTCCATTTTTACTACTCATTAGAAAGTGAAAAAGTTTATTTAAAATAAAAAGAACGAAATAATACAAACTCAATAAAAATTTAATATCACAAAATGTAGTGGAGATTTTATTCAAATTTCCCTCTTTTTCCAACTTTTTTTTGCCTTTTACAGTAAGAAGGAGTGTATTTGCTACTCCGACTACAGGAGATCAAACATCTGTGTACAGCGATACAAAAAGTTTTATAGAAAATTGTTTAAACTGCTTACAAAGTAAATCAAAACAACAAATACAAGGCAAATATTGAGTACCAATGACTTATACCAGGCCATGTTGAGATAACACAAAGAGTTAAGACACCAGATACAAATGAGCGAAAACTTACCGTTTTGCAGACTTTTTTTATTTACAAATCTAATTTTGCACAACCTGGTGACGCAAATAAAAATTATTTAATCTCAATATGGAGACGCCGTAAACCACTGGAATATGGAGGCAACTCTTGCTGATGACGCTATCTTTAGATGAACAAAAAACAGTTGAGTGTTCCCTGCCTCTGAAGTTCCCTTCAGTTCGTCTTTTTTCCGAAGGGGCCTTCAAATCTGATAAAAAAAAATCCAAAAGTTGCTGTTGCCAAGGCCAATTACGACTGACCCGCGTTAGCCACCCCTCTTGTACAAGGGGGTCGAAGGGGGACCACTGACATCGCCCTCGTCCCTCGGTCAGTCTCCCGCCCTGGCGTTGTCTAGAAGTGCAACTCATAGTTACAATCTGGGTATTATTCGGTAGACTACATTTAATTTTAGGTTTTATTCAATAGATAATTCGTATTTGGACTCGTATTTGGACTAGTTTTGAAAATGTCACAGTTGGAATAGATTAATGAATAAATGCTTCATTCCACAATTTACTTGCCAGTACCATAAAGAACTTATAAACTATACAAAAGCCATTTAGTTTATTTAACTATAAAAATATTCTTGATCCTGGTATCAAGGACTAACTCTATATATGGATTTGCCAATATTTAGATTCTGGCAAGTATTATTATTATGATGTTTAAGTAAATTTAGAATAAAAAACTTTTAACCTGTACTCATAATTTTACAATTTATTTGTCAGTATGAAAAACAAAATATTTTTTCCTATCTCATAGCTGATAACAAAGTCTTTCTGGGCAAATTTGGGGTCAACTGGTCTTACACGAAGCATATAATTCAGGGCGTATCCTTTATTTCTCAAAAGAAAAGAAATTCTCTCAAATTTGTCTAAAGCAATTCCATGGTACATTGCCCTGTTAAAGGATAACAAAAATAACTTAAAAATTCAATAAATAAATAATCGAAACTCAAGTCTTTAAAGAATAGAATTCAGAAGTAATTCTTTGACGTCTAATTCGATCATTATTTTGCCCTACAAAGTTATCGAGCGTGCATAGTCGGACATTTCCTGACTGGCAGCTGTCCAAGCTTTTCTAGAAATTAATTTTTCATCTTTTTTTATTCTCATATATTTGTGACTTTTCTGCTGTCATTCAGTTTTGCTTTTTTTAACTTGTTACATTAATAAAATGTACGCGTATGTATGCATAACAACAAATTCATCTCGTTGGATTATTATTTATTTATACGGCACATTATTCTTGCTTTTTTTTCTTTACTAGTAACTGCTTGAGTATGTTTGATACTCTCTTATACAATTTTTTTCGTTCTTTCTTTTAAAGAAAAAGATAAGTCATTTCCAAAGAAAATCCTATAATATTTAAACTATTAATTAATACTCTAGAAAAATACACATTTAAAGTTGACTTACAGTCGACTTAGTAAAAGAGTAGAAAAAAATTTCCAATTCATGTAGTGATCACGATTATCAGAAATTTTATTAACCTAACTAAGAAACCTTTACGCAAATAAAGGAAATAACAGGAACCAGTTTAAAGCTTTCACAAATGTAAAGACAAGGATAAATATAAACTGTTACAAAACATAGAGAGCCTCTTCTTTAGTGCAGGAAAGAAAGAAACAAGAATAAGTCACACTTCCATATTTCTAAAAATAAGTTCAACAACGAAAGAGAGATAATTTAAATTTAAGAGATGAGTGTCTTTCCTTACGCATTTGTATATATTTTTTTTAAATTTGGCCTGAATTATTTAAAAATCTGTTTGCTCCATTATATCTTTCTGGGAACTTTTGAATATAATGTCAGTTAAGCGTTACAGTTAAAGTATAAATTTAATGCACATTTAGTCTAACACTCGGTAGAAAGTACGTATACCTATTTGTTGAAAAAATTACACAAAGTGCACTATGCATATCAAGCAAAGTCAAATTGACTTTTAATGTTAAAATGTATTTGTTTTGTAAAACGCGTTACATAATGTCTCCAGTATACTATAATGTCTAAAATTATGAATATCACAAATTTGCATAGCATTGCATAATACATTCTCAAATTAAGCCATCAAATATGTTTCTGTCTAGAAATATTATTAAACATTTGAATAACTACCTTAAGATATTTAAAATATATTTGAACATGGTACAAAAAGAGTCTTTTGCAATAATAATCAAAATAAATTTATATATTTACTCCAAGAAATATGGATGCACAAGTATAAAGAAAGACCTATGGCTTTTCAAGTATTAAATCAACTTCTTGCATATCTCCAACATACACAAAAATTAATATCGTTCAGTGAGCTTTAATAGATGATTTTATTGAAAGTTATTGTTCTATAATAGAATCTTCAACACTTGGATTTAGATGAGCAACATCCACTACCAACTCAAGGTTTTATGGATGCGAAAACTTAAGATGGTGGGGAAAACCTTTTAACATTAATAATTTAAAAATTATACACTGATTAATTGACTTAAAATTTAAATACTTTTTTATTTTCGATTACTTCAAAATTTAAATTCTATAAGAGAGAGTTTTAATTTAATATATTATAGATTTTCTTTAACTTTTTAATATGATTGCGATTACTATCTATTCTTTAAAGTATTCGATTTGTGTTTCATTTTTGTATTTTTAATTAACATACAAACAAAATTACATTTTACTTTCATGCAGTTCTGTGAGTTACCTATAATTCCACATTTATAATCTGTTGAATGTAGTGTATTGGTTTTATTCAAGTAGGTTGGGAAACTTCCATGACCGGTTATGAAATAGTTTAAAATATTTTTTTCGTATTGTAACTTTTGTTTATCTTTTTATTTTATAATAAGGTAGCTCTTCCTTTTTCACTTTTATCCCGCTATTCTTGGCAATCTTTATTTAAGTTTTCTTTCATATAGTTCATAAGTATTGATTCCGGTAGCTGTATAGGTTTATAATTTATTGATTTAGTTGCTAAAATATCTGCATATTCGTTTCCTGTGTTCCCCATATCTGCTTTTATCCATATTATATTAATATCTCGTTTATTCATATTTTTGCATTCTTTTTCTATCTCGGTTATTTTTATTTTGGTACTAGTTCTAGGCTTTTAACTGCAGTTTGCATTCTTCAATACAACTTGTACTATCAATAAATATTGTTTTTGTACACATTTTGAGTTTATATCACAAAATTCTCAATAAATTACAGCACTAAGTTTACATTACATTACAAAGTTTCATTTATCACTAAATTCATTTCTCGTGATTGTTTCAGAAATATAAATTTTGGATTAATTAAAAGATTTTTTTTTAAGTGTAGTTCAAATGTTTTATTTTCTCAAACGTAGGTTAACACTTTGTATAGAAACACAATTTTTGTGCTTGAAACCTTACATTACAAGTTTACATTACATTACAAAGTTTCATTTATCACTAAGCCAATTTCTCGTGATTATTTCAGAAATAGAAATTTTGGATTAATTAAATGATTTTTTTAAAGTGTCGTCCAAACGTTTTGTTTTCTCAAACGTAGGTTAACATTTTGTATAGAAATACAATTTTTGTGCAAGTAAACTTACTACATTTGCAAGAAATATGCAATTTTTTGTCTTTAAGTATTTTTTATAAAATATTTTTATTTTCACGCTTTAAATTTAAAAAAAATTATTCGCATACTCGAAATTATGCATTCGAACTTGTGTATTAGAACATAGATAATTTTCAAATCACAGTTCTTGACATACAAATGTTTAAAGTACTCGAGGCACATTGAAAATAAATCATTATCTCTGAAATTCCAGTATTATTTACGTTAGAGTTTATAAAATAATGTCTAGTTGAAACGGGTATGTTTTGAAACATATAATATGTTAGTTATGCATTTTAATTAACCGCTATAACTGTTTATTCTGAAAAATATGGGTATCATCAAAATAATTTTTTTTCTCTTTATATTTTCTATGAATGCTTATGTAAACAATTACATATTTTTGTAAAGTCTATAAGGTATACTTAAAATTTTTATCAAATCTTATGCAAAATTGAAGCGCCTGGAGCATTTTCAATTAAGCTGATTATGAAACAATTAATAATTAATAACTCCAAAACTAATTAATATTTTACCTTCATATTTTTAAAAAAATTATATATTAATACTACTAATAACGTAGTCAATTTTCAAGGAAATTCATTTAAAAGAAAAAATGTTCCCTCTAAAGGTCCTCTGTCGCCTTAAGAGAATTTATACCCGTTAACGGAATGTTATGTCGATCCTCTGCTCCATCTTTCCTCCATGTATATGAAAAGAATAAAAAGGAAACCAAAATGCAAACAGAAGTCAAAGTGGAAGTAATTAGATAAAATTCCAATGAGCCGAAGATGTTTTCCCAAACGAACCGTACAACTACTCTTGAATCGCTGATTTTTCCATGTTAGTAACTAAAGTAACAAATATATCCGTTACATTCTCCGAACATCTGCATCCATCCACCCATATTTGAAATATCAGGGATTATTCAAAGTACGAACTTTGTTCATCAATCTTTAACCTGTCTGCTGGAACGATTTTCGGTTGTTCTTAATCCCGCCGCATCCAGCAGGAAATGATGAAATGATAACAGATTCTTTCATCTGAATCGATGGTTCTATCGAAGCAGGGGGAGAAACAGAGATCAAGTGGGTGGTTGCAAAAATTGGGCTCTTCAGAGCTCAGGTAATCAATCCAAGGAAGAAGTCTTAATGCAGAAGACATGCTTCTATTCCGAGGACGGAGTTATTTGCGTAACTAACTGAATCAGAATATGAGACTAAAATCTACCATTATCGAAGATTTCATTTAATCCGAGGAATCGGACATGTTTGCCGTTGCAAGTATCCGAGGATTTAGAAAAGTTCTCACTCGAATTTTAAAGTAATGGATAGTATTTCAACATGTGACGTTATAAAAAAGAATTGGATGAAATAACATTTATTAAAAATTAAAATATACTTTGGTAATTAGTTTTATAAGTTATTGCTTAATTTGTATTTATCCTTTTTTTCAAATATTGTATGATACTTCTTAAGTCATGCAACTTATAAAGTAATATGGTTGTAATCTAAAAGTGTGTCTGTTAGGACCGATTCTAAGTGCTTGAATAATAAAAATAGAAATAGTTAATACCCGTTTAACTTCTCAAACGGTTGCAATATTATCACTCTTGATTCATTAGAGTAAAAAATTTGAATTATATGATACAGAATTTAAAATTACATTTTATGCAATGACTAGTGTAGTTTAAACAAAATTCTACTCAGTAGATAAATGTAATTTAGTTTTCTGTGTATGCACAGTTGTATTATGTATATAATATCATTCATATAATTTTACATTTAGGATTCTTTAGGACAATTTCACATAGTTTAAACTGTTAAGCTGAGAAAAAACATAGAGCCATTTACTGGCGAAACGTATTGAATAGACAGAAAATTTATATCTATAGGACAGAAAGCTTTGGGAAATGTATTGAAAGAATTTTAAGTCGAAGACACTTCTTTGATTAAGACATTTAGAGGCTGGGAAAAATATTTTAAGGAATTAGAATGGGAGAGAGGGCATTTTTATAAGAAATATTAAAGTTAAATAATTTTAATATATTATATATATATATATGTGTGTGTGTGTGTGTCAGGCACAGAGCCTAGGAAGAAAAATAAGAAAAACATCAATTCTAGGCGTTATTGTTTGAACCGAATGTTATATGCCACATTATTCATTTTGTTTTCAAACAAGAACTCAATTCGACAGCAGGTCACTAGCCCAAGATTTATATGTTCTCTCTTGGAACTTTGTAGTTAAAAAGTTTATTTTTACCACAGACTTCACAAAAAGATCTTCTTTATTAATTGATGTTTTGATTTCTAACTTTTAAATTCCAAAGCTATATTATTAAAATTCTACATAAAATATTATTATCAATTACAGAGTAGTTCGTATTTGATGAAAGTTAGATATTTTTGTTTTGGTACAAGGTCAAACAATATCTGCATTTACACTTTAATTTTTGTTGGTCTCTTAAATGCAATACTTTTTTAAGAATGTGTGAGGAAATGTTTTCACTACTCATGGTTAAAACCCTTCAAGTAGTTCTTTAGAAAATCGAAAATAGGTCAAAAGTAGGAAGTGGTCACATTAAAGAGACCAGAATCTATATATTAACACTAGATTTACAGATGTTGATCATATACCTATTTTTGCTGAAGTTAGCCAATTTGACTCATACAAGAAAATTGAAGTTTTTTGTAAAGAAAATAGTTCCAAATTAATTTAAATAAAATGTTTATTATCAAAAAGTTCATGGAAAACATTTTTTACATATAAAGTCTGCTTTTGAAACACATTTTTCGCAAACATTTCTATTACATTTAGTACAATGGTTTCTGCATCTGTTTCTATTGCATGATTGTTGAACTTGACAATTCTTCCGTGCGTCAGTAGCATGAATTTATGTCATTGGAATGGAAGTGTTCTCGACTTCTTCTCTATATTTACTTCTTACCTCTTCAGCCAATCGAAAAATATTCCAGGCCTGACAGGACGAATAAATTTAATGTTTTGCGATTAACTGTTAAACCATTCTATGAGTCAAATTGGCTCACAACCGTAAAAATAGGTATACCACACTTGATAATGCAAAATGAAGGGGTTTGCGGGGAAGAGGAATGAAAGTTTACATATATTTTGTTACTTAACTAAAAACAAATGTATGTTTTTTGTAAACTGATATTAAAGTTTTATATATATATATATAGTGATCAAATTTTTAATGAGTCAAATTGGCTCGGTCCGTAAATCTAGTGTTAATGACTGTCAATTTTAGGCTAGCTTACGTTTGAAAAATTGTAGAATGAAAATCAGTATGAAAAATTTTACTATTACCTATTTTAATATTACCCTTTTTAAAGTGACATTAAAAAAATTTAAAAATTCTGTTCGTATAACATTAATTATTTCTGCGAAATTCTGTGGTAGTGAATTTGATACATAGTAAAAGTTATTTATTACTTGTTCTGAAATTGTATGGGAAGAATATTTTCACTAAGTCACGTACATGAAATATTCCCAAACGAATATTTTATACTAAAAATTTAATTGTCTTATAATTTTTGCATGATACTCAATTATATTGTATACATAAAAAATAGGAATAATTTTCGATGAAAGTCTTTTGCAAATTGCATGTTGCTTAAAGGGTAAGTAGTAATATTCAAAGATAAAAATGTGTGTATTCTAGGGTGTTATAAAAGAAATTATAAAAGTTGCAATACAAGATATTTTGACTACTTTAGTAGATACGATGTTTGCGTAGGTTGGTGTTGAACAATTAAGAGATTTCTACAGGAAAAACCCTTCCTTTGTTAATCTACCTACGTACTTACGTTTTCTTCAGGGAAAAATCTGTCTGAAAAGTCAAATCTTTTATTCCCTTAGTTAAAATAGACTCTTAAGGGTATATAGTAGCTTTTTAGCTGAGACTTCTTCTATTATATTAGTCTTTTATTATTTTACCATTATTTAATTTTGTTACATAAAGCAATACATTTTTAAAAAACACGAAATGTGTACACTAATTAATTAAAATTTAAATCCATTTACCTGCTAAAAAACTTGAAGTTTTTAAAATTAAAAACTATTTTTATAACATAAATGTAAATTATTAATTTTATTCTGTGAAGTTCAATAACATTAATATGAGCGATACATTGTATTTTATTGAATGATAAAAATGAATTTTTTTTTTATTTTCAATTTTTTAATTCTTTTAATATTTTTTAAACTTTAAAATGTCAGATATTTTTAAAGTTTAAGGTTTAAAGAATGAAATAGACTTTTTACTTCTATTTGATATAAAAATTTAGTTTCTAGTACACTATTTTAAAAGTTATCTTCTCCCAGTTCTTTTGTGTTATTTTCTATGCTATTTCAAAAAACTTACTATTTGAAATGACAAAGATAAATGATCTTTTTAAAACTAGATAGATACTAAAAGAATTATAAAAAAAAAGTATTTTAAATAGAAACAGAACTGTTTGTTTTTATAATAAATTTAATAGTCTGTCGTAATGATGATTTTAAACCTCGAAAGATACTATAACTCCTTAATGTATTAGTAATATGTGACGTGAATTTCATTTTTCTTCATGTGGTGTACATTTTCTTCGTTATTTAAAAATATTCTACGTGAAATTATAAAAGTAAGTAAGTTTTCCAAAGCTAATGCTTTATTTAAAAACTTTTAAGGATTATAAAAGAATTGGGTTAGTTTATGATGAATTGAAACAAGGCTGTAATAATGCAGGTTTTAAGTC
>CM063506.1:2306375-2326375 GCA_032207245.1 Pardosa pseudoannulata
TATATATATATATATATATATATATATATATATATATATATATATATATATATATATATATATATATGTATATATATATATATATATATATATATATATATATATATATGTATATATATATGTATATATATATATATATATATATATATATATATATATATATATATATATGTATATATATATATATATATATATATATATATATATATATATATATATATATATATATATATATATATATATATATATATATATATATATATATATATATATATATATATATATATATATATATATATATATATATATATATATATATATATATATATATATAATACATATATATATATTTGATATTTTAAATATATAACAGATGTATAGTTCTATATTAACTTATATATATTTCTTTTTATACTGAAATATATGTATTTATATATATATGTACTATAGAAGTCAGATTCATATATATATCTTATATATGATATATATATAAAAGTATCTGTACAAACAATATATTTAAGTTGTTAAGCTATTTATATATATTATACCAGTATATTAAGGATATATCATTTATTGTTCTTCCAGTATAGTTAAACTTTTATAAAAGGCATAAGGTTCAAGCTGTACAAAGGTATATATATATAGTTATAACCACTTCTCAAACCCTATATATTCGTATCCTTTAAGTATACCCTTTTAAGGAATGTAAAAAAAATTTACATATTATACATATACAAGGCTTATAGATAACATTTATAAACAAATTACATTAAATTATGAATTTATTTTTGACATTTTAAATATAAAAAACATGTTTTTAAACTGAAATATATGTATTAGCTTTCTGTACTTTTTATTTATTATGACCTCAAATAAAAGTATCTGTACAAACAACACTTTTAAGTTGTTAAGCTATTTATTTATTATACCAGTTTAAGGATTATCATTTATTGTTCTTCCAGTATAGTTAAACTTTTAAAAAGGCATAATGTTCAAGCTGTACAGAGGTAGGGGTTAGTCAGTTAAACCACTTCTCAAACCCTAATTTCGTATCCTTTAAGGCAAACCTTTTTAAGGAATGTAAAAAAAATTTACATATTTTACATATACAAGGCTTATAGATAACATTTATAAACAAATTACATTAAATTCCCATGAATTTATTTGGTGACATTTAAAGGGTTAAAAAACATGTTTTTCAAATGCAGGGCATTTATTAGCATTTTCTCATACGTTTCTCGGATTATTCATGGACCACAATATAGGTAGGGCAAAATCGCTCCCTATGGAAAGACAACACAGAAATACAACCAAGCCTTATTTAGAATTGAATCCAAGTCCGCCGTGTGGAAGCACAATACGCTAGTCACTATGCAATCTGGAAGGCCCATATATTAAAGTATCAGTAACATGTTGATCTACCTTAAATATTGTTATGAAATATATTTTTTAGAAATTGATAAGGTTCCTAAAAAACCTTACCTTTCTAAAGGCTCCGTTAGCCAGAAGAGTTTGAAGAATACTGGCGTATACCATAAAAATGAAACTTTTCCTGGTTTAACCTGGTACTTAACCCCGTGAAGAGGTATAATGTAAAAATGTGTTTTGAAACTTCTAATGCTCGCTACTCTTAAATAGTTTTTAATAAATAAATAAAATTCTTCCTTGTCGTTTTAGTTCTTAAATATAGTAAAAATATGTATATATCTTTATTAACTTGTTTAAAAATACATATAATGATAGGTATAAAAGTTGAGGAAGAGGTAAATGGGGAATATATATTCCCACATCAATTAAACTTTCCCGAAGGTGTAATAATACAAAATTATATTTCTTCAGGGTGTTTTCTTTATTTACCTTAATAATCAATCTAAATGGCGTGTCAAAGCAGTAATTTCGAACCACTCCGTATTTTCAATTACTTTATGGTAATCAGTTATTCTTTGGTATGCGACGCTTTCTGCAGAATTCTAAAGCAATGGAATTTTTTTTCGATGAGAGGGACGAAATTGGAATAAACTAGAATAGTTTAATAATTAATTGCCTTAGTCTTAAATGCGCTTCATTCGTTGGGCCAGTATAGAAGAAATCTCTGCGAAATAATTATAATTTCCGATTTACTGATATATCAGCTTTATTGTTAAATTTATACCTGATATTAAATTTCAATCCTTTTTTAGCTTTTTAATTAATAAAATGAAAATATTTTGTGTTTTTATGTCTAAAAAATTTTTAAAAGTATATAACTTTGATTTTATTTTGCATTGGAATAAAGAGTGAAGTTTAACGTGACTTGAATTCAAAAATAATTATTTGAAATCATTTAGCTTTATTTTTCATTTTAATAAAATAAACAGTTCAACATAACGTGTTTATTCTCTTGTTTAAATTTTACTTGGGTAGAAATACAAAACGATTCTTTTCACTTACATGAAAACAGATTTCAAAAGCTAAAATGCCGTGATAGTCCAATCGACAAAGATGTCAAGATTGCAATTGGAGGGTTGTGAGTTAGAGGCTCAATCTGAACAAAGAAGGACATGTTTACTAATGACTGCTGGGGCACATGAAATGTGTTCGTTGGAAGTGGCAAATTCTTTTGCTTAGTCTCCTCTTTCAAATTGCTCTAATTACTTTATCCTTTATCACCAGTAGATAGGCTGTGTCTGGTCAAAGTATTTAAGATATATATATATATATATATATATATATATATATATATATATATATATATATATATATATTAGACACTTATATGATCTTGAGTTTGGAATGTGGGCCTTTTTCGCTTTTAAGACTGCATCTGAGTTGCATTGCTAAGTACACCTTGGCAATGAAATATATGGGATATTTCTCACATGTAATCGGTGAAGAATATTTTTACTGGTTCCATACATGTGTTTATGTGACGCACAAATTGAGATGGGTTCCCAAAAGAACTGAGTTGTGAGATTTAAGTTGTTGTGAATGAGTACCTTTCTTGTTGTCTTTATAGTAGATCTAAATGTTGATCGAATGTCTGGGTTCTATTTTTGAGTACTGGTGTTCATGTGTTTGAATATTCCACCTCGCATGGATACAGGAATTCCTTAGGAGTAGGCTTTTAAGTTATAAATCCCGACGTATTAGCCTCCTTTAGCAAAAATAGATTGTAGCATACTTAACGTAAAATCAACATTTAGTGGAGAAATTAAATGAAAACCCTTTATTTTCCCTGTAAATATTGACTAAGAGACTTGGTACTGATATGGTGGCGCTTTCATCGGACGAATTTATAACATACAATATTTGTCACTCTATTTCATCCTCTTCTCCTAATACAGCTAACCCTAAAGATAATTTGTGTGTTAATACATAAATATATAGGTATATGATATTCTAGAATCGGAAGAGAGAGTGGTTTCGTTATTTTTGAGCGTCATCATGAATATCGCTAATAAGAAGCCAAGAAAAATTTCGCCAAGGGGATTAATTACAAGCTGTACTACAAACTCGATTCACACCCCCGTTTGAGAACAAAATTATTTATAAAAAAAAATATGCATAAAAATCTAGAGAATTTCTATTCCAAAACATCTTAGAGACTGTTTTAGATGAAGAACCAATAATCAACTTCTAATAATATTTGACTGGTATGTAATTAATTAATTTGCCAAGCAGAACATGAAAGATATGTTTGTTTAAAAAAAGCAATGAATAGAATATAAAAAGAAAAAATAAAGTGGTTGTTTGACATTCAAAAGAAATGAAATTGGCTTTAGACTTTCTAGAAAAATAACAGAAGAAAAACTTGTTTGGGGTTGTCAGGTTGTTGTTCGAAAAACTTGAAACCCTCAAACCATTACTTCAAAAAATAGTTTAGGCCAATGATATTCAATGCGAGAATGTCTGAATAATGACCGCTTTCTTTTGAACTAAAAAGCTTTCAAGTGGTATACGTAGGGTGTACAAATATAAATATTCTCAGACTTGAATTTCCTTGTTTTACTTTAGATGAAGTAAAGCAATGAGAAATTGAAAAGAGCTCTGACTTCAAAAGTCATTTATTTAATAAGCATTTGGAAAAGGCATGTGAACTTTTACTGGAAATTAACAAGATTTTATCTTCACCAGATAAAGATATGTGAGCTTTATATTAAGCTGAAATTAAGGTTGTCAGTAATAAGATGTCGTTGAAGAATCTGATGATGATTTCAGTGTGATTGCACTACTCATTTCTGGTTCAACCAGTCTTGTTGAAATATCCTTGCTATTACTTTTTCTTTCCTTAGGCTTATTACAAATCATGTTCGCTTTTCTCATTATTATAGCAGATATTTGAGTAAATTTCCTCTCTGTAAGTGTGGTTTTGTGAATGCAGACAGTTCGCAATATGTTTATTTTTCTCAGTTATTAAGCTTTTTCCGTATTTATTTACCTGCTCCATAAATTATCTGCAATTCCGTCTAATTCACTTTATCTTTCTCATTCTATGACTCTTGTGCGACGTAAAAAACACGTTGTTCATTTACAATTCCTTTTGATTTTTGGTTGCTGGAGTTAGCGTCTTAGTTGGGCAGTTAGTTGACCTCTCATTGTTTTTGTTTTCAGTCTTGATTGTGTGTCAGTAATTTTCATTTATTTGCTTGATAATTTAATAAGGCTAGTTACCCCTTACGGAAATGTAGATATCACCTATACACAAAAAATCCTCGTGTGTGTGTATCTGTATATCTGTCAGAGATGTTGTGTCTGAATGTATCTATTATACATTCAAACGATTTGATTTCCTAAACATAACAGTCTAAAGAAGTGACACGATAAAAGGCTTCTATACCATACAAAAAATGAATTTTAAATAAATATCACTTAAAACCAATAAATAAGAGCAATGATTCTCACATTTTGACAAGAAGATTAATAATATTTCTAAAAAATATCAAGATGACTAATAAAAGATGATTTAAAAAAAATTAACAAGTGTCACACTGGACATCGAAAAATAATATACCACACTCTAACTGGAAAAATAATCAAAAAAGGTTTGTCATCTCTGGTCTATCTGTTTGCTAAGCATTTCTAAATTACTGAATCAATCCTTACAAAATTCAGCATGCTGATTAAAATAACCCCCAGAAGGTTACATGTAGACCAGGCTGTTTGGAGGTCACATTCGAAAAAAATATGTTTTTGCCCCCATGGTTCGTGGTGATCATATTCGTATATAATTTTAGTTAATAGCATACCAATATAATTTTTTGAATTTAAGTAACTTAAATCATATGATAGTGTTTAAAATATATTTCAAAATAATAAGAAGTGTAGCCTGTGTTTCACAAGACTGCCTTTATTTATTTTTCATCTATTTTTATATCTTTTTAACTTTAATTGCCCCATTTCCTCAATGATTCAGGAATTCGTGGGTTCGAATTCCACTGTGGGATGGATGTTCGTAGCCGTTTGGAATCGGCTTTAAGCTGTAGGTCCCGGTCTCATTATCCCTCGTGTTGCAAAACGTAGACCGTAGCACTCCAAACCAAACAAAACAAAACCTCAATGATTCTATACTCTCTTGCTGTAAATAACCGAATTATCTTTTGTGAATTCAAAGTAATTAGTATTTAACTTCTGTCTCATGCTAATTTTAAATTTTTGCCTCTGTTTTCTTATAGATATCTCACGAACAACATATGTATGTTTTCATTTGGTGAGTATAAGTATTAATCACCAAATAACGTCAATTATATATTTTTTTCAATTTTTTAATTTTATGAAAAAACAAATACATTTATATAAAATGATTATTCGTTTCATAAAAACGCGTAGTTTTATTTTTGAAAATCTACCTATTATTGATGTGTAATATAATCTAATGTAATATAAACTATATATATATATATATATATATATATATATATATATATATATATATATATATATATATGTAATATAAACTATTTTAAATAATTAATAATTTAATAATTTAAGACCCTCATTTCTAATAATTATTCAAGAGAAAACGGCGTGTAGCGATTATTTATTATAGCTTTTTAGTTTAAGGATTAAGAGGTTGTTTTATTTAATTTTTTTATAAACTCGTTAAGTTTATGATATAAATAAATAAATTTATGTAGAATTCATTTTTTTTTTTTGCCTTATGAAAATTAGTAGTTTTATTTTCAAAATTCCCATTATTTCTGGTATGTAATACAATTTAAAAACTAGATTTAAATTTAAATATATATAAAGCCCTCATTTTGTCAATTATTTATCCAAAGACTTTTTACCAGGGGTGAGCGACCTTTCAACCGTGAAATGCCTCATCTGTGTGAGGACGCAGTTGCTCGTATTCATTTCGTATATTTTGGTTTGGAGCACTACGAACTACTGTTTTGCTATCGAGAAATGAGCCCAACATCTTCTGCCTAAAGCCGATTCCGCACAGCTACGAACATTCATGCCAGAAGCTTGATTCGAACTCGCGAACTCAGGTACCTCGAACTCCAGCCCCATTTCGTATAGACTTCTTGAGAAAGGAATGACTTTGTTGAATAAAAATTACATTTTTAGTACCATAGGAAAATAAATCCACAACTTTTAAATAATGAAGCTTAAGATATGCTTGAAGTCAAACATTTATTCAGTAATTCGTGAACAGAAATGTTTGAAACGTTATACAAATTATTTTTCATATCTTTTAAAGTCTTTTTCTATATAAATATGATATGATTTGGTATCCATTTTCAATTTTGGTGAATCCTTCATTCTATCCAATAATCAAATAACGGTAAACAAGCTGTGTTGAATACTAGCATAAAACTGATACTCTTGTTCTGCGATCTATGCAAAGCGTTCAACACATTATCAGTAAAACTTTTCAGTCCAACTGCGGCACTTGACTATGTAAAAATATGACCGATAATTTGAATGTACGATGAAAAGTGTTTCTTCAAATTTTTCCCCCGATTTGTCAGTTTTGTTGATTGTAAATGAATGACAAAAGTAAAATATTAGTTGAAATACCCAACAAAAAACATGATTTCTTTGAAAAACTAAATGTTTGGTACTAAACATCCTCACTAGAAGCACTTGATTTTTTTCAAATTATTAATCTTCTTTGCTATAAAAGGATCTGAAGTTAGTATTTTTTTCCCAAACACACACGTGTTGAATAAGGTTCAATAAGCAGAATGAAGGCTTAATGGTTCGCTACTCTAATTGTACTACTCTTCGGTACCGAACTACGTTGGCTCCAATCCTGATTCTGACTTGGATATTCGTAACCACTCGTAATTACCTTTAAGCAGTATTTCCCAGTCTCATTAGTGCTGTAGCAAAACAATACACTTGTAGCTATCCAAACCAAACCAAACCAGGCTCAATAATTTTTAGATTATTTTTTATGCAAATGTTCTCATTCGGTTTAATAAGAAATATTTTGTAAAATCCAATGCTCAGGAAGTCACCGATAAATTTCAACAAAAGCTTCTTTTTTCTGAAATATCAATCAGAAAAACAATCAGAGTAAATTGTGTATTTATGTAGTTAACCCTCTAAGCGGTTTGCACGTACAATTCCGTCAAACCGATTATGTCTTCAAAGCGGTTGTCACGTACAATTTTCGATGTCTCAAAAAAGTTTCGAAAATGGATGTAATGTACATTTCTGCCAGTGTTTGAGGTAGAAGGGTCAGGTCGATTGTTTAGAAACTGCATCCCTCTTTGACTGACATTTATTGAGGGATGCACCCCTACTGTCTGAGGCACAAAAACGCTGATATCTTTTTATGGCTTAGTAAATCTCTATTTCGAAGTATTTCGTTTGCGGTAACAGATGTATCTCTAATTGCACCACTTAAATATCTTGAAAAAAATATAAATAATTTTCTTAAAGAATATTTTTATTTTTACTTTCAGAATCCATTATTTCTTATGGGATGATCTTCGATACTTGACGAGCTTTATGTGTATTAAAAATTAACAATCTATAATATCTATTTATATATCTATTTATAACTGGAAGTAAAGGGACATTAACGAGGGTGGGTTTCCCGTATTCCATTCTAGTCGACAAAGGGTGAAGGAAAAAATCATAGAACGCTTTGGCCATTGACACAATAAACCTTTAGCGTATTTTTTGAAGACTTTTTTTAATCCGTGTGTCCACTCGGAGGGTTAACAGCACAGTTATCGTTACCAAAGGGGGTCAGTTTGTTCAGACTTGAGAACCATAGAAATGTCAAAATGTTTGGTATCGTGTCCATTTGGAAGTCATATGGCTTCTCGAGGAAACATGGTTGCTATTGCTGTGACAGGCCAGACAGACTTCTAAGAGTGGGTCTTTGCAACTTAGAAATAGGTACCATGCTGAACCCCACCCCCCAGGTTTGGACTACCAATTCCAGAGATAGCGTTTTAGAACTTGCTGGACATTGAGACCACGAACCTATTTTACGTGTCACAGAACAATACCATAGAAATGCCGACTCAAATTTTTAATTTTACACAATTTATCATTCAGTTATGACGTGTTATGGGAAAACTGTACATTTTAACTGAGTGTAATATTAAAGATAATATTTGTTCAATGGTTCATTTGACAGAGAGTCTCGGGCTCATCGTAATATCAACATTGTTTTTGTCTCGGTATTCAATAATCGCTGAGAATATATATATATATATATATATATATATATATATATACATATATATATATATATATATATATATATATATATATATATATATATACATATATATATATATATATATATATATATATATATATATATATATATATACGATAAACCGTGTAGATTTCTACAAAGAACTGATATGCATTCTAAAAAATAGACTATCACTTATATATAAGACAGATGGATTTGTTTTCCTATAAATTATTTTAAATACTGTTTATCCATGCATTCATGTTAAATGCTTTCCAAAATGTTCGTATGCGATACTGAATGAAATACCAAACTAAATTCCTAATTTTCATTCGGGTTTAAAAAGAATCTTGATTAACCCTTGTAGAATCACAGGAGATATACAATCGTATAAATCATTAGATGTCTATATCATGCGTTATGTACTGGAGAGTTAAATAATTCCGTATTTAACCAAAATTTCTTCCATCTCGATCGTACACTAGTGTGTAAAATCAAATCGCAATTCTTTATATAAACGAGCAACTGGTCTACTCATTTAAAAGTAGGCCAATATGTGACCCGGTTGTTTTCCCTCACTTGCATTTATTCCGACTGAAAATGTGACAGGTGATTCATTGAAATGGAAGAAAATGACAGACACTGATATTCCATCAGAAATGAAAATGACAGATATTAAATAGGATATGATGGATTAGACTCTCTAATATAACGCAAACAATGAATGCTCACAGATGAATAAAAAAAATTCTGCCTTAGCTTGAAGCTGCATATCACATTGAACAGAGATACAAAGTGACATCATTTGAGTCCTAATAGAATGTATAGGCAGACAGATAAAAAAAAAAACTATTGATTTCTTCACGTTCCCGTACTTTCTTTTTCAAACAAAGTTGTTTTAGGCTGATCTGCAGAACTTTGGTAAAAACAAAATTGTTTCTCTTGATTCTCTATTTGTTTCATTCTTCATTTTAAAAAAGTGCCCGAAGTAAAACAACTAATTACGAAATGGACACCTTTTTGTAAAGATTTAAATTAAGTATTTGTTCAAACAAAGTATTTTTTCTAACTTTAATGAATATATTTTGCAGAGAAGCATTAACGTCACAAATGTAGATAAATTGAACAGAAATGTTAATGGGTTGTTCAGTGTAGTAATCATCTATTCATACTATACCGAGTTTTGAAGATATTTATTTCCTTTTAATTTTTTAGCATTTTATATATCTCATTGTTGTAATGTACTTACAACACTAACACCAGCGTTCGTTTACAAAGGGGAAACATAGTAAAAATATAATACCTTATATTTGAACTAAAAACATTTATTGTGTACATTAATTATTTGCAGACATTATTTCTTGATTAACATATATTTTATTCATTACTCGAAGTTTATCATTATACCACAATTCATTACAATTTTCTATTTTGTTTTTATATGTTATTCCTTAATCAAAAGATTCTGAGATCCAAGGTAATTAGTAGGAATAATTATCAAGTTTACCTCCAGTAATTACAGGATATCAGACTGGGCCAGTCTTCGTGTTGTATTTCGGTGCGGGCGTTCGGGCGTGCAGGCACAGGATTTCGATGTCCAGCAACTCTTGAATCCCGACTTCGACTCCTAATTCTTCACTCTCTTTCACAACTCCTCACCTCGGTTTTAACGCCCCTTTTTTTTTCTTTGCCAATCGCTTGTTGGTGAAATTTTCCCACATCTGCAACCCTTTCGGGCGTGAAGGTGGTCTCATTAAAATAGCCCCTTTTGTGAAAGCTGACATTATTTTTAGCCCCATAATTCACGGTTACGACTCTGTCTGGGCTTGACCGTTACGCTTGTGCCATTCCGTGATCTATAACTCCTCCGCAGGGGTCCCCACTAAAAGTCGACTTCAACAGCTGTACCTAAATTCATCTTGGAAATTTCATCCACAGCTGTGTATGCAAGTGCTGACCATCGTGGGAAAGTACACCGTTGCACTCATAACCGAGAATTATGAGTTTAAAGTTTAAGCCGGACAAATATATATGCCATGTTCATTAATGGTGACTGAGACACGTAAAATATGCTCGTGATTACAATGTCCCCAACTTCAAACGATGCTTCTAGTGAGAGCAGGCCAAGCCTGGAGATCTTCTGCTTATTCCCTGCTTCTTAATTGCGAGGACTCAGTGGGGACAAAGTAGTAGCATTCCTTAAGCTACACTTGCTTAACGAGTCGTACTAAAGGAGTAACAGCTTCGTAGGTGTGCATTAAGATATTTATCTGTATTGCCAGCTTCATTGGAAAAACATTATTATTAGATCTTTGGTGTCTCCCCCAAGTACAAATTTCAGTTTTATCCATGGAAATTCGATAATTGTGGGTTTCAACAAATCCAATTCATGTACATATATATTATGAGTAACGTAATTTTAGTTTTTCGTCCTAATATTGAGTGTAAATAAAGTTTCTCTACTCTGGTTTTAAATTGTGATTTTCATCATATTTATCGATTGATGATGATAAAAAATTGCCCTTTAGTAAACCCCTAAACCATTAGCTTTACCAAATTTCTAATTTTTAGAGTATTAAATCGTGTTTATTAAAATATAATTTTTTAGTACATGACATGTAGATATACTGAAAAGCATTTTAAATTAAACTTTTTACTGATTAACAATAAAAGTTGTCCTTTAGAAAGCACCAAAGCCGTTGGTATTAATGAATTTCTAATATTAAGAGTATAAAATCGTGTTTATTAAAATATAATTTTTTAGTATATGAGATGGAGAAATACTAAAAAGCATTTTAATTGAATTTTTTTACTAATTAAGAATAAATAGTTGCCTTTTGAAAGACCCAAAGCCGTTGGATTTAACGAATTTCTAATTTTAAGAGTATAAAATCGTGTTTATTAAAATATAATTTTTTAGTACAGGAGAGGTAGAAATACTGAAATGCATTTTAATTGAAAATTTTTACTGATTAACAATAAATAGTTGCCTTTTAAAAAGCACCAAAGACGTTGGATCTAAAAAATTTCTAATTTTAAGCGTATAAAATTGTGTTTATTAAAATATAATTTTTTCAATACATGAACTGACACTAAGAAAGAAAACCTCGTAGAGAGGCATAAAATGTTCTCAACAAATCAAATAATTAAACTACCATTTAAGGACACTTTAAAGACAAACTTTTTTATACATCTAATAGGTTCCATTGGATATTAAATGTGAAGCATTTATTTCCCCTTCAGCTGTCGAACATGAATATCGGTGTTACGCAGAACAAAGTGTTATCTGATGCTTTTTTAAATGAGGAAGGAGAAACCTGCAAACATTTTCACTCTTTATAAATAGAAACTTTAGAGATCTAAGGACGACTTAAGAAAGAAATCAAACACGAGCTTCAGCAAGGGCTTTGCTTATCTGAAACCTTTTACTCGCAGAAATGTAAGAAGGCTTACGACACACAACTGCATGAAATCTTATTTTTCCTATAGTTTTCTGAGAGATGTTTGTGCGATATTTTCATGGAAAATTAGTATAATTATTCAGTTGGAGATTCGTTTTCATTCCTTTTTCTAGGTTGTTAAAAAAATTTACTAAGAACTTCGTAAAGAAATAGAAACAGTTTTTGTTACAGCGATTGCAGGCTGTGACATTTCGTTAAAGGATGTCGATTTTTGTTTTAATTCCTGGTACTGAATGTCGATAAATAATTACATATCCTGTGCAAGTTTTGAATTTGAATATTTGCTTTGGAATTCAAGAAATAGTGTTCATAAATAAAATCTAAAAATTTATAATTCGTTAACATGATTTTTACAACTACAGAGAAAAAAAAGTGTGATTTATTATTCCCCATAAGAATGTTTATAATTCGTTATAAAAGATTTACGGGGAGACATATAATAGTAATCTGATCTGAAATAATTCAAAATTTTGAAACACATAACTCATTTAGCTTTGTCCTCTCCCATGATTAAAAAAATTAACATTAACCGGTTGCCTGATTACCCTGAGTTATCTCGGGTTCGCATATATTGCAGTTAATTATTATCCCGAGAAAACTCTGGAGAATCAGAATTTGACTGTCACGGTTTTATTAGACCTGGTGGAAATTAAAGGAAATATTCAGCTTTGATAAGTAGTTTGCCAAGTTTTTCTGCTTTCGTGGTCATTTTGGAGGAACTGGACATGTGTTTTTCACTGATTAGAAAACTGATTCAAGAAAATCATCGTGACAAGTTTACTGCTATGTAAGGAAGACTCACTAATAGTCCTTTACCTCTCAGGTTAATCTTAAGAAATTTTCCAGATGTTATTCTTGCTGCTGAAAAAGATCAAATCCAAAGAGATAGTATGTACTCTGTGCCCCGTAAAATAGATTTCAAATGCAAGTCAATAAGAAAAGAAACCAGATACCAGTGAATGTCAAGTAACACTTTGCGTTGTCCCTTGCTTCAAAATCTATCATCAAAGACAAATCTTTAACTTTTTCCATTTGGCCGAGGTAACTCGGGATTGTAAACTAATATTAAAACTAAATGCTTTTACACCTACAAAAAAATAAAAATTGAACCTAAAACCTACTTATTTTCTTATACTGTTTTATTTCTTTGCATTTAATAATAAAATTTAAAAATGTGATGATTTTTTGCAAGTTTTTTAAAGAAATTTGTAAGGGAAGCGGTTAAGAGAAAAATTATTAATAGATACAAAGCCGGTTGGTTAGTTGATTGCTGTCGTGTTAATTTAGAAAGTATATAGATTCATATACTTTTACCTGGTCCTCAATAATCTATGAATACAGTTCTTTCCGAAAAGGAAACTTTCCCAACCTTTGCTATAACTTTGGCCGGATAAGTCCCTATATTTTCTGCTGAAAACTCCTCCCCAGGGGCTTACAACTTCTAAATGACCTTGTACCATCTTATTTACCAAAATGACGAGTTCTTAGGCTGTCAATAGTTTTAGTGATTTCTCAATTTGTATTAAAAACACATATCTTATGTTTCATCTCAATTTCTCTCATAGTTGTGGTGAGGCGATTTAGATCAGTTATATAATTGATTCATTCATACAAGAAGTAAAATGCTCAGGATCTAAATCTGACCTCATCACATCTTTGTAAAAATACAGAAGATTATAAAATTATATTCTATGGATATTGTTGTCTTGTACGGTGGTCTCGGGCGGGGTTCTGATCCCAGTCCCAAATTAGAATCCCGCCTCCGTACTTGACATTAAATAAAAATGTACTTTTATGGAGTTATTTATGAGTCCCTAAGGGACAGTGCCCAATTAGAAGGGGTAAGGTTTTCCGCGGTCTCAAGGCGGGGGTTTAAGCAGACCAATTATATTCTTACAACTATTCCGATTGGACGATAAGAAGGAAGAGGGGACAAGGATGAAATTAATAAAATAATAAAAATCTAAAAGTTGGAAGGTGTTCGATAGTCGAGACGAGGAGAAAATCTGACAGAAAGTGTTCGGAAGTCCGACAGAAGAGGTTCGGGAGTCGAATAGACAAGACAAGTCTGACGGAAGGTGTTCAGGTCTGAGGGAAGATGTTCGGTAGTCCAGACGAAGAGAGGAGTCCGACGGAACGAGTTCGAGAGTCAAGCCAAGTCCGACAGGAAGTGTTCCTGCATCAAACAGCACGGTGGCACCCCAAACACCCAGGAGGAAGCCCCTGACCAGATCGACGAAAGATCCATAGATACCCATCAACCAGCAGTGGTCCGGGCACACCATTTTAACTCCCCAAAGGTACCCCCTTTTGCATATATTTTGAAATTGAGATTAAGTCCTCTCTCTTATTTTACATAATTACTTAAGTATTAAAAAATAATTGTCAGAACTAATTTAGAAGATTGATAAAGCATATTTTATGAAAATTAGCATCAGTTTTGTATGTACATAGATGTATATATATTATAACAAATTTATTTTTTTTATATTAAGCTAGTTTCGGATGCTGCTAATTTAGCTTTTAGTTTAGTTTCATACCTTATGTCTGTAGTTTCTCAGAACCTATGGTTAAATTTAGTACTAAAATACTTTTACACAACGCAAAAAATAAATAAATAAATAAATAAATAAATAAAATTCCACTATACATTTGATCACAGGTTACTACTCAAATAAAAACGAGGACTACACGACAATAGTCTAATTATCAACGGTATTTATATTGTCTAGAATAACGAGATTAGAATTCCTAGTTTGGATAGGATCCTATAAAATTTTAAGAGCTCCTCCAATAAAAAAGTTATAAAACTCATGTATTTTTGAAACCAAAAAATAAACAAAAACAAAAGAAGACAGCTAAATTTAAAACAAATAACAAAATAAACAAACGTTCTAAAACTTTTTCTTCCAGCCAAAGCAAGCAAACTTACCTATGTTCCTTTGGTCATCTATGATACAAGAAATTGCTACACAGGCCAATCTTTCTTAACCTAAGATATACTCGTATTTTATAAATTTTATTTGCACAGGAACAGCGTTTCAATTAAATCTAATAAATAATATAAAATTATAATGTTACAGGTTTTACGCTAAAAATAATTGTATTTTGTAAAATATTTTCTCACAAAAACTTTCCAGATAAAAAAGGAATTTTACAAATTTGAGTCAAAATGCCGCTTGTCTCGCCAGATAGAAGGCTGGTTTATCCTGTTCTAGAGTCGTCCCTGATTGCATTAAGGTTATATTCATCTTTTAGCAGTTTATTAATAACATAATGTCTCATAGAGGTAAGGATAGGGTTAAAGTTGTTTCTCGCAATCAGCGTGTCTTCGCCAAGATCCCGTGAAATTTCATCCAATATTTAGCTATTATAATTCTGGGAGCATTTTCTTGCGTGCCAAAAGACCGTGTGCAACAGTATTGTACTTTTAGTTATAAACGCTGACATTCGGTGCTTTATTATGTGATAGGATGTATGGTTGGCTGGCTGCCATATAATTTTCTCCGGGCGTAACTTCAAACATGCCTAAGGGCGGTTTTTGTCTGCACTCGTTGCGATGTTGGCTACGTAGACACACTTGTCTCGAAATTTTCAAGACGAAATTTTCGAAAATTTTCTTTTGACTTGTGTCTCGCTGCTGATGGCATGTAAGAAATGCTGCTCTTTTTGTTTGTTCAGATGTTATTGAACTAGAAAATTTTTAATGAATTTAGAAAATTAAGGTAAAAAAGGATTTAATAGAACACTTTTCTGTGGTACATAGTTGTACTGAATTTGAAATTATGTCTATTTTATTTTCACCAAAATATTCTTGGTCTTTCTACTTTTAACATTACAAAGAAATTCTGCTCTAGTCGAAACTCGTTATTATTGTTATATGAGTGAGACAATCTTTTAAAATTTATTTTAAAGCGAGCATAGACAAGTGAAACATACTTTCATTTAAAAAAAAAATGGTTTATTGCACATTAAAGATATTTTTAGCTTTTAAGCGTTTACTGTTTTTATTACAAAACAACTTTGAAATGCAAGGGTAGAGCTCTAGCGTGGTGTTTCTTACTATACAAAGTCTTTTATTGCGAATCCTGATGTAAAAAAATTCTAGGTTTAACGAGAAATGTTTTTAAAAACATTTGTTTTAACTCCTTTACATACTGATATTTTATATTAATAAACAATAATTATATAATTGTATACATTAAATTGATATTTCTGTAAAGTATGAAATATTTCAAAGCAATTTCGAATAGGTAGAGGGACTGGCTTTTTTAAGGGCACATGAGATCATGAACATTCTAACAAAATTAGAATCGAAGCACGAGTTAAATAATTGAATAATTTGATATTATGCTGTACAAGGTCTACGGGAGACAATTATTGCCATCTTGGAGATGTCAGTCTACACTGGCACATGAAAGGACCCATATACCATTGTATGTCAAAGGGTTAATGTTAATAGCTCTTTTATTTTGAATATAACTCACATTTTTCAAGAATTTGAGAAAAATCTTGATAATTATGTCTTTCTTGTTACAAGAAGCAAACTCATGTAATAAAAGTAAAAATTCAGAATTCCAAGAATGTTACGACTGATGGAGAACGGATTACAACCAGAAGTTTTCTTTAAATTAAAAACAAAAAGTACTTAGTTAAGTTTAATTTTAATTTATTACTGTGCATTAACGTATTTTTTAAACTGTTTATATTTTCTGTATACTCGGTTTTTAGAAATATCCATTTTAAATGAGTAAATTGTCCTAATTCCTTCAACTTCGTTACAAATAATTTCGACTGTAGATAGACGTACCTTCGATATCCGAGTGTGTAATGATGTGTTTGTATCTTTTATTGTGAATGTATTTAAAAAGATCATAAAATTAAAGCTATAAAAGATTATTTTACTATCTAGAAAACAATATATTAAAAGTAATTTTTTATTACATAAAACTGAGGTACTTCTGATTAATGGACAAAGTTATTTCATTTTAAAATGAAGAAAACTTTTACATAATTAATAAATTAATTATCTTTTAAATATTCTTTTAAATATACATTTTATTCTACGAAATTATCGGATTTTAATAATTTTTAATTTAGATTATTTCACTCTGTTCACAAAAAATTCCCGATATTACACTTTTGAGAAGAAAAATGTATTTTGCTACAAGTTTAAAAAATGATTATTTTTCAAAATTGCTAATTTTTTATAGTAATAGGGTAATATTAACATCAAATAAACTATGTGTTTGTGTGCTTTCTCAGATTGTAGTTGTGACTGGACCACAGTAGATCTAAACTGATAGTAGATTATTTTTTCTAACGTAGTTTTTTGTTTTGTGGAGTATATAAGCAAATATTAAAATATGATTTAAATGAGAAGCATTATGTAAATTTTCTAAAGTAGCTGAAACAATAAGATACAATGTAGAATATTTTCACATTGGTCTCTTATTAGAATAAACATAAATTTTAACATTAAGTGAATTCTGTATATAGAACTATTATTTTGGTGTTTTGAATGTGGTCATTATTAAATGCTTATATATTCTAGAACTTAGTATTATTGTAATATTAATTATGTAAATGTAGGGAAGTGGAACAGTGGAGATAGACTTGAAACCCATATTTATTATCTTTTAACACTATATTTTGGGATGTTGATCATATACCTATTATTACTGAAGTGAGCCAATTACACTCATACAAGAAAAATAGAAGTTTTTTGCAAAGAAAATAGTTCCAAATTAATTTAAGTGAATTGTTTATTATAAAAAAATTCATGAAAAACAATTTTTACTTATAAAATCTGTCTTTGAAACCCATTTTCTGCAAACAATTCTATTACATTTAGCACAATGGTTTCTACATCTGTTTCTTCTGCAGGATTATTGAACTTGACAATTCTTCCGTGCGTCAGTAGCATGAATTTCTCTCATTGGAAGGGAAGTGCTCTCAACTTCTTTTCTATATTTACTTTATACTATATTTTATAAACTTTATACTTTATATTTACTTTATACTATATTTATTACTATATTTATTTATTTTCATATACATTGTATGAGTCAAATTGGCTCACAACCGTGAAAATATTTATACCACATTTGATAATGTGAAATGAAGGGGTCTGCGGGGAAGAGGAATGAAAGTTTACATGTATTTTATTACATATATTTAACTAAAAACCAACGTATGTTTTTGAAAAGTGATATTAAAGTTTTATATATATATATATATATAGTGATCAATTTTTTACTGAGTCAAATTGGCTCGGTCCGTAAATCTATTCTACTCTAAACAACGATACAGGTCTCGTTAGTCCTCGGGAACAAAACAATAGACCGTAGCTCTCGAAACTAAACCCAATCAAACTAAACATCGATATCAAGTTTGACACCTTAAGTTCAATGTATGAAATCCAGTTTGAATCATGACCCTTAAGTTATTATCCTCTGGTATCAGTCACCTTTTTGACATTGTTTCAAAAGGCGAATCTCTTTTGCCTTTAACCATCATCAAGCCATTCCTGAAGGAGCAGTGAAAATTAACTAAATCAAGTTTAACATCTGTATTAAGTTTGATATCTACTTGTGTTCAATAATATGGTTTGAAATATGGTATTTGAATTATGACAGTTTAGTTCGTATCCTCTGTCATCAGTCACCTTTTTGACATTGTTTCAAAAGGCGAATCTCTTTTCTCTTTAACCATCATTAGGCCATTCCTGAAGGAGCAGTGAAAATTACTCTTATTCTTCCAAAGAAACATTTATAACTTCTGAATCTGAGTCTTAGTGCGATGCCGGTTTACGATTCCTTGGAGATTTCTCGCTGTGCACGGTATTTATGAGCATTGTTTATCTCTATCTCCATTAGGTGCGGGGAATGATGCATTAATAGGTTTTGAAACCTTTCCGGTTTCGACCAGAGTTATTTGGCTTTGATGGAAGAGAAGAGTCTTTTCAATAATTTTTAGAACACGATTTCATTCATGTCTCTTATTGAATAAACTTGAGAAATTTTTGGTGACAACATATTCGTACAGGTAGCTTTAGTGGCTATTAGAACATTATACAGGGCTGTTTTATATTCAAAATTCCATATTTTCAATAATAAAAGACACGGAATGGTAAGAAATACATGAATATTAAAGGAAAATTAGGAATTAAATGGTGCTCATATGTTTTTCACGAAGTTATTCGGCAGCAATAATTTATAATGTTGTCCACGAAGTAAAAACGTTTTTGTGCTGCCGTTTGCACGTTATGGATCTGTAATTACCTCTGAAATTTAATTCGTGAAAAGTTCTAATATATCAACCATCTCTCCAACTTTATTTTTCTGTCAAAGTACTGACCTATCCTACTGAGATACAGTGGATAGAATGGAACTACTTTGAATTTGAAACGGCAGCAATGGATCAGATGACTTGAAGTTACACAGCTGGCCACCTAAGATACCTGATATCTTCCCTGAGATTTCGTCTTTGAGTTATTTGAAAAAGATAAAATGTCTGTACCAGTATTAACCCACAAATTTGTGTGAACTGAAATAACTTTGTAGAACTGTACATCAGCAAATGCTGTATAATAAATTGCCAGTCACAATTTACAACATGTTTGGCAGGAATTAACATGCCGTAGTTATATTATATGTGTAACTGACAGAAGTTATATTAAACACATGTTAAAAAAACTTCGTTTCCCTTTGTATTCCTGTATTACTTCTTCATGCGCTACTCATGTGACATTTATTTATGAAAAAAAGAGCATTTTAAAATCAGATGATTCCTTTTATGTAACCATGTATATTATTTGAAATTTAACTTGAATTTAACATGTTTTTCGTTTATGATGTAATGTTAAGGCATAAATAAACATACCCATTGTACCT
>CM063506.1:2331375-2378875 GCA_032207245.1 Pardosa pseudoannulata
TTTTACGTTTGTAATATATTATACAAGGAGTTTTTTTACAACATTTTTAGCAGTGTGCGTTTACAGTTTTGTTACGTAAAACTATAATTTCTTCCCTAACAGAAGCAAATAGTAAAATGTTATTTTTTGAAAATATAAATGACATTTTCAGTGATCCTATGATTATTAGCGATGCCAGTTTGTCAATACATAAGGAAAACATTTTAAAATGGTCGTAGTTTTGATACACAAACATAAGTATATGTGTGTGAGAGTTTGTATACGTGAGAGTTTATATACACGAGAGTTTATATACTCTCGTGTATATAAACTATTGTGTATACTTATTTTATATCTGGGTGATATTTAGCATTATAATTTCATTTTCAAGAGATATTTTGCGTTTGTAATATGTTATACAAAGAGTTTTTTTTTTTACAACATTTTTAGCAGTGTGCGTTTACATTTTTGTTCCGTAAAAATATAATTTCTTCCCTTACAGGAGCAAATAGTAAAATGTTATTTTTTTGAAAAAAGAAATGACATTTCAGTGATCCTATGATTATTAGGGATGCCAGTTTGTCGATACATAAGCAAAACATTTTTAAATTGGTCGTAGTTTTGATTCACAAACAGACATATGTAGGGCAGTACCTAGGACGTGGCAAAGGTGGCATTTGCCACAGGCGCATCAGTCTTAAGGGCACCGCACCTTGAGGAAAAGGGGGTCCGAAAGAGGATGATTCGCCGTAAGTAGAAATAAGGAAAAGATGAAAAATAATATATCTTATTATAAAATCCAATGTGTTTAAAAATCACTTTTTTATGAATTTTCTCATCTTTTTAAAATACTTCTTGAGACTAAGCTTGTTATAGATTTTTACAAAATATTTACCAAACATCCCTAATATGCTTTAATATGAATCCGGACATTCGTTTTAAATTTTGAATTTATTAAAGTTATTAAGACTGAATTTAAATTTAGAAATTTGCCACTTTTTTATGAAAATTCAGCATCCAAATAAAAAATATTTCTCTCAAATAAACGATTCAGTTGAACAGCAAAATAATAATCCCAAAAAGTTAAAAAATGTTTTTTAGATATTAATAATTTAAAAATAGAAAAATTTTTTAAAAATTAATATATTAGGAACATTTTAAGAATTAACAAAATATTTTAAGTTCATTCTGAATATATGATATAGCATAAAAATATGTTTACTTATTTTTCAGTATATTTGTTGTAGAGACACAGACTAGTTATTTGCAACTGGAGCTACAGGATCTAGTTACGGCTCTGCGTATATGTGTGTGAGAGTTTATACACACACACACATGTGTGTGTGTTACAAACATACATATATTCCCATACACACAAATGCGTATGTACGAATATTTGTAGTGTATCAAAAATTTTTGTCCTAAATTTCCTAAAAAATCACAATTCACGATCTACTTTTTAATCTTTATTTTCCCATCCATGAAAATTTAATCATGAGTCAAATTCATTGAGATTTGATTCTTTCTAGTCTTCTCAAAACCCAAGCCTGTATTAATATCTGATTCGTGCTGCCTTTTATACACTTTATTCTAAATCCTATGTCAGATCTCCCAAGAAAAACCAAATACTTTTGCAAATTACATGCAGTAGGACAATGCTTGCTGCCCAAAGTGCATCTGTAATGTTTTAACAGCTGTAGCAAATTTGCTATCATATGTAGCCTCCACATTATGGCCAATTGTTCACCACTTCCTGATGGTGACCTCGAAAGATTTAGAGCCATTTTTATCCACTTGACTTAGGACCTTTTAGAGCGTTTTCACGTGACTCCGTTATGAAGACATTCGTAGTTTCTCATTGCTTCTAGAGGTTAGACTTCTAAGAGTGGGTCCTCGTAATTTAGAGGAAAGGACTAAGCAGAAGACTCCCAGGCTCGGCCTTCCACTTCCAATGGTGACGATTGAAATCGTATGTAGCCTCCACACTATGGCCAATTGTTCACCACTTCCTGATGGTGACCTCGAACGATTGTTCACAGGTTGCATCCACACGCTGGGCCAATAAATGAGCCAAACACGTGGATTCGTCTATAGGGTCTACTGCGCACTTTAGTTGCTTATCTGGCTGCCTTTGATCATTGGAGAAAACAGCCTCGGAAGCCATCGTCTGCCAAGGCTATTTTATTGTCTGTTACCATTGACCACGATAAACTATACCCCCTCCAGACGGTGGTGATGGCTTGCAGTGGACCATACTGTGGATGTGCCTTTAGGATCTCTCCCATGAGTAGAATATCACGTGAATAGTCAAATTTCAGGGAGGTTAGTCTCAGTCCTTTAGATTCAAGCCAATTCTTGACTTTGTCGGACGTGTTTAGTGTCTCTCTGAGAAGGGGATGGGGAAAAATTAAAAGATTTTTTTTACACAGATATCGAATGCATAACATTTCTAATTTCTTTCTATGGTAATATTTCTCTTATGTATAAAAGAAAATTTTATGATTTTTTTTCATTTCTGAAATGTTTTTATCTTTAACTAATATGTATGCAAAGAACTCCAATTCAGCTTCTTTTATATTTTTCAAATCTCCCCAATGGATCTTGATTGGAGCTATAGAGATAAAAATAAAAATAGGCTCTACCTAAAGTCGTTTTTGTAACTTAGTTACTAAAAACGACTGAAAATGCATTAAAATTCTATATAAACTTTCATTAATTCTTATTTTCTCGAATTTTATACGCATAATTCGAAAATGTGAATGTGAAACTTCCTTATTGATTCAAATCCAAAGAAGCAACTGATTCTAATAAATATTCATTTTACCTAGCGCTGTGTTTCCTCTGTGGAGCAATTTTCCACGATTTTCTACAATTTGGAACTTGATGATTGATTAAATCTGCTCCACTCTATTTTTCATGCTCAGTTATTCGATTTCCAATGATTCACACTGGGTTTGATTTTTTTTAAAGTTATTTCTGCAATTTTATTCATTTTATGTTATAGGTCATTATCCGCTTCACACTCAGGCTTCGGTCTGAATAAGTTTCCCAAAGGATTAAATTTATTTAAAAATTAATATTAGTTTGACTATATATTACATATTCAGCAAGGAAAAAGTCTACCATAAATGTATTTATTATTTATGTTGTTTCTGAATAGAATTTATAAACGTTTTAGAACATTTATTTTTAATTAAATTATGGTGTCAAAGAGCATTGTCCCTACTAA
This sequence comes from Pardosa pseudoannulata, assembly GCA_032207245.1. NCBI lineage: Eukaryota > Metazoa > Arthropoda > Arachnida > Araneae > Lycosidae > Pardosa > Pardosa pseudoannulata. The sequence continues at coordinate 2,334,584 of CM063506.1, forward strand.
ACTAATATAATCACTTTTAAGAACACTTTTCCAGATTGTTTACATTTTATAACTTATGACGCATATGTATTGTAACGAATTCTCGTTACATTAAATTTCCAGATACAGACTTATCTACTACCGTGAGAAAAACCGGCATAAGGTAGAAATAGCAAACGTGCCTTTTGTGAACACTTGAACCTAGAATAGGATGTTAAATAGAGGATTGTTAACACTGAGGACCATCTCAATCATTCTGTCTGAGAAAAATTCATTAGGATGCTGGTGAAGTGTTTCCAGTGTCAGTTTCAATGGCATCCCGAAGAAAGACACTCACAAGGTAGAAATCCTCAACATTGTAAGGGAAGCAGCAATACTTCCCTACCTTGTTCTCCAAAGGTTTGTCCAGAGACATCGATTAATGATCGGCGAGATTTCTCCTAATTACTGTAAACTCCCCTTGTAACCGGTCTTACACCTGTCCAGCTAGAGCTAGTCTACAAGCGGTTTCTTCACCAATTCATCAACCAGAGTTCGATCAGCTGAGATGGAAATTTGTGGTCTGACGACGATATAAAAAGACCGGAGTTCATGGCCTTTTGGATCGATCGAGTCTCCTGTGAACTAACTCATCGGCTGCCAGCGTCGGGAGAGCGACTGAGAGTGTCCTCCTCCCCCCTTTTTTTCTCTTCAAACGATGAGGAAGCTGATTCCTGCAACGATTATCATTTCATTTGTAGATATTCATCGTTTTCATCTGTCTTCATCCTAACTTTAATATTTAGTGTTTGTAATAAAGATCTTTTGACCACCTAACCGGAACTTCGCAACCCAGGGCCTTTGGTCACGCAAACGGAGATTGGCACCGTAAGCCTTGGCCCCCTAGGGCTGTTGATCATTTTTAATAAATAATAAATAAGTAAAGATATTTAGTCTATATGTAAGTCTCCGCTATCCTTTCTCCAGCTCAATTATAGCTAAAGTCGCTACAGTATACATATATAACACATAGATTTGTTCAGAACTTTCAAATGAAAACACACGTATACAGAAAATAGAAAAAAAGTACTTGGTCCCTGCTTCTAAATTACGAGAAACTACGTTTTTGCATTGTCTAGGCAATAATGCTGGCTGCCCACAGTAGTTGGTGTTCCTACAATAAAAAATACCAACAATTTCCATTGCATGCTGTTTTGTATAACACACTCTTGTATCTTATTATTATTTAGTCCACATAGAAATTCTAAAATGCGATAGTCGAAAAGTTTAAAAAAAATCTTTAATACTAGCATCTAGCCCATCATATGACGGGATCTGTAAAATTTTTGATTTTCCAGAATTATAAAGTACCCTATGAGGCAGGTAAAAAGTGGTTTGTTTTTTGGCTGAGTATCTGGTACACGCTCAATAATTTGTTTATCTTCATACTCTAAAGTCTCCCGATACTAAATGCAGTTTAGAATCCTGTTAAATTCATTTAGAATGACAATTCAAAGTTTTCCTAGCTACATCAAAATTATTGTTATTTAATAAATGTTGTTCCATTTTACAACTATGCTGAATAAAAATTACTCGTTTTAAACTTTACTCACTGAATTTACTGAATTCTGCTTCAAAAATCCAATATGTATGCCTCTATCCATTCTAGGTCTTTTGAACACCAAGGAATGTAATTGGTTTAATGATGTGGGTTCGGGCAAAATCTTCGAAAGTTTGCCGAAGTTTAACAGCGATACTCGGAGAGCGATGTCAAATAGCGCGAGGTACAGATAAATGCCAAACAGTTAGCGAGCTAGATCAGTGATAGAGCCATCACAGATGGAGCTGTTTGAATGCCCCCGATAATTCAATGTACATTGATTGAATCAAAGAAATCTTTGAAATTGAAGATCTCGATTACAAGTCATTCCGGTTCAATTCTAAAAGACTGTGTTTCAAACATAAGATACGAAAGCGATCGAAATAGATATGCTCCGTCCCCAAATATTGAAATGACCATACGGGGAACCATTTCCTTTTTTACATTTTTTGGCTGAGAATTATCTGGTACACGCTCAATAATTTGTTTATCTTCATACTCCTCTAAAGTCTCCCGATACTGTGAATGCTGCTTAGAATCAAGATGAATTCATTTAGAAAGATAATTCAAAGTTTCCTTAGGTACTTCGAAATTATCGTTGAGTACTATGCTGAATAAAAATTACTCGTTTTAAACTTTACTCACTGAATTTACTGAATTCTGCTTCAAAAATCCAATATGTATGCCTCTATCCATTCTAGGTCTTTTGAACACCAAGGAATGTAATTGGTTTAATGATGTGGGTTCGGGCAAAATCTTCGAAAGTTTGCCGAAGTTTAACAGCGATACTCGGAGAGCGATGTCAAATAGCGCGAGGTACAGATAAATGCCAAACAGTTAGCGAGCTAGATCAGTGATAGAGCCATCACAGATGGAGCTGTTTGAATGCCCCCGATAATTCAATGTACATTGATTGAATCAAAGAAATCTTTGAAATTGAAGATCTCGATTACAAGTCATTCCGGTTCAATTCTAAAAGACTGTGTTTCAAACATAAGATACGAAAGCGATCGAAATAGATATGCTCCGTCCCCAAATATTGAAATGACCATACGGGGAACCATTTCCTTTTTTACATTTTTTGGCTGAGAATTATCTGGTACACGCTCAATAATTTGTTTATCTTCATACTCCTCTAAAGTCTCCCGATACTGTGAATGCTGCTTAGAATCAAGATGAATTCATTTAGAAAGATAATTCAAAGTTTCCTTAGGTACTTCGAAATTATCGTTGAGTACTTCCCAATTTTTTGCTACAGTAATTAATTAAAGTAAAGGAATGAAACTATCATTTCCACTACATACTGGAGGTAGACAGAATATATTGTTAATACAGGTAGTAAAATTGTCATTGCAATAAAAAATAATCGATGATTAAAGTTAACATTATCCCATATGTACCTAATCTATCATTTAAGCTAAATTTAAAACAAAAATTACTTAAGTCATATCTTTGTTCAGTAATAAAACGTATGAAAATAATGCAGACGATATTGAAATAATTTAAAATAAGAAATGATTAAATGAGATGGTTAAAGGAAAGACGTCATAATGCTAGAAAAATGTTATTTTTGAAGAAGTGGATTTCGAACGTTTTGAAGTCGACAGGATTTTTCACTGTGATATGATGTGTGATCACTGTGCATAGTTATACCAATTTATTTTAGAATAGGATCGATAGGAGAAGATACATTTCACTCTCTTTAAATTTTGCGTGGTGTGCGTAAAGAACAAATCAAGTAATAATTTTTTTATTCAGATGTAGGTTAGCGAGACAATTCTTCTAAAGTTTACCTTTCAATCTAAAATTCATTCATTCGTCACTTAAGATAAACAGTCATTCTGTTTATAAATCAAATAGTCCTGTGCTCCGAATGCGTTAAATACATTTTCAGTCAAACTGATGTTAACTGAATTTATACTGTTTGAACTATTGTATCTGTCAGATCGACATAATTTCAAAGGTTTGTCTAAAATGGCACAAGAGTTGTTACTATAAATCCCGTTGATTAAAATGTATAATCAGATCAATTTAAGAAGTATATTTTTATATCAAAATAAATCAAATATGCTATTTAATACTTTTAATATTAGTGTAAGCTGTATATTTTGTTACATAGATTGATAATTTGTAATAGTTTTTAATTATAAACTTATGAGTTGTTAATGTTAAATATTTAAATGTACTTTCAGCATTAGACTTTCAGATTTAAAAAGATATTCAACTTTATTTTGATATACATAATTAACTTTTAAGTCAGGTATAAGATTGACTTCACGATGGGTGGTTTGCAGCCATGGCCCATAAAAATGACACCGTTTTAATTAAATACCTTCATTAACAGAACGTTGTAGGACGGGTTCGCACTTCATCATAGGGACCGGACAAACTGAGGGGTCAGGTAGAATGAAGTCATAAGTAAAAGACTTTTAACACCTAGGTCAACATCTCAGTAAAAATCTGTGGGGAAATTGGCCTCCGATAGCATGCATCTAATTTTTGTTTGGAGGTTTCCTAAATTGTCCGCTAGGGCAATGTAGAATTATAATTGCTTAGACCCCTTCTCTAAGGGCGTAAACTGTAGCCCCAGTGGTCAATTTAGGTTAGGGGTTAAAAAGGGGAAAGCAAAAGGACAAGGGATTTCATGCCCTTGACTTAAGTTTATAAAACCCCTGAGAATTTTCTAGGGCTATCTTAAGGGTTTTATACAAAATGCCTACCTTAGTTTCCCGATCTAGCTTACTTTTTCTTACATATATATATATATATATATATATATATATATATATATATATATATATATATATTATATATTTGTATGTATATATATTTATAAACATATATATATATATATACACATATATATACATATATATGTATATATACATATGTGTGTTTATATATATATATATATATGCATATATATACATATATATATACATATATATATATGTATATACACATATGTGTTTATATATATATATATATATATATATATATATATATATATATATATAACATAAATATATTTTTTAGATATTTTGTGAGTAAGTGAATGTATTCATTTTCACTTGACATCGTACTTAACTTGAGTAGGAAGTGACTCCTTTTCTGTACGCAGGAAAATGTCAAAAACTTTTATCTCCTATAGAGCGCCCTTAAAATTTATGCATGCAAGTGATTATCTAGAACTAATTGCACCGAACGATTACCGAATGGTTAGAGCACTACTCATAGGTCCCAGATTTCAGGCTCGAAATCTACTCTTGTCTGTTCGTAACCGATTGAAATCGACTTTAAGCATTAGATCTCTGTCTCATTAGCTCTCATGTAGCGAAACAGTAGGCCATAGCACTCCAAACCAACGAAATCAAACCAGAACCAATTTATGCAGAAACCAAATGGATCAACCTTCAACGGCATTTCAATGTCATTTTATGTTGCACGAAATCCTTCACGAGGAGTTTCACTGGATGAGTTTTAGCAACTTTTATATGGGCTTGGGAACTGAAATACAATATCATGGATGATATTTCCTAAAAAAGATTATGATGTCAGAGACATTGCATCTTCTTTATTCCTCTTTGTTATACAAAAAAAGAGTGTTTTATGACAAGGTGAGAGAAATATAAATATATATTTTAGATATTTTTGGGGTAAGTGAATGTGTTCATTTTCATTTGACATCGTACTTAACTTGAGTAGGAAGTGACTCCTTTTCTGTACACAGGAAAATGTCAAAAACTTTTATCTCTTGTAGCGCGCACTTAAAATTTATGAATGCAAGTGACTTTCTAGAACTGATTACACCGAACGATTACCGAATGATTAGAGCACTGCTCATCGGTGGCAAATTTGAGGTTCGAATTCCACTCTTGTCATGAATGTTCGGCTTTAAGCAGTAGGTATTGGTTTTAGTAGCTCTCGTGTAACAGTTGACCGTAGCGTTCCAAATCAACGAAATCAAACCAGAACCAATTTATGCAGAAACCAAATGGATCAACCTTCAACGGCATTTCAATGTCATTCTATTTTGCACAAAATCCTTCACGATGAGTTTCATTGCATGGATTTTAACAACTTTTATATGGGCTTGGGAACTGAAATAGGCCGAACGATTACCGAATGATTAGAGCACTGCTCATCGGTTATGTTGCTATAATTTTTCATACTCGAATGCAATCGAGAATTGAAAATAACAATGTAAAAGCAAAGAAAAAAACAATCGTTTTATTGATATTTATCATTTACACGCGATTGTAAGCTATAACACTAACTTATTCAAGTATGAAATATATATATTTTTTTCTAAATTCAACGTCCTAAATTGTGTTTCTTACATTGAAAAAATTCATTTTTTGCACGGGATTTTTCAAAAAAACTGTGCATTAAGAGGTTAAATTATACAATCCTAATAATCTCCCCAGTCGTCTTGTGAATATGACAGAGATATAGCTCTGGGAAGACTCTCCTGTGCTGTCTGCGTATATTTTTAGTTTATTTGCTGGAATATGTATGGTATCCGCTGACAAAGAGTATGTATCGACAACTGATTCGAAAAGATATTTTTGATGTTCTGAATCAACTCGCGGTGGTCGATCAGCTTCTCTGTATCTTATTTTTTTAAGGCGATGAACTTTCAGCTGGATGAATTAGACTGAAGACTCTACATTTTTAGCTTACTGACTTCTAAAATATAAACAAGAATGAGAACGAAATGTTTTTAATAATATTCATCATCCTGTGTTGAATATAATTAGGATTTATCATATAATATTACTTTTAACAATAAACATTTGTAATCAATTTAGTAAATAGATATATTAAAAACAAAATAAAGTTTTGAAAGTCGATTATTTCGTCAAGTCCAAACTGAATATTTGTATTTTTTAAGGAGTTCATATCAATTATAGAAAACTAGTTACTCTTTTTACCATTTTTAGAGAATAATGTAAAGTTTATTAAGGCACTTTAACATGACATTTTATTTTTATATAGCTTTAAAGATCCTAATGAATTTCCAATATGTAGTTCACACTAAAATGGAGGATTTACTTTTCAATTTTTTATTCTTGGAATGTATCTAGTTTCAATAAAAAAAATATTTTCAAATTTTAATAACACTACATTAATTACTTTTAAGTATTTCAGCACTTAAATATTATTAAAAAACGGATAATTCATTTTGTGACCTAGTTTCGGTTTACATCCTTTTAATAATAAATCTAAAAAATCCCTTTGTAAATTATCAAGTTTATGTTAAGGCAGTGAGTGCACGCTTTACCAGTTTATTGATTATTTTCTTAAATTCATCCTACTGCTATTATATTTTTAGAATAATTAATTGAAAACATCGGTTTCTTTGAGATATATATATATATATATATATATATATATATATATATTATGCATTATAAGTCTCCATGGGGAGAGCAAGTTCCCCTACACTTCAAGATTTTTTTTCTATACTCTGGTAGGGTATAGTTTTTAAAGGACTATTTCCTTTTTAACAAAATCAGTAGTAAAAATTTACTCGGTATCGTTGCACATCTTTCTAATTCAAGGGAGACTAAGATAATATATATATATATATATATATATATATATATATTCATTAGATGAACTGTAGTGTATACGTATGACAATAGAATGTTTACTTTTATGTTCCATTTTAGTATACAGTGCCTGATGCTGTTTGGGAAGGACATGTTTTAAATAGTATAAAGACCCAATTATTATACATATTTATGCATCATTTTGAGAGTTTTTTCACTAGCAGCTAGTTTTTTATTTGTAAATGACCAATTAATCTAACCTTTCTGTAAAAAATATTTTTTAAAGTTAAGTATAATTTTGTTATTTGAATTATAAAAGCATCTAGCTTTGTGACTGAAACTTTGTTGTAAATTAAGTTCTCTCAGTGTGCACATTTAATCTAGTAGTCTCTAATTCATCTTCTTAAAGTAGCTAGTCTAATAAAATGAGCTTTTGATATGTTCTTTACATCTATGGTTAAGTTTTACTACAAATGGGCTGATTAGACTGGAATCTGCATCTTGATGTCAGTTCTAACCAGTGTTAAATAGGCAGGAATGAACAGATAATTTCATACAACAAAAGACATATAACAAAGAGTCATTCCTGTTTGCTGATCATCTAGGGTGCAAATTAGAGATTCATTTATAAATGGTCTGTCCAATTAATACTTGATCATAGCAAGGAATCCAGTTTTATTATTGTTTAATGAATACGTAAAGTTAAAAAATCTCTAAAATGATTTGTAATTGCAAGAAAAAATTCAAATTCACTGCTAGATATCTGAAAGCATCAAAGTTTTTGTTTCTATTGGTTTGATATTTTATTTTCTGTCCTGAAGAAGAGGATTTTCTATACCTTAAAAGGACTCTATACATTTCCTTGTCCTTTATTTATGCATTTTTAATCTCACTTATCTAGAGTTATCTCTGTTAACTTTAAACATAACTTGTAGCTTTCATTAGAGGTAGCATTGATTACAGATATTACAAAGTCGATAAGATTGTTCGTGAGTTAAGAAACTCACTGGCAGGAAACTGCAAAAACTGTAAGTTTGAGGTTACCTGCTAGAGAGTCTCTTTTCTGTCCCGAAGAAGAGACTTCGTCAAGAAAGCTTTAAATTTTTTTTTTCTCTTTTCTTGCATTTTAACCGGCAGTCTCGCTGACCTGATATTGTCTCATTTCTTCTCCCTGATAACGTAATGTATCATTACCTTTGGAGGCAACATAAATGAAACATGTTTCAAAACTTCATAACTTTCATCGTCAATGCTGGAAAGAAACTGGCAGAAAACTACAAAAATATGATCGCCTGCAGTTTTCTGCCAGCGAGTTTCGTTCTTCCTTCTCTGCCTGAAGAAGAGGATTCTTGTACTCCGAAACGGTTCTTTGCTTTCTTTTGCGATTTATTTATGCATCTTTTTGTCCCGTTGGTCTCACTTATCTACAATTGTCTTTATCTCTTTTTCCTTTCAACGTAATGTATCAGTATCATCGGAGGTGGCATTGATTACCGATTGGAAAAGCGTATCCTAATCGCCCTCAAATGTATTCCGTGCTTTCATGTGCGATGCATTTTCTCCCCTGTCCTGTGAATGGAAAAGGAATGTTGAGTTTGGCGAGCGATTAAAAGACGCATTTTCAAATCCCTTTGCTCTTGGATGGGGGGAGGAGAGAAGTCATCGATTTATCGATGTCTCTCTAACTCCTTCCGTCACTCGTGATTTTCTCTTGTACTGCAAGCTATGACTCCCATTTTTTGTTGTCTAACTGGAATGCTTTTCTCACGAATTGGATAAAAGTTGCTCGCATTTTTTAAAGAAATACCGGATTTTTTCCTGACTTTACAGTGGACACTGAAAGCTTTAATCAGTTCGTCAATTTGAGAGATATCAGATCCTTTGTTTGTTTAACATACAAGACTTATGTCAGATTTCTCAAATACACGGCTTCTTAATTATGCAATAGGTTACCCATATATAATTCTAAGTTTTATGGCAATTATAGAAATGGCTAATGTTAACATACCTACAAAGATCCCTGTTCTCGTGTGAAAATAAAAAATCAAAAACTTACAAATTTACACATTTATTCTATGGAAATAAAGCTTGAATAATAACCAATGCTTATACTTTTGTTATAAGCATTTATAATAAAAAATGCTTATAATAACAAAAGTATAAGCATTTGTTATACATGTGTATACACATTTGTTACACTTTTGCATTTATTATTTAGCATTTGTTATACATTTAAGTTCCATCAAGTATTAGTTGGAAGCCTAGTGGCTTTGGGGTAGCGCTTCGAACTCCCACGACACAGGTCCGGGGTTCGATCCCCGGGCTGGGCAAGGTGGTTTCAGCCTTTCATTCTTTCAGCAGGTAGAGGAACCACGCGTGCTTGGGAACTAGACACTGGGGTTTCTAGTTCCCAAGCACGCGTGGGGTTCCACGTTAGATTGACCACCTAGCAGGAGTATATGCTTCGCACCCCAATAACCTTGGTCACGTAAACGGAGATTGGCACCGTAGGCCCTGCCCCCCTAGAGGCTGTTGCGCCGAGAAGTTTAGTTTTAGTTTTTCAAGTATTAGTGGTTCACGACGGCCCTTCCATAGTTACGGGTGTGACACATTGAACTATTTTTTATCACTTCTTCTATAAAGAATTAAATATTCCAAATATAAACTTTTTTCTGGAGCAATTATAACACCTAAAGAAGAATTTTGCAAAAAATAAAGAATTTTCGTTTCTTCTTTAAGAGTTTAAAAATTATGTGCTGTTACGGGTATGAAAATTGCATAGAACTGTCACACCCATAATGGTATATTTATAATTTTTAAACATGTAAACAAGAAACGGAAATTCTTTAATTTATGCATGTAGTTCTAACTGTCTACGGTCTACTTTTTTGCAACACGAGGGATAATGAGACTGGGACCTACTACTTAAAGCCGATTCCGAACGACTACGAACAACTATGCCACAGTGAGATTCGAATTCATGAATTCCAGTACCGAAAATAAGCTCCCTAACCATAAGGCCATCGTACGTCAGGATAGAAATGAACAAGTAAACAATCATTTTCAAGTTTCCGTTGGAAAGAATATTAATTTTTGTTTATGTTGTAGATTTGCAAGAAAAAGATACAAAGAGTTATATCTTTTTTTATCATTTGTAAATCAATGTTTTTCTGTGCGATCATTATTTTTATCTTGTATATAAACCCGCCTCCTCTCGAAAAATAATCATATGTTTTCAAAGATCACATTATAGCGTGCTTTAACTTTTTTAAAGAATAGTTGTTTGTTTCGAAGATATGCGGTATTGTCTTCATAAAACAACTTGAGGAAATACTTTATCAAAAGATACATGCGATTGCACGTTTTTCACCTGATACGTGTTTATTTTCACTGGTTATTTTTTAAACATTCAATGCATTTTCCCGAAATCCTAAGTGCTACTTTTTATACCTTTTTACTTATTCTTTACTTATTCTATATAACAAAAAATTTCATCATAACGAATATTAACTCTGGTGGTAACTGCTAGGTAGCAGTTCACTACAACAATACAACAGGTTGATCTTAACGTATTCATATTCAGATGTAACAATGATTTTTAAACAGTTGATACACTGATTTTAAAGTCCGTTTTAAATAAACAAAAACATATATTTGTTATTTGCATACAATAATTGAGTATTATTGCTGTTTATTACATCCTGGTACGGAGTAAAGGAAATATTGTAATCGTGAAAATTTTTGGTTTATAAGGAAGTATCTGTATGATGGAAGATCTCAAAATATCGGATATTAACTGCCTGGGTCTCCCCCAGATGGCAGTACTTGAGCTTTTTTCCAAAGCATACCGTTGCCTGAAGAAATACAACTAACTTTGAACATGGAATTTAATATTAAGATGATAATTCTGTTGATTTATCATACAGTTAAATTTAAAAAAAAAATGTGTTTTTAATAGGTGTACAGTGAAGTTACGCGTTGTTCAAATCAGATTTTTGCTTCCAACTTACATTATTCTTCAGTATTTCAAAACAGCACTTACGTCGGTGTTTAGTTATGTGTACGAAATAGAGCTCCCGTTTAATACTCCCTTTAAAACAATCGAATCACCATTCTTCTCACGTTATTTTAAGAAGGCATTGATTACCAATCGGCAAACATTTCCTAATCGTTTGCGAAAGCATTTCTTCCCTTTTATTGACGATGCATTATGTTCCTCCTCTGCTCTGCAGGACGAGGAATGCGTTTGCAAACGATTAAAAGACGCATTTCCGATGACTCGAATTCTTTTACCTCTTGGGGATTCATCGATTTATCGATACATGTAACCCTTTCCCGTTCTCCAGTCGGTCGTGACTTTCTCTTGTTTAGCAAGACTGCTTTTTTTATTATTTGCGTATTTAGAGGAGTTATTTTTTATTTTCGTCGAGAAAAGAAATTTCTACAAAATAAACTAAAAACGTCCATATTTTTTATTGTCTTAAGTCAGGTGCGTTAATTTTTTTATGATTTTCTCAATGATGTGTGAAAATCGTTCTCGTTTTTAGTTCTTTCAGGGGGGCCGAACGATGGCCGATTGGTTAGGGTGCTGGCATTCGGTAACGGATTTCGTGGTTTCGAATCCCACAGTGGCATGGATGTTCGTAGCCATTCGGACGCGGCTTTAAGCTGCAGGTCCCGGTCTCATTAGCCCTCGTATTGCAAAATGTAGACCGTAGCACACCAAATCAAACCAAACCAATCTATCAGGGGGGAAAAGACTTCGAAATCTTGTATGTTCTGCAGTGGTGTGTCTATTATAAAAATTAAAAAAGCATGGTTTATTACTACACCCACTATAAATTCTACTTACTGCACTATTAAAGATAATACACCGAGACTACGTTAGGAATTGCAGTAAAACAATAAAGTTTTCCGAACATTATGTTTCATAAATATTAATCTTAAAGGAAAAATTCATAAAGATTTAAGGTATTGTTATAAATGCCCTAAAACAGTTATTTATTAGCACTTTAGTCCGGAGTATGAATTAAAATAGAGTATGATCTGTTACTACACCCCCTCTGGTATCACTATAATTGGTTAAATTCTGTTTATCACACTGTTTAAGAATGTACAACGAGAATTACGTCAGGAATTGCAGTAAAATAATAAAGTTTTCCGAACCTTTAGACCTCATAAAAATATAATTATTCAAAATATTTATAACCTCTAGATTTAAGATGTTATTACTAAGTAGTCCTTAAAACAGTTATTTATCCTTACCTTAGTCCGAAATATGAAATAGAAACGCATACTAAGGGATAAACGTGCACAGTCTACATATTATTTATTAATAAACGCAGATTACGAGCTGCGGCAGCATAATCGGCAAAGACAGAGGTCTCATAATATGAGAGCTACAGGTTCGAGATTCGAGCCGACTAAAGTTTCACTTTTATCGTTAATGGTGACTGCGGCATGTGAAATATGTTCGTGGTGACAATGTCTTCCAAGTTCCCAAACGATGTTTCAAGAGGTTGTAAGCCAAGCCTGGGAGTCTTCCTTGGTCCCTAATTCAGAAGACCTACGTTTAGTTCTAGAACCTGAATAACATCCATTCAATATATGCTGAAGTTATGATGAATTCCAGAGAGTAAATATATGTGTGTGTGTGTGTGTAGTAAGACGGACTACACGATGGGTGCTTGCAGTCTTGGCCAATAAATATGACATCATTTTAGGCAAAGACCTTTATTAGCAGAACGTTGGAGGACGGAACCACTTCATCATAAGGACAGAAGAAACTGAGAGGTCAGCTAACATAAAGTTCTAAGCAAAAAGCACTTAACACCTGGGTCAACATCTTAGTCAAAATCCCTGGGAAAATATGCCTCCAAAAACGTGCATCTCCTTTTTGTTCTGAAATTTCGTAAATTGGCAGCCAGGGCAGTATAAAGCTTTAATTGGTTAGACCCCTTTCCTGGGGATATGAAATGTAGTCCTAGTGGTCAATTCTGGTTAGGGGTTTAAAAGAGGTAAGCAAAGGAAAGCGGGGGCTTTTGCCATTGACTTGATTTGAAAACCCCTGAGGATTTTTTTGGTCCTTAATGAGGGCCGTCTTTGGGATTTTATACAAAATAACCTACATAGTTTCCCGATCTAATATACGTTTCCTTACACATAAAGTTAAAGAAACTTTAAATGCTACAGATTGTTCTCATTAGACATGAGCTGTAAGTTAAAAATTACTCGATGTCATTTACAATGTCAGTGAGGTTTAGTAATAGATAGTGTTATTCAGCATGATTTCAGTTGATATATCTGCTGAAAATAGAAATTTTTGTGTAAAGCTAAAAAAAACATAAAGATTAATGACCGAGTTTAAATCATAAGAAATACATGAGATATGGAGGTTTCTTTATTTGTTTTGTTTTTTTACCAGTTCTTAAAATGGAAGCTAGGCTTTAATGTGGAGAAAAGGAAAAGATATCTGACTAATTCCTTGACACCCGGATTCGTTATAATTGGTCAGAGCTACTTGCAACATAATTTAGAATATCAACTTGAATTACACATCATTCAAGCTGAAAAAGTGAGTGTGATCATTCACGCTCACTTTTTTAGCTTTTTTAGAAAAACGTTCATTGATTGTCACGGTGAACTCCCACTGGCTGCTGTCATCTCTTTCTAATCTGACGATTTATCAAAACGAGTCATTCTCCATTGAGTCTCAGAAGTGAACGGATGCCTCTGGACACACAAATATAGTGTACCTCCATTCCTACACTCTGTCCTTTCTAGTTATTTTGAGTTAGGATCTCACCAATCCATTTTTTTATCCTTTACATCTGTTTGGTTGTTTATTTCTCTCTCGCTGCTGTTATAAACTCACTGAAAGAAATCTCATGACTGACGGGCTATAATCATAAAATTCTGTTGATTGACTACATGAAAGTCCTTCGGGACTAACATCAGAGTTTCAATGTATATTACAATCTAGAATAATTTACAGGTAATAACCTTGGAAACTCCAATGTCTATCGAGAACGAATACAGTGGAACGAAATTTCTTCTTAGACATCAAATCTTTAAGTGGTTAATTCTACCTAACATAGAACGTAGGATACCTCAACGGGAATGATATCAGAAACTCAGAAGTCTATCACTTAAGAACACAGTTCAACCCAATTTGTCACTGGACATCAAATTTCTCTGTAAGTGGCTAGAGGCTACCTACCATATAGTCTGGGAGAAGTCAACAGGAATGTCTTCAGGATCTCAGATGTCTTTCAAAACGAATGCAGTGGAACCTAATTTCTTGCTAGATACCAAATCCTAACTTAAGGGTTTAGATATTATGTGCTATATAGTTTAAGAAAGTTCAATAAGAATGACCCTAGGAACTCTGATATCTCTGACGAAAGAATACAGTGAACCCAATTTCTTGCCAGATACCAAAATTTACCTTAAGTTGTTAAGTGTTACCTACTATATAGTTTAAGAAAGTTCAATAAGAATGACCCTAGGAGCACTGATATCTTTCACGAAAGAATACAGTGGTACCCAATTTCTTGCCAGATACCAAAATTTACTTTAAGTTGTTAAGTGTTACCTACTATATAGTTTAAGAAAGTTCAATAAGAATGACCCTATGAGCACTGATATCTCTCACGAAAGAATACAGTAGTACCCAATTTCTTGCCAGATACCAAAATTTACTTTAAGTTGTTAAGTGTTACCTACTATATAGTTTAAGAAAGTTCAATAAGAATGACCCTATGAGCACTGATATCTCTCACGAAAGAATACAGTAGTACCCAATTTCTTGCCAGATACCAAAATTTACTTTAAGTTGTTAAGTGTTACCTACTATATAGTTTAAGAAAGTTCAATAAGAATGACCCTATGAGCATTGATATCTCTCACGAAAGAATACAGTGGTACCCAATTTCTTGCCAGATACCAAAATTTACCTTAAGTTGTTAAGTGTTACCTACTATATAGTTTAAGAAAGTTCAATAAGAATGACCCTAGGAACTCGGATATCTCTTACGAAAGAATATGGTGGTACTCAATTTGTTCTTGCCAGATACCAAAATTTACTTTAAGTTGTTAAGTGTTACCATACTATATAGTTTAAGAAAGTTGTATAAGAATGACCCAAAGAACTCTGATATCTCTGACCACAGAATACAGTGGAACCCAATTTCTTCCCAGATACCAAAATTTACCGTAAGTAGTTAAGTGTTACCTACTATATAGTTTAAGAAAGTTCAATAAGAATGACCCTATGAGCATTGATATCTCTCACGAAAGAATACAGTGGTACCCAATTTCTTGCCAGATACCAAAATTTACCTTAAGTTGTTAAGTGTTACCTACTATATAGTTTAAGAAAGTTCAATAAGAATGACCCTAGGAACTCGGATATCTCTTACGAAAGAATACAGTGGTACCCAATTTCTTGCCAGATACCAAAATTTACCTTAAGTTGTTAAGTGTTACCTACTATAAGTTTAAGAAAGTTCAATAAAATGACCCTATGAGCATTGATATCTCTCACGAAAGAATACAGTTACCAATTTCTTGCCAGATACCAAAATTTACCTTAAGTTGTTAAGTGTTACCTACTATATAGTTTAAGAAAGTTCAATAAGAATGACCCTAGGAACTCGGATATCTCTTACGAAAGAATATGGTGGTACTCAATTTGTTACGAGGTATGTAATTTCCCCATCAGTGGTTAGTGACCATCTTCTACATAATTTATTATAGTTCACCACATTTTATTGAAATTTCAGCTCTGTTTTATCTGTGAACTTGTAGAAAGCATTCGCTTTAATTTCCCTTTATTACACTTATTGGAAAACTTTTAAATGCTAATAAATTTACTCACCAAAGAAAACAGTCACATTAACCTAAACTATCTAAATGAAAATTTGATTATGCTGAAAAGCAAACATAGCTTTATTTTATAGTTGGTACAGAATCACAATTTGTAGTGCATATTTTTGTTCAATATCCATCCAGTAATTTGGGTTAATTCAAATTTTGAGGTTAATTTTGTTGCCGGTTATACAGGGTGTATCAAAAATGACCGGTATACTTTTAAAATCAATAAAAACTAAACTGACAGTGATAGAAATACACAGTTTATTTCAATATACTTGGGACAACATTAAATTTTCAGGCAGACAAACTTTCAAAATCAGTTACAATGTTCCACAAAAGTTGGCGCTGGAATTTGAAAAACTCTAAACTACGATATTTTCCATCAGGCTCAGCAATTATATGGCGTGTTCTCAGAACGAAATTATCAGAAACCCGTGTAAACGTCTCAGACGGGATGGCTTCACATGCAGAATAGATGTACTGCTCCAGTTATTCAATTGTTTCTGGGTAGTGGCGGTACACCTGCTCTTTTAAAAATTCCCCCCCAGAATAATATAGTAGTTTAGATTTTTCCAGATTGGAATATTGTAACTAATTTTTAAAGTTTGTCTGCCTGAAAATTTACTATTGCCCCAAGCATAGTGCAATAAACTGTGCATTTCTATCACTGTCCGTTTAGTTTTTATTAATTTTTCAAATATACCGGTCATTTTTGAAACACCCTGTATGTTCTTATACATACAAAAAAGTAAAAGGCTTGGAATTTAATTAATGAACTTCTTAAATATCAGATTCGTACCTGTATGAACAAAACTGTGAAATGACATTTTTTTCTCTTAAAATATTTTTAATAAATAATATATAATTAGATAGGGGTCTGTACCAATGATATAATGCGATAGTATTTATTTTGCTCTTCTAAGATAATTTTTACAGTACTATGTAATTAGATATGACATCTGGACGTGGAAATAACATTACTTTTATACTTTTAAAATAGTTTTAACAGTACTATATAATTAGAAAATCAAAACACCGTTGTGAATGAATGTCAAATAATACCTCCATAAATCTTGCGTTATACAAATTTTGGAAACAAGTAATTTCTACCCCCATCGACCTTTTTTTGCTGAAACAATCTTCATGGTCTGAAAGATATGCTATCCAGATCAAACTTGCATTTCTCTCTAGAGGACTTTAAATATTTTATTTCGGAAAGATCGCTATGCAAAATGCATTTAATGCCTTAAGAATATTTTATCTAGAGTGCTTAAACGAATGTAAGCCAACCTCTATTCTTTTTATCCTGGGACCAAATAAGTATTTAAAATATTGGTAAATATATCTTTTGCAACTCCGATTCTTTGCTAAACAGGCATTTTTTTGAACTAGAAAAATCAAATAAAGGTTAAAATTGAAAAAAAAAAAATACTATTATATGCTTTTAATTACTTTTATTTTTACTTTGAACATAATCAGTTTTTAATCAGTTTAGTTACACTTTCACTCGAGGCTAAAGAATAAATGGAAATATTTAACAGTAAAATATTGGTAAATATATCTTTTGCAACTCCGATTCTTTACTAAACAGACATTCTTTTGAACTAGGTAAAAATGAATTAAAGGTTATAATTTAAAAAAAAAACATACTATTATGTGCTTTTAATTAATTTTATTTTTACTTTGAATATAATCAATTTTTAATCAGTTTAGTTACAGTTTCACTCGAGGCTAAAGCATAAATGGAAATATTAAACAGTGGAAGTGTTAGCAGTGGATCGAGACAGCGCTTTTGCTTACAAGATTTTAGGGGAACATTACTTAATATGATGGCGCCATCTATTAAGTAATATTTTAAACTATAATTATTCAGTTAATCATGTTCGTGCTTGAGCAGTTATTGTGCCATTTCTAGTATTATTTATTTATATATCGAAATTTCTTTAAATTCCTTTTTCTTTTTGTTATTTTTTGTTAATTTAATTGTGAATTTTATATTATCATATTTGTTCGTTTTTGTTATTATCAGTTTCTGAAATTAATTTTTGATCCCTTATCAACTTTCTTCATATTTAAGCTATCCTCAATGGCCAGTAAATTGTCTCATTAAAAAAAAATAATAAATAAATTGCTCCGGAGGAATGCCATTAAATTAAAAATAAAGTAGCTTAATTTTTTCTTAAAAAATATTCAGAATCTTAATTTTACTATTCCTCCCAATTGTATAGAGAAATGTTAAATAATTATTTCACTTAAAAAATTAAATATTAAATAACTAAAAGTATACTGCGTCAAAGGATAAATATTTGTTATTTACTATTATAAAATATTCTATATTCAGTTTTAGTATCTCTATTACTCTTTCTGGTTGAATTTCGATATGAAATGAAATTTATAATTCAGATTAGACATAAACTGCATTTGTCTTATGATTTTCAAATAAACTTATAAATGTGTGTTAGGTAGAACATTAAATTCAATATATTTCACTCTTGTAATTGGAAAAGTTAATATTCATTTACTAAATTAATTGCTAAATAAAACTAGTAGTGAAAAATATTTATTGAAAATAATAAATTATTTAATTAATATAAAAATACAGTTTTAGACGACAGATGGCGCCAACACTACATTAAGTAATTTTCCACTGAAACCTTGTAAGCAAAAGCGCTGTCTTGATCCTCTCCTGGAATATTCACCATCCAGTTTTAAACAGCCAATGAAAGTTAAGTAGTTCGGTGCAATCCATTGTCAACATTTTAATCATTTCCTTCCCTACTTACCTGAAAATCAGAGGAAAATAATTTTGTAATTTGTTATACTTAAATTGGCATTTGAGATTATGTAGAAAAATAATTTGGAATTGTGTACTGGTAGGAAAAACAAGGCATTTGTGTACTATATAAGTGATAAAGTTGCTAGGTAATTGGGGAACGTTAATCCAATTAGGGGTAGGTAACTACAAAAGAAATGAATAATAAATATATCAAAATGAATAATTTTCAAGGTTTCTGTAATCAAACATTATTTTTAAATTTAGAACTTGCTTTATAAATTCTTCTCAGTTTAGAAAATGGTTTGTCGATTGTGTATCTGGCAATTAATATCTCGTCTGTATCATAGAGAAGCTACTACATTGCCCTTAGAATAGAAAATATAGAGTAACGGTTAACAGTTAAAGAAAAATCGGCGACCTATTTCGATAATAGCACGGACGGGATGTTATTTCTTTTGAAGGATAAGGCTGATTATGTCAATTCGTAGCAATGATTTTAACTTTTAAACTACTTCCCATGCACAATCATTCATAATAATAAATTATAATATGATAATAAAAACTATGTCACAAGACTGATTAAAATGGTATTTTAAGTCCAATTTACTATTTCACAATGTTTATTCTTGCTGATTGGTGTTGTGCCTTAATAAAATAAATATACAAAGTAAGAATTTATATTCAAACAGTTGATGCCTTTTATGTCATGGCCAAAGAAATATTGTATCGACATTATAGTACATTTAATCGAAAACTATTATTACATTAACTAGTAACTGTAACTGCATTATTTTAGTATTTGCATACACATAATAGTTGTAGCTCACTCTATTGTGGTTAGTTCTGTTTAAAATTAGTAAAATGTTTCGCTGTTACAAAAATAATTAAAAGTGAAATTCTAAATGCTATACGCTAAAAAAAGTTTAAAGTAAAAAAAATCTTGTTAAAAAAAAGTATGTAATTTTGTGTAATGTATTGTTAAAAGATACTGGAAGTATTATTCAAATTATATAAAAGTAGAATTGTATATAAATATTATAACTGAATTATTTAAATAATATAAATCTGGAAACTGTTGTATGTTAATACTTGGCAAATTTATCTCCTTTAGTGGACACAAGGTCCATTGGCGATCGATGCATACTAAGGCTGGCAGATATTAGAAATTTAATATCATGATATATCACCATATTGATATTGGTATCACTGATATATCTCGATAATATTTTAAAATTGATGGGTCTATTACTATTTCAGATATTACTGTTCTTAAATAGCCTTATCTCTCTTTCATTCCAAACCTTTTTTCTTTCTTGGTAACCAACCTTAACATACGTTTTGCTAAGACTTGACAAAATAATTCTTAGATCATTTTTATATATCGGAAAGCATTCTCTATAACTACAATCCTTCTCTTCAAAAAAGAAGGTATCAACAATTCCTAGTCTCCACACCAAACAGTTACATGGTCAGAGTGAAGGGGTATCTCGTGGAGTTGTTAGGGATTGTTATCAAGCTTTATTTCTTCATATATTCCGAGATATAAAAAGAAGTCTCGTCACTAAAGAACACACACCCGTAGAGTTTCAACGAACGCTCACATTTTGCGAGCAGAATATTCACGTTCAGTGAGTTTTTGCAACATAGCCAGTGTATAAGGATGTCGCTGTGAAGTTTTCGCTTCACGAAACGATCAAATATTTTAAAAACAACTGCATGCTTGCGACGAGGAGATCGTAAAACAGACAGCCGTAGTGTCTCAATGTTTAGGGGTGATCTCACGGTCCGTTTCACATAACAATCGATTGCCTGCAGAAACACAAACTTTGGCTGTTGTAAAACTGCGTAAGGAATGCGTGCTGCGTAGCTACGATCAAGCAACCGTTGGTAAGTAAGCCTCTATGGCAAACGCGCGTTGCTCCTTTATCCAAAGTATTCTTAGGCGAAAAGGTGAAAATCTTCTGGAGACACCCTTTTTAATGAGATCATAAATGCCATCTAAAGGTGAAATGTCTCTTCCTAGCACCAAATTAAAATTAGCAAATTATGCTGTCTTGCTTTGTACTTTAGCAATACATTTCTCTTTTTATTTTGAAAATTCATTTAAATAATTCATATAATGTCAGAAATAAAATATTATAACGTTTGATGAAATATTTTTAAATTCTGGGTTCTTGAGATACAAAGGGTTAAGATAGTAAATATAGCTCTTCGATTCCTGTATACTCGATGAGAGTGCAGGGAACATCCCCGCCAAGTTTTTTTTATACTCCTGTTGGTAACTGATATCTTAAATCGGTGGGAAAGATTACTTCGTGAACTTACCAATGTGAAGGTACTGTAGCTCTCTCCGTAAGCGCTCCCTTGGAAGGTGATTCCCCCCCTCCTCTCGAGCATTATCGCTGACCACAAGCTTATGGGGGATTACCAAGAGAAAAGGTGTTGCATGAAAAAAAAAAGTCGCCGAAGTTCAACTTGCCAGGGCGCCAGAAACCATAGAATCGTCCCTGGCAGTCGTCAGTGAGTCATTATTTCCTAAAAAAATGGAAGGTACAACAAACCTTTGGATACTCAAGCACTAAGTAGATAAAACTGCAGAAGTAGATTTTATACCATAATGGCAGGTCTGTATCAAATTTGGGACTATATCGGCCATTACTCTAGCTATGAGATTTTCAGTTCCTAAATAAAAATAAAAGATTGATATTTGCATCGCATGTGATACACCAGAACTGAGGAGGTTAAAAATTGTGATAAAAATACATTTAAATTTTCAAAAATTTGTGAAAAGTTTTAGTGCACTCTGTACTCCTTTTTGAACATTAATATGCTCCGACCTTAATAATTACCAACCTAAATTTTAAAAGAGAGAAAAACAAATTCATAGAAAACTTGTAAATACTTTAACGTGTAAGATTTTTCGAATCTAAGGCTTAATTAGTACCTAGCTATCTTTCGATACTTTTCACAGGTTCAGACCCTCCTGTGGTTCGTAGACATTGGCTCGGAGCTATTTGGTTTTAAACAGTAGGTGACAGTCGAATTATGTATAAGAAATGTATAAGAAAAAAATTGATCATAGCTCTCCAAACCAAAGTAAACCAAACCAGAACTCATTCATCAGTAGAAATCTTTTCACCATAGGGTAATAATAAATTTTACTTAACTATTACAGTTAGTACTGGCTATATGGTCACCCGCTTATAAGGTCAACCCGCTTATAATTATAATTTTTTAAAGTCCCGTCTAACTCATAGGGAAATATGTTTAAGTGCACCGCTTATACAGTCATTTTCTTTTGCTTGCTACCGGTTATATGGTCAGTTTCAAGTTTTCAACGAGTTTCCTTTTTTTTTCTTTTCGTTTTTTTCTCTCCCTCTCCTCCTTTCGTGTTTGAATAGACTCATCGTCAGAGTTTCTCACCTCTCTCAATTCTTTTGCTACCTGACTAGAGATGGACAACTGTCTGTTTATTGGTTGAAATTATCTCTCCCTGCTTAAGTTGAAAACGAGACCAAACAAGTAAAAGAAAATTTTGTTGCATTTGGATCATAAGTCACGAGTAAGAGCGTTTATTTTTTAATTATGGCTTCGAAAAGAAAGAATTTATCATTTGCTGCCAAAAATGAATTGATTGAAAAATTTTAAAAATCTAATCTTTCAAAGGCTGATTTCGCCAAAACAAATTCACTTACCCGGACGACATTAAACAACATTTTAGCTGCCAAACTTTGCTCCTCAAGTGTTGAAATCGGTGATCAAGAAAGAAAACTTCAACGCTTGTCACCTTATGGGAATGTGGATCAGGCTGTTCTGTTATGGATTAAAAATGCACATTAGGGCTGTATTGGTCCGTATATATGGTCACCATGCTTATATGGTCTGATTATTCTGGACCGCTGATCTGATCATATAACCGATACAGACTGTATTTTCAATGCTTGTTTTTTTATAGCATTTACCACTACCAAGGTGAAGATATATATATTGGTTTTATTATGGGAGCATCCTATAGGCGACCAACATTACTCTTAGAACGGGGCAACACAAACAAACAAATTGGGGATCTAAATTTAGAAGCAAGAGCTAAGCAGATCTCTAGACTTGGTTTGGTACCACTAGGGGATCGCTGTGAACTTGGAGGTCCCTGAGACTACAATCTATTTTGCGTGCCCCGCCCACAATGAGCAATAAACTAAATGAACCCAATGAGTTACTTTCGAGAATTGAAAAAATTCTGATTTATGACATTAAAACTGTTCTTTTTAGAAAATTGTCTATTTTTATCACTATGATACACATAACATATGGATTATCTAAACCTATCTTAAATTCAGTGCATTTTCGAATTTTACACCATACATGTATTATACAGATCACACTGTTTTATTTTTGCTTACGTGAGGAATTTTAAATAAAGTTATGCTGGTTTCCCGTTCTTTTTTTCTGCTTAATCACTCATAATATTAAACACCTTTATTCCTGAATCAGCTAACGAGCCTGTCTGAAAACTGAGAGATATATGATTTATCTGTGATGGAGGAAAATTTTCTTTTTCTTTCGGGTGATAATAGCTTGGTTCCTTTAAAATTTTTCTTGATGAAAGAGCATATCTTTCTATCTGTAATTTTATTTTATTCTATTTTTGCCTGATATTCCTTTCACATGAATAAATAATAATTAAAGTATGTTCCGTAGATTAGATACACCCTTCACCAAAATCAAATCTATTCCAATAATATCAATAAAAAGTAATAGGACTTGCCAGAAAATCTTCCTGAAAAAAAAAATCGACTTTCATAATAATTACCTCTTCAGATCTCAACTAGCCAATACCTTACGACGCTTAATAATTCAACTGCGAAGTGGCAACCCTATTTGAAGTGCCAATTTTCCGCCTGCTTGGCGACTCAACGATGCGTTCTTCTTTTGCAGGTTTGGCGCCGTTGCTCGCCGTTGCAACCAGGGTGTTGGCGCTGGATGGGCGTGGCTTGATCCAGGTGCGGAGCGTCTGTCGGAAGGAGGTTGTCTGTCCGCAGATCCACGTGGTTGGCGCGGTCGGGCGGAGGCCATGTTGGTGGCGTGGGGAAAAATTTTTTGTACTCAACTCGCTCGGCGGATTACTTCTCGGTGCTGCGGTGGCATCGGCGGCGAAGTTCGATATCATTGATTGCTTGGAAAGGTAAGTTTTTAAAAGTACTTTTTTCCGAGGCGCTTCTGGAAAAAAGCGTCTATTTTGTGTTGAAGAAAAAAACGGAGGGAAATAACAGGATTTTTACCACTCAGCAATAAATTTATCGAGCGTGGATTATTCAGAAGCGGATAAAAGACTTAAAATAAATATATATTTCTGATATTTTTCAGTTTCATTGCACACAGTGTTAAAAAAATATGTAATAGAGATTGTATATTTTTCTAAAAATTTGAAGGATGTAGGGTTGAAAAAAGTAAATATATTTTCAATTTCCAAAAATAGAAAGTTTCAAAAATATCATATAGAGATTTAAGAGATTTTGAATCTCATAGGATTCTGACATAAAATAGATTGTTGGTTTAATAAACTGTTATTTACCCAATTTTTCAGATATATTTTTTAAAACTTTTTTAATCTTATACTCAGGTACTGTGTGATGAAGTATTTAAATTTCAATTAAGTGAAACTAAATAACGTTTCGAAGGTATTATTTATTTTGCAAGAAGTTTACTTTTTATATAAAAATAATTTTATTAATTTTTTATTTATAAATTGAACTGAGGATGTAATTCGTATTGAAGAGTCACAATACTTGACCGGGATCTTGAACTTTATTTTTTACATACAAAGTATTTAGGAAAAAACATGAATTATATTACCATCTGTAAAATGTGGAAAAATATCTCTGCTGATTAGGCAATATTTCTTACTATACTACTTTTAAGAACAATGTTAATGCATTTACTTATTTTTTTCATTCATAATAGGAGTCATTTACACTCTAAAATATACAATTAAATCTCTAATATTATAGACATCGGAATTAAATATAAAATATAAAATACCGTCAACTGTATAGGGGGATATTTTAAGAGACTAATAAAATATCTATTTAAACATATGTTGACTCGAAAAAACGTCTGTGTTGCATTAACGATCTTTTAATGATTTATAGTTAAGATATCTATTCAAATTTATACCGGTTATGAGTTTATATAGTTTCATATTTATGTATAAAGTAAAAAATGTCAATGTAGACTCTGAAACACCTAATTTAACATCGTTTTATCTTTCTCAGAACCCAATCTTTTCCCTAATCTGAAATGTATGCTACTCTTAACTCTTTGCTAAACTATATATACCAATATTTCTAACAAAACAAGTTAAAGAGATGTATTATACACAATGATAAATTTCTCGTTATTTTATTTTAAATATTTTTCGTTGAAAAACCAACTAGTTACTATATTTAATGTAGTGAATTTTACCATATTATAGTAAATTTTATTCAAATTAAAATCAGTCTGCTTGAAAGTAAAACTATTTACTTATTTTAATTATGTTAAATTATTTCTAGGTAGCACTTGACGCTACCTAGACTCTGACACAACCTAGACTCACTATAGACTCTGAAACACCTGATTTAACATCGTTTTACCTTTCTGAGAACCCAGTCTT
Source organism: Pardosa pseudoannulata (assembly GCA_032207245.1). Lineage (NCBI taxonomy): Eukaryota > Metazoa > Arthropoda > Arachnida > Araneae > Lycosidae > Pardosa > Pardosa pseudoannulata. Next base: position 2,359,999 of record CM063506.1, read on the forward strand.
TTCCCTAATCTGAAATGTATGCTACTCTTAACTCTTTGCTAAACTATATATGCCAATATTTCCAACAAAATAAGTTAAAGAAATGTATTATACACAATGATAAATTTCTCATTATTTTATTTTAAATATTTTTCATCGAAAAATCAACTAGTTGCTATGCTTAATATCATGCATTTTAACATTATAAATATTATAGTAAATTTTATTCAAATTAAAATCAGTCTGCTGGAAAGTAAAATTATTTATTTATTTTAACTATAAAAAAATTATTTCTTAGTAGCATTTGACGTTTTATTAAACTTTTCACGAATCACTGTTTTGGATACCAATGATTTTATGAAAGATTAGAGAGGTTTTAATGCATTATTAGAGAAATTAGCAATAAATATATTAGTATTCAATTGCAATTTCACAAAATGCGAGATTGCTTTAGTCCAAGAGGCCTTTCAACACGTAGCTTAGGAGAACCATTAAATTCTGTATCAACAAGTTGTACCACAGTTCAGCAACATTGCGCAACAACCGTGTTTCATAAGACAGTCAAAAACGTATGAGAAATATCATTAAATTGTTCATAGTCTCATAAGATATTAATTAAATTAAAGTGCAGATTTAAATGTTTTTCTTTTGAAATATTTACATTTTTTAAATGTAATTTTTGTACATAAAGAATTAATTGATTTTGAATGGAACGTTAATATTACAAATAAATAAATATTCATTTTAAATTAAATTAAAGTTAGATAACAGATATTATTACAAACGTTTTGTTAATATAATAATAGGATTACATTTATTCTTAAAATCAGATTATGTATACTGTTAAATAAATTTTAAATTTTTGTCATAACACTTTTACCCTAGATTACTTTTGCAGATACTTTGATATTTTGTTTATTATGAAGATTTATCTATTTGAAATAATTACATTTATTTTGTAAAAAATATTATTTAAATAATAAATGTTCACTTTTAATTAAATACTAAATAAAATAATTTTGATTATCCTTTGAAAGTTGCTTTTTAGAAATTCCTCCTTGCTTTATATTGATTTTACGTTCTTTTTAGAGAGTATACTGATACATTTTTTCAAAATTTTCTCATCCCAAAAGGGATTATAATTATTACTTCACTCGAGAGGATATCAGATGTCATACATGTCTGATAAACAGATTAATTTTTGCTTTTTCAAACTTATCGAATGCGAATGTAATAAAATTATTTAATATTGATTCCAGAGTAATTAGTGCATGACATATTTTAGTTTTTATATTATAATTGATTAGTACTGATTAATTATTAAAATTTTGTTATATTTTCCTGCATAAAGGAAAATTATATGTGATACGTATCTGATAAACAGATTAATCCTGATATTTTCAGACTTATCGAATATGAATGTAGTAAAATATTTTAATATTGATTCCGGAATAATTAATATATATCATATTTTAATTTTTAACGTAATATTGATTAGTATGGATTAATTATTAAAATTTTGTTTTATTTTTCTGCATAACTGAAAATTATATTATGTGATACGTATCTGATAAACAGATTAATCCTGACATTTTCAGACTTATGGAATATGAATGTAGTAAATTTTTTTAATATTGATTCCGGAATAATTAATGCAAGGCATATTTTAGTTTTTAACGTATTATTGATTGGTACTGATTAACTATTAAATTTTTTTTCTGCATAACAGAAAACTATATTATATTATACATGTGTCTGAAAACAAATTAATCATGGCATTTTCAGAATTATGGAATGCGAATCTAACAAGATTATTTAATATTGACTCGAAAGTAATTATTACATGGCGTGTGTTAATTTTTAATGTATTATTGATTAGTAGTGATTACTTATTAAAACTTTCTTACCTTTTCCTGCATAACAGAAAATTATATTATTAGAAAAATATAAATTTAAATAGCATTTCTAACATGATACCCATTTTGTTTCACTCTCCCTTCTCGTTTTGGATTAAGTTTTATTTATGTATACAACTCTTCCCTAACAGTTTCCTCATAGAAAAAACTAATCGTGCCATCTTAATTTCTCTGCATCATACTTTAAGTTCTAAATTGTTTTTATTTACACTTATTTATTTATTTATTTTGCATTTTTTATTTATTTCTTTAACTTATATATATAATCAGCCTCGATGTATTTTTTCTCACATTAGTACGTTTATACTGAAGATGAAGAGTTTCTCGTTCAAAGGCTCCTCAAAAGATGATATACCTATGTCATGATCATTGTTACTTGAAAAATAAGTTACTTAAAACTTTGGAGTGAGTGTAAAGCAGAATAAAAACCTTTTATAGTAATGAAACTTAAATATTTAACAACATAGTAATTGTGTGTATATTTTATTTAATAAAGAGATTTGTGATTAACAATACGTAAGTTAGTTTAATATAAACCTTTCTATACAAGCTCCTGAACAGCCAGTGCGACGAAGTCCGTATTTTTAAAATTTAAAGGGAATAAATATTTTTTAGTTATTAAGAGATACTTCTTGATTAGCAAATAATTATTCTTGCTTATATTAAAATTATAATTATAATTATTATTATTATAATAATTATTTATAATTATTCTTGTTTATGTTAAAATTATAATTATAATTATTATTATAATTGTTTATAATTATTCTTGTTTATGTTTATTTAATACAGAGATTTAAAATTATAATTATTTAAAATTATTTTTGTTTATGTTTATTTAATACAGAGATTTGTGATTAACAATACGTTAGTTCATTTAATATAAACTTTTCTATACAAGCTCCTGAAAAACCGGTGCAAAAAAGTCCATATTTTTAAAATTTAAAGGTAATAAATATTTTTTATCTATTAAGAATTACTTCTTGATTAGCCAATAATTATTCTTGTTTATTATGAAAACTTTTAATAAGCCAAAACCTAACAAATCTAATTAAAAACATTAATTTTCTGAATATTTTCTAGTGGACATAACAGCACTGATCTCTGATCGACTCATCTAATGAACACTTATTAAGTGATATGAATTCAAAATAAAACAAAAAGTTATGCTCCTTTTAAATATTTAACAAATATATATATATATATATATATATATATATATATATATATATATATATATATATATATATATATATATATATATATATATATATATATATATATATATATATATATATATATATATATATATATATATATATATATATATATATACACGTATGTTAAAAATAAATTTTTACATCAAACTGAAATAAAATATCTGCTTCATTCTGTAAATAAAAAATTTTAGAGATATGTGACATTTTAGAAATAAAAAAATTAAAAACTCTTATGAAATTGAAAATGAAAAAACCCCTTTATTATTCCGTAAAATAAAATACGATGACCGTAGCAATATAACTAAAATTCGTAGAAAGGAAAAAAAAAAGATTGGTTTTACATGATATAAAAAATTAGTTTCAAAATTACAAATTACAGTTCTTTTGTAGGTAAATAGATTTCTACAATTTTGCGATGAGTACACTTTTCATGTCTTTTAAAAAAGTGTTGTGCTTCATATAAAAAAAAATAATTTTCATAGAATTCAAACCTTATTAAGAATGTGGAAGAAACTTTATTCTAAACAGTACAAAATGTTTTATTTTATATTGAATCAGAAAGTATGTTATTAAAATGAGTAGTTCTTTGCTTTGTAGGTACTATATCCACTAAGAATATTTGTCAACGAATTTTGTGACTTTTTACATTTTTTGTGACTGTAACTGCATTTTTTCATTTTTTGACCTACGTAAACATGAAGGATATTATTTTATTAGTGTCGTAAAAAGCTTTTCCCCCCTGTAAAATTTAGAATGAGAAAGTTTTTGCTTCTAATAAAAATAAACATACACATGAGAGTTCGAACACATCAGTTCTGAAAATATTCTTATAACTGATATTTTATCTTTTTTGATCTATTAGAAATTCTCAAACAAGTTTCTTTTACCTGTTATCTCATTTTAAATAGTCTTATAATTGGCAAACTGCACACACACACACACACTATAAAATATCCTCTGTACGCATCAGATAATAAAAGTCATAAGCATATAAAAGAAGATAATGAAGTTTCGATTAAAATAAGTCATTTGTATTAGATACCAGTAAGATATGTAAACATGATAACGCAACTCTCACACGGTCGGAATCGATTGTCTCATATCTACTTAATGTGCTCTTCCCCGCATATATTTGTGTTAGCTTTTAAAGAGAATGCATTTCAAAATGAAACTCGGTTAGTAAATAGTCATATTAAATTAACCCAATAATACTCAGCACTTCTTTTAAAAGGCAATTAAAAATAATTTTTTTTAGAATTTTTTAGTTTTGGAATGAATTTTCCTTTTTATTAGAGGCAAATAGCAAACCTATACGCAATGTACCAAGTTTCAAGTATTTGCTATTGATGCTAATTTTGTCACTTTTTCGACATTTTACTAGTTTTCAGGTCTTTTGAAAGCAGATATGTCGATCGAATTCATGGTGAATAGTTATATCTATTTTAAAACTTGTCTTTACAGTACTTTGTACACATATACTGGCAAATGAATCTTTTATTACAAAATTATTATCTTTTCGTAAATTACTGCTTTAACCGTAGAATGATATACCTAAGTCTAGAAGACGTTTTGTGTTAGCTTTTAAAGAGAATGCATTTCAAAATGAAACTCGGTTAGTGAATAGTAATATTAAATTAACCCAATAATGCTTAGCACTTCTTTTAAAAGATAATTAAAAAATAATTTTTTTTAGTTTTGGAATGAATTTTCCTTGTCATTGGAAGCAAATAGCAATCCTATAAGCAATGCACCAAGTTTCAAGTATTTGCTATTGATGCTAATTTTGTCACTTTTTCGACATTTTACTAGTTTTCAGGTCTTTTAAAGAAATTTACTAGAAAATACATGTGCTGGCAAATGAATCTCTTATTACAAAATTATCATCTTTTTGTAAATTACTGCTTTAACCGTAGAAGTATGTACATAAGTATAGAAGACTTCTTTTAGTTAAAATAGTCAATTATTAAAGGCTGAAAATAAATTTACTGTGCAATAAATAATTTTTAAAATGAAATCTGATTGTTTGACTTTTCTTTCTTTACAATAAAATTTTAAAGTTGTCTTGAAGTAGTACAATCTGCCAAATAACTTACTTAATCATTGAGTTAATTAAAAAAATAGTTTTTTTTTATAAAAAAATCGGAGAAAATATTTATTGATTTAGTTTGTTGATCTCATTCTGAAAGAATATTTGAAATCTTTTTATTTTGATGATGTTTTAGTTCTATATTTGAAATGGTTTTGTTTTAATAAAATGGAAGAATTTTATTAGTTATATAAAATTAAAAATATAACTTTCACTAATTTTTAAAACAAACAAACTACAGTCTTTTGAATTATCTAGATTTGATAATTTTTTAGCAGACTGTATGCTTCTGTATGACTATGTGTAAAAGATATACCTAACAATATGTTGAATAAGTTATCACCCTAAAGAATCTGATCTATATGATTTCCCTGTCCACCTAAAGTTATACTTTTTTTTGAATTACGCAATGATTGGTTCAGTTATTTGGTAAGATGTAAGAATACTAACACAGTTTGATAAAAATAGGATCACGTTTCAGAGTTAACACCCATAAGTATAGACTGTAATATTCAAAGATATTTAAACTTTTTTCCTTTTTAACTTTTACGAGTCCACATTAACTTAAATTTAAGATATTGATCGATATTTATATATTTAGCTCAAATAAGTCGATCGTTAATGGGTTAATAGTTCTGAATCGTATTCACCAGCATATGGCGGTTTCCCTGCATTGCGTTTGGATGAATTTTTTATAGCGCGTTTAACGGTGTAAGAAGAATAATCAGTTTTAATCCAAAACAGTTATTTTGAACCAGTTATGTATAGTATTTTAATTCTTAGTTGTCGTGTAATAAAATAGAAAACCATCAAAATTTATATACGCTTTACTATACCATGCATTTTTAAAGATGAGAATGGATTTGAAGGATCTCTCAGGAGATTTTAAATTTTAATTTTCTTTTCAATTAATTGTTAGTAGATTTTAAGAAAATCCGTATTCAAAAGTTTCATGCAGAATACGAGTTATAAACCGAGGAATATAGATTATTTAATACATCTTATACACGCTGTTTAACTTGTGGGCTTTTTTTCTCAAAACTTTATTTTTCAGTACTATCCGTATGATTTCAAAATTACGGATGAAGACATGCTTGGAATTTTCCATTTGTGTATATATTTATATGTAAAGTCTGTAGAATATATCAATATAATGAGAATATTAAAATATATTCAATATATTTTACAAAATTCATTTATTTATTGATTTTGAATGATTTATTTTTTAAATATTTGTTAATGCCACATTTATCATTTAACTAACAAATTCCTATAAAATAAGCATTTTTAATCAAATTAAAATTTATATCCCAAACCGATCTTGATTTTTTTTTCTTATTAAAAAGTATTATATTAAATGTTAAATATATTTTATCTGAATAACAAGTATTTTTTTTTATAAAATATTAATTTGAAAAAAATTGAAGCTGCTAAAAAATTTCGTGAATTGTAATAAATTTACAATTTTAAGTGGTGTAATATAACTGAAAATACAGTCATTCAGATATATAACCTAAAACTTAATTTAGATTTTGAAATATAGTTGAATTTCGTTACAACGAAGGAATCAAGTATATTTTTCAGTATACCTGTTTGTTCAATATCCGAACAGTTTAGAAAAATTTTAGTTCAAAGAAATTGCATAACTCGTTCCTTGTTAAGTGTATTCGATAGCTATTCGGTAGAAACTGATAAAAATCCGTTGAAAATTTTTAATGGAATAAATTGACTAAAATCGTTTAAATTGTACACTACGTTTTATCAATTATATATCGATTAAATTGACTAAAAATGAAAGACAATGAAAAAATAATTTTGTCTTTATTTGTTACTTACTGTTTAGATACAGAAAGAAATATTATCATGGTGCACCTTCAAGAAAGTTTTATGAAATTCTTAACTCAAACAAACAACAGGTTTTAGCACTTTTAAGGCCTTCTTACTCGTCAACATATGCGTGTAATTTATAAATATTTTTATTGGTGAAAAATGTGCAGCTTTTTGTGTTACAGAGAACATTGTGTTACAGAGTACAACTGAATCTGCTGCTTTTTTAACATGTACATATTGACGTGTAATAAGAACTTTATTATCACTGTTTAAGTGGACAAAAACCATTTTTGTTTCACGAGTTTTGTTATGAAATTAGAGACATAACTACAGAAGTGTTTGAAAACAATAAATGGAAAAGCAAAATTGCCTGGATGACTGAAAAAGTTCGTTACATTCAACTAAGATTTTGAAGGTTCTCTATAAAAGGATAAATTAGCACGAGATACCATAGGGAAATGACGGGACCAAAATTTTCTTTCGTATGTGTCCAGTTCGTTATAATATGTCTCAACTATAAATATAATTTCATTTGGGATAACTTTAACTTCCAAAACCAAATACTTTGCATTAAAAGGGTAGTTTTCAATATAAAATGCAAACCAGCCCTCTCATCACTGAACGATTCTTTAGCTATTAATATGAACCAAGATGACACGAAAGGGTGCAGTGATTAGAATATGAAACCGGGTTGGTTTCAGACTTTTAAGGTTTTAAAGGTCTCTATAAAGGAATAAACTAGTACGAAAAATCATAGGAAATCTGTAGGACCAAAATTTTAATTTATTGTGTGTCCAGTTCGCTATGATGGGGCTCGACTGTAAGTATTAAACTTCACTTAGAATACCTGTAATTACCCAGACCAAATACTTTATCCAAATTGAACAGTTTTCAATATAAAATGTAAACCAGAACTCTCATGTTTGAATGATTCTGCTGCTATTAATATGAACCAAGATGGCCGCGAAAGGATGCAGTGATTAGAATATGAAACCGCGTTGGATTCATACTTTTAAGATTTTGAAGGTCTCTATAATTGAATAAACTAGTACGAAAAATCATAGGAAATTGGTGGGACCAAAATTATTCTTTGTTATGTGTCCAGTTTCCTATAATGGGGCTCGACTGTAAGTATTTTTGGAATAACATTAATTACCCAGATCAAATACTCGGCCCAAAGTGGATAGTTTTCAATATAAAATGTAAACCATCATTCTCATCACTGCACGATTCTGTAGATATTAATACACTGTATGCGGGACACGTACTAGTACGTTTTCTGGAGATTGATACTTGAGCACGGGTCACGTACTAGTACGGGTTAGTGTAACAACATGGTTTGTTTGTGGGTACAAAAATAACGATATACACAGAAAAACGAAGCTGAATGTTCTTGTCTACTACATAGATTCTGGGATGTAAAAATGTATATATATAATTCGAAGGAAATTAAAACTATATACTATTTTTTTTCTGTTTGATTTTTCATATTTACGGTACTATTATAAATTTATCCATTAAAAATATATTTTATGTCTATAAAAATTTTATGGTTGTTATTTATATATTTCTATTTAAATATTTGTTTATATATTTCAATATAAAATACGAAAAGTTGGTTAAAAAATAAAATATTTTTCAATCTATAGAGATTTAACTGAATAACTAAATTTATGCTCAAAACGCCCGACCCCGGTACAATTCCGTTGCGAAATGTACCCGCACACATTTTGTTAATAGAAACTAAAATGAAGAACAACGGGATCAAAATTTTCGTTCTTTGTATATGTCCAGTGTGATTTAACGGACTTAAACTGAAAATATAATCTTCGATTGCTATAAGTTTCGATAAGTTCTCGGCGCGAAGTAAATAGTATTCAATATAAACTGTTAACCTGCTCTTTCATCCCTGCACGCTTCCGTAGACATTAATAAAAACCAAGATGGCCGCGAATGTGTGCAGTGATTTGAATATGAAAAACGCGTCGGTTGCCCGCGAATTTCGAGTTGGGCAGAGTGCGTGCGGCCTCCATTGTTTGGGTCTCTCGACACAGCTGTGGCGACGCTCACATATAGATCCGATGTTCTTTGAGGCCGGACTTTTTACGACCCTGTTTATTTCGGTTTTATTTCATTCTCATTCTGTGCTCGGCTGTATTTAGTCCGGCAGAAAAAGGGGGAGTCGTAAAAAGGCGTCGTAAATTGGGTCGCACCGGATTGACTCAACCAAGCCTTTATTTATTTTGTTTTTCCCCCTTTTTTTCACAGGAATTTTATTTTGTGTGTGCATGCGTACATTCATATGAATAAGAATTTCAAATTTCAATGAATTTATTTATGTAATTGCCTATATATACATATATTCATTCATACATTTTTATGTATACATATATGTATATATATATGTATATATATACATATATATATATATATATATATATATGTATATATATACATATATATGTATATATATACATACACACACACACACATATATATATATATATATATATATATATATATATATACATATATATATATATATATATATATATATGTATATATATACATTTATATATATAAATACATATACATATATATATATATATATATATATATATATATATATATATATATATATATATATATATATAAATATATATATATATATATATATATATATATATATATATATATATATATATATATATATATATATATATATATATATATATATATATATATATATATATATATATATATATATATATATATGTATATGTGTGTGTGTGTGTGTGTAAGGAAAATTCTCAGGGGTTTTCAAAACTTAACTCAAGGGCTAAAAATTCCCTCGTCATTTTGCATTCCCCCTTTTAACCCCTAACCTAAATTGACCACTAGGGCTCCGGTTTACGCCCTCAGAGAAGGGGGTCTGACCAATTGTAAATCTACATGGCCCTAGCGGACAATTTAGGAAATTTAAAAATAAAAAGAAGATACACGCTGTCGGAGGCAGATATTTTCCCCACAGATATTGACCCAGGTGTTAAGGGTCTTGTACATGCTAGCTGACTCTTCAGTTTTTCCTGTCAGTATGATGTAGTGGGAAGCCATCCTCCAACATAATCCTAATAAAGGTCTGTAGTTAAAACTGTATTAGTTTTATGGCCCTGACTGCAACCACCCATCGAGAAATCCGTCTCATTACACACACACACACACACACACACACACACACACACACACACATATATATATATATATATATATATATATATATACACATATATAATGGAGTTTCTACTTTAGGTGCTTTGTTAAACTATCTACATAGTTTATTTGAAATACTTTTTTTATGTTGTTTTGTTTCTTGTCCACATCTTCCACATCTTAGCAGTCTCATGCAACATGTTGAAATAAACGAAGGAATTTTTTGTAAATAAACTGCCTCTCGTGTTTTGTCTGGATTATGACTGAACGGTTAAGACGTTGCCTTTCGGTAGTGGAATCTGCGGACTTTTGTCCATCTGATGGTATGGATTCTATCATGAATTCGGTATCGGCTTTACATAGTAGTTTCCGGTGTCACTTTTCATCGTGTAAAAGAAAAACAAAAGAAGGAAAAATCGACCATAGCACTCCAAGCTAAACCAAATCAAAACAATCCTGGAAAAAGCAACTCTCAATATATAAACTTCCAGAAATCATTCTGAACGTTATCGATAACATGCACCGTTGGCTGCTGAAGCTTGTCAGTGATTGCTAGTGAGGTCAGGGGCAATTAAAAGGGAGCATTTAGGTAGATTTGGGAATTAGTGCCTATTGCAATAGAAATTACTAATAAATGCTTTAAAAACATTAAATTAAATGGTCGTAGTTATATTAAAAAATAGGACAGTAGGGAAATTTTTGGAGAGGAAGTATATTTTCGAGTAGATAAATTGAGCAATATTTAAATTTTAAAGCTAATTTCCTGGTCTAGCCTGCCAATTGTTTTCTTATTCCTTACGTTGATACATTGAACTTATTCATTTATTTCTAACCTTAAAAAGGATGTACAAAGATTAAAATAAAAATGGTTTACCTATAAAATACTTTAAAATGTTAGAGCATTGTATAGTACTCAATTTATTAATTAAGAATTAAATAAAGTAAATATTTCTTCTCGTTTAACTACTGTCCAGAATATATTTTTTTTAAAAATATTTAAATTAAATAAAGAAATGCAATTTAATATGGTATTTAAAATATTTATATTTTAAATCAGAATAAATTGTGGCTCGATTGAATTCTTTTATTTGCTATATTCTTTTCAGAATTATAACTGGAAATTCGTAATTTTTAACTCTATCCTTAAAAACGTTCACTGCTGCAGATTAAAATAGCAGTTATTATGAATGTCAGTTGTGTCGAAGAACCAGTACTTTCTACTTTTCAAATAGAAATAAAAAAAAATATTACTTCTCATTTAACCATTTTTCTCTTTTTTAATAGATTTTGTAAATGTATTTACAAATGTGCATGTACTCACACGTATATTTATTTATTCTGCTGTCTCATTTTGGGTAGGTTAATCTTCAAACAGTTACACATTTAGTTATACATTTTTAAAAATAAATTTTTGAAATCGTTTCAAGTTCTTTTATTTTAACTCATTTTAAAATATTTGTATATATTAACTACCTTTTTCTATTTACCTTTAAAAAATGATAGATAAAGACACAGGGTTACAGTATTGTTTATCTACAAAAATCTTGAGGGGCTTCCAGCTTTGTATATTTCTTTAATAATCGACGGTTAGAAAAAATAAAATATTTCTTATTTAACTATCCTCTTCTGCAAAAAAAAAAAAAGGTTTGTGCGCGGTCTTTCCCATCTCCTCCCTCCATTCAGTCCCCTTAAATATACCAGAGTAGTATTTGCCCCCCCCCCCTCTCGACAAGGAAAAGTGGTGTGAAGTATGGTGACGTCGTTGACCCCATTCCGTAAGGTTGTATAAGGGTGAATGGAATTCTTTGTGTTCTCTCATGGGGTAACAACTCAGGTGAAAGGATCTCGGGGGCTATTCAGAGGGATGCGGGAAGCATTCGAGATCGTGGGGCGGAGGAACGACATTTTTACTTTCTTCTACATATAAGGAAAGCATTGTGAGCGTTCAAAAATTTTGGCCTCGAGAAGTTCGAAGAATCTCTTTTGGGAACAATTCTGTGGGATCATCAGTTTTCATTCCAAATTGGAAAAGCTTACTGTTGTAAGCCTAGGGCCCTTTTGTACATCTGTTCAATGTGAAAGTTACCTAAGTTAAGATTAGACTTTATAATATAAAATATGAATAAACCTTGCAAGAATATTAAGAAGTAACGCAGTATTCAGTTGATCTTCAGGCAATTTAGGATTTTTACTTTAGAGAATCAAGTTTGACTTCTAAGATAAAACTTTGTAAGATTTTGAAATCTCATATTTGTTCGTGTTAAAGCCAATTAGAAATAATGTAATATTTTTTAAGTAGCAAGAAGGTTTAGGTTCTTTTTTCTTTAGACACGTGCCGTGAACGATACCTTGGCTTACATATTGCTGATATTTGATATGACTCTCTCAATTCATTCTAGCTGCAGAATTTGTAGGGATCTTGAAATTCGTCCTGACCGTAGGAACAAGATAACAAAAACAAAATGAGCTAATTCATTCAATGTGAGAATTTTACTTTAAAATCGTAAATTCCCAACTAACTTTGAACCTATATCAATCCGAGAAGATCTAATGATGCAATGTTGGTTATGGAATACACCGAGTGAAAATGTTAGTTGTAATGAAATCTGATATTTGTAGAATATTTCACTTCTCTTTTCAAAGCTATCATCTAAGCAATTTGTTCAAAATAAATATGAATCTAGATAAACATAACCCTGTTGATTTTAAACATTGGGAATAGGCTTAGAATATATATACATACATGCTTAGAATATATATCGGCTCTTTAGAATTTAAACCAATATTAAAGTAAATCTTAATGTAGCATTTAGGTGTAGTTGTGTTATGCAACATAACGAAATCCAACTGAAAATCAAATGGTGTAGAATTTATATTCAAAGTGCAATAGTTTCCGACCCAAAAAGTCGATCGAAATAAATGCTCTAAATTAATGGATTATATGTCACGCTGGGGAGATAAATTTTATTAGCCATGTTGGCGTTAATGATATCTAATATTTTTAAAACATGATCTAACCTTTAAAAGATATCATAGAGCAAATTCTTCAAATTGAGTATAAACAAGAATGCGCATGTTCCCACTGATTGTAAATGCTAAATTTAGGGTAGAAATGTTGACAATTTTTGACTCAATAAATAGATAGGTACTGTAAGAATAGGTATCGAGACAAAAGAAGCTGAAATTTCATAAGGAGTTTCATCTTGCATTCCCAACCTAGTAGGACACTGTTCATTGGGACTGGAGTTCGTGATATCGAATCACATCATTATCATAGATTTTCGTAGCTATTCAGGATCGGCTCTAAGCCATAGATTCCAGTCTTTTTGGCCCTGGTGTAACAAAATAGTAGACTGTAACACTACAAACTGAACTAAACAAAACTTTACAACCCAGGTGTGTAATAAGAAATAATTTCTCAAATTTCAACCTCTTAAGGGTATAAATTAGTGTTGAAGGGAAAAATAAAGGTAACTTTGCCGTACGCTTACTTCAGCGTTTTTGAAAGAAAAATTTCTCAAATATCTCAGTTTATCTTTTTACGTTAAATACTATTTTTACTGTGTTTCTTTAATATATATAACCTGCTCCAATTCTAAGGACTTCATATTAGTGTTTCAAATGATTAATTTATTCAAGTTTATAAACTGAGCTTTGTTGTTTTCTTTAGTCTTTGCCTTGAAAAGGTATCGACCGAGGTTTTTCCTCCCTCTCACTGCATACACACACACACACACACACACACACACACATATATATATATATACATATATATACATATATATATACATATATACATATATATATATACATATATATACATATATATACATACATATATATATATATATATATATATACATATATATACATATATATATACATATATACATATATATATATACATATATATACATATATATACATACATATAAATGTTTTCTAATTGTTAGGATATGCTGTATTGTTAAGCAAAATGTGAACATTCTAATATACTTTATATGAATAACTTCATTTGCGAAACAAAAATATTTTTACTGTTAAAGGAACAAATATTTTTAAGTAAGCTAAAGAAATATTTTCTTTAAATAAGCAAGCAATATGCAAGGTTGATTTAAAGTGTTCTTTACTTTTAATAGCAGTGCAATTTTTCTGTTATCTCAAGTGAGAATTCCTGCAGCTATTTATCAAATATAGATTTGCTATCATGGATAAAATATTTAATCTACAGTAGCTTAGTTTAAACGCATTTCTATAACTCTGTTGCAGATTAATATTCACTTACTAGCATATAGCCCTACATATGACGGGATCAGTAAAATTTTTAATTTTCCAGAATTGCAAAGTACCTTATGGGACAGGTAAAAAAATAGTTTGTTTTTTGGCTGAGAATGATCTGGTACACGCTCAATAATTTGTATCTTCCCTGATCACATGTTAGTTACCAACTTTATCTTGCCATATTACGTGATAGGATGGACAGCAGATGTTTTAATATTGACAATGATTATTTGGCGGTATATATGAATTATGTCCAAAATTTAGCGAATCGATTGCAAACCATGTTGTTATGTATAAGAAAAAAAAACACGAAAGAACGAACTTGTTAATTTTCAAAGCTATATAACTTAAGGGCAGATATTTATTACTCGGTGAAATAGACGCCTATATTTTTATGAAAAAAATTTGTTGTTAAAACCAGTAATAAAATTTCATTGCAACAAAAAATAATCGATGATTAGATTTTAAATTATCACATATGTACCTAATCTATTATTTAACCCAAATATAAAAGAAAATTATTTACATAATATCTAAGTTCACTGGTAAAACGTATAAAAATAATGCAGACGATATTTAAATAATTTAAAATAATTAAATGAGATGGTTAAAGGAATGACGTCATAATGATAGAAAAAAATGTTATTTTTATCTACTTATAACGTGATAAATTGATAAATTTATTCGTCGGCTCTTAACCGGAGAAAATAGGGCTTAAAATAATGGCATTAAATGCTCGAAAAGGGGGGAGGAGGGGATTTTGAACGCTTTTGCTAACGCTAACTCATCAAGATTCCTCTATCCATTCCAGGTCCAACCGCTTCATAAATTCGAGGACAGACGGACAGACAACTTAGGCTATTATTATATAGAGGATACTTAGGTAGAAAAGGAAAATGCGTTTTAAAAATCAAATTCTTCTCCTAAAAAAATTTAATCTAAAAATAATATCAGTGTTTTGACGCCGATCGTCTATTTTAAAATTTAAGCTTCTTTCTTTTTAATAAGTGTTTACTGCTACGATAATGGCGTTAATGTAATACGCCGAGAAAATTAGATAGTAGCTTCTTGAACTTCTTCTATTTACTTTGCAACAAAGGCCAATTAAATTCCCATTAATCTCTTTTGTAAACATTGTGTTACTTTATCACACTGTAATTCTTACATTAATTGCAACAAAGATGAAAGCTTAGCTTTTTGTTTCTTATCCAAACATGGTGATCTCGTGAAAATAAGATTCGCTTCTTCCCAGGGAGGAAAGAGATCGAAATCTATGGAACTATTGATTTTTAAAGGTTTCACCAGAAGTTTTGCATGTAACACAATCCGTCATCTTTGTTACTGGAAATTATTTTATTATACGCTCGTGTTGTCTGTGGAACTGGATAAGACACTGTGATCTATTACATAATTATTTATGAAAATCTCTCTTGTTCAGAATTGTAATTTCTCATTAGTTTCTTTCAAATTTATCGATGAAAAAATTTTTTTTGAAGTTACGTGTATTTTCACTCGAACAATGAATGTTAATTATTCTGTAAATTTTATTCCTTTCATATGTAGAGCAGGGTTTCTCAAACTTTACTCTCACGGAACTTTTTCTTTCCACAAACATAACATCAGAGCTCCTGCATTACTATTACTTAGAAAGAAACTAAAGGCTTATTATTTTTCTCTGATTAGACATAAATATAAAATTTAACAATGTAGAGCAGTATAAAGATGTAGATTATATTTACTGAAGCTCATGAGGAAGCAAAAATTTTTAATGAAATGTCACAAGTAGAATGATACATTGATGTAAATTTTGAATGGAAGGAATAGCATTGTTATTGACTGTCACAAAGTTCTCTAAAGTTTGGTTGTATTGAAGAAAGTTTTATGATAATATCATTTTCTGTATCCAATGCATTTCAGAGTTTAGCTTCCAATAAGGTAGCAAAGCCTGTTTCACAATTTTAGGTCGTAGTAAATGACAAACAACAAGAATTTCCGTATTTTGTTATTTATTTCGATGGTTTTTAAAATATTCTCGAGACACCTCTGAAGGGTCATTGTGGAACTCTAGAGCTCCCTGCAGCATACTTTGATAAACCCTAGTCGAAAGCTATTATTGCACTCATTCAATGCTTTTAAATTTTCTGATATAGTATAGACATATGCCATTTTATTCAAACTGTTTCTTATATATATGTATACACACACACATATATATATACATGTATATACAAATATATACATGTATATATATATATATATATATACATATATATATATATATATATATATATATATAATATATATATATATATATATATATATATATATATATATATATATATATATATATACATGTATATACAAATATATACATGTATATATATATATATATAAATTAGTGCAAAAATTATTTATAAGTTATGAATAGAGAAATTACTATAAATATCAAATATATTTGATCTCAAGGTGAAATTTTTTCATGAGCTTGTTATCTTTTACAATCTATACTAATATTATAAACAGGTAAAATTTGTATGTAGGGCGTAAATTCTGAAACAACTAAAACAATTCTTGAAAGTCCTTTACTAATAGAAAGATACTCTATCTTTCTAGAGTAATTCTTTCTAGAGAAATTACTATAAATATCAAACATATTTGACCTCAAGATGAAATTTTTTCGTGAGCTTATTATCTCTTACAATCTCTACTAATAATATAAAAAGGTAAAATTTGAAAGTAGGTGGTAAATTTTGAAACTACTAAACCACTTCTTCAAAGTCCTTTACTAATAGAAAGATACTATATCCCTAAGTATATTTTATTTAGATAAAAATAAATTTTCAGTTCAAAATATCGATATTTGTAAATCAAGTCGGAATAAAAAACGATGTTGATTGCTTTATCGGCATGCTCTGACCAAATGCTTCGATTTACTTGAAAGTAATGAACTACAAAAACATTAGTAGATGTATCAGTAAATGTAAAAAAATAAGAAAGCAAAGATACGATATACTTAACTTTTATATCTAATCCATATTTAGGTTTTCTATGTTAAAAATAAATTGAAAAATTATATTAATCTTATAAAAAGTTAGAATTTGTATGTTTGTGTACACTGGGTGGATGAACTTACTACAAATATGGCAGAAAATCTCTTATTATTTTAGTATTTTGGTGCAACCAAGCCTTAACTTGTTTATTTATACAGATATATTAGTTCTCTTTTAATAGATTTGCAAAAACTCTGATTACAAAGGTAAATCGTCAAATGATCTTTTCTTGAGTTAATTAAAAAAGTAAAATAAAATGCTACATATTTATGAAAATGAGCATTTTATTTTTGAAATCATGTTTAGTTTTAGCTTAACACTAGAATTAAGGATATTGATTATTGATATTTTTATTGAAGTGAGCCAATTTGACTCATACAAGAAAGTTGAAGTTTTTTGCAAAGAAAATAGTTCCAAATTAATTTAAATAAAATGTTTATTATCAAAAAATTCATCGAAAACATTTTTTACACATAAATCTGTTTTTGAAACACATTTTCCGCAAACATTTCTATTACATTTACCACAATGGTTTCTACATCAAGTTTCTTTTGCATGATTGTTGAACTTGACAATTCTTCCGCGCGTCAGTAGTATGAATTTCTGTCATTGGAATGGAAGTGTTCTCGACTTCTCTATATTTACTTCTTAGCTCTTCAGCCAATAGGAAAAATATCCCAGGCCTAACAGGACCAATAAATTTCATGTTATGCGATTAACTGTTAAACCATTCTATGAGTCAAATTGGCTCACAACCGTGAAAATAGTTATACCGCATGTGTTAATGCGAAATGAAGGGGTCTGCGGGGAAGAGGAATAAAAGTTTATATATATTTTATTACTTAACTAAAAACCAACGTATGTTTTTGAAAAGTGATATTAAAGTTTTATGTATATATAGTGATAAAGTATTTAATGAGTCAAATTGGCTTGGTCCGTAAATCTAGTGTTAATATAAAATTTAATATAATTTATGAAAAAGACATAAATTTCATTTGTTAACCTCAATTAACTAGATCAAAGGTGGTCTGGTAGTGTAGTTATCAGATTTTCAGTTTTAGTGTTATTGCATGGAAAGTAAATCAGAAGAAATATATTTAACTAGTTAAGGAATAAATTGGGGGCACTATGACAAATTTTCGTTATATTATGATTCCAAATTTATGATTGATTCCAAATGGTTAGAAGTATTCGTGTCAACTCGTAATTTAATTTCCAGTACCTTAGATATTTGACCATCTTGCCTTTAATTTGTAAGGATTTCAGATAAGGTATTCCATTTTTATGCTGTTTAATATA
This sequence comes from Pardosa pseudoannulata, assembly GCA_032207245.1. NCBI lineage: Eukaryota > Metazoa > Arthropoda > Arachnida > Araneae > Lycosidae > Pardosa > Pardosa pseudoannulata. The sequence goes on from CM063506.1 coordinate 2,378,870, forward strand.
CATTGT
>CM063506.1:2386375-2466375 GCA_032207245.1 Pardosa pseudoannulata
TTTAATTTTTGAGCATCAAGTAACTGACCTCGTTAAAAAAAATCTTAAAATTCTTCCCCTTTCTTGCCTTTTTTTTTATAAAAGATTAGACTTTTATATTTAAAAAGTAGCTTTTAGTTCGTTTATAAAGTCATTAATAGTCAAGACACAGCTGTTTAATTACTGCATTTCAGAAAGGTGTGCGCAGTTAAAAGACCAGATTTGAACCATGTGCACAAAAAAGTGATTTATTTAAGTAATTAAATAAATCACTGCAGCATATTGTTATTACTCTTCCACCTATTGTAGCAAAGCCTACGCCAGGTCCAGTAAACGCCGTCGAAATATGCGACTGGTCCACAGTTAAAGATAACATGCAGCTTAATTTGAGTGAAAAACCACAAGGTCTGAAGACTAAACCTCAAGAAGATTTACGTCTTTCGTTTGATGAGCACCGCTGGGGTGAAAGAACGAGTTTACTCCAATGAGTCTTCGTAATTTAGAAGATGGGACAAAACATAAGACCCCCAGGCTGCTACCCCTAGAGCCTACTAGCTCTATATGTATTTTTTTTTTTTCAAAAATTAAGACGTAGCTACCATGAACCTATTTTACATGCCTCAGCTGCCATTTATGAAAACGGCGGATCTGCAGCATATTTCTGAATAATTATAAAATTATAAAATACATCTTTCCTTTTTGCCGAGTAGAAATTGAATTTCTGAAATATTTGGAGTTTTCTTACTGCAACACATTGGCAGTCTTTACTGTTATAATAATTTTTAAAATTTAGATTACTTTAGATTTAATGCATGCATGATGGATATAGCTATGCTAATGTTAATTGTAAAATTAATTATAAAATTACAAAATGCTTCTTTCCTTTTTACCGAATAGAAATTGCATTTCTGAAATATTCGGAATTTTCTTACTGCAACACATTGGCTGTTATAATAATTTTTAAAATTTAGATTACTTTAGATTTAATGCATGCATGATAGATATAGATGTGTAAATGTTAATTATAAAATTAATTATAAAATTATAAAATGCTTCTTTCCTTTTTACCGAATAGAAATTGAATTTCTGAAATATTCGGATTTTTCTTACTGCAACACATTGGCTGTTATAATAATTTTTAAAATTTAGATTACTTTAGATTTAATGCATGCATGATGGATATAGATGTGTAAATGTTAATTATAAAATTAATTATAAAATTATAAAATGCTTCTTTCCTTTTTACCGAATAGAAATTGAATTTCTGAAATATTCGGACTTTTCTTACTGCAACACATTGGCAGTCTTTACTGTTAGAATTTTAAAAATTTAGATTACTTTCGATTTAATGCATGCATGATGGATATAGATATGCAAATGTCGTAGTAAATGTGATATATTTTACATAGATTTTTTTAGTTAGTACTGTTGGCTTAAAAGTAATTTTTTTCTATTTATACCGGATTCTAACAAAAAAATATGTATGAATTTGTTTAAACTTTCCTTTTTATCCATATTTCATAACTTAATATTGCAATAATTTTAAGAATTTGCACAAAATTTTATTTAAAAATTTTCGAATAATTTTTAAGTACTACTTTATAGAAAGATTCAAACCACGTTCGAATTTTAAAAATCCAAACGTAGTCAGTTACTTTATGAAATATTCTAATTTTCGTATAACTTCAATTCCACTTTCCTCCACACGTTTATTCCAAGAAAGTTTAAAGCCGTCGTAAAAAAACAACATTTGTGAAATAAAGAAAGAAAATCGTTTATTTTCAAATGCAAAAATTTGTTTCCACTCCAAAGCTTATTTTTCCCCTTGAAGCAGCCCTTTAAAGGTGAAATATGAATTTATAAAGTAGATGGCTGCCATGCATTCCGTACGCATTTATCTTTTTCAATTCGTACGTTATGTTTTCTAAGAGTATTTTACAAAATGCTGCATATACTTTGAAAATTTTTTAAAAACTCTTAAATAGAGTCAACCGTTTAAGGTTGTTTATCCTTAAGATCAAATCCAAAAGCATGTATCTCTTTGTGTGTTTGGAAATATTTTTATCTATATTTATATTATTACAAACTATGGACTTTGATATATATTTTATATTGTAACACAAAAGAAAATTTCTCTATGATGTTGAGATAATCTATCTCTTCCGTAAATTTACGTTTTACATTTTTAAGCCTGTTTTAATTCATGAATTCGATATTAAAAATACGTGGATTTACAACACGAAAAAAATGAGTGATTGTGTGTGTGAGAGAGAGAGAGAGGGAGATCAGGTTCACCCATTCATGACAATAGTATGGTGTTTACAATTACGATGATGCACTATGTCATAAGAATCGAATTGTCAGGGAGGGTTCGAGGAACATTCCAGAAACTTTTAAGTCATGTCTTGGCTTCCATATTCACTTGACATTAATCCAGTAGAACATTGCAGGACCAGTTGAAACATCCAGATTATTTTCAAATTATGTCCCTCCCACAGTGGTCGTTTTCTGAGTTCGCTCATAGATTGCGCCTGTGGCGCGACGTGTGCGCTATGGGTTCATTGAAGGGTTTAGTGCAAGGTCGAGTGGTCCAATAATCGCAATCTGCCACCTTCGCCGGGATAAGCCTGGAGGCCCTGAAGATCATATGGGCCCAGTTTGGCGCTTGATTACAAACATTGCAACATGCCGCGGTTGCCGAACTCACTTTACCGAACTCGTATAACAAACAATGTTTTGTATGCTCCTTCTCGCTTTCCATGTTACACCTTCTGGGATCTTTTTTTTTGAAATGATTATCTTTGTAGGAAGCGATGCATTTATATGTGAGGCATCCACACGTTTGACTGGCCGACGATATGCGTTATTTACAATATCATGTGTGCCGTCAATTCCATTGTAAATTTGTATATTCAAAAACCTCTTAGAATTTTTGCTCTTCTCCAGTATATGTATATATATATATATATATATATATATATATATATATATATATATATATATATATATATATAATGGTATTGTAATCCAGCTAACCATTTTTAATTATAACTGTATTCTGATAGTAATTTTTGGTGATTCTATACTTGATAAGACAATCTTTCTTGAAATCCCCATTATGTTTCAAAATTATTGTAACCCTGCTGGCGATCTCCAAATTACTAAACCTTAATTTTTTTCACTCTGGTGTTCACTATATAATACTCTTATTTCTACACGCGTGATGACTTTATTAGCTATGTCAAGTGTTCTTTCTAATAAAGTGTCACTTGTTCTCTTCTGATTGACTTTTTAACTCCTTCCGGATGATTTTAAAAATATAATCTTGGGGCAGACCAAGTAAGTTTCTCTCGTTAAACAAATTCATATCATTTCCTCAAGACTTTTGGTGTCTTATTTTCTTAGACACTTTTCCCAGATAATTGCACTGGAATAAAAGTAGCAAATTTCGATATTTTTACGTACTTACATACACTCATGCTCCCTATTTTCTTTACTAAATTTAGAGAGTTCTGTTTACTTGAATCCTCACTTAGGGTTAATAGAAGTTTTACCTGTACGTATTACTTATCTTCAGCGGAGTAATTGTATTCCTGTGTTCTTAGTGCTACTGCGATTCGAATCTCTCTTGAGAGGCATCCATCACCCCGAGGGGGAATTACCCTGGCACACACTTCTTTTCCACCGTGGAAATGCATCTCTTATTATTTCATTTTCGGTGGTGACCTTGAGAAGGAAAGCGACCATTACTACTCGTTCGTGACGGGACGAAGCGATGCCTGACACCGCCGCTTCGAAAACACTCTCACTCTGTATGGAGACACAAACCTCGTTCGCTCTCACATAAAATAGAGACACGTAAGATTCTCTCCTTCTCCTGAGAAGCGAGGTTGGATGACCTCCCTATTCCTGACGGATTCGTTGTTCGGGAAAAAATGCAAAAGCTTGTGTTTCATGTGTGTTCTTATAATCGCATTTTACACAGGAGATGCCTCCGGGATCCTCTGTTACGCCTGCTCTCAGAGTCTTGTAATGCCTCGGATAATTGAATCGAGAAGATGCCATTGCGGTATGCCTCCGGTAGAGGCTTTTACTTATACAGCCTAACAGGAACCAAATACTTGGAATTTTACCGAAGAAACATTACTGAGGGGCTTTCAACCATATACGTGAAAATTCTTCCACTAATCGAAGAAATTTGCCGTAGGATGGTCTAATTTCGATATTTCTGTGTGATAATACCGACTGCCTTAGTTTTACATTCTTCGCATCATATCAAGGAATCTAAGCTATTTTTTCACACTTTTTTACAAGCTAATATTGTAGAACGTTTCATCACTTTTATGTCTGTAACTGGAAATAATATATCATATTTTATCATAAGACAAATTGGTATCAATTATAAAGGACATCTTAAGCATATAGAGAAAAAATAACAGTTTATAAATAACCCGTTCCATATTATTCTTTTCATTAGGTCTGTAACCAGAAGGGGGATTGCATCGACCGAACTGAGCCCTCCCCCCCTCTGGAATCATTACTGAATTTTAACAATACAAAAATATATTTTAAAATATAATTTTTAAAAATGGATAACCTATGGAGTTTTAATGATTTCCGACTTTGCTATATTTGCTTCTTATATAAACAGTTCAATTTTGAAATCGGCATCTTTTTTACAAGGTAAATTTACGTAAAGTAATATCAATAGAGACCTTGGTCATGTAAACGGAGATTGGCACCGTAGGCCCTGGCCTCTAGTAGCTATTGCGCTGAGGAATTAATATCAATAGAGTAAAATAAAGCTTAAAATTTAATCCCAAACTGGAAATATAAATTCGGTTTTGGCATTGACCAGAACATAGTGATCTGTTATATTCGTCTGCATTAAAATTATAAAAATAGCCTGCATAAAAGTTTTGAATGATATCGCTTATTTAATCTTTTTCAGTTACTTTCACCATTGCAAGCAAACGATGACTAGTTCCAAAAAAATTTAAAAGATCGATTACATGTAATTTTCGAAAGTTACCTAGAATTGAAGGGGTTTGGTTTGGAGCTCTACAGTCTAATGTAATGCATACGAAGGCTAACGGGACCAGAACCTACTGCTTAAAACTGATTTCGAACAGCTTCAAACATCCATGTCTGCAGTGGAATTTGAACTTGCGCCCTCTAGTTCAGAAGAGAAACGTTATACTATTCAGCCATCGTTCGACTAAGTTTTAACGAGATAACGTACCTTAAACGTTAATTTTAAGTATAGTTAACTCTGATCTTAATATGAACATAAGAATTGGTTTTGTATAAAAGACACAATACAGTAAATTTTACGTAAAAAAATGTTTTGATTAAAATACAAAAGGTTTTTTTTATAAAAATTGAGTCATACAACAACACCTATTATGAATATTTATTAAAAAAAAAACAAAAAAAAAACAACTAAACTCCAGGGCGCAACAGCCCCTAGGGGGCCAAGGCCTATGGTGCCAATCTCCGTTTACGAGACCAAGGGCTCTGGGGTGCGAACCATATGTTCCTGTTAGGTGGTCAATCTAACTCGGAACCCCCAGTGTTTAGTTCCCAAGCACGCTTGGTCCTCAGTTCATCTACCCACTGAAGGGATGAAAGGCTGGATGAATATTTATACTTCACTAAAATTAGCCATTTGCTTTCAACTTTTTTAACTATATGTTTAGATAGAAGAAACTATTTATAAATAATGTTTAAAAATATTAAAGTCATTTCAAAGTTACAAACAAAGTGAACTCAAACTATAAAAATAATTTAACACATTGTTGACCGGCAATTTTACTGAAAATTTATCTCATGTCACCGGTTATTAGCACAATTTGATTCATAATCACTCGGACAATCAGATAAAACATCCGCGTATAATTCATTGAAAGATTCTTTATTACGTTCCGTCATTGTTTTATAAATTTTTTTAACTATTAAATATTTTTTACAACAAAAGATTTGGCGGGTCTTATAAGCGAGAGAAACAGCTTGTGTTATACTGGCCAACACTTGCACTGTATGGTCGCCAACAGAGAAAACAACAACGATGCGAAAAAAAAAAAAACGCATCATGAGTTTACTCGGGGCCAGTCAGCAACGTTCGGCCATAAAAACACGAGTTAACTCGTAACCGGTCAACAATGTGTTGAAGTAATTATCCTATTGCAACAAATGGTTTTACTATCCTTAGCCTGGAATTTTAGAGACATAAAGGCATTTCGTATTTCCGCTCGAATTCTATCATTTTGAAAATCTCTTCTACCCTTAACCAACTGTTATTTGATCTCAAAGTATTTACTACTATGCACTGTCACACCTCTAAATCATAACAGTTCCTACCTTTCTCAGTATCTTCCCTCGGAGGGCTATTATATTATCAAATTGCAAGTTTGCTAAAATTTAATTAAAATGAACAATTGGAGATAGTTTAATCCTATAAAATACGTCCAAAGTAGTTAAAGGTTGAATACAGCATATTTGGGTAAACAATCGAATCGAAGGGCTTGTTAGAATAAGAAATTGGTTTAAATCGGGTTTATCTGTATTGCCCTGATTGCAACAATCAGCTGTTTACCTATGGCGAATTTCAGAATAAGTTCACACAGACCAGTTTATTATCCTCACCAGAAGTGGCTTGAATGTGATCCACTCCGAGTGATTCTATTCAACTAATTCAACCCTATTCGATTACGCAGGTATTATCCAACTCCTCTTTCAACCTGTCCCCACTGACCTTGGAATCCGATCCATTAGCAGTCGCTCATGACGGCACACAACTCGGATAGTCTCCAAAAACTTCTTTTATTAAAGTTTTTCTGGCTAGCGATGCTTGACCTGTTGAAAATGTCATTTTCTTTATTTTTCCCCCTTTCTCTTTTTCCTTCCTCTCGAATACATGGAAGGGGGGAAAAAACCTCCAGAATCTTGATTTCGTTTCGCAGACCCTTTTTTGAAACGAAATGGCTGATGATAAGTAACAGCGTGATGAACTAGGCGTGAAAGAGTTGAATGATTTAGAGTTACCTGTTCCCGTGAATTTTATGGGCTCTTCTCTCTCTCTCATTTTTATCGTGACTAGCTGATTTAGATTGAATTCTTCGATACTTTGACTCGCTGGAAAGTTGGTTTGTTCTCTTCGCAATGGTTAGCAGATATATGTACTTTTAAGAAAACTACTTATTTCCCACATACGGAGAAAACGTTCATCAATATTTTTTAATTGTAGTGATGATATTTCTTTAGAATTTGTGAAAGGACATTATGTCTTTCCGCAAATTCCAAAGAAATATAGTTTAGTACAGCTTGTAGATAATTTCGTATAATACTTTGGCTTAATTTGTTAATTAGTATAAGCTCATAAAGTATTTAAGTCAATTTTGAGTATCCAGGGAACTAATTTAGAGCATTTTCTAAAAGGAATTACATTCTGGAATGTGTATTTTCTGGGTTATATTAACCATTTGGTAATTGTAGAATCTCAAAAATATAATTAACTAGTGGAGTGTTCTGAAATTTACACGTTCATACCTAATTTGAAAATTAGTGCTACTGAAAATTATACCATGAAGAGTTTTCTATGTTTTCAACTGCAGAATTTTAGTTTTGCTGTAAAGAATGTTTCCCAGATCATACATTCATTGCATGCTTCCATTCTATTTAAAATTTTGATAGAAGCCTGTAATTTCCATTTGAAAACAATTTGGTAAATTGTTATTCTGCCACTGTTAATTTTCTTAGGGGCTTCACACAAAATTGACTAAAGATGTCGACTCCTACAACTTGGTTTGCTATGTGGCTTATTGTGCAAAATGCAACTGGGATAATTTTTGTATTCTATGTCCCTAAGAACTAGCTATAAATCATCAGTGGCAAACTTTAGAACTTCAAGGATCTTTGTATATATAATTTTTATTTGGCGGACCACCATTTATATGCATTTTTTAAAAAAGGGTAGTATATATATTTTGAAGCCCAGTGGCGTTATTGGGGTAGCTCTTCGTGCTCCCACGGCACAGGTCCGAGGTTCGATCCCCGGACTGGGCAAGGTTGACTCAGCCTTTCATCCCTTCAGTGGGTAGACAAACTGGGGATCAAGCATGCTTGAGAACTAAACACTGGGGATTTCACTTAAGGTAGACAACCTAACCGGAAACATGCTTCGTACACCAGGGCCCTTGGTCTTGGAAACGGAGATTGGCACCGTAGGCTTTCACTCCCTAGGGACTGTTGCGCCGAGAGAAAATATATTTATATAATAATAATCAAAAACTGTTATTTTATTAATACAATATGCACATATTAAAAGTAAAAAAGTTATATCTTATTTTTAAAAAACTTTACTTATGCATGACGCATTTTTAGTGTGATATATATTCTTGCTTCTCGACGTCCCGTTTGTGGAGTTTTGCCTCTAAGGACTTCCCTGCAAGATCGAGAGCTGCGTTTATTTCAAGCCGATAGTGATATCCAGTTTTAATTGGTGTTACAGATGAAAATGTTTTTGGCAGAAAAAAAATTAAATTAAATATGTCAGTGCTTTCTCACTGAGTGATAGGTATTCAATTAATTTTTATAGAAAGCCATAAATGAGATATTGACAAAGATGACAGAAATATAGCTTTAAGACGTACGTTGATAGATCGAGTACACAGCTTAGAATCCAATCTTAGGAATTTTTTTTTTTGTTAATAAATAGTAAAAAAGATTTTAAAAAATAAGAAAATGCATAATTAATCATAAGTTCTATTAGTTTTCATTTTTAAATCTGAATGTTAAAGAATTTTTTGCTAGTTATGCTTCAACTTATAATAATCATCCGTTTTTTTCTGCGGACCATGAAAATTTTTTCACAAACCATTGGTGGTCGATGGACCATAATTTGGCTACTGATGCTATAAATGGTCTATTTGCTGAATATATTCTAGTGTTATTGTGATAGGTGTGTGTTTGCTTGATTTGCAAAAAACGTCTCAGTATGACACGTGAATGTCTTTCTTTTTCTTTTTTTTTTGTTACATTTGGCGATCTTTTTTTCATTTGTAACAAAAACCCAATGTCTCTCTTCTAACAAAATGATTGTAGCCTTATTTTGGAGTTCATTATATACGTGAAAGGTTATTAAATTAAAATTTTATTTAGTGAACTGTTATACCACATAACTGATAATTTGAGAATTTTTTTAATTGCATTAGTCTTTGGTTTGGTTTTCGAGCGCTACGTTTTACTTTTTGCAACACGAGGGCTAATGAGACCGGGACCTACTGCTTAAAGCCGATTCCGAACGGCTACGAACATCCATGCCATAGTGGGATTCAAACCCACGAACTCCGGTTCCGAAGGTCAGCACCCTAACCATTCGGCCATTAGTCTTTGTTTGCTATCTAAATCTAACTAAATCAGGATGGCCAGTCGGAACTAAAAGAAATCTCTAAATTTAAAAATAAATTTCGGACTGTAAGTGTTCCATCTTAACAGTACTGCCTGGTCAAACGATGGCCGAATGGTACAGCGCTGCTCTTCGGAACCGGAGTTCGCGGGTTCGAATCCCGCTGTTGGCATGGATGTTTGTAGCCGTTCGGAATCGGCCTTAAACTGTAGGTCCCGGTCTCATTAACCCTCGTGGGCAAAACAGTAGACCGTAGCGCTCCAAACCAAGTACAGTCAGTACTGACTGTACTCTGTTTTATAAAAACGAATAATACGGAATTTTCTTTCTTTTCATTCCAATAAACGCTTCCTTCTAAAAGAGTTTTGTTTCTGATTAAAAAAAATCGTGGACGTGTGATGATTGTGGCAGAATTATAGTAATCATCATTGCAGCAGTAATTATTAGTTTTCTATTCGAGATCTGAACCTAATTCTGTCCATTTCGAATAAGGGGCTGATTTAGTGAGGAGATAATGAGTTCTTAATTACTGGAAAGCGATACCGCGTGTATACCCTTAATTTTGATAATCACGCAGTGTTGTTAACCATTGGTATTTGTCATCAATAAAGCGAAGAATTGCTCGAATGATTAATGATTCCTGTATGCAAATTAATATAGGAGCACCGGTGGGACACAGGAGAATTCTCCAAATTGGACGCCTAGAAATTCACCCGTTTGACGCTGACACCACAGTTTGAAGCGACAGATTGTTTAATCCTTTAACGGACCATTAATTTCTAGTAATATCATACTCGAAATAGTTTGGGGATTAAGTAAAAAAAAATCATTCAGCTTATTAGATAAAATTAAATCAATTTAAATTTTTTTTTACTTTCTCGTATACGTAATATAGTGAAAGCAATGTAATCGTTAAAATTTTTGATTTCAATATTTTGATAGATTTTCACGTTTTGGACCACTGACTCTGAAAATACCATTTTTGGAATTATATGTTTCTGTGTGTCTGTATATTAACAAAATAGATCGAATTACGATCTATTTTGTTAATATACAGATCAAAATAGATCGAGTACGTTTCGGCTTAGAGAAAGTTATTAGAATATGTACATTATAGTAAAATTATAGTTTTTCTATTGACTTTTGCGTTTTTTTACGGCAATCATTATTAGAAGTTTACTTTAACTGACATCACTGTTGGAAGCTCCAGATTGTTTAATCCTTTAACGGACCATAAATTTCTATTAATATCATACTTGAAATAGTTTGGGGTTTAAGAAAAAAATCATTCAGCTTATTAGATAAAATTAAATCAATTTTTAAGACTTTTTTTTACTTTCTCGTTTACGTAATATAGGGAAAGCAATGCAATCGTTAAATATTTTGATAGATCTTCATGTTTTGGACCACTGACTCTGAAAATACTATTTTTGGAATATTTATGTCTGTATTAAAGGTACAGATCGAGTACGTTTTGGCTTAGAGAAACAGTTATTGGAATATGCACATTATAGTAAAATTATACCTTTTTTATTGACTTTTGGGTTTTTTCCGGCAATCATAATTGGAAGTTTACCTTAACTATGATTACTATACGGTTAAAATCTGATTGTAATGATGTATGTCGTGGTCCAGTGTTAAGGAAAACAGTCTTTCTTGATAATAATAAGTTTATTAAGCCATAGTTTCATTTAAAAGCAAAACTAGAGTCATTTTCATTTGTTCACGCATGGAGTGTGCTGACAGCTCCATGTCCACGTGCTAACTTACTCATATCTTTTCGCTTAATCATCAAACACTTCAGATATCTTTCCGCTAGAATGGATGATCCCAAAAGCTCATGCGAGCGTGGGTCTTTTTCATTTATTTTATTATTATAAAAGAGTTCCCTTTTTAAAATCGCTTTTAACTCACGTAATTTCCAAATACCCCTTTTTTAGACCTGACATGTATATATGTCCATCTTCTCACGGCTGGATGCTGAATGCCCCAAATGCACCAAGAGGTGGGAAATGATACTAGGAAGCCATTGCGACCATTTACATTCCGAATTCCAATTAGTTAAAGATACTACATAAAAATTAACCAACAGCTGCTTAATTATACGGGACATTCATTTCCATCCTTGACTTAGAATTAATACAGGAATGTTATCATTGTTTGAATCAATATTCCAGATTTTGGTATTCTGCATAACACTCACATATATACAAGACTTTTTTTTACTTTCTCGTATGCGTAATATAGAGAAAGCAATGAAATCGTTAAAAATTTTGATTTCAATATTTTGATAGATTTTCATGTTTTGGGCCACTGACTCCAAAAATACTATTTTTGGAATAATTTTGTCTGCATATGGACAAAATAGATCGAATACGTTTTGGCTTAGAGCAGGGATGAACAAACATTTTCGGACGCGGCCAAATATCAAAAAAATTAAATTTGGCGGGCCAAGATAAATTTTTCTAAAATTTTAAAAACAATATAAAAGTACCTAATGGTTTAAATACGTTAATGAGATGAATGAAATTTCGATTTTATTTTTAAAAGTTCCTTATACTGAGGTTCGAAGTGAGATGTACTGGTTTTAAGGAATGATGCTAAATGCTCATCTGTCAGTAAACTTCTGTAGCAACAAGAATGTCAATTTTTTTTAATATCATAAACAATTTTAATATTATTTACAAATACTGACTTTGAGAACAATATTTTATATAATATTTTATGTCAAAAATAATTATATAGCAAAATAGAAAAAGTTTCAGTTAAGCTTTTCAGAAAAAGTTATATATAAGTTTTAATGGGTTAAGAACATTTTTGAACTAAAAACAAAATTCGGACGCGAAAACATAATTCTAGCTAACATTTTTTTATGCGTTTTTAGGTATACAATCTAAACGTTTTGCAGAGACATCAAAGTAACAAATGAATCTAAAGTGCTTCAAGGTATTTCCAAACATTTTAATTCGAAAAAAATAACGTTATTAATATTGATAATTGTATTTTTTGCTATATATATATATATATATATATATATATATATATATATATATATATATGTAACAAAACGGACTTCTCGATGGGTGGTTGCAGTCATGGCCAATAAAAATGACACCGTTTTAGCTAAAGGCCTTTATTTAGATAACGTTGGAGGACGGGTTCCCACTTCATCATAGGGACAGGACAAACTGAGGGGTCAGCTAGTATGAAGTTATATGTACAAGACTCTTAATACCTGGGTCAACATCTATGGAAAAATCTCTAGAAAAATCTGCCTCCGACAGCATGTATCTCCTTTTTGTTTGGAAATTTCCTAAATTGTTCTCTAAGGCAGTGTAGAGTTATAATTGGTCAGACCCTTTCTCTGAGGGCGTGAACTGTACCCCTAGTGGTCAATTTAGGTTAGGGGTTAAAAAGGGGAATGCGAAAGGACGCAGGAATTTTTAGCCCTTGACTTCAGATTTGAAAACCCCTGAGAATTTTCCTTACACATATATATTTATATATATGCATATATTTATACATATATTATTAAATGTTTTTCCTTCTTACTAATATTATAATAATTATATAACTAATATTATATAATATTATTAAAAATCCTTAATAATACATTTTTTATGAAATAAAAACATCAAATTCTGTAAAGTTGGAAGTAAACTGTCATAAACTGTGCTTACATTTAGTTCAAACATATCGGTATAAAATAACTTTTTAGTGAAACTCTGTAGAGTTCTGTAAATATTTTACTTTATTTTTCTCGTGTTTTCTTTTATTTATAATAATAGTGCCTTGAAGGCTACATATAAATGTTTAATGAAGGACAAATATTGTTCTGCTATACGTATACGCTTTCGAAAAGCATTTTTGAATGCTTCCGCTCGTTTTTTAAAGTTTCTATTGCTTTTCTAAGCAAACGTTATATACATAATTCTTTCTTTTTTTTAATGGATTATTTAATAATACCCAGGTTTTTTAAAATATTCATAAGTAGGTTTTTTTTGTAAAAATACTAGACAAAAAAGGTGTAATTGTTTTACTTTTTTGTTTTATATATTCGATTTTAAATTGGAACGGTCATTCATGAACAGACTTGAAAATTATTTCTTACTACAATTGCATCGTTTTATGTACTTTTCTGTATGATTGTGGAACACAATTGATGTCATCTGAGCTAACTATTACAATACTTTTTTTCTCAGTGATACACTTGTCAGGCTAAAAACGTTTTGCACTGCTGTCCTTAAAGTGTTAGAACAGTAGAATGAACAAAATAAAAAAATAGCCTAAATTTGCTTCTCATTTGATTTTAATCAAATAATTGATTCTATTTAAATAGAATTTTCTCCATTTCGTTTTTGTTTATGGGAAAATTAATTAATTGAATCACTTTACTTTAATTAGTGCCTCGGTACCAATGGTATGCGCTCACGGCTTCCTAGGTGTCGCGGCACCCAGTTTGAGAACCATCGATGTAAGCAACAAATGTTGAAATTATAAATTTTAACTATGCATATTACGTGATTGGATATTGTCTGGACGATATTGAGTAGGTAATGCCATTCGATATCAAAGTTTTCTGGTTTGAATATCGTTGTTGGCTCATTCTTCGTAACTAGTTTTAAACAATAAGCTCAGATTTAATTAAACCTTTTTTTATTCAAAAACTGTCTGTAGTGCTCCAAACTAAACCATAACTTGATGCAGCCTTTATTTTGAAGAAACCAATTTGTCCAATGTAATGCTTTTTTACACGTTTACCTGTACACATTCAAATAGCAATAGATTTCGTTTACGCTTTTTTTTCCTAATGAAGAACATGGGTTCAGGTCCGGATGTGATAACGCCACCGAGAAATTCAATACTAAACCGAATAAGTTGAACTTTCAACACGTACAAGCTAACATATGATAACCTTTAGGAACAGTTAAACTTACTATATTTTTGATATGAACTTAAATAAACCTATATAATTAAATACTCTACATCTGAAAGATTTTTTCGATAATAATTGACAAAACACACACCACACACACGAAAATGTATTTATTTATATATTAATATATATATATATATATATATATATATATATATATGTATATATATATGTATATATATATATATATATATATGTATATATATTTATTTATATATATAAATATAAGTAAATATATATATATATATATATATATGTATGTATATAGATTATAAACATTGTAAACATCGAGTACACATTAAGTAGGATTTTAAATGAGTACTTTATTCATCGTAAAACACTTCCATCAATACATCCCAACAACAATAATAATAAATTTACTACTGCCAACCGGTAGTAAACAAATATATGGCCTATGCTACTGTTTTCAACAGGTGATAAAGAAATATATGAATGATACTAGTAAATGATTACAATATATATATATATATATATATATATATATATATATATATATATATATATATATATATATATATATATATATATATATATATATATATATATATATATATATATATATATATATGTGTGTGTGTGTATATATGTGTGTGTGTGTGTGTGTGTAAGCCATAAATTATAAAACTGCTGGACAAGGAGAAATCTAAACAGCTAGCAGTAATAAAAATAAAATCTGCCTACATTGAAGAGAACGGTTTAAGTCTAATTAAAACTCTATTTCAGAGCTGCTAAAACAGACATCTTTACTACTCAACGACAGACAAAGGAAAATACACAAAAATCACTCTAAACAGAGGTGCACCCAAGAACGAAGACAGAAAGAATTTTCTCATTTAGTCAGATAATTTAAGTGCAAGATCAGGAAAAACGCGGAGCCATTTGCCGACGACAGCTGGGTAACGTGTTGAATAGACAGAAAATTTACATCTTTAGACTAGAAAGCTTTGGGAAGAATTTTAAGTCGAAGACACTTCTTTGATTAAGACATTTAGAAGCTGGGAAAAGATTTTAAGGAATTAGAATGGGAGAGAGGAGCTTTTTAAGGAAATGTTAAAGTTAAATAATTTATATATATATATATATATATATATATATATATATATATATATATATATATATATATATATATATATATGTATGTATATGTATAAATATATATACTTATATATATATATATATATATATATATATATATATATATATCGTGTCGTGTGTTAAGGCGAATGGAAAACAGTCTTTCTTGATAATAATAAGTTTATTAAATCATCGTTTCTTCTAAAAGAATTATTTTGATATATTACACACACACACACACACACATATATATACATATATATAATATTAATATATATATATATATATATATATATATATATATATATATATATATATATATATGTGTGTGTGTGTGTGTGTGTGTGTGTGTAATGTATATTTCCTTTCTTGAAATTTTTAGTTTCTGTACTCTTATATATTCAACTTATATTAATCGCAACCGTTTATAGGGATTTATAAAATAAATAACTTTGCATTTAAACTATTTCATTCCAGAGGTTGATACATTTCAATGCGAACGGCCAAATTGCTCAATGTAACGAACATAAACACTTACTGTAATATACGATATGAACTCCACCCAGCCTGTGTACTTAATACTCGTATGTGAGTTTGCGACTATGCGACCTGCTCTCAGGTTTGTTAAAATTTGTCTACCATTTTCTGGTTCATTATCCCTGGCCTTTTGGAAAGGTGACGATGACAGCCTTAATTGCATCTGGTTGACAGAGTGTGTGTGTATGTGCGGCCTTCACTCGAGCCGATAATAATGCCGAAATTTACTAATTACGCGATGCCGAAGCGCACTTGCCAGCCGAGTGGTTGACTCGAAAATGTGGTTCTAATATACATTGTTGTCCGGGATTAATATGCGTGCTGTCTGCGATAACTTTCAGTGAGATTGCAGAAAGCTCTAAAGTGCGGAAAATTAGATATATTGCTTAATGAGAAGACGCGCGGGTGTTCGAAGCAGAATATTTAATCTTCAGGCTTTTTAAACCGCTTATTAGAGCTTCAGGAACAACAGAAACGTTCGCAAGATAGAAAATTCACATCACTCTTGTAAGGCGATTATCCGTGTAATTGGGTCATCTCCCATTCATAACTTATACAAAATTTAATTTTATTTCGACGTTGTTCATCGGCGAAGAAGGTTTGCTTTGACGTAATTTGATATTTCAGTCTTGAACTAATAAGGATAGTGACATTGAGGTAGACAAACATGAAAGTAACTACATTTTACCCTTCGAGGAAAATTACTGATAGAACAATGACTTGACATTTAAACAAATGTCTTGACCTTTCTTTTGCATGATTTTATGGCTTATGTCTTTTTAAAAAAAACTGATTTCTTACATATTTTTAACTGGATAGTGCATATTTAAAAGTTTTTTTTCAGAATTTTATGTCACTGGAAATTTTATTCTAAACAAAGTGATGCTAAATTTGTAGTACAGGAATTACTTAACGAAGTATAACATAAAAGGTGTTACTTAAGAACAGAATACCCCTTGGTGAATTTGGCGAAATTAATGGCGATGTTTACAAAACATGAATTCATAAATTAAATTCAATTGTAATTTTGGCTACTAAATAAAATGGAATTGAACTGCAAACCAATAAGAAACCAC
Source organism: Pardosa pseudoannulata (assembly GCA_032207245.1). Lineage (NCBI taxonomy): Eukaryota > Metazoa > Arthropoda > Arachnida > Araneae > Lycosidae > Pardosa > Pardosa pseudoannulata. Next base: position 2,403,405 of record CM063506.1, read on the forward strand.
ATGCAAACGGAAATGGTTTAATACTGGAAAACATGAATTCATAAACTAAATTCATTTGTAATTTTGACTACTAAGTACAATAGAATTGAACTGCAAACCAATAAGAAACCACATGCAAACGGAAATGATTGAATACTAGAAAACATGAATTCATAAACTAAATTCATTTGCAATTTTGACTACTAAGTACAATAGAATTGAACTGCAAACCAATAAGAAACCACATGCAAACGAAAATGGTTGAATACTGGAAAACATGAATTCATAGACTAAATTCATTTGTAATTTTGACTACTAAGTATAATAGAATTGAACTGCAAACCAATAAGAAACCACATGCAAACGGAAATGGTTGAATATTAGAAAACATGAATTCATAAACTAAATTCATTTGTAATTCTGACTACTAAATAAAATATAATTGAACTGCAAACCAATAAGAAACCACATGCAAACGGAAATGGTTGAATATTAGTTTAACTGGCTTAGATTTCCGAGAGAAAACTGTTAGTTTGCCATGATTAGACTTTTATCTCCAATTTGGTGTCGGTGCCCTGTTCTTGTGTCAAACCAAAATAAAAAGATTATTTTTCTTCGGTTTTCTGATTATAAGTCTATTTAAAACCTTAAATGATAACCATATTTTATAGTACGTTAAAGACAACTATACTCTAATTCGAAATATATATGTTTCTATTCATATATTTTGGATTGTTATAATATGTCTGATTAAGTGGGAATGTATTAGTATACTATCAATATGTTATGGATAATAAAAAAAAATTAAGCTTCTCATTAAGGTTTTCAAAATTCATTGCGTCGTTTCGACGTAGAATATTTTTGTAATGTTAAAAATGATTTGCAACCCTCAAAACTCCAAAATTTTTAAAAATTTATAGTTATCGATTAATTTATTGACCGTATACCATACTAATAAATAAATTGTATAAAAGGGAGCAATATTATACAATATTCAAATTTTATATCTGGTTATTTTTGTACCATATCAGAGTAATCAATGTACAAAACACTAAAATAAATCAATGAGAAATTTTCGATCACGGAAAGTGACATTACAGATGACATTATACAAAGAAAAGTTACTTAATGAAAATATTACCAATTTAAAATATTAACAATTGTTTCTCTTGTACTATATTACTGTTGCAGATTTTTCGTTCTTTAAAAATTTAGAATCAATTTTTTGTTCTAAAAATGTGGTCTAAAAATGTTAAGATTTTATTTGTTTAATTTGTTATTGATAGAAATGTTTGGCTATTTTTGTAATATAGCTGAAATTTCGTTCACACTTTGCATTATTACTAAGGAGAATTATTAAAACTAATAATACAAAATAATAGAATTTCTCATATTTAAGATAATTATCACTCTTCTTTATTTGTCCAATCAGATGCCACTGGGTATCGACACGTCCATTTTCAAGAATTACGGCAGGAATTTTTCTTAGTGCAGCTTGCAAAATTCTCATTGCAGTCTAATAGCTAATATTATCAGCCCCAACTTAGAAGAGTCGAATGAAACTTTTTTTCGTTGCCATATAAACGAGTGCAAACGGAAAGTTTAATGTTTTTCCTATCGAATTTCGGAAATTTTTCAAAATTCCGAGATTGCCTGGTTAAACCCGAAAAGATCTAGTTAAGGGGACAAGGAGTATCATGTGCCAAGAGAGCCGCAGTAGGTCAGTAGGAAAAGTCCTCGATCTCGTAACTGGAGGGTTGTGAATTCGAGGTTCGATTATCCTAAGATCCTCCATGTACGTTAACCTTGACTGGGACACGTAAAATAGGTTCGTGGTCATAATGTCCTCCATGTTTCCAAGCAATACCTCTGGTAATGGCAGGCGAAGCCGGGTCTTTTAGTATGTCCATGTTTCTAAATTACCTAAACCCACTTGAGATAACATGTTCTTTCACCCTAGCGGTGCAGTTTAGTTCCCCTGCCACATTATAGGGTGCGGGTTCAAACCCCGCATGAGACTTTTCTGTATCCAATGGATAAAGTAGCTCTTTCACTTGAAATGGAACCCCATCTTAAAAGAAAGTGGCATAATCCTCATGCAAATCGGCAACGCTGTTTTCGTTTCGTAATAAATAATATTAACTATATTATGAAGAATATACATAACCTAACTTTTGTAATATAAAAATATTTCGCATTTTTGATATCATTCTATCAATTTGATGGTCCTTTGTATCGTATAAAGGTTATAAATCTTAAGTTTTCGTAAAAAGAGTTTTGGACATGTTGTTTAATTTCATGTAAGTTGCGGAATATTATGCCAAAAGCACGATTAGTTATTCTTTTTAATATTATTCGCCCTGAACAATTTGGTTTCAGAGCAAAACACTCCACTCAACATCAGCTTAGGAGAGTTGCAGAGCACATCCCTGCCGCCAATGCTAACCGGCAAGTCACTGCAGCTGTGTTCGCGAATATTGCGAAGGCCTTTGATAGGATCTGGTTGGAAGGGATTATTTACAAGCTCATTATTCTAAATTTTCATCCCCAGCTTACTAAAATTTTTAATTGTTATCTTCAGAATCGTCTGTTCGTTGTCAGAGTTAACAACACTCTCTCAACACCTCGACCTATTCTTTCTGGGGTTCCTCAAGGTAGTTTACTTGGCCCGAAACTGTTCAATATTTATATTAAGGATATGCCATCTGATCCTTGTATTGAGCCTTGCCTCTACGCCATCCTTTCCCGACAGAAACAAACGCGTCATACCTTGGTTGCTATTCGAAATTACCTCAAAATTTACGAACTTTGGCTCACTTCATGGCTCATTAAGGTAAATCCATTCTTTTTAAACCCTCTCGCTTACCTGAAACTCCTATAAAAAGCGTTTAATTTGAGTAATTAAATTACTTTAAAATGTTTTTCAACAAATTTATATCTTCAGCGACACCTTTACACTTTACATATGTCGGAGAAAAAAAATTAAATAGTTCAATTTTCAATATTTGTCGGAAGAATATTGTTTGTTACATGAAATTAATTTTGCATTAAATAAAATTGCTGATAAATATATGTATTTCTTAAAAGTTTTATTAAAATTGATTTGTTTTATTTTAAAACAATCTTAAACGTGCCTGTCAAATATATTTCAAATATTTCCCATTTTGTTCCTTAATATGTCAAATTAATGAAACATATTTAAAAGTTACTTCCAAAGTATTAAATCAGCTGATTTTTTCTGATCTCTAATATGATTAAACCCTGTGAATTCAAGTGCAAAATGAAGTTTAAATATTTAACGTAATAAGGGATTTAAAATGATATTCTGAAAAATGGGAATTGTACATTTTTTCAAGCGAAGCAAACTATACCCATTAAAGTGAATACCGTTTCGCCTTTTAATGAGAGAATAATTAATAAGCTACATCAGACAAACTTTCTTACTTCGTGTCTTTCAAATTTTTAATTTTCATTTCCAATTAAAGCAAGAGTTTCCAACCAAGAATGGCTATTAAAGCATTTTAACAAATGGTGGAAAATTTTAAATATGTACTCTTCTACAAACAATAATTACGTTTGTAAATTAAATGTATATATTCATTGACAAACATCGCATTTAGATTTATTTTTGCGGTTTGCGTACATGCATTATTTTAGAGACAAAACTATTGAAAATGTTGTTTATGGGATATGCTCTATTCAAAAATTTTTAATTAGTTTAGGAATCTTTAGTAAGGTTCAGCAATATTTGCTTAACTGTAGCTGCTTTTTAAATGATTAGATTTTACGACTATCTAAAATTACTATTCTGTGGTGTATAAAGAAATGTACAGTACACAACATTATGCATGCTATGTTAATATACCAACAAATATTATTTTAAAATATATTGGATATAATAAAAATGAGTTTATATAATAGGGGACCGAAGCACTTTTTGTCACCAAACATGTGTCTATCCATACATGCGCGCGCACACACACATATATACATTTACTGAACAGGTAAAATAATTATTTAATTTACATTATGAATTATACAAAACATTGTCGATCTGTTAGCTGTTCTTAGTTTCAAGGGTAAATGTTAAGATTTTGTGAAGAGCTCTAATTCTGTTGCGCTCTTTCGTACTTTATGTACGGATAATCGAAACAATTGGTCTTAACTTACGAAATTTTTATATCGTTCCAGCAAATGAAATCAATCTCATATGTACTTGCATGATTCCTAGGAAGAAGTTATTTTTGATTCTCTACCTGGTTCTCTACCCGGATGAGAACGACATTAGCTTTAAAAGAACTAATATCTGTAGGCTCCATTTTCACTCTTACCGTGGGTGCCCATGCCTGTTCTGAAATTCTTTATTTAGTTCAATGTCGTTTAGTTTAATGGCGGCTGTGGAATGTAAACTAAGTTCGAGGAAGCAATGTCATCCAAGTTCCCAAACAAAATTTCTGGAGTTGGTAAGCGAATCCTGAAGATTTTCTGCTTCTAAATTACGAGTACCGGATGTGTTTGTGTTCTCCTAGGGAGTAATGTTGACTGCCTATAATGTTCTCTATAAATAAAAATGGTCAGCAATTTCTGCTGCGTTGTATGGGGGAATGCTTACCAAGAAAGTGTCTCCTCCCCATGTTATAGAAAAAGGTTATTTTGTCAAATTATTGTTATTTAAGTTCTGGAAAATAGGAAAGTAGGTACTCTGCTCTGAACTAATTGCTTCTTTTGTTTTTATTCATCAGATAAAAAAACAACAACTCCAAGTACTTCTTTAAACGTGGTTGGATACCAGCTATATTGGATAACTCTAGCTTCATGTTAACCTGTTGGTAAAAAGTAGTTTTACTTGTGTATGGGGTCGTATTTTTTAAACAAATTTCACCGTATGAAAAATGGAACATTCATTCTCAATAGATCCTCGTAACCTTTTTTTAAAAATTATACGTTGGCAAAATGTCATTATTTGAATTCAATGAAGTATGACAAAATCATTCACGTATAATTTAATGCTATATTTTTCTCGTTATTTTGAAAACTTTAGTCACGTGCATAACCCTGAAGAAAATTTTGCTTTTTCACGTGGGGCAATACGTTTTTAAAAAATTATTGAATGAAAACTGTCCAAAAGTAAAACCATTTCCTCCGTATGTTAACTTGGAGGTAGAATTATCCAATATGGTCAGTTCCCTACTATTTTCAGACTGTTTCTTAAAAGTTTTTGAGATTCCATCAAGTCAATTTCCAAGTTCAGCATTTCTCGTTGAAAGAAGGTCTCTGCTGTTAATTTAGCAGATAGACGGCGCAGTCGGAAGATCACATTATCTGCGACCGCACTCAGCTTCTTTTGTTTGAGCTTTTATACATATACTAAGAAGTAGAGCATTCGATTTCTCGGCCCGGATCGATAAATCCGATCTCATCCCAAAACAGCTGTTGAGTATTTGACGTACCCTGAACAGTCGTTAATGTTTCTCTCATTCGGGAGCTTGGAGAGAGCCCTTCGTTTCAAAACGATGAGTTGTCCTTAGATTTGGCTGTTTATTTTATTTGTATGAAACAAGACGTTTACCACGTTGTGTAGGGAAACCAGACCATGAAAATTATAGCATGGGAAAGACATAAACTATAATCAGTGGAGTTGATTTCTTTAGCTACGAAATAAAACACATTCTGTCAAATGTTAGAATTCATCGTGTTTAAGGACATAAAAAGTAATTAATCCCTTGACACGCAAATAAAATTTAATTTAGCTCAAATGAACAGATATGTTCAAGTTAAGTCAGAGAACAGCTTTTTTTTTTCTACATTTGAATTGTTATGAAACATTTAATTAACTCTGACATTGTCATTTCTTTTATGTGTCATAATATTTGAGTCTATCAATCCTAAATATTGTCTATGTGCAGTATGACTGGTGATTTGAATACTACTTTCAGTGCGATTCTTCATGATTTACTGATTTGTCAATGCAACATTATTACTGGTGCTTTTAACACTTCGTGTGCGGGCAACGTATTTTTACGTTTTTTGTAGTCTGTTACTAGAGCGCGGGTTATGTAAAAATGCGTATTTAGTAAATTTGTGCTGGATAACCACTAACCACCAGAAATCTACTAAATACGTATAATATGTGTGACATTATATGGGTGTTGTTTGCGTTGCGCTTTGCATTTTTTCTTTCCACACGTTATGATTGTTGAGTTACTGGGTCTTTTGTTACGTTATTTTGTCTTCAATCGAATTCCTGGCTCTTGTTAAAAATCGTGTTTTGTCAATTTGAAGCATGGTTTTTTTTTATTGTTGAATACAAAATTGATAAAATGTGCCGTTGTGGAAAAGATAGTGATGATGAAGAAATATGCGCTGACAGATTATCGGACTTTAATTTTAAAAATCGTTTATTTTTGTGATTTCGTAAAAATATTTTTTTTTGTTAAATAATCATACATTATATATTAAAGTGTAAAATAAAAAAGTTTCTTTCATAAAAACAAAGTAGTTTTCGATTTACTGCGATTTTCTAAATAACTAAACTTTTGCGCGATTCACGAAAAAAACACCCGCTGCAAGCGTAAGTTGGCGGTGAAATATACCCGCATGCCAAGTGTTAAGTAGGTGCAAGGTTAGGCACCTTGAACATTATAAACAAACCTCAGTCGATGTGCAAGTGAATCAATTGAGTAATATAATATTATACTGCATGAAATCTACATCAAACAGATCGTCAAAGCCTACAGTGGCACATAGAATAAACGACGACCCCAACTCGTTAACGAGATAAAAGCGTTTAAAACATAAAAATAAAGTAAAATAAATTCTTATATTGTAAATTCTTTTTCAGAAAATTTATATTATCGTAAAAATTTCAAACTATCTTTCTGATAAAATCAAATTCTAGTGTATGCAGTTTTTATTTAGTTATTTGTTTATTTTATTTTATTTTTTATCTTGGTAATAATCATATACACCTATATGCAATAAATGAAACTTTAATATGAACAGTAAACTAAGTATTTTTATTTATTGGGATTTTATAAGCAAAATAATCAAAGCAATCTTTCCAAGCTCACTGAAATAATGACAAATTTTGTTTATATTGCAAATATGTAACAATGTGATACAGAGAGTTAAAATTGTTAAACAGTGTACTCTCTGCGGTAGAGGAAACCATAAAACGTTTACACTTTTTTTTCTGTGGGCCGTAGCACTCCATACCAAAAAACCAACCAAATAATCGCTCTTTTTTTTGTTTAGCTACTATCATTGTTACCCAATTTCTTCTGGAAGGAATAGAGAAAAATTATGTCAGGGAAGGTTGCTCAAGTCGAAACCCTGAAGAAAAATCACGAATTAATCAGAAATTTACAAAGAAATAAATATACAGTTTTATCATTAGCCTTAGATAAATGTTTTTGTTTAATGTAATATATATATATATATATATATATATATATAATATATATACATAATATATATACATACATATATAAATTATATATATATATATACATATATATATATATATATATATACATATATATATATATATATATATATATATATATATATATATATATATATATATATATATATATATATATATATATATATATATATATATATATATATATATATATATATATATATATATATATATATATATATATATATATATATATATATATATATATATATATATATATATATATATATATATATATGGGGCGCTTTGCTTAAAATATTTCGGTTTGGGTTTCAAAATTGTATATCTTAATTCTTTTAAATTGGCGGCGTTTTTCTGGTTTTGGGTTTTACACACGGTACTCTGTCACTGGGATGGGTTTTTAGAATTTGCGAGAACTTTATGTGGCATGATTGGCTGTCTCTTGACGTCAATCATGATGTCGATTTCTGTTTTGAAATATTTATAAATAGGCGAGCACCAAGGTTCGGAGGGCTGTTCGTTGGGGGTTCTGATTGTTGTTCGTTGTTCTTCGATGTGTGTTTTCATTGTAATCATGTGAAACAGGAATAAACAAAGTTAGTCGAAGCTGATGTCGTTGCTGTTGGTGCCTCTGCATGCCACTCTCCGCCTGTTTCATAGCGGACTCCCAATGGACATGACTACATTCCGTGGGATAGATGATGTGACGGCTACGGTCGTTACACACACACACATATATATATATATATATATATATATATACATATATATATATATATATATATATATATATATATATATATACATATACATACACACACAGCTTGAATGAAAATAGAAAATAAATTATGACTATGGAAATTTGGATCAAAACTCGCACCACGTATTGCTTAAATCCGCAGTTGAATCCATAATAAAATCTGTAATATTGAGATTGCTTGTAAGGATACCTAATAAAATAAAATCTCGTAGGCGCATAGTTGGAGGTATGGTGATGTAGAAAGGAAATTATATAGCAAAATTTAATTGTATAGTAAAAAAGGTTTTCTCTGTCGTAATCAATCGAGTTACTTCAATGACATATTTTTATAATAAAAAAAGTTATGAGTACTTGTTTTCTATATGCACATTTTGAAATTCCTGTTTGGGGTAGCTCTCCGAAGAATGACATGAATTTTTGACTCATCCCGATAACACAGATAGGCTCACATTCTGAAGAAAAATATGAAATGCATATGTGATGCATGAATAGACGTTTCGTATAAATTCTTTACTTGTCATTTTTAATTATATATAATTTTTAGAATAGTAGGATATTTTAACGATGTTTTGCATCTATCATTTTGTAAAATAAAATCTAATACCCCTTTATATAAAAATTTCTATCTGTGGAACATACCTTTTTTGCCTGTTTGTATATATTACAGTAAAAAACATGCTATAACTTATAATTTCATCTTCTGCAAAATTCTTAAGGATATATTTGATTTTTACAAAACTATCTTTCACTGAATTTTATTGCTTTTAAACTAAATAAAATGCATTCGTCTGACGACTATAAGTCATATTACCTTTTTCTGCCGATTTTTATTATCGTCATAAGTGTCAGCGTGGCAGGTTTCGATTCTTTTCTGATCGATATTTTTGTCATCGTAATCTGGCGGGCAATTTTCGTAAACTGGGTCTATCACGGTAATAAATCAACAACTACCGATATTTTTTCTATCCTGCCCTGAAATTTCCCGAAAGCGATGTTTATGGATATTTGTTTTCTTACGGTTTTTTTTATATTTGAAACCTTTCGGAATGAAAGATGAAAATTTTTCTTAAAAACAGTCTTTCCATATAAACGGCGTGACTTGTTTTTAATGGATTAACCAGTTACAATAGAGGTGTAGACCTCTACTCCATTTTGGTCTAATGGGAGTTTACCTAAATTAACTACTTCATTATGTCACAGAGAGTCCAAATGAAGGCCAAATAAATTATCCATACGGAGTAATTATTTCTATCCGATAGTGCGGAAACCTTGACCTCTACATGAAGTCCAAAGAAAGGGGAGTTTGATACTTTAGAGCTCTTGTAATAAATACCATTTTAGAAGCCTTAACCGAGTGACATCGCTCTCAACAAAGTTTTTAAATAACAGCTTATCTCTACTGAAGTAGACACATTTTCCCTGTGATATGACTAAAGAGTTACTTTAGTTTCCCTTAATTGTATTCAACGCGATTTGTACCACAGTAACTGTTGTGTCGTTCTTCAGATCTACAAGGCCTCAACATCGCTCACAACAAAGTCTTTAATAATTTATCTCTACTGAAGTAGACACATTTTCCTCGTGATATGACTAAAGAGTTACTTTAGTTTCCCTGAATTGTATTCGACGCGATTTGTACCACAGTGACTGTTGCGTTGTGCTTCAGATCTACAAAGCCTCAACATCGCTCAACTTAGTCTTATCACTAAACATACCAACACTTAATACATACCTATTTCTACCATAGCGGGTCAAATGACCGGACTTTATTTTTCTGATTATAAATTTATGAAATATGAAAATTGGAATGAAATACACAAGCTTTATTATAATTCAACAAAATTGTACATTGTCAATTTTTATGTATTGCAAACACAAAGAATAAGAATTTTTAATTCATTTCCCATCGCATTTTTTACATAAACCTTATGGGTCATTTGACCCGTTATATGGTATGTTTAGTGTTAAATAACAACTTATGTCTTATGAAGCAGACACATTTTCCTCGTGATATAACTAGTGTTACTTTAGTTTCCCTGAATTGTATTCGACGTGATTTGTATCACAGTAACTGTTGCGTCTTGCTTCAGATCTACAAGGACTGATACGACCTATTGGTCAACGCGCTGATCTAGAATCTAGACTTAATATCTTTCGGTATACCCAGAGAATGTACTCATTGTAATACGAACCTATAAAACAAATTACCGTTACTGGTGCCAGTAATTTGGGTTTAATTAGTCAGAAAATATCTCTTAATATGTGTGAGAGATGAAAAATAAGTTAAGTATGCAGGTAACTTTTCCAGCATTTAGATGCCTAAAAATAGCTCCAAAACAACTTTTAAAAAGCAATTTTCCCGTTTAGAATCTTTACGCGTTCAATTAAAAAATCTCACTTATTAGCCTATAAAACGAATCGTCATATGAAATTTCTGCTTTCCTTGTTTCAATTTTCTTGAGATTCGGAGATCAATAAGTTGGTCACTCAACTACTCAGTAGAGTTGTTTAAGTTTAATACTCGTATAAATAAACATATTTGGCTCACAAAGGGGTTTTAAATAACTCTTTTGTTGATTTTGCTTCTTGAACTTCGTGAAATCTTTAAAAACCAACTTTTACTCCAACCTTCATTTAACTCTTGATTTAAGATGCTAAAATTTAAGAAATTCGTTTCTTATCCATATGAAAATCCATCTTCGCAGGCTTCGTTTGTCTTGAAACATGTAGATCTTTGAGACAGTATGTGAGTGGGGATGAAGTTGTAACTCAGTAGAGCTGGTCTCGGTGGGGTACAGGCCTCTTTATACCCTCCTAGATATGTTTACCTATATTCTGTAACGATAAGTAGGTTTCAATAGACTCTCATTTTAAACAAAGTAAATAAAAATACGATTATCAATTTAAACAAAGTTAATTTTAAAGAATTAACAGATATCCCTACACTTATATGTGTTTTTGTATTACCTTTCCTCCACATTACATTTATAGTGTCAAATTGGATGGCTTGAGAAAATTATTTGCACTTATGTATATATAAACACACACACACATACATACGTCTATGCCGCGTATACGTGTATAAGTATCGCCTAATGAATCCCCGAAACGAATGACGCAGAATCCTGTAAAATAAGAATAATTAAAGTTTCCAATTTAATTTATTTTTTACAAATAAAATTAACTGATTATTTTGTTGATTGTGGAATCTAATACGTGACCTTCGTTAAATGCTTTAATTTTTTGCTCATGAGATGAAAGAAAACTAATCAACGGCTTACCCATGGTATCACTGATTATCTACTGTGTTATCCTTAACATATTTTAGTGAGCAACAATATAAAGCAAAGATCTTAGATAGACTAGTATTATTTGTTACCCTTAAGTATATCTCTTTCCATTTTTTTTCATGCAAATTTCATATACTATGTGAGCGGGAGGGTTAAAAAATATGTCTTAGGTCTATGAACTCCTAGTAAAAAGTTGATTGTAGTTTTCGAAACCAACCAGCAAACCAGTCCACATGTTTCTGCTGTTAGTATTTAGGAAAAATTCTCCTTTTTCACAGTAATACAAAAATAATGTTTGCTTCATTATGGCAGCCCATGTTAGTGAACGACTTTTCTCCTTTATAATTCTATACAAACGAAGTTTTATCGTTATTCAAAGTGGAGCTAATAGAGAATTATAAAGTCAAAACACTAGAGGTAATTTTGTGTAACACTCACAAGGGTAATTATATTATTATTATGATTTTCAGACTATCACAAAGGTGATACGTTTTAATTAATACAGTATGTATCAATTTTGAATTAAAGCCAGTTAAAAATTAATCATACGGAGACCCCTGCTATGGCTCGACGATTCTTAAAGAAGTATCCGCAGGGATCACATCATATATAAAACCATGCTCAGAAGGGATTCACACGGTGCAGTTAAAATAAAACAACTAGATCTAGACACAGGCATTTATTTAAGATAGTATAATGAAAACAATAAATAAACATCATCATAAACAAACATCAGCACCCTCGATGCAACCGAGCTTGGTGCTACTGGCACACTGACTCTTATATAGGCAGACAACATATACAGATATTTGCATATTTACAAAGATGATGTGTTGCCACAAATAAAACTACGATAATTATAAAACTTTACAAATATCAATACAGATGAATGAATTCATGTTACAATATGTGAAAATACATCACAGTATTTAAATTATATACAAGACACTATTTACAAAGACTGAACATTACATCAACGGCCTTAATCAGAAATGATGCGTATGACATCAATCTTCTACAAATTGCGTGTTCACCACAATCACTTCGGGTTCATTTTCAATATTCCGAGCACATTAAAAAGAAGGACTTGCTATATTCATGGAAAGAAACGATCTCGTAAATCAAAGTTATGTAGCTGGATGAGGTACCGCCTGGAGTTTTAGGGCATCACCACTGTATACGCCCGTGTGAAAAACCATAAAGTTCAAAACTCCTCAACCATACATTGCCACAACGATGGATTGGCCATTCGAACTTCCAAGATACCAAACTCTGTTTTTTGCTTCCATGGTGTCCAGACTTTACCCCATGCAATTTTTTCCACCTTCTAAACATTTTCTGTACTGCTGGATGTAAACTCATAGAACATTTACATTTCTGTTAATGAAACTTTAATACGTTTAGACTTTCCTCTTTGTTCCACTGCTGTTTTATATTCCCATTCAAAATATTACTCCTAAAAATTAGGTAACTTCTAATACACTGTATAGAACTGGGCTGCCCAACACATTGACCACGAGGCTTCCGAAGGTCGCCCGGGAAGCTTATGGGAATGTTGGCAAACTATAGGGATGGAATTAGGATAGATCTAAATATAATAAAAAATAAAATTGTAACAATTCAAAATTAATTTTCGCAGTAAACATATTTTTTCTACAATTATTTTTAAGGATAAATCTAAGTTTACATGAACGAAACTTTGAAAAACTTGCCAAAATTATGTAATTTCAAGTGTTTTCATGATTAACCATTTACTCAACTTTTTTACTTTTTAATCTACTAATAAAATTTGACATCTAATGTATTTCAATAAAATTCTAGAACAGTAATTTTTGTTTTACTTTTTCAATTCCTTTGAACTCTTTATGTTTCAGGACCCATTCTCGAAAACTATTATTTGTAGTTACTTTAGAGTTGGTCATAAATATTCAACGGTGCCTTTAATTCTGTAATGTAGGAAAATTTCATTCCATTTTGTAAGTAACGTCTAAAAAATCTTCAATATTTATCAGCACCTAAAAAATACTTGTGAAAATCATCAGCTAAGTATTCTTTTAAAATTCTAAAAATAACGTAGGAGTCCACACATATAGTTTTAACAAAAAAAAGAGCTATCTTCAACGTATGAAAGTTTGGCTATGATATATTGCTTCTCTAAAATATATTATCTTTTGTCCTTTAAACTGGAGCGAAACAAAAGATAATTTTTTTCTTTCCTTTCGATAGGAAGCTCTATATTCATTAAAAAGATACGAAAAATATAATTTAAAGAACGGTTTCTATCTACGGTTTTTAAACTTTAAGACGGAAGTTTAAGACGCTAGTAACATTTCTTTTTTATACCTCCAATCGTTTAGAGGAGGCTAGAAAAAAAATCCGCTTCCCCGGACACGTCTAACTCATTACCGTTTTCTCAACTGATTTTTATATCGGTGTAGGTGTCAAAGCGGCAGGCTTTCGATTCTTACGGGATCGATATTTTTGTCATCGTAATCTGGCAGCCGATTCTCGTAAAGCTATACTCAAATAAAATCCACCGATTTTCTTTTTTATATTGAGTCTTTCTTGAGTTACGATATTATTGTTTCATTGCAATGAAACGTCAATTAAACTTCTCGCTTAATTATTGTATGAAACCATAAGATTTGGACACCACATGACTACCTTGTATGCTTTTTAAATTATACGGATTTTTATTAATTAATAATTTCATGCGTCATCACAATTATCATTTACACTTTCCCTTAACGGTTCAAAGTTAGTTTCGCTTCTCAATATAACAGTGTTGTCTCAAAGGTCAAGTACTGTCATTTGACTGCGACCTACATGTATTTAATATCCGTTATAAGTACATTTTATTATATTATATAGATATTTCGTTGTAACTGAAATTTTCATGATTACAGAACCCTTTCTGCGTAACAAGAAGTAATAAAACAGCAAAACTTCAAAATTATTATTTACAAATAAAATATTTATATTTTTTATTTATTTTTAAATTATAGATAAGCATTTTTAAAGAGTTTAAAAATAGTGCTTCAACCTTATGTTAATTAGTCGATATTTTTTTTTAGCTTTATTGTACTAGCCCTGCCATCTACCGAGATCTATAGCATTGAGAATTTCCGTTATTGAGAGTGAATTTTTGCAAAAAGAACCCAACTAGAAGTTGGGATAGTTATAAATATGAAATTTCAACATTCTACAGCTAATCTTTTTTTAACTGTGTGAGATCCATATGTACGTACTTAACCCATCCACCGACCACCCTCCCCACCTTTTTCCCGTTCAAAACAGTCACCCTTTTCGTAAATTTCAGACGGAACTTACCGTATCATACTAGAGTTGCCGGTTTAAAAGTTGTCAGGCTATTTTTAAGTTATTTTCCATGCAAGGTAAAGGAGTTCCGTTACGCAAAATTAGTTTCTTTCATTTATTATCGCTTTGCAATATTTTTGTTTTCCTCAAAAGTGTGTTATACGAGTGCGAACGAGAAGGGGTCGACAGGTCCGTTTTCGAACAGGAATTCGCTGTCGAACCCCCGTCGACGCTTCCGTTCAGTGGATTAAAAGCGTAGCTACGAGACTAGTCAGAAAGAAGGGTTCCCAAAAGATGTAGACATGTTCAAAATGGGTATTTTTCTAGAGATTTTTCACAGTTACAAACTTACTTTGTAAAAAGAAGCTTTGTTTTAATTTTTATAGTTATTTAAATAAAACTGAAAACACCCGGGTAAATTCTGAAAATTCTGTGGAGTATTGGAATATTCTGTGGAATAAATATATGTGTTTTAGTTGACTGGGGGTGTGCTTTAGAGGAGATGTTTTCAAACTTTTACCATCAGGCACCCTTTTCGGGATAAAATAATTGAGGCACAGCTCATTATTAAATACGTATGGATTCGAAAGAAAAGTAAAAAAAGTTCAAGTTTAATGCTCATTGGTCTTTAATGCAACGGATGAAACTATTTGGATGATTTGTTTCATTATTTTCATTATGTAATGGGAAGTTTAATTAATTTAACCTTTATTTCTCTGAAGTAAACTCCTCGGCGCAACGGCCAGGGCTTACAGTGCCAATCTCCATTTCTGACACCAAGGACCCTGGGGTGCGAAGCATATGTTCCGGTTAGGTGGTCACCTTAAGCGGAACCCCCAGTGTTTAGTTCTCAAGCATGCTTGATCCTCAGTTTGTCTACCCACTGAAGGGATGAAAGGCTGTCAACCTTGGCCATTCCGGGGATCGAACCTCGGATCTGTGCCTTGGGAGCGCGAAGCATACCCCAACGCCACTGTGCTTCAAACCTTTATCTCAGTAGACCCCAATTACCACGGCGGCATTCCTGGCATGATACAGATTCCATGGTGAATAAGGCTTCACTTTTAAGATTTCTATAGTTAATGAAATTACATTTATTTTATATGTAAGAAACCAAACAAAATCCCATACAGCTCTCGCGATTCATTAGATCTGATGTAGTAATGATGCTTTTCGTATTACTGTAAAATTTTAATACGTAATTGTGACTTTACACGTAGTTTCAGTTATTTTACTCTGATAATACATTATATATTATTTTGTATAATTTAGTTTGATTTTCTTTTCAGTTATGAAAGACTCATCTTCGCTTGTATGATCTACACTTTCTGGCATAAAAAAGAAATTTGAATTCGATCCTATGAGTTTGTGATTACGATATCAAAGAACTTTTTATGGATTAAATCTTAATCGCAGCACCAGCGGAAAACTTCACAAACATGGTGGAGGTAAGCACAATTTTTTTTTAAATTTCTGTAAAACTGTTGAACAATTAAAAACTTTATCCCGCCATTTACCGTGTGTTGTATCGTATTTAATCATTATAAAAGAAGGCATTCTTATTTAAATTAAGTGTTTTCTTGAATCCAGTATATTAAACATTTTACAGTACTTAAAGATGTAATATTTCGTCCAAAATTACTATTTTAAATTAGGAGAGCTATATTTACTGCAGTGAATATATGCATGAAGTTTATTTTAATCAACTCGCTCACCTGAGCCTTATAAAAGGATTATATTTCATCTTTAGAAAAATAATATTTTATAACTAATATTTTATTAAATATACGCATACGTCAATTCGACACTCCTATGTGCTGGATTGTGTATATAATACATTTGTATAAGTTCAGTTAATATAAAATTACTATAAATATCACTGTGTTATAGATAAACTAGCCTCTATACAAGCCTAACTTTTAGTCTGGATATTAAAAGTTTCAAATAAAAGTTATAGTTATTGCAAAATTCAAATATGTTTTCTAGATTATATTACACTAACAATGTAATCAATTTTTAAAAAATAAAATATTTATTACCATAAAATGAATAATGCAAACATTTGAATTTAGCCCTCATCGGGAGATGTAACCTCAGTTGACATCGTTCTCATAACCGGTGGATAGCAGGATAGAGGGTCGAGCCGGTGAAAGATCCGTCGTGTTCCTAATTCGCTGCTGAAACACCTAAAAATGATTTTTGGTCGCAATGTACTCTAAAGGCCCCTCCACACTATGGTCCACTGCAAGCCATCACCACCGTCTGGAGGGGGTATGGCTTATCGTGGTCGATGGTGACAGACGGTAAAATAACCTTGGCAGATGATGGCTTCAGAGGCTGTTTCTCTCCAAAAATCAAAGGTAGTCAGATGCGCAACTAAAGTGTGCAATAGACCCTATGGACGAATCCACAAGCTAGGCTCATTTAGTGACCCAGTGTGTGGATGCAACCCGTGAACCATCGCCTAAGGTCACCGTCAGGAAGTGGTGAACAATTGGCCATAGTGTGGAGGCTATATAAGATTTCAATCGTCACCATTGGAGGTGGGAGGCCAATCCTGGGAGTCTTCTTAGTCCCTGCTTCTAAATTACGAGGACTCAATCTTAGAAGTGCAACCTCTCAAAGCAATGGAAAACTACGAATGTCTTCAAAATGGAGTCACATGAAAACGCTCTAACACGTCCTAAGTCAATAAGACCTGGTTAATCTATACGGTTAAAAAATGTGAATTCTTCACATGTAACAGTTATTGCCACGTAGTCAACAAAGGCTAGACATTTTATAGAAAACAGGGTAAATATTTACAATTATTGCATCCAATTTTCATTTCCATGCATGCATGCAATTTATATATAGAAAGAGAGAGAGACACACAGAGACAAAACACTTTTAAAAGAACCTTAGAAATTAATTAATAAGCATTTTTTTAGTTTTAATTTATCACAATTAACTATCAAGAACTATTTTCAAAACGTTTTGTCAGGACGTTTGTAGTATGGTATGTATAAATGCATATAAACCTTCTGTTCTTATAGCAATTTATATAAATTAAGACAAGAATATTAGCACCAGATTTGAAATCAGGTTCTACACAATTTTTCAATAAAGATTTTTTTTTTATCTGTATGTATTTATTTGACCGCTAACTGCCCTTACAAATTAAATTCCTCCCCACTTCTGTACTGCTAAGAGATGAAGACCTGTTCTCGACAATTCTGGTTAAAACCGCAAATACATGCGATAGAAACCGTGTGTGAATACAGATCAATAGTTCAAAGAGTTTTTTTTTCGGTTGCTTTCTTGGGGTTTTGAGAGACCCACCCATTCCTTGATCTCCTTTCGAGGCAGCTTTCTTCTCTCACGTAATTGTAAAACCTATAAATGAATCTTGGTGCATGCAAAGATTACCCTGAACGACTATGTAAATAAAGCTGAAACAGATGAGGGGTGTATTTTGAAAATATGAGCCTTCTGTGTCTTGTATCACCGTGCTGCAGATCTGCTTCTTACTCAAAAATTGATTTAATTTACACAGTGATATATATATATATATATATATATATATATATATATATATATATATATATATATATATATATATATATATATATATATATATATATATATATATATATATATATATATATATATATATATATATATATATATATATATATATATATATATATATATATATATATATATATATATATATATATTAGTGCTCCGAGGGAGAAAATAATAGTCCACTTGCCCACAAAATATTTTATAAAATTTGTTCATTAGAAACTAATCTTTATATCAAACATACACTAATTATCTTTGTTATACTGTATCATATCTTTTTTATACTTGTACTGTATTTTATTATATAATCCTCAATTATATTAATAGGAGCAAAGTATTTTAATTTATTACATGATATAGGGTAATTATTTTCAACTTTCAATTTTTTATTAGTTTTTATTTTTTATAATGTTGAACTTCCAACCTCTAAAATTTTGGTTTACAGAATAAAAGAGATGTTTTATTTCACTTTAATATGAAAATTTAGTTTCAAATATACATACTCAAAACATACTCTGCTACATACACAAAAATTCACTCCATTTACACAGTAAGATATGTGATTTTTTTTATTGCTGTTAGGAAAAAAGTAAAATTCCACTTACTCACAAAATAACTTTTGAACTTTTTTAATTAGAAACTAATATTTTATAACAAGTACAAGCTAATATATTTTTTACTACTCTGAACTTCAATTATATTGACACGAACAAAATATTTTAATTTATTATGCAATGCAAACTAATTTTTAAAAACTTTTAACAATTTTTAACCTTTTTATTTTTTTATTTTTAAATTTCATTCCTCTAAAACTTTTGTCCGCAGAATTAAAGATATGTTTTATTTCAATTTAATATGAAAATTTAGTTTCAAATATACATACTGAAATCATACTCTGCTACATAAAAAAAAATTCACTTCATTTACGCAGTAAAATATATGATTTTTTTATTGCTCTTAGAAAAAAAGCAAGAATCCACTTACTCACAAAATAACTTTTGAACTTTTGAAATTAGAACGTAATATTTTATATCAAATACAAGCTAATATATTTTTGTTAATACTTTGAACTTCAGTTACATTGACACTAGCAAAATATTTTAATTTGTTATATAATAGAGACTAATTTTTAAAAACTCTTAACAATTTCTTAACCGATTTATTTTTTTAATTTTTAAATTTTATACCTGTAAAATTTTGGTTTACAGAATAAAAGAGGTGTTATATTTCAATTTATGAAATTGAAATAAAGCATCTCTTTAGAAATATTATATTTCTATTGAAATATTATACATGTATGAAATGCAATAGGCTTTCTGAAGGTATGTTTAACGTAAGCCGTCTAGGAATCTTTGGGGAAAAAATTGAAATTGTAAAGAAAATTCAGAGATTTGTTCTTTAATTTTTCCATGATCTCTCATATAGGATTAATAATAGTAACTAATCCTCCAGAAATGCATCAGTAGGGAACAGAAAAGGGGTGAAACTTTCATCAATGTATCATTTTACTTGTAGGATTTCGTTGAAAAAATTCAGAATTCCACGTTTAGCTTTTGTAAACATTATTTACAATTTAAAAGTGCTTTATATTATTTAATTTTTATGTTTAAGTCTAACCAATGATAAATATTAGGACCTTAATTTCTCCTTAAGTAATATTTATTCAGAGGTTCCGTATGTATGGGATAAGAAAAAAGAGTTCCATGGGATAAAAAGTTTGAGAACCAAGGAAATATAAAACATTACTTCATCAGGATCAAATAGATGCATGGCTTCCTAAGCATCATCCTTTTTTAAGATTACGGGTGTCTTTCAATAGCTTTTGCAATTTTATTTCTGCTTCACAAATTCTACCTTTCTTTATTTTCCTCATGGATACTCACGTTTTTTTTTCTCCGAACAATACCCGTACTTTTGAGTACTTGTTCCCGACTTCTTGCACCATCATTAAAATAAATTACAGTATCCATCACTCATATGTTGATGTCATATGTACAAAATAATTTTTGGTACTCTACTCTAAATGCAAGTGTTAAAATTTTTATATTTGGATTTTGGGTATGACCATGAATACACTTCTCTAACAGGCATTTTTTCATCAGACTTTTGAAAGCAGAAGTACAGGAATATGCGACTCTGTTTAAGTTTTGTAGTCATTTAAATGGTGTGTCATGGCTCTTTAAACATTCGTTTATGATTTTGTTTTGAATATACCAATATTATTAGGTAAAAATTCATATAAATCTTATATTTTTGGAAATATTAGAATCTCCTACATTTTTAACTAATAAACAAAAAATCTAGTTTTTAAAGCCCTTTCATTTTTAATTCCCTTAAGTGTTTTATATATTCTGTTCCAGTCAACTTTGATGTTATATCTGAAATACATATTGTCACGAAGATTCGAATGAACACACCGTTTAACCTAACAGACGAATTTATTGAAGCTAAGTAGCTACTCTCAACCTTGCAAGATCGAGAAGTTGCCTACAATAAGTGGGTATCAGCTATTATACCCGAACAGAATATTCGAGAACTAATTAATTTACATAATAAAAAAAGATCTAGAATGTTAGAGAACACGAGGCAACAATAAATAACATTTTGAATTTAAAAACAGATACTTTGGATCAACCACCATGGCGAGCATCGAACCTACCAACTTTGGGTCTGGATCTGGTGCTATGACCATTCGGCCACTGAGCTCCATTTATGCAGTACTATTTTATTCTCCTCTTATTTAAAAATTATAAACATGTAGTTCTGCTCCCTATATATAAAAATTGAGAGTTTACTCCATGATGTGTATGGTTCCCAATTAGGTATCTTTTAATTTGTTTTAAGGTTACAAGTTTTGGGAGTATGGTGAAAATAATATTGTAAAACTTATGAGAAACATATATGTAAAACCTTTCCTAAAATACAAAATTTAAGGTTGAAGAAAATGGTAACGAAGTTAAAGTATAGCTTAATGGTTCCAATTTACCTTTTTGAAACTCAATCAGTTTGCTAAAGTGCCTGCTCCGTAAAGTTATAAACAAAAGTATTATTGGCTTACTGATAACTAGATACAGTATATTTTGAGGAGTTGTTTCTCAGAAGAATCAGAAATAAACTGTTTCATCCATACTTGAGCAAAATCTATTAAAGGGACCTTGAGATGTATGTTGAAATTTTTCAACATGCATCTTCGATTTCATTCTGGCATCTCACGGTGATTATCTCTGATTTAAAATTTAAAACCTTCCTCGGATGATGATTTGCAACCATTACACTTTAAATTCAATTTTACAAAATATTTCTAAAAAAATTCTTTTTGAATTACGTTTAAATTATATTAGAGTGTTGCAGAGTTAGAATCAACTTAAACAAAGAAAACGTTTTGGATACAAAGCTATCCCATGCCATTTATTATAATAAAACGTTGTGCTTTTTAAGGAAATAGATATTTTCGGTTTAATCCTTTTAAAGAGCCGGTGAAGGATTTAAAAACGATTTACATTGCAAATTTTTCGCTTCAATGTGAAATTAGTTTCTAAAACATATTTTTATCATACCTTACCATAATATTCGAGGTAGTTTCCTAATGTGCGATTGTTTGTCTTCCCATTTACGTTGCAGCTGGTGCATGAAATTAAGTTAATTCCGTAATCCCCATTTTGATTTTTTTTTTCGGTGACTCAGCACATATGTGATCGATGTATCAGTTTTCACAGTTCTCTGGATCATTCAGATAGACTTCCAATACTTTCTCTTACTATCGGCTGTAACCTAATGCACACGGATTTAGTGAAACCTTATAAGGTACATTGGCAGTTGCGCATGAACAATGATATTAAACAATACTTTGTTACTCAGAGATTTAACTCTGAAACTTTGACTATGTAAAAATAATGTTACGTTGGCCTAGTGTTTGAGAAAGAAGAAATCAATACTTAATAATAAACACATGGACAAATATGTCTTGATTAAATGAATTTATACATTTAAATAAATGCCTAAGGAATACAACTGTAATTAACTTATCATTTGTAGATATCGAAGACTGTTCTCGAATCGGTGCCGGCCCTAAAAAAGATTTTTTTCAAAGGGTCTACCCCTCAAGCAGCGAATGCCAGCAGCGTTCACCTTCTACTCTCCTCTGGTCAAAACCTTTTCCTTTAAAAAAAATCAAACTGCCTCGAGGAGAAAAAACAGGGGTACACTCCAGAACGCCTGGGGGGGGTCAGAAATTCCCCAAACCAACGGACACTTCTATTGGATCCGGAGTTTCTTTCTAGTTCAAACCGGTGCTGTTCTGGTATGTCTTTGATGATGACTCACGGGAAGAGACAGAAAAGCTTAACCGAATGTTACTTATTGTTCCATACTAATAAACTGTTCTAGTGGATTTTACGTAATATCTTTACCTGATAGAGGGAAAGCCCAAGTTTTCGACTTCGCAGAATATAAAATTCTTTCTCGTAAAAAACTATAATATTTTTAACTAAACGAAATTTCTTAACTAAAATACTACATCAACGTAAACTGCATACTTCTTATCTTATAAACCTCAATCTTTTCATTTTTTAGCTAAATATAAATTATTAACTAATTGCACACCATAAAGAGTAGTTCAGTACTAGCATAGGTACACTTAAACTTTTATTGCATTTAAAACCATAAAATCTATTTTAATGGTAATAAAGATGCATTTTTAAGTGAAATATTTTATATTCTATTATGTTCCGTATAAAATTTTACGAAATAATTTTATTTAAAAAAAATTTGAAATTCTGAAAAAAGAGTGCATTTTTCATACAAATATCATGATTAAAAATATTATTTATAAAAAGAATAAATTATATTTATTGATTTAGCAACTTTATACAAATATTTATACAAAATTTTATGTCTTTCAGTAGGACGATTTTTTTACTTACATACCTAATTGCTGGAAAAACAGATTTTCAGACAACTCAAATAGCATTTTTTGTACATTACTATGGTTCTTTATATTGTATTATTCTCATTGACCTTGGATTAATTGTTTATTCCTATAAAACTATTCATTTTTTAATCTGGAAAACACTTATAACAGTTTAAAAATTTAAAATGAACCATTTTAATTTAGTCATCAAACATTTCAAAAAAATAAAATTTGAAAATTCCAGTTGTTGAAGGATGAGAAAGTCCTAATTCACTTAATTTTTTTTTTTTTTTTTTTTTTCTTGCGATAAAAGTGTTAGGTTGTTGAGGACAATATTAACCTATTAATATCTAGTGTCTTTTTTTTAGTGTCAGCTATAAACTGTATTTTAGAGTTTTTGCGTATTCTCGAAACCAAGTTGCTATTTCAGTGTAAGTAAATCACAATTCTATAAACAATCTGCCAAGAATCTCCTATTTATAATTTTATAAAGGGGATCGATGTTTTATGATTTTTAGAGCCTCAAATATGAATTTAGGAACATCGGGTGATAATTTTTATGACGCATCATTCAATCAAAATAAAAATGGGAATAATTTAATAGGCGTACAAGGAAGTCATAAGGTGTCTACTCGTATGATTTTCCGGCGAGCAAAAGGGTTTTAAAATATACAAGTACAGTTGAAACTCACTTATACGAAGACCAAGAGAAAGATATAATTTTTCATATAAGCAACTGTTTCGTACATGTGAATAGCAGTCTTTTTTGCGTATGATATGAACTCACTGGTGTGCTGATTTTTACAATTTTTAATGACCAGAGAAATTGTGAAAATTATAAATACAGCTGAAACTCACTTATACGATGACCAGATGAAAAGTATAATTTTTCGTATAAGCAACTATTTCGTATGTGAGAATAGTACTCGTTTTTGCGTATGATATGAACACATTAGTGTGCTGATTTTTAGAATTTTTAATGAACAGAGAAATTGTGAAATTTATAAGTACAGCTGAAACTCACTTATATGATGACCAGAGGAAAAGTATAGTTTTTCGTATAAGCAAATATTTCGTGTATGTGTATAATATTCATTTTTACCTATATCATAAAAACACTACTGAGATTTATTTTGTAGTATGTTTATACATAAAAGTAGTTTAAAGGTGAAAATTATTAACTAGAAAAACAAAATTACTGTTTGTCTACATTTAATATGGCAATTTTTTATATTTATTAAACACGGATATAGATAGAAACAATAATAAGTTTCATAAAACACTTTGATAGTAAAATAACATTAAATGTTAAGATATATAGAAAACACGAATTAAAATCTCTCACTTATTTTAGTAGTTAAAATAATAAAATAGTATTCTTAAGGGTTATTATTAATTAGACAGATAATATTTTATTTCCTTTCACACCAAAAATTGTATGTGTATAGTAGTCATTTTTACCTATAAAAACACTGAGATTTTTTTGTAGTATTTTTTATGCATAAAAGTTATTTAAAGGTGAAAATTATTAACTAGAAAAACAAAATTACTGTTTGTCTACATTTATATGGCAATTTTTTATATTTATTAAACACGGATATAGATAGAAACAATAATAAGTTTCATAAAACACTTTGATAGTAGAATATCATTAACTGTTATGATATATGAAAAACACGAATTAAAATCTCTGACTTATTTTAATAGTTAAAATAATAATATTGTATTCTTATGGGTTATTATTAATTATACTGATAATATTTTATTTTCTTTCACACCAAAATTTGTATGTGTATAGTAGTCATTTTTACCTATATTATAAAAACACTGAGATTTTTTTGTAGTATTATTAATTATGCATAAAAGTAATTTAAAGGTGAAAATTATTAACTAGAAAAACAAAATTACTGTTTGTCTACATTAGATATGGCAATTTTATATATTTATTAAACACGAATATAGATAGAAACAATAATAAGTTTCATAAAAAAACTTTGATAGTAAAATAACATTAACTGTTAAGATATATGGAAAATTAAAATATCCGACTTATTTTAATAGTTAAAATAATTAAATAGTATTCTTATGGGTTATTGTGAATTAAACTGATAATATTTTACTTTCTTTCACGCCAAAAATTATATGTGTATTGTAGTCATATTTACCTATATCATAAAAACACTAGAGATTTTTTGTAGTATTTATTTATGCATAAAAGTTGTTTTAGGGGGAAATTATTAACTAGAAAACAAAATTACTGTTTGTCTACAATAAATATGGCAGTTTTCTATATTTATAATACACAGATATAGATAGACACAATAATAAGTTTCATAAAACACTTTGATAGTAAAATAACATTAACTGTTAAAATATATGGGAAAATAAAATCAACGACTTATTTTAATAATTAAAACAATAAAGTAGTATTCTTATGGGTTATATTAGTCAGACTGATAATAATATTTTACTTCCGTTCACATCCAAAAATAATACCAATAAGTAATGAGTATTCAATGTATCTAACGTTAAATTTTAAAACAGTCGCTGTAAAAATCTAATTTTTATTTGAAGATTATATTCCCACTTTTAGTATGGATAGCTGATAAGAGTATTGTTAAATGCATATAGTAGTTACATGAAACTTTAACAAAAATTAATTTATAGCAAGAATAAATTAAAAAATGACAACGGACATTTAGTTGAAATAATGAAAGTATTATATAAAATAAGGCAAAAACAGTTTTCTGGGATCATATAAAAAATGATAAAGGCGGAATTTGAAAAAAAAAAAAAAACAACTAAAAATATGAAACTACATCGGTAAAAATTAGAAGCAATGAGATACTTTTTTATTACAGTGTTTGAATATTGATAACTTTTCAGGTACCTTAAAAAAGGGTAAATATTTTAAAAGCAAAAATACATTACGATCATTATATAAAAGATACAATACTGCATAACGATTGCAAAAGAGAAAAATCTGAATCAATTTTAAATGCTTTTTTATTGTTTTCTTATCTGAAATGAACATTCATACTGACGACTCAGTAAAAAGAAAGGCATTTGATTCTAAAGGAAAAATCATTAACCGTGACATTAAAAATATTTTGAAAGCAGGAAAGAGGTTTAATTCTTGTGGTTTTCATGTAAGAGAATGTATTTTAAATTTATCGCTGACTAGAAAATTACTTTAGATGCTATTTAATGGCTAAATAAAAGCCAAATTTCATGGAATCTTTATGAAATTTTAAGTAATTTAAAATGTAATTTCGTTTATTTATAAAGTGGATTTTTACTGAGCACTCAAGTAATGTATTTTGTTTTGCCTGGCTACTGAAATTAAACATATCGACTGATTGTTCTTTTTATTTGTACCATACGTAATAAAACATAAAATAATTTGGTTGAGGAAAGTTTTGAGGATGATTTTATGGCAGGTATAATTTTTTATAACAATTTTAGTCGATGTACCTTTTATAAAACCATATGCAAGATTTGTAAATGCGTAAAATGATGATTTAAATTCTAAGGTGAAAAACGGTTTACACTATAAAACAGATGGGATTTTTTCTATGGTTTCTACCTATTTAACGAAAATGGATAATCTTTCCCAGAAAAAATAAAAATTCTACACTCATTGTTTATTCTGAAATAGGGAAGCTGGAAATTTAAGGCGGGGAAATATAAAATTGCTTGTTTTTTGTGATGCTATTTAATAGCTAAATAAAAGCCGAATTTCATGGAATCTTTATGAAATTTTAAGTAATTTAAAATGATTTTCGTTTATTTATAAAGTGGATTTTTACTGAACACTCAAGTAATGTATTTTTTGTTTTGCCTGGCTACTGAAATTAAGCATATCAACTGATTTTTCTTTTTATTTGTAACATACGTAATAAAACATAAAATAATTTAGTTGAGGGAAGTTTTGAGTATGATTTTAAGGCAGCTATAATTTTTTATAACAATTTTAGTCTATCTACCTTTTATAAAACTATATGTGAGATTTGTAAATGCGTAAATTGACGATTTAAATTCTAATGTGAAAAACAGTTTACACTAGAAAACAGATGAGATTTTTTCTAATGGAAAATCTTTCCCAGAAAATATAAAAATTCTACACTCATTGTTTATTCTGAAATAGAGAAGCTGGAAATTTAAGGCGTGGAAATCTAAAATTGCTTGTTTTTGGTGATGCTATTTAATAGCTAAATAAAAGCCAAATTTCATGGAATCTTTATGAAATTTTAAGTAATTTAAATGTAATTATTTTATCTATAAAGTGGATTTTTACTGAACACTCAAGTAATGTAATTCTGCTTTGCCTGGTTACTGAAATTAAACATATCGACTGATTTTCCTTTTTATTTGTAATACAAGTAATCAAACATAAAATAATTTGGTTGAGAGAAGTTTTGAGAATGATTTTATGGCAGCTATAATTTTTCATAACAATTTTAGTCGATATATTTTTTTCAAAACTATATGCGAGATTTGTAAATGCGTAAAATGACGATTTAAATTCTAATGTGAAAAACAGTTTACACTTGAAAATAGATGTGATTTTTTTCTATGGTTTCTATCTACTTTTAATGAAATTGGATAATCTTTCCCAGAAAATATAAAAATTCTACACTCATTTTATTGTTTATTCTGAAATAGAGAAGCTGGAAATTTAAGGCTTGGTAATCTAAAATTGCTGCTAACAAAAGCAAATATCTTTTAAATGTTATTGTTAGACTGATTTCTGTAGCAGTCTTAACATGTTTTTTCTTATAAAACAAAACCACTTTCCATTCTGGGAGTATTATTGCTTCTTTCATTAATCACACCCGAGGAAAGTTCGGAAAGACAAATAAAAACCTCTTGCAGCAAGAATTAAGTTTGCCCCTCCCCACGCTTTGTCTATTTCATTTTCAAAAACAACTGTATCAGTGTTCCTTTTTGTAACTGTTATTACTTTTGCTCCCTGAAAACAGAAAGGGTGCTGGGCCACGGATGTGTTCAATACCGGTATCGATTTTTTTGAACAGCTGGTGCTCGTTGAACGCCCGCACAACACTTGTCGACTCTATCCTCTTGTTGTCAGGTTCTCCTTGGGAAAAACTACAAAGAAAGAAGAAACTATTCCAATAAGTCGTAGAAAAATGACTGAGTTACTGTTATTGTAATCGATTTTTTCGGGCATTGTTTTTCTCCCCCATTTATTTTTATGTTTATGAATGGGCAATGAGAGGAACACAGGTATTACAGATTTTTCAGCCTAAATTTTAGCCGGATATCGATTGGAACTCGAGTGCTTTAATAGGAAGTTTGGAGAGGAAAAATTTCTCTGTTCGCATCTTATTAAATAGATGAATTTAAAATGGAAAGATAGATCCAAATTTTCCGACCTCGATGCACGAAAACAATTGGGTTTTTTTTCTTTCGTTTTTGTTGTTTGGAAATAAATGACATTAGTTTTTAATGACATTCCAAAGCCAATATTTCTTCCACATCAGAAAATGTTTTCGGTATTAGTTTGAAAGTTTAGAATATTGAGATATTTCGATATTTTATCTTTTGTTTATTGTTCCAGAATTATCATCTTCAGACTGTGTACGAGAAAATTTTTTTACATAAATTTTCATTCTTGCATATCCGAACGATTGCCGAACGATTGCCGATTGGTTAGGGTGCTGATCTTCGGTACCGGAGTTCGTAGGTTCGAATCCTGCTGGGGCATGGATGTTCGTAGCCGTTCGGAATCGGCTTTAAGTTGTAGGTCCTGGTCTCATTAGCCCTCGTGTGCAAAAAGTAGACCATATCACTAAAACCAAATCAAACCAAACCAAACCTATAAACTTAGCTAGACGATGGCCCAATGGTAGGGCGTTGCTCTTCGGTAAAGGAATCCGCGGGTTTGAATACCATTCATGGCATAGTTGTTTGTAGCCGCTTGGAATCGGTTTTAAGCAGTTGATTCTGGTCTTGTTAGGCATCGTGTAGCAAAAAGGTAGACCGTAGCGCTTCAAACCAAACTTCTATAGTCTTAACATATTGGTTGCCAGGAGGTCACCGAGGATCTACATCTGGTTGTATCAATGGCGCAGTTGGAGTCATGGTAACATTCAAAGTAGACTAATCTTTGGACTATATTTCAGTGCTGGTAGTAACACTACTGTGAGTGTAACCTGCAGCACTGAAATGTCTAGGTCACTGTATGTAAGGTCAGTATCTACTAGGCACTACTAAGTAGTACTAGTATCTATTAGGTCACTGTAAGTAAGTGACGTAGTCCTTGCTTAGTTCCCAAAATAATGTTTTTCGTTTTTAAGGCAGTCTGTAAAGTACACTCATACGTTTACTCATACGTATATTCGTAAATACCACAATTCGTAAGTATCACAAGATTAATTTATAAATATTTAGCTTTAAAATTTTCTTAGATGTATTTTGGCATTGTTCACTCTTTGCAAATTTTGCATCTCCTCTTAACACATCGGATGCCATGATGGTTATCGGGGATGGACATCTGATTATTTCAGTAGTGCCGTAGGAATCATAGAAAGGGGCAAAGTAAACTAATATTTGGTCTATAGTTCAGTGCTGTTGGTCACATTCGCTGTGTATAATTGACCAAAGACAAGCCTAATTCCAACCGATATTGTTGTCGCTTTTAAGACAATCTAAAACTAATTTTTATATGTTCATTTCTACACACATTCATAAGTACCACAAGGAATAGGTATGTTTCCTTTTCAATCGAAATATTTGATAACTACAATACTTTTTGATGTGTGTTAACTGTTTATAAGAAAGTAAAGAAAAAATTAAACATATGTTTAATTTTAAAATTTTCTTCGATGAACTTTGGAATTGTTCACTCTTTGCCTTTCTAATCGGGGTGGATTGGTAGTTTTGTATGTCGCAAGAATGAACGAAAAAAAAAGCTTTTTCCCCTTCCATTCTAAAATTAATTTTTATACCCATGTCATCATCATACCGGGTGGGACTGACGCCTTCATTTTTGAATTTTTCTTCTATGATCTATTCCTGATCATCATTTCCCAGATTTTTTATATGAATAATAGATGAAAAATCTACTTCTTCTAATTCCATCTTATTTGAGATATTCCCTCATTTTTGGTTCCAATAAGCTTCTATTACAGAACTTTTAAAATAATTTTATTCCTCTTGTGGACAAAATAGGTTATTTTATCCATTCTGTCAGTTTAATATGTATATAAAAATGTCATGCTCTTGTAGGTTTTGTTCAATTCAAAACGTATCTTCTCCAAATATTATTCGCAGTTAACATACTACCAAGATTACTTCGAAGTATATTTTTGAAAAGTTGTAATCATCTTCAAAGTAAAACAAGAAGAAATGTTCAAGGTTCATTTCTTCCTGTGTAATTATAGTGCATGTCTGTATTATTTGATTCATACGTTAACACTTTAACAGGGTTATATATTTTTATTAATGGTTTATTAAAATATTCTTAATTTTAGTTAAAATAGTTTTAACAAAATTTGATGCCAATATAGTGAATTTAATGCTATGTAATTATAGTCCATGTCTGTATTATTTGATACATACGTTAACACTTTAATGTGCTATTTATTTTTAATAATGGTTTATTAACTTATTCTTAATTTTAGTTAAAATAGTTCTTACAAAAGTTTATGTCGATATAGTGAATTTAATACTGTTTTCAACAGAGTTCTTCCCAAGAAATTATATTATAAATTATAGGAGCCTTTGGAATCAGAATTTAACAGTAAAAAACATTATGTATCCTTGAAAAATCTTTTCCATAGCAGATACGGATGAGAGCTCATAGGAATTCATAAACTGTCGAGCTTGCGCATATTTTCTTGTGTACATGAAAAACTAAAATCCTACCTATCTACCTAGCAACAGTCCTCCATTTTTAACACAAACCTATTATTTGGATCAATAAACCGTTGACAGACAGGATTTGAAAATAAAGAAAAATATTTTTGTTGAGAGTTATTTGTATTTTTGAAATAACTATACAATAAACAGGAAAGGAAAACTATTTATAAATACAAGATGAACGTGATTTGATTTTACTATGAATTTAGGAATTTTTTAAATTAAAAATACTACCTCTTTAACCTTTTATTTTGTTCATCTAAATGTCAATGAAACTTCTAATTTTATAAACAAAATAGTGTAAAATAATTTTTCACCATACTTTTTTCAGAGGTAGTTCTTATACATTAAGTCATCAGATGTAGCTTCAAATTTGATTAATTTCTGAACAACGGTTTAGCTATCGATTATGCTGAATAAATAACTTTTTTTCTATATAACCCAAAACTAAATATAACAATTCCTAAAAGAGTATTTTTCTATTTTCATATAAATAAGCTTGAGGCTTAAATTAATTCAATACACAAATTGTAATATGTCACTAAGAAAACTAACACGTGCTTTTCTTGATTACCTTCGTTTCTGGTGATTATTCGGCTCTTTAAACTTTTGGTTAACGATGAAAGTTTTTATCGTAAAGTAAGTTTGCTTTTGGTTCCGATTATGTCATTTCGTTGGTTCTGTCTAGACATACTGAAAATCGTTGCGTGTCATTCTACACGCTACTCGTAACGAATTTTATGTTATGCCTTAAAATATATCACAGAAATCGCCCATAAAAAAGCTTGAGTTTACTAACTTTTTGACCATGGAATGTAGAAATAGGCATCTAATTTGACTAATCCTTAAAAGTATGTTGAATAAATTCTTGTTGAATGTAATTTACGAAACCAATTAAACTGGAATCCTAAAATATTATCTTAATGCTTCAAGATTTTTGTAATTAAAGCTGAAAATAATTCTAATGTGAAAAAAAATATTTTTTAGGTCAAAACATATGTATTTCTTACAATTACTTGCTTTAAAATTTATTACAAAAAGTTTTCTTGCAGACACAACTATAGTAACAACGTTCCACAAAACCAAGATAGCATTCTAGGATTAAATATTATTGTGTGGTATCATATTTTATCCTTAAGAATTTTTACCCTTCTAAACCATAATGATTATTATCTCTCTCAGTAAATTCCTGTAGTGTGATGTAAATATCATTTAACAAGATTCATAACAACTAAAAACTACTTTAAATTATATAGATATTAATTATAAGATAGATGTTAATAAGAGATATTTATAAGATAGATATAAGATAGCTATTTATATAAGATAGATATTTATACGATAGATATTAATTATAAGATTTAAATTATAAGATATAGTTTTCATACTATTTAAAATTTATACGATTTTTTATGTGTTTTAATTTAGTAT
Organism: Pardosa pseudoannulata; assembly: GCA_032207245.1. Taxonomy (NCBI): domain Eukaryota; kingdom Metazoa; phylum Arthropoda; class Arachnida; order Araneae; family Lycosidae; genus Pardosa; species Pardosa pseudoannulata. The sequence continues at coordinate 2,435,987 of CM063506.1, forward strand.
GTTTTTAGATGACATTGTTTCTCAAGTTACAATAATTATCGCTGAGATATTAGAAAGCTTCTACTTTAAAGTTTCAAGGCTCAACAATAACAACACTATTCGACAAGAATAGGATAGCGTTCTATGACCAATGAATAATTTCGTACCATTAAATTTAAAGGAAAAGTATTTTACACACTAGTTAGTTTCATAAACGTAAAAAAATATTTTTAGTAAAATTTATTTTTTAACAAATTCTGTCAAATTTTCACAACGAATAAGAGGTTAAATAGATTTCTCCAAACACTTCGATATGCATCTAGGAAATTTGTCATTTCATTTTTCTTTTAGTTCTAAAAGAGCCTCTAAAACATCTATTCCTTCGTAGAATTTGCGGGAAATAATAAGGTACATCTGCACAAAGAATATGAAATATAAATTCTTGATTACTTCTCGAAAGATTCACGACACTTTTAGTAACTACTGAGTCTTCAATTTAAAATGTCACTGTGATAATTTGATCTTTCTTAAATTTATAATCTGATCTAATAAGATCTGTGTAGAAAAAGCTACTCCAATCTCATATCTAATGTCTATGGATGTGGAACTGTTTGTTGCTGTTCTGTATCCATCGAGGAAAGAATCTTTTTCTGGTTTCGATTTGCAGTCTTTCAACCATGGCAGGGTACTTCATGTAATAACATAAGATTCGCGGGCCTCATTAATTTCGTATAGACGTTTGCAGGATAATAGGAAGAACATTATTTTCTTCCTTTTTTACAAATCATATACACAGCATATGAAAACTGAGTAAACGCATATTTAAAACCGAAAACTGAATTATTCTGACAGTACACGAATAGATATATTTGAACTGTATAACGTCATTTTGCTTATATTTTAATGCCTTTTTGCTGAATACACAAATGAGAAAAGTTCTACGATCTATTTCAAATCTGATCAATTGCTTCTCTTCCTTCTGGCAGTCTAATCGTGTAGGGCAAACTATGCTTAATAATGTCTATGGTTAACTGAGATTAAAATAATTTGTTAAATTACATTCTTCACTCAATTTTCTATTTGCACATACGGGTTCAAAACAATACTACGAATAGTAAATATATGAAATACCTGTAATATGCAAAATATTTTCATTTCAGAAAAAGGTGGAGAGCCACATAAAATAGCTCCCCAGATCGTAAGCTACCTGCCTTTGATCTTGATTTATTATCTGTCTAACGACAAAGTGTAAAAGTTATTAGATGCGTTAGAAGATCACCACAAAAGTCCAATATTACTTTCCACAACAATCTCTACATTTCAAATTATAAAACAATAAATAAATAAGGATATATGACAAAAAAGAGATTTTAATAAAATAAAATAATCATTCAATTAAGAAAATGCAACTTGATTTTTAAGTGCACAACTAGCTTGACATTTTTTGGGCAACAGAAAATGTGTTCCAATTCTATCGTTTTCAAGGTATCTTGATCCTTTTAGTCTTTAACCCGTTTGTATCATGTAGCAGATCTGCAACATTGGAAAACTATTCAATTTCGTCAATATACAATTGAATATATAAGTGTTTTGCTTTGCCTGTACACTTTTTTGACAATAAGTATTTACTTTTTATACTCTAAACTCTAAAAAAAAAAAAATAAATATGCATGGATGCATTCTAACATCTGAGAAAATGTTTTTATCAATCGGAGTTGTTCAGATATAAAGGGTTAAAGACTTTTAGTCAATCAAACCAGATACACGTTCATCATGTACTAAGACTACTAAAATGGCTGAGCTTATTTAATAAATGTAAAATTGCCGTTAAAGTGTTTTTGCCTCCACTTTGCAGTCCGTTTACTTTATGAATGTTATTTACATTTAGAAATGCAGAAGCCTAGAAAACGATGCCATCCTTACGAATTTTTCTTCCCAATCACTCCACGTGGCAGATTACTATCCAAAGAAAACAAAAGGCGCATGGATACTCCCAAGTTTTAGCTTTTCTTTCCATTACTTTGAGCAAATTAAGCGAGGTCCAGCTCTTCCATTTCCCCTTTCACAATTATCTCGTAAATAGCTACTAGTCTTCATCCCTATACCCTTTTCAGATTTTCGCTTGCATTCATTTTGTTGGTGGATTCATCTTTGGTAAAAAAATCTTTTGCTGTGCACTTCGGTTGTTATTACACATTCAGTTCTTCTCTTAGCGTTTGCTGCTCTTAAATAAGGTACCAAAAGGTCTTTAAATCATTTTTGAAAGGATTAACTTGTCTCTTATAATGTTGTTGTTTCTCTGTGTTTCTGGATACGTCTTTTTAACAGCAAAGTTTGAAAACAGGATTTTCTGAGAGTCTAATCCAGTAAAAAGTTATTTCCGCGTATATACACAACGTACTATATTTACTCGTGTATACAGGCACTGTCTGAAAAAAGAAAGAAAAAACTGGGCAAAAGTTCTATATGCATGTTATATAATGAATAACTGCTTGCAATTAGATAATATACAAATGAAATAATTCAAGTATTTAAGAAATAAATTAAAATTGAATCATTCCAGAAGTATTGCTATATCATTCTACCGCTTCTATTAACCTTTAACTGCTGAGGATACATTTCGTGGGATAAAATTATATCCATTTGTTCATTTCAATTAATTTTCAACTAATTTTCAAGTGGCAAGTGATATTGATATAAAACTAAAAGAAGATACTGTGGAAGTCATGGATCAATTATGATTTAGACTATTTAAAATGCTCGGGGAAGAAATTTGTGAGATAGTACGACAGTAGTTACAGGTTAAGATTCTTTTATATAGCAGTGCTAGTAATTTTTGTCAACGTGCAAGCAGAAGTCACTAAAGATGTTACTATATTGCTGTCGAGATATGACACAGGCGACTTCTCATCATAATGACATCAAAATTTGCCAGATATAGGAATTTGGTACCATAAATTCCCTTTCTCTGTCGCTTCATAATGACAACTTCCGATAATATGACCGATATGTGACATATCTTGACTACAATTTGGTAGCACCCATAGTCCAAAACTGATATAGAGGATGCTACTATATTGCAGTCGAGATATCTCTCCAACGACATCCTCGTCGTAATGATTTCAGAAATCATCTTTATGACATTACAGAGAGGGGATTTCATGGTACCAAATTCTCATCTCTTGCGACTTTTTAAGTCATTATGACGCGAAAATTGCCTGTGACATATCTCGACCGCAACATGGTAGTACCCATAGCCAGCTACAATTTGTAAATCGCTTTTAAATATGGTAAATATTTTAAGGATTTTCAACTGAAACAGTAAATTTTTTCTGATTTATTTATATAACGAAACAACTGCAGAGTATTAATTAGAGATGAAGCATTTGTATTTACTTCTAATTCACCTCAAATCAATTTTTGGACTTAGTTTCACTTGAACGCCGACGATATACTCTTTCATTTTACGTTAATTAGTAGTCATCAGCATATTATCGGCTATTTTGTTGCTTACCTAGAGATTGTTTAGTTTTGGGAATGCGGATTAAGAGATTAAGAATCAGGATCCCTTAATTATTGAGAGTTTAAAAAAAAGGTCGGCTAAAGAATAACCAAGCAATAACAATGTACTTTACAGTTTTAAGAAGTTTTATTTAATATAATGGAAAAGTGATACTCCGTTTTGTTTTTATCTAAATGCTAAATAGAAAAGATATTAATTTGCTAACGAGCGGTTAACATTTTTTTTCTAATGTCATTGGAGAATTTAGTTTTTAAGGAAATATTTTGCATTTTAATTAAACATTATTTTCTTGAAGAATTTAAGTTCAAATCGCTTTTATATGATAGCATTATTTAAGTTCATTATAAAGATAAGGTGAAGGTTAAACATTTTGAACATTACGATTCAAGGTATCCTGTCCCATTAAAGTGCTTTTAATAATAAATAACTTTAAATTTTCCCTAACACAAATTATATTTACGTAAAACTAACATCAAACTTAAATTTACCCTTTAACTAATCTGGCGTATTAATGAAGCAAAACTATCTTGATGTTATATTATCTTCCACCTGTAGAATAAGTTGGAAACTGGATGCTGGCACACACTATCCACAAAAAACACCTTGAATATATTTTTTTTTCGATTTCAAAATTTTAAAGACAAAAATAATCGCTTGGAATTACTCTTTCCCGGTTTTGCCTTGTCGTATATTCAATTCACAACAAATGCATTTAGGAGAGTGTTATGTACTTACCCCGAATTGTGTCGAACTTGAAGCAGTTTTTCCATCAAGATAATAATAATTTTTAGTATGACAAGAAAAAAATCTGTACTGTTGAAAAGAATATAGTTTAAGGTAACAATGTACATAAATAATTAACCTACACTAATAGGTGATTTATGCCTGGTTAAAGTTGACCTTTGCTTATAAGACACATCTGCTATACTTCAAACTATAGCCTTTTTAAATTAATCGCTTTGAATTACTCTTTTTAGTTTTTACCCTGTCGTATATTCAATTCACAACAAACGCATTTATGAGAGTGTTACGTACTTACTTCGAATTGGTGGGGTAAGGAAATGTGTCGGACTTGAAGCAGTTTTTTCATCAAGCTAATAATATTTTTTAGTATGACAAGAAAAAAAATCTGTACTGTTGAAAAGGATATAGTTTAAGGTAACAATGCACAGAAATAATAAACCTAACACTAATAGGTGATTTATGCTTGGTTAAAGTTGACTTTTGCCTATCATAAGACACATCTGCTATACTTCACACTGTGAAGACCCCCCCCTTTTGTCCAGAACTAACAACCGGAATCAGCTGATTTGAAGCCTCCTATGAGAATTCAGCTAAAATAAAAAGTAGCTGTAACCTTAGCTGGAGTTCCCAGGTAACTGGAACCGTAACTGACCCCGAGGTATAAAAAGCCTAGAATTTTTCGACTCGGGGCTTTTCGACATTTTCTTTTACGTAGGTGCTTTGACCTCGTGGAGGCTTTCGCGTCTTTTGACCGGAGCCAGCTTCCTAGTGATTAAGTTCGGGAGATTCGTAAAGTCCGCTCATATAGGGAGCGGCAGAGTCTCTGATACCGAACGGGGGATAAATTGGGTTTGCATTGCACCCTGGAAAAGCGTCCCCACTTGTGTGAGATTATTTAATCTCTGTTCTTTTGACTGTGATCGTCGTGGTGTTGTTATGCAGACGACAATCCTTTGCATTTCGACTTGTTTTGGGAGATTAGAATCCCCTTGTATATAGCCGTATTTACTCAAGAAATAAAAGTGATTTCCAATTTTATCGTGACTGTGATCCTTCTTCACGCTACCTCTTCACTCGAGAATATTGAAGTCGTCACAACACTATATAAATTTAGCTTTTTTAACATTTCTTTCCATTAAATAAAAGTTATATTTATTTATTATAAATAAGCCCCTTAAACTATTCTTTACATAAATTATTTGTTTTTTGAAGCTTTTATTTGTTTAACAGAAACAGCTTTCAGATACTTAGATACTTATTTGGAATGAAAGTGAGTAAAATCTATGCATGAAAAAATACCGAAGTAAACAGTTTTGTATAAAAAAAATATAAACATTAAAGATCTTATTTCAGTAATACATAAAAATCAAGCTGAAAAATTTAAATTTTTAAATTACACATTTAATGCTCAGTGATCTTTATAGACATGGGCTTTTGTCGGAAAACATCGTAAATAAATTGAAGTTTTTTTTCTGCCGAAAATGAAATGATAATTTAGAAAAAAAGTGAACGAACCTCCTCATTTATCTTTATTTGCAACTGAATTCGAATCCTGACTTATAAAAACCAAATTATACCTGCAATGTTTTCGGGAACATCCGCAATTGTACTGAATGCGAGGGTAAAATGGGTGTGAAAACGCGGCACCTCGGTTACAGCCGACTAAAAGTTTTTTTTAAAAAAATTACCGAAATAAATAATAATGTGTTCGAAGCGCACGGCGAATTTTCTCCAAATGCGAATTCGCTTGTAAAGTGAACCGAAGCGAGAAATTGAAAGGAATTGTGACATGGGGGTGGGGGAACAACACTGCGTCACACAGGAGCGATGTGAGGAATTGGACCGCGCTTACTTCTCCAGAAATAATGGAGGAAGGAGGGAAAGAAGGCTTACGGAGCCGTATGCACATCTTATTCACTCGAAATCACCTTTTATGGTTTTTGTGGATGGGAGATAGAGAGGAATTGAATATCGAAAGGAAAGTCTATCAGTGTTTTATATTTTTATTTCTTTTTTAGTTTCTGATAACCTTTCCCCGGCAAGGAAATCGCAAAACTTCAAGTTCGCCATTTCCCTTAACCCCGCCACTAGCGTTTAATCTGGGTTAAATTTAAGTTATGTCTCTCTAAGGGGGTGTCTAGAACTCTTTGGGAGAATATTTTGTCTGTCATTTCCTTTCCATTTCTAACTTTCTATATAGACGAATTCTTATATATAGAAAAAAAAGCTTTCGAGGGTTATGTAAGAAATCGACCTGTCGGCAAGAAGTTTTCGTATGGCTATATGTCATTTAAGTCTGGGGTTCTTGTGTATAAAAGTGACAGAAAATGAAGCTGATAGAGGAAAGCTTTCAACTTGATTTTTTTCCTTTCGTCTCTGCGCTGCCATCCTTTTGAAAGGTTTTTCGAAGTCATTTTTCGCCCTCTTTCGTGAATAGGAAATTGGCTTTTCTCGAAGCGAAGTTGTTGTAGCCACCAGTTAAGAATGGAAAGAAAAGGAAATGAGGGTTGAAGATCCAAGTCCATTATACTTACCTACAGTTTAAAACAGACGGGATGAGGTTCATTTGTAATTGTTCACCAGTGATTCACAATTTCCTTTTTAAAATTGTGTTACTGATTTCCCTTAAAAGCCCTGTATTTTAAACTTAGTTAATACTGCTTGTTAATCCCCGATAGGCTACTGAATGAAATTATTTACAGCTTACTATAAGCGAATACCTTCTATATAGGAACTGATTAAACCATTTTAGAATTTTAGTTATTTTTTTCTTACCGGCTTCTCTTTCTCACCCAAAAAGAGTACATTACTTCCCGGAAGATAGTAACTCTAATATGTTATATCAAATTTAATAGAGAATAAAAATACCTCCAGATAACAAAAACAACCACGGTCTTAAAAGTATACAACTCAATCTAATTATTACTAACATAAAACATAAACTCAGACATTAAATTTAGGAAACATAAGTATAAGGAAATGAAACAATTAGCGTACTTAATGATCAACAAAACTTAAATCAACTTAAAAACAACGAGCCAGCCATGAGACTAAAGTAATACTACCTCCACGATAGAAAATTGAAAGAGCCACCTACTCCGCTAAGCAAACAAAACAAAATAGGAATTAAAATGGTATTTAAACAAAATAGGAATGTCCCGGAATGACGCTTCAGGGAAGAGATACTGCAAGAGATAAGATTTAACCATGGGGTCTAACAGAATAGAACATACATAATATACATATATATAAGACAATATTCAATAATTAAAACACAACTAAATTAAAAAACGAAAGCAAACAAAATTTTTAATAATAAAAAATATTTTATGTATAACAACAAGTTTTAATTTGTCTAGAAAATTTTGAACAATTTCTTTATATATTTAAAAACCATATAAAAAGCAACATACTTTTATTTATTTATTTATTATATACAGTTTTCCAATATAAAAGTAAACTATCTAATATTTTTTAAATAGCAGAGTTTGACTAGACCCTGAAAAACAGGGCCCAGAATCCGTGGGTACAAATCTTACTCCAATCATAGATGTTTGTAGCCATCTGAGAGTACTAAGTCTCAGTCTAACCATTTCTCATATAGCAAAAATTGAACCTTATAAAATCTGTTATAAAACAGATAGAAACTTGTACAGTAGCCATCTGAGAATACCAAGTCTCAGTCTAGCCATTTCTCATATAGCAAAAATTGAACCTTATAAAATCTGTTATAAAACAGATAGAAACATGAACAGTAGCCATCTGAGAGTACCAAGTCTCATTCTAATCACTTCTCATATAGCAAAAATTGAACCTTATAAAATCTGTTATAAAACAGATAGAAACATGTACAGTAGCCATCTGAGAGTACCAAGTCTCATTCTAATCACTTCTCATATAGCAAAAATTGAACCTTATAAAATCTGTTATAAAACAGAAAGAAACATATACAGTATGAATATAAATAAATATTTTAAAAAAGAAGGAGATTTAAGAGGCGTTAAAGTAATTTAAATTCCTTTACACGAGAGTTTGTTGAATGTTATCAAAGGGAAAATGTATAGAAAAAATGAAGCAATATTTAAATTGAAGTCTAAATATATATTTCTAAACATTTTCAAAGTGCCATTATTTTTAAAGAATAAATTCATGTAATGTAATTACTGAAACGGATAGGAAACATGTAATTTTATTTAAGCGAATCAGTGAAATGTTTTCTTGGATATATAATAAAAGGAATCATGTTTTCCTTTAAAATTTGTTCCTGGAATCCTTTGAATATTTTATGTTTTAGAAAATTTTCTCCTTAACTATACGTGACAGTTTATTCTTGAATAAACAAATAATTAAAAGATGAGGCTCTTTTTAAGTTGAATGACTAGCATATGGAAAAAGAAGCAACAACAGGACAATAAAAATGAGAAGATGCATTCTCTTAGTGAATATAAAGTTATAAAATGGACATGGAAATAGATACCTTTATGGCAAGGAGAGTGTCAAGAATGATCAAGAAATGGCAACTCAAGGTCGACCAATTTAAGTCCATGGTGAAATTAAGATTGACTCATGGAATGTTCGGGGTCTGAAATACATCCGGCGCCTTCCACCAATAAGCTTGAGGAAGCCCTTGAAATTATGTAATCCAATCACATGGTACACTTACGCTCTGAGAGATATATCTAAGAGACAAAAAAGAAAAAGGTAGATAAATATAGAGCTTGCATAGATTTGCAGCAGAACTAATTTAGAGAAGCACATGGTTACCTGAACTCCATCCAGCTGACTTAGAAGAGCAACATTGATGGGGATGGTTCGACTTCCTCCCACTATCCATATCTTTGCCCCAAATTTCCGCAGGTATGATAAAGTTACAAGCCTAGAAATAACCTTACTCCATCTCCATTCATAATAATATGGCTTTATTTTATTTGACATTCTGCATATTGTCCTAATATTATTGTAAGAGAGTTGCCGCCTGAGTTCTGATGAAATACAACTACCCGGCAGATACACACAGCATTAGGTTGATTGGTTGGTGTCGTGTCCACTTAGAAGTCCTCTCTTGGAAAAATGGTTGCCATTGCTCAAGAGTTGGTCTTCTTAGTGTGCGTTCTCTTAATTTAGAAGCAGGGACGAAAAGGAAGCTCAACAAGCTTTTGGTTTTTCTTGTACTTACAAACGTAACTGTGAAAGTTGCCAAAATCGATACAATCATGTTCAAAATAAGTACAACCCTTAAAATCTGAACACGGAATATATTTCGGGATAACAATATTTCTTTTATTTTGTACAAGAAGTGAAAAAAGGTGGTGTTTATATAACTTTGAATATTACAACATGTCCTTTTAAACATCATAGTATGCTATCTATAACAAAAAGTAACTACGGGGTAAGAAATTTATTTGTTATATCTGGTAAACACAATGATGTAGTGGGAAATTTTACAATAGATACAAACTAGATTTCTATTAGTTTTCCTGCCAAAAAAGGAAGTTTACGCGTGAGCTCGAAAAATAATAAAATATCGTCCCAAATCCCAATTTAAAAAAATAGCAGATACTTAAAAATTTAGGAGACTGTTTATCATCTACAGTCTGCTAAAAAACTAGCTAAATCACCCAGTTAATTTAAAATCTTTAGTTCTTTTTTTTTAAAAAAATAGAGAACATTTTCATTTTTTTAGTTTGTTGATCTCATTTTGAAAATGTATATGATTTTTTTTTAATTTTCAGGATGTTTAAATTTTAAATTTGATGTAGTTCTGTATTAATTAAATTGAAGAATTTTAATAATTATATAAAATTAAAACCTATTTCTAAAGAAAAATATTCTAAATTAAAATCATATCTCTAAAGAAAAACATTCTAAAGAAAAAAATGTTTAAAATCTTATTATTTAGTATGTTATGCTTAAGAAATATGTTCTTAATTTAGAATTTTTTTTCATCAGAGATATGTTTTTAATGTTATGTGACCAATAAAATTCTTCAATTTAATTAATACAGAATGATATCAAATTTAGAATGTAACATATCTCTTAAGAAAAACTTTCTAAAGAAATTGTTTTTTAAATCTTATTCTTTAGTATGTTATACTTAAGAAATATGTTTTTAATTTAGAATTTTTTTCGTCAGAGATATGTTTTCAATGTTATGTGATCAATAAAATTCTTCAATTTAATTAATACAGAATAATATCAAATTTAGAATCTAAACCTGTTAAAAATTTAAAAATTTGAAATACTTTTTGAAAAAGAGACCAGTAGACTAAATTAAAATTTACTCTAATGTTTAAAAAAATTAAGTTTTTAAATTAGCTTAATTATTTTGAAAGTATTTTGCAGGCTGTATGATTCTGTGTGTCTATGTGTAAAAGGTATATCTAACAATATTTTGAATAAGTTGTCACACTAAAGAACCAGATCTTCATGATTTCCTAGTATACCTATAATGTCATCATAAAATAAAACTAGAGTGTTTTTGAAATTTACTCGGTGATTTGGTAAGTCAATACTTACCAATAGTTATACAGTATCAATGCTTACCAATAGTTACCAATAGTTACCAGTAGTCAATACTCGGTGATTTTTTAACAGATTGTACTAATGCTAAAAAGGAGAAGTCTTTCTGAGAAAGCATGACATTTACAGAAATTATTTTTTAACTGTCTCTAAAAGGGGACGCTAGGCATTAATGGGTTAAGTAGTTAGTACTTTTAATGGCACTGAGTGGATGCCTAGAATGATACAGTATTTCCCCACCTTCCCTATATATCCCTGGTTTTCTGTGAAAGCGGATTATTCTAAAGTGTAATAGCTCTGGCTGATATTTGAAGGTTCCCGTACAACAGCTGTCCGAAATATTTTACCAGAGTCTGATATTAATGTTCCAGATTCTTGTGGATAGATTTGACAGAAAATGAAGTTGATAGAAGAAAGCTTTCAGCCTTTTTCCCTTCCTCTTATCCTGTCCCATTTCTGTTCTTTTCAGAGGTTTTCGAAAGCCATTTTTCCTTCTCTTCTTGAATGGAAAGTAGATCTTTCAAAGAAAATATCGGGAAGTGGTGTCCTTTTCAAAGCAATCCCTGGTTCGTCTCCGTTTTTTCCCTTGCAAATATTATTAAGAAAGTATTCTAAAGAGAGGTTTGTATTCAATGCTGGACATCGTAATAGAAAGTTTGATTAAGATGTCGAGTAAAGAAGAACTTTAAAACAGACTGAAATAACTCACCTCGATTTTTCCCTCCAATAGCGTAGAGGTTAGTGTCACTTTTTTTTGTGAACTCAGCTTCGATTTAAATACTGAATAAGGTGTTCTGGTGAATGTCATTTAGAAGTTGCATATGTGGTGCTTCTATAATAAAATTAACAAAGTAACTGCTGCATGAATTCTTTCCAAAAGTGTTTGTAAATATCTCTTTAACCTGTTAAAGCATAAATCATTTCTGATAAGATTGTATCTTTAAAATCCAAGTATAGGCCTCTGAAAGTAAAATAAAATACGAAATTCAAACAGTTCTGGATATTGTAGACTAGGTATATCCCGTGGCTTTGTTGCGGTGAATATGTGTTCATTACGACATGGGAAAGATTATCCTTTGGTAGAATAAAAGTTTAGGAATTCAATTGACTCCTTGATGACATTTGAAAATATTGAAAGTTCCTCACCAAATTATGCTCCATGAAATGATATTAAATTGGATTCAAGGACGTAAAAATCCTTAGCATTTTTAATCATTGAAATTCGAAAAAAATAATCGCCTAGTAAAACAATTTAAAATGTTCATTCATCAGGCAAAGCTCCATAAATGAAATCATATATATATATATATATATATATATATATATATATATATATATATATATATATATACTTTTATTATTCATTATAGATTTAGATTTCAAATTTTGTACGTGTGTGTAGGTAGGTTGGAACGATCATTTGAGCCAATATAAAAAAAAAAAAATTCGAAATTTTAACCCTTGTTGGAGTACCATTTCTTTTTCAGGAAAACATTTCCAAACAAGCCTTATGCTGAGAGAATTCGATATTGTAATATACCATACTGAATAGAAATCCTCATTGTTTGATTATTTGACCTTACACGTTCTGCTATTACATACAATAATGAAGCGCTACTGAGTGAATGTAGTTGCTGGCATGACATCTGGCTGGCAGTGCATGACTGTGAGTCGATTAGGCGTGGAGGGTCGAGAAACTGCATTTATGAATATAAAGCAAAATTTTTACTGATTCAAAAGGCTGATTATGAAATAGTTGCTTAGTTCTTAAATGAATGTTCTAAAGTTTAAGCAAATATACAGAATTTAAAATGCTTAAAAAGTTTATAACGAATGTTTTTTTGTGTAATCAATTCTCAACTGTCAGAAATAATACATTAATATCCAAATTATTCCTGTCATTTTTAAGTTTAATATTATTCCACTTTTAAAAATGATAAATTTGAGCACAATAAAAAATGGGTATAAAAGATGTATTTCTGATGTAAACACAACACTATAAAGCGTAGTTTTATAAGATACGAGCTGCTTCACGCCCAACCCCCGTTCCGGGTATTTAAGGTTCCTTAAAATAAAGTTATTAGAATAACTCTCTCTTTCTAATCTCCATGTCTAGTAATATACTAGACGAGGTCCACGAGTCCCTTTACCTTCAGAAAATCGAAAACTAGCATAGAAGACCTGTATAGGTCCTCAAGAGACAACCCCAGGCATTCAAGGATATGTGCCGGTGATACAGGTTCATTTTGACATTTAGGACAATTCGGGTGCACCTTAAGACCTCTCTCGAAAGTAAGTCCTCTCAGGTGTCCTCTGAGAAATCGGGAAATTGGTGCCTGAATATATCTATCGCAATCAAATACAAGGGATCCTACAGAACAATCTGTTTGATATCAGAGATGACTTGGAAAGAGCCAAGACTGCCTGTCAGCATGTCTTCTTATTGAAAATAATTTAAGATATGTCAGTGAATTGGTAACTGGAAATGGTTCATCAGATCCTCCTTCCCATATGTCAATATGCGAAGGAATCCACTGAAGGTGCCCTTCACAAAGTGACGAGTCCTGCTTAATTTTGCCAAGAATTGCAATTCCGACCCTATCACCAACTCTTCTCCAGTTTGAAAGATATTGGATGGCGCTACGACTGTCAGTAGATTAACTGACTGACTGACATAAGAATAACTAAAACAGATAAATGCAATAATAAAAATGTTAAATTATCCTAACATGCTGTTGATTGTTAGAAAATAGGACAGATAATAACGATGGATAATCCCAGAAATAAATGCTTTCATGTACAATGCTCTTAAATCGCTGTGGTATGATGTCAAATAACACGAATTTATCTATGATATAATGTAAACCTTGTATCAAATTTGATATTGCTGAGTTTAAATATATGAATCTGTATAGAGAACAAATATTTTAGATTTATATTACTCCTTTTATACATAAAAGCTTGTATTTCTTACCAAGACTTAGGTCTGGTTGTTAAAGTTCTGAAATTAGGTTATATTAATTTCACAATTTAAAGGAGATTTTAAATTATATTACACAGCAATATAATCAGTTTTAAATTAAAATCCCATTTTGCTAGCAAAAATAGTTAAATTTTATTTAAATTTAATGTTTATCACAAACATATCAGCTAAAGAAATAAAAAAGTCGGCCTTCCTACATTCAACTAGCATAAAAATAATGACATTTTTGCTCAGATTATTTAAAGAGCAATGAAGCCCCTACCAAAAAATAAAACCATTAATAACATCACAAATAAAAATTAAATTCTTTTAATTTTCTAGATATATACTCTGTTATCATTGGCTATGGGAAAGCAATAAGATTAAAATTAATGAAATATGTCAGATAATGTCAATTATGTCATTTTAAAACATATTTTAAATGCTCTCAAGTGAATTAAGTTACATAAATTGTTTTAATTGTTTTATACGTTATTAAAAGGAAAATATATCAAATAGTTCGAAAATATAGTAGCCAAATTCAATATAGAATTGAAAAAAGCTTTATATCTCCTCAGGCCCTTAACCACCGATGAATTTAACCTGCCTAAAACCTTCCCAGGATTGATCTGAATTATTATGGAATTTTTTATGATAACAGATAAACCCGTTTATGGTTCCATATCTAACGAACACACATATAAATTATTTTATTTATATAGATAAAGTTGTTGGTCATGATTGCAGTTAATGAATCTGCCGAAAAAGTAAATTTATGTGCGATGCTTGAAAATTCCAATAGGATCTCAATAAAAAAGTCATAAATATTGTATTATTATATCAGACTTTCGACACTGTAATAGATTATTTATAGAATTAAAATTTAACTTCTCTGAAAAGGTATCTTGTTCTAAGTAAACAAAAAGAAAATTCTACAAACTATATTTTAGCTCTTTTCTAATACGAAGTGATAGGCATTAATATGTTAAATGTTCCAAAATTTCATTAGACATTTTTTTTTAAATTTAATTCTCAACATATTGAAAATCAACCACATTGAAATATTCCTTAAAGAACGCGAGATATAGACAGAGTATATTATGTGTCCCTTAATGGTTAACTTAGCTGTGTTTTCCCACGAAACTTTAATTAAAAAAATCTATATAATAATGTTTAAAATTATTTATATCTGAATATCTGCTTTTTATCAATAGAAATAATCAATATAAAAAAATACATTTTAATATTTTCAATACTGCGAATATTTTCAATATTTTTAATATTTTCAATATTTTAATATTTTCAATATTTTTTGTATTTCAATATTTTTCAATATTTTTCAAATATATTTTGAAGTTTATTCATCCGGTGTAGAACAAGTATACATTAAAATGCAAAACTGAAATTTATATCTTAAGGTTTTTTTAACCTTACGGATACTAGGGAAAATTGTAGCTTTGAGAAAAATGAGTGCTAAAGTTAAACATGTGACATACTCAATAATTTTTGTAATAAAAACTCATTAATTGTTTTTAAGATGGTGATATAAATTGCAGAAAAATAATTATGTTATTTTTCAATTTATTATGTTACTTTACTAATATTATTAAAAAAACTCCCTTTATGAAAAAAGTTTTTGAAATTTTTTAAACAATCTTTCGAATCCCACTTTATAAAAAAAATATTTTTAGAAACAAAGAAATTTCTTAAAGGTGATGTGTGCTCTTAAAATATCTAAATTTCGTTTCTGGGAAATTCTTTTAAAGCCACTAAAATTTAATCTAAAAGGGTTATCTCATCACTAGAAGTAATTTATGAACAAATTCTTCAGTAACAAATAGATTTTTTTTAAGTAAGGGGTGATGTTATATTCTCCCCAAAGAAGCAAATTTTAAGCGAAAGCCAGAACCTCTTCTGTAAATCCCATGAATTGAAGTATATATTTGTAGTGTACCAATTTACTATTCGGTAAACGTAATACCTTTGTCAGGCAGAGAGTCCTTAGAGTGGTTCAGTTTCCATCGAAATATTTCGAGACCGAAACTTATCGGAAACAAAAGGAACGTAAGAAAGGAAATGTAATAGACTCCTTCCACAGGAACCACTCTGCCGGTTTGTTCCTTTGCTTTTTTTTCTTTTCGGCTGTCTGAAGGTGTTTTTGCCCTTTTTATTTCAGTATTCTTACTTTGGTAAAAATCTTTCTTACTTAAGGGGATATAATACCTTCCAAGCTGAACAGTCTTCATTATAACAGCCTATTTTTGATTCATTATAAAATACAATGTTCTGATATGCTTTGAATAACACTTTTCCTACGCCTTTAATAAAAGAAAATTATATAAATTTTACAATTAATAATAAATAATAAAATTATAAATATTAAATCAATTAATAAAAATTTAAAAATTAATAAAATAAATTAATAATTAAATTATTTTCTAAAATAATAATAATATATATATATATATATATATATATATATATTTGCCTTCCATTTTTTGCCAATTGCCTATTATATAACCCCTATCTTATTTGTCGAATTTTATTTTTTATTTGTCAATATATTAGTATATAAAACTTCCTTATTTGTCAAAATGTTTCCTTTGGTTTGGAGTTCTACGGTCTACTTTTTGCTACACGAGGGCTAATGAGACCGGGACCAACAGCTTAAAGCCGATTCCGAACGGCTACGAAAATCCCTGCCACTGTGGGATTCGAACACACGAACTCCGGCACCGAAGGCCAGCACCCTAACCAATCTGCCATCTTTGGGCGAAGTGTTTCCTTTGAAACTAATGTCTAGCAATATTACATTTGGGCTATTTTCAATTTTAATATTTGGAGATTAATTTGGAATCAGTAGATGACAATTTCTTCTGAAATAGGAACTATACAAATATTAGTTAAAACTCATATGACTAATGTATAATACACAAAAATAGAAATAAAGAACACACTCAAACTATGAAAAATTTTATTAGATGTATAATTTTGTTCATTTGTTGTACATTATAGTTTCTTTATCACTTTCATTAAGACTTATATGAAATAAAATCTCCATTTTTCTGTACATTTTTGAAGAGAAATTTCTCTTCAGCAATATGTGTAGGTAAACTGACTCTTCGTAGATTTCTGAAAAAAAATTTCCTATTATAATGTTTCATTTCTTTAATCATATAAGTTAATGGAGTCTGTATAAATCTAGAATGCATATATAAAATGATGTACATATATAAAATTTAAAAACAGTTTACAATTACAGTTTGTATGTACTTTATTTCTTGCTTCTGATTTTTTTTTGTTTCTATGGATTGGTTTGGTTTGGTTTGGAGCGCTACTGTCTACTTTTGCAACACGAGGGCTAATGAGTCCGGGACCTACTGCTTATAGCCAATTCCGAACGGCTACGAACATCCATGCCACTGTGTGATTCGAACCCATGAATTCCGGTTCCGAAGGCTAGCACCTTAACCATTCGACCATCGTTCGGCTTTGTTTCTATGGAATGACGTTACATAAAGTGTCCAAAAGCGTTTTAATGTTCCAAAATAGTTATTGCACAATATATATGTTCCACACAAGATTTCATTTTTCTTCTGTGTCGTATGTATTTTGAATGTATCAAAATATCTCGGAGTGTTCTTGGTATAATGTTTAAAAAATAGCCTGTTAAATATTGCTTAGATCTTTCTATAAAGATTGATACAATAATTAAAAGCACAAGGTATTAAAACACGTTTAGTGAATTATTCTTTACCTGTATGATTCAGTGCTTGAAAGATGTAGAGCACATAAATCTTGGATATCGCAATATGTACTCTGGAATACTGCCAACCTCGGAAATTATCACGCGTGTTGGCTGCCAGATATATGAAAATGATCGATTGCCCTATTTTGCCCTTTAAATTCGTTTCATGTACACCGGTTGACTACAGCGAAGTGCTTCTCACAAGAGAATTTGCCAGCGCTCACGTGTCCAAATTCATTAGCACCGGAAACTACGAGAAAGGTTAGAACTGGCTTACAGTTTTTTTGGGAAAGTTTACCAATACATTTTTTTCGTATCAACATAGGGGGAGGATTCCTTATTCTTTATCATTTGGAGTATCAAAATCTTGGGACACTCTATACACCAGAAACAGATACAAACTGCTATTGCTTTTCTCCGCTGGAATACGCCCTTCCTACAAATATGTATATTGATAAGATTTTAACAGAAGTTACGTAAAGGGGAAATCCAGAATAATCTCTACTTATATTCTTCCAATAATTCTAAATCAGCAAAATAGTTTGAAGAAGCGTGTTCCATACTACACTGTCTACTTGACGATTATACCATGCTAGCCTTCAGCTGGAATCTAACGGAGTCTTTCTATACTAAAATCAGCAACGCTGTTGAGACTACTTTAATGAAGATGGTTACTATTTACAGCATTAGGGAATGATTGCCTTTTTGGTGTTCTGCACTATTTTGTATCCGTCAGATGTGAATACAACATAAAAGAAGTAAATACCTAAAAGATGGAAAGTCAGCAATGTAATATTACTTCTTGAAGTAATATTACAATGTAATATTACTTCTTGAGATGTGCCTGGGGATGAGCATGCGGACGCGCTTGCTAAAGAGGGCTGTTTTTTGCACCAACCCATAACTTGTGCCCCTCTAAGAAATGTTAAGCCGGCCATCCGTGAACATGTTCGTAAGGTTCGATTATGCCATTATAGTGATATTGCTTCCGGAAAAAATGGTTTTCTTTTTTGGATAGGAAAATATGTGGCACTTGCCCAGAGCTATTGGCCTGTTTCCACCTTGAGACTGGACATGATTTTCTTCAGACCCATCTGTACAAAGTTGGTCTTGCTGATTCACCGAACTGAGTTCTTGGTGCTTCAGCCCCAATGCATGGAGATCACCTTTCTTCTTGTCCTGCCCTACAGGATGTTATTTCTTCTGGTTCCTTTTCGACTCTCCCATCTAATGGGACAATTTCTTGTCTGTATTGGACTGCAAGGCGTCGTATGCTCGAAAGAGTTCAGAGGAGTGTAATATAAAAAAATATTACTTCTTGATGATACGATGACTGACATTTCTAAAATATTCATTCAAATAGCAAAACACTAAGAGAAACGTTTTTGTATGATAAATTTATTAATTAAATCGAATCATACTATTTCCATTTAATGTGCTTAACATATGAAAAATGAATAAAATTCTCAAAAAAACTCAATAATAATTTGAAGCTTATTTTGATTTAATAAGAATATTCTGTGTGGTCCCTCATAAAACTCAAACTCATAATGGAGATATCTGAGTGAACATTTGTATGCTTTTGTATAAGTCTGTCCAAGTCTGTAGCAATAAAGAATAAAAAAAAGAATGTAAGAAATCTTTGATGGGGGGAAAAATGTCGAAAAGAAACTATTTTTCCTGTATTGAATAGAATCGAATGAAATGTAGACAGGAGAGAAAGTAAAAGAAGTGATGGAGTGGTACTAGATTTGCCTCTATTAGGCTTTTCCTCCTATACTGTTTTTTAATCTTTTTTGTTGAAAGATTTTTTTTAGCAGACTACAGAAAAGCGTTTTTATATCGGTGCAGTGTTTCTAGATACGTTTTTGTTGATCTCTATTTATATCTCTCTGGGGAATCTGAAATATTATTTATAGGACGATGCTTTTAGTCTTTATAAAGGGTGTAGTAATTGATTTAGTTTAATTTTGAAGCAAAATTGAACTTTTATACTTTAGTTTATGAGAATAAATTGTATATAAATTATGTGTGTGTATGTGCGTGTGTGTGTAATGGACACAATTTAATCCACTGAGAATGAGTACAGAAGACACACACAGTCGTACAAGAGCAAGTCTCTTATTTTCTTAGATGATCATTCTGAAGTAGCAAAAACTCACTATTAACTGAGACTCCTTACCATTTTAAAAAACGCCACAGAGCATCAACGGTATTTTATCTAACATCAAGAACCAAGTACGTAGTCGTATCTCGCTCTCACGATCAAGCTTTTATAAACTGTCATTGCTGACTATACACTTTGACATCCAGTTCCAATAAAGACTAAAAAACGTCCAAGTTTACAGTAAAAATATTTTGGAAACACTCTCATATCTAACGTAACTTTGCCTCTCTACCTAACATAAATTTATATATTGATTAAGAGGAACAATTTATTTATAATTTGAGAATTGATCGTACTAATTTTTGTCAATACATATATGTATATAACATATTAAACATTTATCCCAAATGAAATTTAATTATTTTCCAAAGTTGTAATTCTATATTAAGATTAAGAAAAATTATATATACATATTCGTTCGGCTATCTGAAAATGTTCTAAAAAACTTGCTTGACGTTATATAGCCTAAATGATTTCTCCATACATTTTACTGATATTTCGAAGAATTTCATCCTCTTTCATATCTTTTGCATTCAAACACAAATGGAAGATCACGTTTCACAGTTGGGGGGATTTTCAACTGATTGAGGCATTTTAATACTCACAGATAGACTAAAAAACCGTAGAAGTCTTACATAATGGCGTCTGTGACTACATAGCAGATGCAGGTATCCGATGGACATGATGTTTTCAGCGCTATAACTGTCAAATTTAAAAAAGTACTCACTGAAAATACATGTCTTGTACTAGCATCTAGAAATTAAACTACATTTGGTTTTTTTATATTTGTTTGGAGAGCAATGGTATACTGTTTTGCTACACGTGGGCTAATGACATCGGGACCTATTGCTAGAGCCGATTACGAACGGCTACGAAATGCATACTAACAGTGGGATTCAAACCCGCGATCTCCTGTACCAATAACAAATTGTAGTATGTAATGTCTAGTTATATAAAGATATATATATATATATATATATATATATATATATATATGTGTGTGTATATATATGTATATATATATGTATATATATATATATATATATATATATATATATATATATATATATAACAGTAAAAATTGAAGTTGGTCAAGTTTTTAAATTATGAGAGTGGTGTCGTTGTGTTTCCGGTTTTGATGGTCACGTGACAGGGCGAGAGAATTATTCCATTAGATGACGGAATGTGGTGTGTGGCATACATATTTCGATATGGCAATAAAAGTTATTAACAACGACTACTTTATATGATTGTGATTATGAATTTATTATTGTGATTGGCGACGAACTCCTGAATATATTACACACACACACACACACACACACACATATATATATATATATATATATATATATATATTATATATATATATTATATCTATATATATATATATATATATATATATATATATATATATATACAGAGAGAGAGAACAAGAGATATGTTTATTCATTCGATTTGAAAATGCAGACAGCTGTATGAGTAATTATACTTGTTGGTTTAACTACATCAAAATGTGTCGTGAAGAAAAAAATATAAAGACCACTAGAAAAAGAATCTTTGTTGGTGATAGATGTCGTAGAGAAACTGATTTTTTCCCTATCTTGAATGGGTTGAATAAAATCGACTGAAATGTAGACGGGCGAGAAAGAAGTGATGGAGTGCTGCTTGATTTGCCTCTATTAGGCTTTCCCTTCTATACCACTTTATTTTTTTTCTTTGTAAAAAGATTTTGGCAGAGTTCGGGAAACATTTTTGTATTTGTGTAGTGTTTCTAGTTTATTTTTCTTCCAAATTCTCTTGAAATTTTCACGTGATGTCTAAGGAGATGATATGACAGCACATTTTTTAATACAGACCCGGTATGACTGAATATGAAAATATCATTCTCGCGTTGCCATCTGTCATCCACATGCAAGGAGAAAAGACCATAAAATGTGATAACCAATAACAGGGTGAACTAGTGAAATTTTTATTTTAACAGTATTTTTTGCACGACAGCAAAAATTTGTCTTGCTGTCTGTTAGTGAGTCTACTATACATCATGTGTGTTTGCTTATAAAACAAATTAACATGCATACATACATCGCGATATATTTTACACTGATTGCCATAAGGAATGAGTGAAGCTGAAAGTTTCAATTTACAAGTGTAATTTGTAGTTTTCTGGTTCTAGTCGTTGTATTACAGGAGAAATTATCCAGTAAGATTAATATTTTACGTTAATTTAGATACGTTAATGGATAGAAGCATTCCAATTCTCTTCTTTTAAGTAAAATGTGTTTGAATTTAGTTTGTGAATACAGCTAAAAGTTCGCCAGTGAATTCAAAATTAATATCAAGAAAATAAGAACATACCTTAGAGTTTAACATCCGTATGTGGCAAACATCAAATGTCTTAGATTCAGTGGAATTTCTATATCATTATTACCCAAACGCGATAGTCTATTTTCTCATACTATTTCAATATCACGTTTAAGAAAAATGAACCGACCATCCCTTACTGTAATAAAAATATTCTTTTATTTTTTTTCCTATTTGAATCGGACTGTAAGTGAAAGCTTAAATCAGACTGTATGTAAAGAAGTTTATTTTCATATTTACTAAAGGAAAATGAAGAAATATTTTGGATATAGTGAAATGACATTTTTAAAATCCAAAAATAAATGTATACTATTTTTTTAATTGAAACTTTTTTTAAGATTGTATTTTCTTTATAGAATTCAGAGTTTTCTTGGGAATACATGTTTTACAATAATTTATTTACATGATATTTTAAAATATGAATTTAAAACAACCGCTAAAATTTGATTATAAGAATGAAATCGCAATTTTTATGCTATTTAGCTTTCACTTAATGTCTTAAAAATGAATCCCCATCTTTTAGCAATGACAAAGAAAGAGTAATATCTTATTTATAAAATTCTCAATGATGGTTACCTACAAAAACCACCAACTTTTATCAAGGAGTATGAAAGCACAGTATTTATATTCATTTTATTTCCAGGGAATTTCAAACATATTTTGTATATCTCTGGAAGATTGAATAATATTCTCCAGAGATCTTTAAGGAACAATAAATTCAGATATATTTTTTATTTATGTTGTATTTTTCGAAAATTTTCATCTTTTGGGAAAAAAAACGCTCTAAGGTATATCTAAATCTCTGCTAAAAATTCTCCCGTTTTGTATATTTTGATAATGAAATCAATACACACACGCGCGCGTAAATTCAAATTGGAAAGAGCTCAAATTCTTTCCTACTTCCTTGTGTACATGCTGATGCCAGACAACAAAACTATTTCCACCAAATCTCATATCTTCGTAGCTCGGAACAAGCTTTACCCATCTCATTCCAACCCAACATTTCCTTTCATCTTATCATAAAAGCAATTTTTTCATCCTTTCTCCTCAAATTTCCTTTTCGGTCTTTATTCTTTTATGTAACTTAACATCCATTCGGATCAAATCATCCCCCCCTCGTCTCTCCCTTCCCCGGTTTTCTCCTCGGGAAAACGAACGAATTACAGGTTCCAAAGTAAACAGTGGCGACGACGAAGCTAGGCGGGAAAAATTCTCTCAATGTTTACCGAATTCTCTCCGGACGGAAGTGTGTCCGCTCGGAATCTGGAGGTGCCTGCCGTCCCGTTCCTCCTCCAACAGGTGAGGCTGAAATTGAATAAAATCGCTATTAGCGAGGACTTCAGTCTCTCGGGAATTTCTTTTCAGCCTTAAACAATTGGACCTTGAAAAGTAACAGGTATTTTCGATAAAGCGGACTTCGGGAGAAATGCAGATTTATTTTCCATCAATGTGTACAGTAGTAGAGATAGGAGGAGTGTCGCTTGTGATTGGAAAAATCATTACTCTGGGTGATATTAAAATGTTTTAGTTCTTTTGGGAACGTTTTGTACATCTGTAAAGGTTTGTTGCAGTTAGCTGATTATGATATAACTGTTTAAGAGAAAGGAATGTTGCAAGGGATATTTTTGCATGTACTATTGCATGTACTTTTTCCTTCTGAACGTCCCAAATAGGCTGACTATTGATCATGGAAATACACTATAGATCAGGGTCTATAGTGTAGGGTCATTCATGTAAGGTATAGTATGTCAGGTATAGTATGTCATTCAGGTATAGTATGTCAGGGTCTTCTACACTTCTGTTCTTTAAAATGATTTTCCAGACTTTTGGATCATTTTATTGGACAGTGCAAAACGACCTCTAGTGATTTTACGATTTCCTCTTTAGAAATTTTCCAGAATCCAGTTTAAAAAACATTGATGTTTCTTCTCAGGGAAAGACGGCAGAAACACTTGCAAAATATTTAAATTTAAAATTAATCATACACTTGTCTATCAAGATCCATTTTTAAGTTAATTAAAATAAATTGTAAGTTATTATTTTACAAAATACTTAGAAATTAAAAGAATTTAAACGTGAATAAAATTTAAGTTGTCAAGAATGGTTTATTTAATATAAAAACATAAAATTCATATTATTTTCATATTATTTTCTCCTGTGCCATTTAATATTTCATGTTTAAGAAGAAAGTCTACCAAATAGGGTAAATTTGAAAATGTTAATTATAAATATTGAGAAATATATCAGTGAAAACATATTTTTACCTAAAAATTTTCTTTGTTTAAATATTGATCCAATGTTTAAAAGTATAATTCAATCAACATATTTCTGTGCGAACATTATAAGAAATCAATTTGAATTTGATTTCGATTAAAACACGAATTAAATTTTTATCACATGTTTGTAGGTTGAATATTAAATCGGATAAACATATTCTGTTTTGTTTATAAAACAGGCATCTTTTTATTACTTTAACCTTATTACTGGGTTGAACCAAAGCACATTTGATAAAAGTTAAAATATATTAGTTCTTTAGTAAACGTTTTATACACCAATAAAGGTTAGTTACAGTTAGCTGATCATGGTGTAACGGTTTAAGAGTAACAATGGTATAAGCAACATTTTCTTTCCTAATCCTGTAGATGCTTTTCTCTTCCACCCTAAATAGGCTGACTATTTGATCCAGAATGCACTATAGATTATAGGGTTTTCATCATTGGTTAGAGACTTTTTGAAGGCTTTTATGGGTAATTGTCATTGAACTATATATATGACTGCCCAATATTTAGCGACCATTTTATAAGACAGTGTAAAATGACTTCTAGTAATTTTACGATTTCTTCTTCAGAAATTTTCCAGAATCAACTTTGAAAAACATTGATATTTCTTATCATGGAAAGATGGCAGAAACATTTGCAACCTTATTACTCGGTTGAACCAAAGCACACTGGATAAAAGTTAAATATTTTAGATCTGTAGTAAAAGTTTTATACACCAATAAAGGTTAGTTACAGTTAGCTGATCATGGTGTAGCTGTTTACGAGTAACAATGATGTAAGCAACATTTTCTTTCCTAATCCAGCAGATGCTTTTGTCTTCCACCCTAAATAGGCTGACTATTTGACCCAGGATACACTACAGACAAGGGTTCTTCATCATTGGTTTAGAGCACTTTTTGAAGGCTTTTACGGGTAATTGTCATTCAACTGTAAATATGACAGCCCAAGATTTAGAGACCATTTTATATGACAGTGTAAAATGATTTATTCATTAATTTATGGTAAATTATCGTATTAAAATGTGAAATTTTGTAATAAACCTGTTATAAACTCATTTTTGAGGATTCAGGATACATAAAAAGGTGTTGTAAAATATTGATATTTCTTCATAAATAAGAAATAAAGCAAAACCATATACAACCTTATTACCGAACTAAACTTATGTACGCTCAATAAATAAACGTTACACTAATTACTAAACACTGAGAGCTTCTTCAAACTATGGCCTTAAGAAATTGCTTGAAGAATTTTAGAAGTTGCAGGCTTAAGCAATTGGACCTTAAACAGTCACAGATATTTTCAATAAAGCTTAAAAAGATGCTTGTTTTTTTAAAAAAAAAAAAAAAACAAAGAATGTTTATCCGATTTAATATTCTACCTACAAACCTGTGATTAAAGTTTAATTCGTGTTTTAATCGAAATAAAATACAAATTGGCTTCTTATAATGTTCGCATTGAAATATGTTGATTGAATTATATGTTTAAATATTGGGTCAATAAAATTATTGAGTTAAAACATGTTTTTCACTGATATATTTTTCAGTATTTATTATTTAACATTTCCAAATTTACCCTATATGGTAGACTTTCTTCTTAAATATGAAATATTAAGTGGCACAGGAGAAAATAATATGGATTTTATGTTTTTATATTAAATAAACCATTTTTTGACACCTTAAATTTTAATCACGTTGAAATTCTTTTAATTTCTAAGTATTTTGTAAAATAATTACTTACACTTTATTTGAATTAATTTAAAAATGAATCTAGATAGACAAGTGAATGATTAATTTTAAATTTAAATATTTTTGGTGAATTCATCTAGCAATCAAGTATTTTTCTAATTATTAAAGTTTAATCTTTTCCTTAAACTTCCAGTTATGAAAGACATTAAAAAATAACTTTTTCAATCTTATTTTCTTATATTTTTGAAATTTAACTATAATCAGATTTTCTTAAAATAAATTGTAAGTAATAAATGATAATTTTCAAATTTTTTTTTAAATCTATTATTTGAAATCGAAAATTTAAAAATTATTTTAATTGAATAAAAATTTAAGAAACTAGCGGTAATTTTATAAACATATTTCATTCTAAACTCTTTTTAAATAGTAACACATGTTATTTAAGTTTTAAATACATTTAACATTTTTAAAAGTATTTTATAACATAAATTAATAATTTTTCAGTGTTAAATGTCATAAACCATTCTCTATCGAAATAAATAAGACACTCGTTTTAAATCTGAAGAAAAACTTTAAGTTCCGTATTACGTCTTCATTGGACTCTTTAAAGCTCTTTAAATACACGCTTTAATGTTTTTGAGCAACAAGAATTAGATCATGAAAGAAGGGGAAAACTGTCTTTTATTATAAGCAAATATTTTTCTTTCCTGAGAGCGCTTGGAGACGGTTGTATTTTTAAACAACTCTTAATTGTCTCTAACAGCTGATGACAGAATGTAAGTGGGCCTTGTTAAAACACCCACGAGTGCTTAATTTTGTAAACTCCTTTAAAATGACTTTAAACTGTCTTAATTTTTCGCATTATAATATTTCTCCACCCGATTTAAGAAAGTTCTAATTTGTAGAGGTATTTCATATTTCATGGTATGACTATTGTGTGAAATTAAATAACAGTGTAGGTAATTTCTGTCTGTTAATTACACAAAATGTAACATGTTTTTTGAATTTATCTCGTGAGATTCAATGTTTGTAGCGTTGTACAAACCTTTTCGAATTTTCTTAAAGTATATTATTTTTAGAAAATTTTTACTCTTATAGATATAATGCAGTTGGAATATTTCTACGAACGTTGCTTAGTAATCTATTACAATTGTTAAATTAGATTAAATGAACTGATATTCGATATTGTTCTAAGAATTATATTATGTTTATAATTCTTTGATTTAGGAGGGTATATTTTAAAACATTCTCTAAGCACTAATCATCTTCTCATTGGGTGACAAAATGACGTAGAGTGCTCAGAGTAAACCTAGAAACAAATCAAAAATTTTAATAACTCCTTTAAAATGACTTTGAACTGTCATAATTTTTCGCATTACATAATATTTCTCCACCCGATTTAAGAAAGTTCTAATTTGTAGAGGTATTTCATATTTCATGATATGACTATTGTGTGAAATTTAATAACAGTGTAGGTAATTTTTGCTTGTTAATTACATAAAATGTAACATTTTTTTTTAAATTTATCTCGAGAGATTCAATGTCTGTAGTGTTGTACAAATCTTCTGAAATTTTCTTAAAGTATATTATTTTTAGAAAATTTTTATTCTTATAGAAATAATGCAGGTGGCATAATTCTACGAAGGTTACCTAATAATGTATTACAATTGTTAAATTAGATGAAACGAGCTGGTATTTGATATTGTTTTAATAATTATATTTTGTATAATTCTGTGATTTATGAGAGTATATTTTGGAACATTTTCAAAGAACTAATCATCTTCTCATAGGTTGACAAAATAACGTAGAGAGCTCAGAGTAAACCTCGAAACAAGCTAAAAATTTTAATAACGATTTTGATTTAAAAAATATTTATATTTATGGAAGATATAGTTATTTATTTTTATTTAGAAGGTAAATTCAAATAATTTTTCTTAAAATATTTTTAATATATATACAGTAGAACCTCGGTGTAACGACCCCCTGTGGGACCAACGTCATATGGTCTTTGTAACGAATTGAAAAAATAATAAAAAAATTGAGCAAAGAAAGGATGCAACAGTACATACCTAGAAAACAGTTCTATTTATTTGTATTTCTATTACTGAATTTTTGAAAAAAAGTCTTTGATTGACGACTGTTTCAAGTTCATTTGGAAATTTTTCTTCATCACTGATTCCATATCCATTAGATTTTGAAGGAAATCTTCAGAATTAAACTGTCCTTCAAAATACTAAAGCAAGGTATTGGTTGCATTGAAGGCTTCTTTTTCATTCACTTTTTCAAAAGCTTGGACGATTTCTTCTCCGCCGTCGGAATCGCAGATTTTTTTCATTTCCCTCAATACGGGCAATAAAATATCCCTCTTTCAAATTTTCTTCTCAGCACTGTAAAGTTTCGTCTACCGCAACAAACTCATCAAAAGGTAGTTGAAGATCCGGAAATTTGACACTGAGTTAGCTAGGTCATTTCATTGGTGTCTGGAGTGTCATCTACAGGAGCACCGGGCGATAAGGGTTCCGGCAACGGTCGGAATTCAGCTGACTGATTTCCCAACTCTTTCTGAAATTCTTCTTTCGTACAGGTTTCTTGAAGTTGCACCACAGTACAATAATTTTGAAATAGCCCACTTGCTCATGAGTTCTGAGGACTAAAATTGGCGGTCGCTCTAACGAAAAATAATACGCTTGGGGTCGTAGTAATGATTCAAAATTAACATTATTCCTATGGTAAAATAATTGGGACTTTTTAAAGTGGTCGTTGTATCGTGGGGTCTTTAAAAAGAGGTCCTACTGTACTAATAAAAATTAGTACGGTAAAAATAACTTATTGTTCATATTTAGAATATATATTGAACATATTATATGAACTAAAAAATTAGTAATGCATTAATGTTGGAAGCATTTATGCCAAATATATACTAATGAATATCTGAAATCTAAGTTATCATGTCCTTCTGAGAGTAAAAATAAATTTATGAAAGTAAAATAACTCTGAATATTACATCTAGTCCTGATTTATAATGAGTTGTGATTTTAAACATCGCAGGGGACTATATATAAAGAAAATGAGTTTCAAGGTAAAAGATTTATTTGCTATCATATGTGAAAGCAACAATATAAAGTGTTAACAGATATAATAGTAACATATTTAACAGTGCATAATGATTTCATTCGATATAGCTACTGAAAAAGCAAATTATTGCACGAGACTTGTAAAACCATAAAATATCGAAACAATTGTGGAAATTATTAAAAATACCAGATACTCAAAAATTTGAGGTCGCTTATGCGATTGCTATCTATCTTCGCTAAAAAAAAAAGAAAAATATATCCAACAAAATTCTACAAACTGTTTTTAACTATATCAAAATTTGATTGAATGTTAACATTAAAAAATAAATACGATATGTTTCCTTCCTTTCCAGTTTTTATAGAGAAATATTTTTTTATAGTATTCGGTTAGGCTACTACAGGAAATGCAAATATGTGAACAAAAGCAATGTGTAATATCCATTCCTAACACATGGCTATAAACTGATTAAGAATCTTTTCCTAGTGTATGAATTTCTTTGTAATATATTTAAAGTAAAACTGAGTATTTAATAAACCTATCAAACTAGACTCTTAAATTGGTATATGTATGACAATACGGCTGGAGTAAGAAATTGATATCCAGATAAACTTTAATATGAATGCCGTGGCATTAGAATTATAATATTTTTCTAACAATCCAGTTGCAAAGGAATTCTGCGTTGAATTATAAACTCATGACAAGGTGAAGGCTTTAAGTAAAAGAATCTTAGAATTTTGCAGGATGAAGCAATTGGACCTTAAACAGTCACAGGTATTTTCAAAGCGTAAAAAGATGCTTGTTTTAAAAACAAAACAAAAGATGTTTATCCGATTTAATATTCTACCTACAAACCTGTGATAAAAGTTTAATTCGTGTTTTAATCGGAATGAAATAAAAATTGATTTCTTATAATGTTTGCATAGAAATATATTGATTGAATTATACTTTTAAACATTGTGTCAATAATTAAACAAAGAAAATTATTGAGTAAAAATATGTTTTCACTGATATATTTTTCAATATTTATCATTTAACATTT
Source organism: Pardosa pseudoannulata (assembly GCA_032207245.1). Taxonomy (NCBI): domain Eukaryota; kingdom Metazoa; phylum Arthropoda; class Arachnida; order Araneae; family Lycosidae; genus Pardosa; species Pardosa pseudoannulata. The sequence continues at coordinate 2,466,071 of CM063506.1, forward strand.
TCAAATTCACCCTATCTGGTAGACTTTCTTCTTAAATATGAAATATGAAGTGACACAGGAGAAAATAATATGGATTTTATGTTTTTATATTAAATAAACCATCTTTTGACGCTTAAATTTTATTATATTTTTCTAACAATCCAGTTGCAACAGAATTCAGCGTTGAGTTATGAATTCATGACAAGGTGAGGGCTTTATGTAAAAATAAATAAATAAATAAATAATAAAAAAAAATTAAAAATACCATTTCTTGAAAAAGAAAAATTATCAGAATATTTCATTCTTCAAAGCTTTGTAGTATGAAG